>JAWNNJ010001722.1:0-689620 GCA_035045125.1 Hypselothyrea guttata | reverse complement strand
CATACACACGTAGGCATTAGTATTTGGACATAACATTGGATTTTTTTAAATTTCGTTTATTTCTAATTCTAAGTTAATACATAAGGTTTTTCAATTTTATTGGATAGATACATTGTATGTGTATATAAAAATACCAATTTACAAATTTTAGGAATTTTATTTGTATCAATTTTTTTTAAAGATACGAGAAATTTGCATTTGCGACGGAGACATAAGTATTTGGACAAATACGTTTATTTAACATTTCAATGTGAAATTGCAATATCTTGATACAGTTAATGTTTAAAATTAATGAATTAAACATTTTCCTTTGCATTTAAGATATTTTGGAATAGTTTTGGAACTGAATCACCCAAGGATTTGGCCAAATCCTTTGATATCCTGCTCCATGCATTTCCATTCAAATTTCTCATTTTATCCTTCGTCCTTGTGAAATCTGGAAATTGGTTTCGCTTCACAGGCGTGTACACGATAATAATAACACAAAAACCTGGATTTTAAAGCTATTAATTCCGTTTTCCAAAGTAAAATCTATCAAAAAACAGCCAAAAACTGTTAAATTCGCTTGCAAGGATTGCCCTGGATCATTATCCTGCTGGATAAAGTATCCTTGTTTGGTCTGTATTTCATCACAAGGATGTGCTCCATCGTTTAGGAATCAAAAATATTGTTTTTAATGTGTGCAATTTTGTTTTTGAATGGTTTTTCAACTGTAGTGACTGTTTCAGATACCCAGAACATGCACATTATGCCTCCTTGGCAGACCCAGGGGCACAAATCGCTTAAAAAAATTCTTTTTGGATGCACATTCGTTACCAAAAAAAGTTTAATAGTGATTTTGAAAGATATGCATCTGAATAAGATTCAAAAAATGTTTTTTTTAAGCGATTTGTGCCCCTGGGTCTGCCAAGGAGGCATAATGTGCATGTTCTGGGTATCTGAAACAGTCACTACAGTTGAAAAACCATTCAAAAACAAAATTGCACACATTAAAAACAATATTTTTGATTCCTAAACGATGGAGCACATCCTTGTGATGAAATACAGACCAAACAAGGATACTTTATCCAGCAGGATAATGATCCAGGGCAATCCTTGCAAGCGAATTTAACAGTTTTTGGCTGTTTTTTGATAGATTTTACTTTGGAAAACGGAATTAATAGCTTTAAAATCCAGGTTTTTGTGTTATTATTATCGTGTACACGCCTGTGAAGCGAAACCAATTTCCAGATTTCACAAGGACGAAGGATAAAATGAGAAATTTGAATGGAAATGCATGGAGCAGGATATCAAAGGATTTGGCCAAATCCTTGGGTGATTCAGTTCCAAAACTATTCCAAAATATCTTAAATGCAAAGGAAAATGTTTAATTCATTAATTTTAAACATTAACTGTATCAAGATATTGCAATTTCACATTGAAATGTTAAATAAACGTATTTGTCCAAATACTTATGTCTCCGTCGCAAATGCAAATTTCTCGTATCTTTAAAAAAAATTGATACAAATAAAATTCCTAAAATTTGTAAATTGGTATTTTTATATACACATACAATGTATCTATCCAATAAAATTGAAAAACCTTATGTATTAACTTAGAATTAGAAATAAACGAAATTTAAAAAAATCCAATGTTATGTCCAAATACTAATGCCTACGTGTGTATACTCAAAGTAAAGGGTCTCCTACGGTCGGTTACGTCCCACTGATCTGCCTCGTCCCTATATTTTTAGATTGAAATTCTTTTACTCAGGTTTCTCTTCTGAGTGGCTTTCCTCAACATTTAAATTTTTACAGGTTTTTTCCGCTTACGACCCTTCATTTCCGACTGAAATTCGGATTTCTCCGATCCAATCCTTTTCCTTTTCGACTGGTAATCCTTTATTCCGAATACGTATTCTCGATTTAAATTCTTTTCCATGGGTTTTCTATCAGAGTGTCTTAATATTTACATTAGTTTATTTCTAATTAAATTTTCTCCGATTACGACCCTGCTTTCCTCTTTTTTTACTAAAATTCCCTTATTCCGAATAGGTAATCCTCGCTTAATACCGCTTTCTTTTCGACTGAAATATCTTTACTCGGATTTCCCTTCCCATTTAAATTTTGACACGTATTCTTCTTCCTTTTCAACGAAAATTCCCTATCTCCGAAAGCTAACTCACCTCGCAAAATCTGATAAAGTTCTCGACGACAATGGACTTGTCCGTGAGCGTCATCTGTCCGGTGAAGCGGACGCCGAGGTGCTTGAGCGTGTCCTTCTTCTTGGAGGGCAGCTTGTTCATGTGCTGGAAGATTCCCTCCTCCACCTTGTGCGAGGGATGCACATCGAAGTTCTCCTTGATCACAAAGCTGCCCAGCAGCTTGAGGGCGCCTCCCCCCGCTGCTCCTCCTCCCGCTCCTCCCGAGGAGCAGCTGGCGCCGCTGAGCAGCGAACCAAATTCCCCGACGCTGCCGCAATGCTCCTCGGAGGAGGTGTTGGAGTTGGAGGCATTGAGATGGGAGCTGGGGAAGGCGAGCAGCTCCAGGGAGGATTCGTTGGAGTTGGAGCCGTTGGAGCCATTGGAGGCGCTCGTCATATGCTGCAGCTCGAACATCGTCTGCTTCGAATCGTGATCAAAGACGGCGTCCAGGGAGGAGGCGTTGGCCTCCAAGTTATTGGAAGAGCGCGAAACGGAGGAGAGCAGAGCGGCGACCTTGCGGGAGGCGGAGCGGGATTTTTGTGCAACGCTGGTGGAGTCCAGATCGAGCAGACCAACGGTGGCGCCTCCCACGGGAGAGGCGGGCAGCGGCGGAGGCGTGGCGCCTCTGCACGCTCCCACCCCCACCCCCAGCCCTATCCCTGCCCCTCCTCCTGCAGCTAGCTTGCTGCTTTTGTCGTTGGCATCCTGTGCATCCTCGACGCCGCTGCCGCTGCCGACGCCGGCGTTGCTGCTCTGCCCGGGCGTAAAGTCCGTCGAGTGTCGCAGATATTTGATAAACTCAAAGGAGCCGTCGAAATGCTGCGCCGCGCTGGCGGAGGCTGCGGCGGGGGCGTGGCCATTGGCAGTTGCCACCGCCGTTGGCCAGCGATTGCTCAGCGACGTCGCTGCCGACGCTGGCAGCGCTGCCGCCGGCATTTCGGCCGCCTCAAAATCGACTCCATTTGTATGTGAATACTGTTGTTGTTGTTGTTGCTGTTGCAGTTGCAGTTGTTGCTGCTGCTGCTGCTGCTGCTGCGTCGACTGCGCAAACACTTGAAATTCCTCGAAATTTGTGCATTTCAGCTCGCCATTGCTCAAGTACTTGGAAAACTCTGAAGCATCGTTGAGCGAGTTGAGAAAGAATGAGCTGAAATTGCTCGATATGCAGGACATTTTATTTGATTTTATTCTTTTTATTTAAATTTAAATAGATTTTAATTTGATATATTTTTTTGTTTTTATTAAATATATATTTTTTTAATTATTATTTAATTACTAGTGTTGTTGTTGTTGTTGCTAATACTGTGTATATAATAACGCCTATGTATTTATATTTATATTTATTTATTTAATTTGTTTAAAGCTGCTCCTTTTGCATTAGTTTTAGTGTGGAAATTTATGGCACATTTGTATGTATTTTAAATATTTTAGCTTTTCTTTTGTGGCTTTTTTTGCAATTTTCTTTCTATGTTTTTTGTATTTTTTTTTTAATTATCTGTTCAATTGTTTTATTATTTATGTTGATTTATACTTATTTGTTTGTTCAATTGCAGTTTGATTTATGTTTTTTTATATTTGTTGATTTTTTGTTTAATTTTTTTTTATTTATTGAATTTTTTTCTGCAATTTTGTTTTATTTTTATATTTATTGAGTTATTTTCTTTTTTATTTAATTATATTTTTTGTTAAATTTTTAGTTTGATTTTGTTTTGTTTTATTATCTTTGTATCGTTCTTTTTAATTTTTGTTTACTTTTGTATTTGTTTTTAGCTTTATTGAATTGTTGCTTAATTTCTTTTTGATTTTGAATTTGATTTTATTTTATATATTTTCTTTTGATTTGTTTTATTTTTTTTTTTAATTTTTGTTGAATTCTTTTCTGCTGTTTTCTTTTTAATTTATTTTATTTATAGTTGTTGAATTTTTCTGTTCAATTTTCCGTTTGATTTTTATTTTGTTTTTTTTTTATTTGTTTTTTTTTTTGTGTTGTTTCTTTTGATTTGCTTTGGCGCCGCCTAACTGTTAATAATTCACGCTCATGCTCACGCATACAGCTGCAGCTGTTTCGAAATTTACTTTTAGTTTTCCATTTCCAGCGTTTTTCGTGCGTTCATATATTATTACATGCTCTCTCTCACACACACACCGACAGACAGAGAGAGAGGGAGAGAGAAATACATTACTTGCACATGTGTGTATGTGTGTGTATATAAATTTTTCTTCTTATTATAGCAAAAGCAAAGTGTAATTTATTATTCTTATGGCTGCCGCTTCTGCTCCTCTCCTCTCCTGCAGCTTCCACAGCCTCTCGCTTTGCCTCTCTCGCTCCTTGAGACGGCAACGCGGCCTTTTCGCCGTATGTGGTCGTTGTTGCTCTCTCTTGTTATTGTTGTTGTTGTGCTGTCTTGGCTAGCATGTGCATGCGTGTGTGTGTGAGCGTATGTGTGTGTGTGTGTGCGTTCAATTGCCTTCCCTACGCACACAAACACAAAACACATGCACTACGCTGCTCTGCTTCTGCTGACGGCGGCGTCGACGTCAACTGCGCTTTCAAACTGGTCTCTGCCTCTGCGGTCTGGCGCTGTCGTCTTTTGGGCTAGTTTATTATTATTATTTGTATTACAATATTTTTACTTTTTTTGCACTATTTTCACTTGTTTCCTTTTTCGTTTCACACATACACACCCACACAAATAATTGTTATTTGCAAGGCGCGGTTGCGTTCAGCGTTGCCAATTTAGCTGCTTTCCGAATTCGATTTATTTCCGAAAATAAAACATTCTTTTGAATATTGTATATTGATTTCATTTTTGGCATTTATTTATCTGTATTTTTACTTTATTTTTCATGTTTGTTTTAAGCTGTTGGTTTATTTATTTTATATATTTAGGAAAACTAGCTATTTCTGGCAACACTGGTTGCGTTGTTGTTAGTTTGGATTTCGTTCGCTTTGCCTTTTGCTTTTCCTTTTGCTGTTTCTCTTCACATTGCATTCAAAACAAATGTATGCGGTCGCCTAGCGGAAGTCGGGAAAATCTTGTGTTGAATTTTCAACGCTGCTCAGCGAGAAGCGAAGCGAAGCAACGCGACGTAACCGTAGCGCACTCGAAAGAGAACTGAGCCGAAAAACTGAACTGAGCGGAAAACTGAGCGCGCCAGTTAATCTGTGCATGCGGGCTCTCTCCCGCTCTCTCGTGCTCCTGCAATGAGCGCAAGTCACGTCTGTGCAGTGCTGCCAGCTTTTAAGCACACGCGTAAGCTAAATTTGAAAATCAAGCTAAAAATAGCTCAAATATACTTTGTTTCTGAATATTTAGCCCAATTAAAATCTAAATACATATAATTTTTTTTGTTTATGATTTAATTTAGCATAAAATTATAAAACTTTTGGGTATTATATTTATCACTTGATATAATATTTTCAAAGTATTTTTCTGCAATTTATATGCAAAATCGGCAGAAAAAATTCCAATATTTTTATGATTTTTGTTTCTAATATTGATACGTATTTTGCCAGAGTTAGCAGCTTAAAACTAATAATTTAAATTAGATTTATAGCTATGAACTACGTGCAATATTTATAAGCTTTTCCATTTTCAAATATGCTAAGTCTAGCCAATAACCGGCCAAACTGGCAACACTGATGCTCTCTCTCTTGGCGCGCTCTCGCTCTCGTGCTCTTGCAATGAGCGCAAGTCACGTCTGTGTGTTGGTATGCGTGTGTGTGTGTTTATGAGTTTATGCGTGTGCGTGTGTTTGTGTGTTGCGCGCGCTCCTTGTAGTTGTAATCAAAATCAGTTGTTCGTTGTTGTTGTTGTTGCTGTTGTTGTTGCAGTGGCTCAGCGACTAGGAAACGTGTATTTCTTCCTGTCACAGGCTGCTTTTGCTCTTTTTAACCCTTCCATATAAACCTGATTTAATCTTTGATTATTATGCCTAGTGTTGTTGTAGTTGCTGCCGCTGCCTCTGCCTCTGCTGCTGTTTCTGCTCTTGAGGATTATGCTTGCCTTTCCTTTGCTATTTTCGAAAATTCCACTAAATTATCCGTTGTGTTGTCTCTCTGCATGTGTGTGTGTGTGTGTGTGTGTGTGTTTGTATTTGTGTGCCTGTGTGTGCAGGTAAAACAGTTCATTTGCCTAGGGTTGCCGTATCGTTTTATTTTACGAGACCACCTGGAATGCGAAAAAAATGAATTTTTATTAGTTTTTCGTTTTATGGCCATTTCATTTACGATTTTCAGTTGAACGCCGCTGGTAATATAGGCATTAAAACTAACAACGCGCAGGTAGCAGAAAAGCAACATTATAACAGCATTAAAAACAAACTGCAGTAAAACTACAGAGGTGTTGACAACTCTGGCAGTCTCTCAAAATAGGATAAGCGCCCACAAGGCTCCCCCACCCACCACAACTCTCTCACTCTCTCTCGCTCCCACTCTTTCTGATCTATCGCTGCAGCTCAAAAAAAAAAAATACTTAAGCCGCAAAGAGACTTTTAGCTCAATTTATGGCCATTTCAAATGTGCAAAGAATTTTTATTGTGGTTTTGTGTATATATAAAATGTATATACTACATTTCTGTACAACAAGATTCGCTGTTTTGTTCAATAAATATAATTGCCATTGCAGACGCTTTTAATTATAAATAGAGCCAGTGTTGTCAGAAATATACAGAATTCAATTATAAATTATCTGAAAAAATATATAAAAAAAAACTATATATGAAAATGAATGCATAAAATTCAATCAAATGAGCATAGTAAAAATAAATATATGTATATGCAATAAAATAAAATAATAATAATAAAAAGAAATAAAGTACATAATAAAAACACGATGTAGAATATTAAAAAAAATTTAATAATAATAAATAAATATAAAAAACAATAAATTGAATAATAAAAACACAGTTGATTGTAGATTCTATTGAAGTATATTAAATATAAATATACATATTTTCAAATATATTTATGACACACATAAATTGAACTCGAAAACTGGCCAAATTGGCAGCACTGAATAGAGCGCGTAGGGAAGTCATCAATTAGGCAGTACTGGCAAGCCCAAAATCGTATATGAACAAAGTTCTCGTCATAATTACTTACTTTTATTTGCGCAATATTTTTATTTGAATTTCTAACGCGCTCCCGGATTATTTGCACTGCATTTTCAATGTTATGGCACACGATTTAACAATTTCCATACAATGTACATACATATGTACATACGTGTGTATGCATATATCTATGTGGGTAATTTTTCAATTAATTTTAATTATAAACTTAATTAGGAAATCAATGAACGAACGGAACGGAACGAAACGAACGGAACAAAGCGCACAATTGGGGAAAAGCGATGGGGCGAGAGCGAGATAGCGACATGCCCAACAAGTGAGAGCGACATAACTAGAGCAGTGCGGCAACAAAAACAATCATGATTCTCTTCTCAAGTGCGCTGCGCACAACAACAAACACACTACCTGCATGCAGAGTTGCCACTTGTAAACAAAATATTTACACAAAAATATAATAAAAGAAAAAACAAACATTTCTTTAACTAGATTATTTTATTTTATTAATAATCAAATAAAGTTGCAAAATATAAAGCTGATTTGAATAGAACTGAATTTGTTTAATTTTGTAATGCTAAGTTTAATTGTAATAATGCCAAGAAGGTAGCAGAAAACTGGTTTAATAAAAAAAGAAAATATTGTAATCAAAATATAGTTGTATTTTAATTTAATTAAAAAATTAAAAAAAAAAAAAAAACACCAATGTCAGTCACAGTTACATGATTTGTTATTTTTTACGTGATTTGCTGCGTGACATCTGGCAACGCCAACAGCTTCGATAGCACGTTGGCTGCGCACAGCTGTTTGTTATCGATAGCTCGACAGCACAGCTGCAAAACGTGCGCCAACGAGCGAGGGAAAAAAACAAAACATGAAGTTCGCAATAAGTAAAATAAGCAAAAATTCCGGCCGTTTAGGCCTGTTGCGCATAAAGGAAACCACAGAGCAGCAAACGCCGCTGCTGATGCAGACCACAAAAGGCGGCAGCATACCGTATTTAAGCGCCGACGCCTTCGAGCATGTGAGCAGAGAAAAACATTTGTTGCAGCTGACGCTAAGTACTATGGAACAAATGGCCGAATCTCTAGCAAAATGGAAAGGCAGTCTCAGCGATTACGTAGGATTGCACGGACACAGTACGGTGTTATTGCTGCGTGATCCGTGCGAGACGACGCCGGGAGGCGGCAACGATCGGGATGTGATTCCCCTGTTTACAAGGCGTGGCAGGGAATCGCTGTCAACGCAAAAATATATGGAAATGGTCAGCAGCTTTGCGCCCGATGTGTATCAGGGTCCATGCGATGCGGATACGCATCCAGAGAGCAGCAAAAAGCGAGTGCAGAAATCTGTAGATCGCACAGAGACATTTATGAATATTTGTTATCAGCTGGCCAAGGAGCAGAGATTATCAGAATCTACATTGCTGGCGCCTATTGTAGGGGGTTACAGCACCTACGCCCGAACGCAGTGCATCAAGCATGCTCAAAGTCAGCCTGAATCAAGCTATGGCGGCTATATAATCGAGGGATTCCACACGAATGGATTGGGCGCCTCCTCCCTGGAGGAGCAGCAACTGCTGCCCATTGTGGAGCACTGCATGCAGCAGCTGGAGGCGGGCAAGCCACGCCTTATGCCCGGCGCCTACACGCCCCTCATGATGCTGCAGCTGGTCCGACTGGGCGTGGACGTCTTCGACACCTCCTACGCCTACTGCGCAGCCGTCAACTACAAGGCCCTAAGCTTTAGTTTTAGCCAAGATGCTGAGAAACATTCGCCGTTCTTGGATGTCACCGATGAGGCTATTAGGGAGCAGTTCGAGCCTCTCCTAGGGGGCTGCAGTTGTTTGGCCTGCCGGAAGCACACGAGAGCCTACGTCCATCATCTGTACAAGACGCACGAGCTGCTTGGACCCATTCTGCTTATGATGTAAGTTCTGCGAGTGGTTGTGGGAGTGAGAGTTCGGCCAGTGAGAGTTCGCCCAACGAGAGTTGAGCCATCGAGAGTTCGGCTAACGAGAGTTAAGAGTGTGAGGGTTGGGCCAAGGAGAGTAAGACCAACGAAAGTTGAGCCAACGAGAGTTAGGCCAGTAAGAATTCGGTCTACGAGAGTTCGGCCTGCGAGAGTTCAACCTACAAAAGATAGACCACCGAGAGTTGAGCCAGTGAGAGTTAGGCTAGTGAGAGTTCGGCCAACGAGAGTTAGATGAACGAGTGTTCGGTTAACAAGAGTTCGGCCTACTTGAGTTCGATCAATGAGAGTTGAGCCAGTGAGAGTTCGGTACACGAAAATACGGCCAACGAGAGTTGGGCCTGCGAGAGTTGAGCCAACGAGAGTTAAGCTAGTGAAAGTGCGACCAACGAGAGTTGGATCAACGTAAATTGGATCAACGAGAGTTGGATCAACGGGAGTTGGATCAACGAGAGTTGGACCAGAGAGTTCAGAAAGTGAGAGTAGGGCCATCAAGAGTTTCACATTAATAAACCCCCAGTTGGCGTCCGATTTAAGCGACTTTCACTAAAAATCGAACGTTTGAACTAAACACTCGAAATTCTAGGATTGAATTAAACAATATATTAATATTATTATTTTTAAAAATTTTTAATTTACAATTACAGCCACAATTTGCATCATTTTATGCTATTTTTCACCGCTATACGCGCCAGCATAGAGTCGGATCAACTGCCAGAGCTTATAGAGCATGTGAGAACGCAGAATACGGGAGATAAAGTGGATTATCACATAGAACCCAACGTCCAGGTGGTTGCTAAAGCTTCCATGGGCAAAGGATTTGCGGCGCCGGCTGCCGATAAACTATAATTTGCACTTAATAAATAAAACTAAATCCAACTAAACTGGTTATAGGTCTAGTTATTGAGCTAAATTAAAAACAATTGCTTAAAGGGATTATCCGGGACTTTGTTCACAATATTCTGTATCTTCTCATAGGTTTTGTCGTAAGCCTTGCCCGTAATGTCCACGATGCGTTCCAGCAGCATTTGCTCTGTGACAGTTGCGTATTTTTCCTCATCTAAAAATAGAGTTTGGGGTTAGATGAATAGATGAAATTTAGGATTAAAAGACCTAGGTAGATCCGGAGAGCCCCAGTGGGAACTAATTTAAAAAACCTACCTCCTAGAGGAAAGAATCCCACCAGTTCACAGAAACCCACATTCAGCGCCGTTACATCCTTGTTAACGCAGTATTTGTCCCTGACGAACAGGAAAAGGCGAAGATCTCCGCTATTTCTGTGATGGGTTATGAAGATATTATGGGGCAACTGATGGCTGCATAACCACGTTGTCAGCCTGTGTATATCCTCGATCTTCTCCTGCACACGCTGCTCATCATCTTTAGCAGGAAAGACGAAGCAAATTCCCTGCGTGGGCGTGTCCTTTGTCAGGCGATAGACGTAACCCCCCGCCAGTTCCTGCAGCTTGACATTATCTATGTACAGATCGGATGAGATTTTCATCAGATGAAAGTGCAAATGATTCACAGAGGCCAAAGCTCCAGGACTGTTGTAACCCATGCGCATCTCCGGGTCCTCAACATTTCGCAGGAAGTGTATGCAGAAGGAGAGGGATTCTGGAGTAATACGTTGCACCTGATTGCTCTTCACATCCGGACAGACCAACGCATGGTATTTGGTTAGCGGACTCTTGTTGATAATCATCTGCACGGGAGAATTGGATCTCTCATCCTCTATGGTCATCAGCACCTCCAGCTCGTTCACCTTGTTGAAGTTGAACATTCCCGGTTTGAATGTGGGATTCAAGCTTTCGATCGTCTGTGGAGCACGACGTTTTTGGGTGCGATCTTTATTGAGCTGAAAGAAATTAAGAACATAAAAATATAGCTGGGGTTAGCTGGAACCAGTGTTGCCAGAAATTGGCATTCAAAGTCTATTTTCAAAATATTAAAAACTTTTTTAAGTTTTGCGCACTGCGACATATTATTCAACGGCTTGAAGATGAGAGTTGAACTTGGAGATGAGTGTTTTGGTTTTTAACGATTAATCGATAGGAATAAATTATGCTTATTTTAGGGGGAATTCGCAGGTTTATTTTAAATTAAAACTATATTTTTATTTGAAAATAAAGCCCAATATTGGTTGACTTTTGTCTACATTTACAAAAATCAACATTTTAGCTTACCTCAACGTGGTAGCCACATTTGCCAGGCAACTTTCTGTGCTTTCTCGTATCCGCCAGATTATAGGCGAATAGTCCGGGCACCTCCTGCAGCTGCAGCCACCGCACTTTAAGCGCATTTAGATAAAATTGTGCCCGAGAATCCAGCGATGCCTCATATTTGGATTTGCTCATCGTTCGTATGCGTTTGCGTGATTCCAGGCCCCCGATAACAACGGAAACCTTTAATAGCGTTGCCACACTATTGAAATTTAGTCTACTGATGGCGATAACTTGGTTTAAATTTGGTTTCGACCTATGCGCAGAAATGGGATTTTGTCTAAAAAACTGTCGAATGCAACGCCAAAACAAAGACATTTTGTAAAAGTTGATAAAAGTATTACAAGTTTTCCTTGGCAAATAAATTTTTAGGGAAGCTAACAAAATGTGGCAACTCTGGCAATGCCAGCTGATTTTTGTTTTATTCGAGTGAAAACAAACGATGGAAAATTGTAAAAATCTACGCGGCAGCTGTGAAAAGTTTTGTCCCGACGATGAGGCCAAAATGTAAGCAAATCAAAATAGTAGATAATTATATTTTATTGGGAATATTACTCTTTAGGCGCATCCAAAAGAAACTGCTGAATTTTTTCGAGTACAAGAACGGACAGAAAAATGTGCCTGGCATTCTGGTCAAGGAGTTCGTACGTTCCGCAGCTGACGGTCGAACATCCAGACCCAAGGACCTGCGCACTGATTACTGTTTGAATAAAACTGTTGCATATCTGCTCAAAGAGTAAGTACCTGTGGCACATAGAGCAAACGACGATTTAAATCGATTTTAATCGACTAATTTGCAGCATTCTCTTGGATAAACGCAAACCCTATCATTTGGCATACGATTTTATATTCGATCGTTTGCGTATGGTGCGTCGGGAGATTGTCATGCAACAATTGGATAATAGAAAGTCGATAAATCTTCTCGAACCCATGATCATGTTTCTGGCGTATAGTCGTTATCGATTGTGTGAGGAACCCATAGAGAAATTCGATCCCAAAATATGCAATCAGCATTTGCAAGAATGCTTGAGCATGGTGCTCTGCTGCTATAGGGATGAGGAGAAGGAAATATTCGAAATTCCCGAAAGTTACACACAATTGCAACTACAACGTAGATGTTTTATCGAGGGATTATATCAGATTTTTAATCTGGACGCTCCGCAAGCTCTGCGTAGAGGTCTAGAATTGCCTGAGGCAGTACGAAAAAATGATATATTTGCGCTCTGCTTTGGAATTTCTTTAAATTATCATCAGGGGAATCTTTATCGTGTGATTTCCCAATTGCCAAAGTTGCCACACATTATCTGCGCTGTGGCTGCCTTAAAATTACAGCAGTTAAGAAGGTAATACACCAAAACAAATTATTTATAAATTTTTTATATTATTTAATTCAAATATTTTATTTCCCTTAATACTCCCAATCTTTTTTAGTCGCATATTGGAGATCTTTACACACGCCTATAATAACAAACAGCTCACAGTGCCAACGTCGTATTTGTTGCGAATATTACTGGTAGAGCCCAAGATCCTGACTGAAATCTGTTCGCATTATAATATATGTCTAACTGATGATTCCAAATCCGTGCGATTCGATAAAAGCATATTTAATCACAGCGTGGAAGCATTAAAGCCACAAACGGAGCCTTTTGTGGAAGAGAAATTGTCGCGCATTTATCTGCCGGAAGTGCTGCTGCTCAAAAAGTTGTGGCTATAAGCTGATCTCTAATATATATTACTGTAAACAGTAAAAATATCTCTTTCCTGTTGGGAAATTCAAACAAGGCAAACAGGCTGGCAACCCTGTGCGAAAATGCATCGATAACGTTATCGATAGCAGCATTGAAAACAAGTGTAAATATTAAATAAAATGCCTTAATAAGCATAATATTACAATTGCTTTTTGATTTACAATTAATAAGCGTATATGTAATTATATTTAATTTTCACCATGTAATTAAATTACATTTAGCGTCCCCGGCTGGACGCACAACTCACATACACACAGCAATCGGCTCATCAGTGTTGCCAGTTAAAAATAGCTAGAATGTATATTTTGATAATATATATTATCAAAATTCAAATGACTATTTTCCATAATTGCATATTTTTTGATAATTCTGTTTTATTTGAAGAAGTCAAATTTTAGAACATTTTCATTAACATATTAAATTTATAAACATTTTTTTAAAATAATGTCTAAATAAGCAAGTAGTTAAAACAAGCTAAATAAAAAGAATAAATTGCTAGATTTTAAGTTATAGGTATATTCTAAATTATAAACATATACTTAATTATAAATATATTCTCAATTGTAAATATATATTCTAAATTATAATTATTATATAAATGTATAAGCTTTTTCATTTATAAATATGCCAAATGTAGCCAAAATAAAAAGCCAAACCGGCAACACGGCCGCACATATGTATACACAAAGCGCGCGCAGGGTTGCATGTTATCGGCTGTGTGTGTGCGCTGCCAATCACTAACACCAACAAACAAATTGTACGCAAGAGAAAGTGCTTGGGCCATTTTGGAAAATACAATTCCGCCATATTTACCGGCAAAATTCAAAATATTTACATTGCCAGTAAACAATTAGCAATTGTCGCACAATATTCCGCATTAAACGGCAATTGTTTGCACGCATTGGCGACGCAATTAAACCGACGAACGTCTGCTGCTGCCGCCGCCGCTGCTGCTGCTGTCGACGCAGTGCCCCACGCACCGATGACAATAAGCAAGAAATAAAAAAACAAAAAAAATTTAATATTGAAAAACAACCATAAATCTAACAAATTTAATTGTGCTGGTGAGCAAAGTTTTGTTTATAATTCCGCAGCGCTAATTCGACGTTTTTGCAGGCATACACACACACAGGCACACAGACGCAGCAAGACACACACGCACACAGACAGACAGAGCGAGCAGAGCCGCGGCAGAGGCAGCAGAACGACGTCGACGTCGACGTCGCCGACGATGTCAAGTCATCATCAAGGCGGCAATTTTCAGTCGCGAGCGCCGCCAATTGTTAAGAATCTATCGCTGGCTGCTGCCGCTGTGCCGCTGCCCCTCCCCCTGCCCCTCTCCCTACCGCTGCCCATGTCCTCCACCGCCTGCTGCAGCGCTGTAGCTGCCGCGGGGCATGTAACAAATGCAACCGACAGCTCGCCGCTCTACTTTACGCAGGTGCTGCCCCCAAACCCCGCCAGCATGCAGGAGCAGCAGCATCCGTACAGCTCGGAGCTGGAGGGCAACAACGAGAGCTATCTGATCGAGGAGATCATCGATGATTACGACGATGAGCCCAACATTGTGGTGGACACCGGTGAGTTCTTCATCTCGGGCGATATCTACGAGTACTATCCGGTGGATCGGCTGGACAGGCTGGGCGCCTTGGTCAGCGTGGCCACAGCGGATGCGCTGCCGCCGCCCATCATCATGCAGCAGCAGGAACAGCAGGATGAAGAGGAGCAGCAGGAGGATGAGGAGGATGATCAGGAGCAGCAGCTGTTGCGTCTGTCTTCGGATGAAGATGAGGATGAGGCGGCGCAGGCGTTGCAACGCGATGTGAACGCCTTTGAGCTTGCCTCCGAGATGCTGACCACAATTGAGGCAACCGCCGCCAACATCAAGGAGGAGCAGCTGGAAAGCGATTACTACGTAAAGTGCGCCGAGGATTCCAGCAACAGCTACAAGCACAACAACAACAACAACAACAACCACAACAGCAAAACTAATCACAACAATGTCAATCAGAAGCGCTGGAAGCAGACCAAGGTGCCCATACGCATTCCGCAGGATCAGTTCAATGTGACGCTCTGGTCATCGATTAACTCGGAGGATGAGGACGATGAGGAGCTGGAGCTGGATGAGCAGCCGGCGGTGCAGCAGACGGCGGCGGTGCCCAAGCTGATCATCGATGAGCATATGATGCATCACGATGTGCTGAGCGATGGCATTGGCAATGAATATGTTATACTGCCGGATCCGTTTAGCGCTGCGGCCGTTACGGATGTGGAGCAGGTGGTCAGCGCATTTATGGACGATGAGAACGACGAGGAGGAGGAGGAGGAGGAGGAGGAGGAGGGCAGCGAGGATGCCAAGGAGCAGCAGCTGGAGGAGGACAGCGAACAGTATCAGCTGGATGAGGCATATGGCAGCATTGAGCTCATCGAGAACATGCCACAGACGGTGGATCTAATGCAGCTGCCGCTCTGCGGCACCACAACAACAGCAGCAACAAGCTCAGCTGCCACAGTGGCCACAGCTGCAACAACAGTTGCTGTGGCAGCCAAGGCTATACCCAAGCTGGTGCTGCAGAACAGCAGCAACAGCAACAGCGGCAACGTGCGTCTGAAAAGCAACAACAACAATCAATTGGCGAAGCTTAGCAAACGTCAGGCAGCAGCTGCCCCACCGCCGCCGCCTGCGCCCCCGCTTGTGTCCGCCACGCCCGCGCTGCATGAGGATGAGGAGCCCAAGTTCCGTTGCACGCATCGCGGCTGCAACAAGGAGTTTCGCAATCATTCGGCAATGCGGAAGCACATGCACACGCACGGGCCGCGCGGTCATGTGTGCAACGTGTGTGGCAAGAGCTTTGTGGAGAGCTCGAAGCTGAAGCGCCACCAGCTGGTGCACACCGGCGAGAAGCCCTTCGAGTGCACCTTCGAGGGCTGTGGCAAGCGTTTCTCCCTCGACTTCAATCTGCGCACGCACGTGAGGATTCACACCGGGGATCGTCCCTACCATTGCCCCATCGATGGCTGCTCCAAATGCTTTGCGCAGTCCACCAATCTCAAGTCGCACATGCTCACCCACAGCAAGCCCAAACGCAAGTGGCCCAGGGCGCCACAGCTGAGCGGCAGCAACAGCAGCGGCAGCAGCAACAGCAACAACAAGGCTGCCCCCGCGGCGGCAGCATCGTCGCTTGTGGCACGCTACGGACGGCTGGAGTTTGGCGAGGATCCGACGCTCGTCTATGTGGAGGAGCCGCATGAGGAGCTGGCCTCCTAACTGCCTGCCGAGGCATGACTTATAGTCTGTACAGTTAGTTGTAATATCATTAGATTTTAGCTATCTATATATATCTAGGTATATCTGGCCAGTTGGCACTGCACCTGGTGCCACGCCCCACGCGCCTACTGTGCGACAGAGCAAACAAAATAGTTTTTAAGTCTGGAAGTTTGGAATGGAATATCCAAGTGTTTTTAGCCATTAGTTTTGTACTATTTAATTGAAAGCAACAGTACTGTAAGTTACACGCCCCCAGCCACTCCCCCCTCCCCCGCATCTCAACCCTTGGCAACTTTACGTTCTATATATCATCGTCTTTAACCGATATCTGAATAGTGCAGCGCTCGAATAACAAAAGGCTGCATTCAACACTTTTTCTACGCATCTTACAAATACAATTATAAATAAAAATTAATATAATTATAAATATACTAAATATATATATATATATATATATTTAATACACATAACAATAGGCTATATATATATATTTTTGTAATGAAATTGTAACACTTAGTGCACTGAAGTGCAAAAGTAAAGTAAAGCATATATATCTATATAAAAAGAATCGAGTAACAACAAGATAAGATAACGTCTTTCAATTCCACGATTTACAGCATTTGTTAAGTTGTTTATTTCAGCAGGCACAATTAATTATCTTAAAGCTACGTTTGCCTAAATACTGTCAATCAGGAACCGAAAATAATAGATTAGTTTTAGAAAAATTGAAAATCAAAAAAGCTTTCGAAGAATGAATGCAAATATCTGAAAGAACCAAGTGGTATGAAACACAAAAAATCCAAAATTTTCCTAATTATGATTCAATACTTTCCGTATTTTTTATTTTTTTACAAAAATAAAAAAAAATATAACCCACATTTTCAATTTAAATATAGAAGTTGTTTTACAATTTTAATACAAAATATTCAAAATAAAAAATACGAGTTTTTTTTAATATTTTTAAAATATTAATCAACACAAAAATTGTATTTACTAGTATTTATTAAAATTTTGCATACAAGTTAACAACTTTTACCTTGAAATTTATATTTTGATTATTATTTTTTATATAAATCATAATTATTTACTTTTACTTTAAAATTAAGTAATATTTTTGATATGCCAAAAAAATAACTTTATAATATATATTTTTATTAATATTTTTGATACAAAATCAACAAATAATTTTTACTTTATAATTATTTATTCATATTTTTTATACAAGTCAACAAAATGATTTTACTTTAAAATTTATAATTTAATTAATATTTTTGATATGAATCAAATAATTTATGTTTTAATACGAATTATAATCGCTACGGATCTAAGGCAACAACTGAGAGAATTAACAGATTTCTCTCTAGTAATTTGAAGCGATTTTACGGATATAGTTTAGCTTATTAATATTATAACGAATTCCTTGAGTTTTTGTCCGATTTGCACTGGATTCAGTGTTCGATTGAAGCTTTATCTCTCCGCATGACTAAGCGCTAGTCAAAATTCTAGATAAACTAAGTAATTTGTAGAAAAGGGAAAAAGGGGAAGAGGCGATTCCGCTAGGCGACCTTCAGGGAGGCTCCGTGGGGCGTTACGGCTGGCAGAATGCTCGCAATGGGCGTGTACTCAATCAGATTATTGGTCACCGACAGCAGAACCGAATAATTAAAGTAACCGAATATACAAAATAGGATCATAAAGATGACGTCTGGAAATACGAGATAAATGATAAGATAAGAATTATGAATTGTTTAATCATTAAGCATAACTTACGTATCGTTACTCGCTCCCATTTTTCCACAACATACAGCTCGGTAACCTACAATAATTTCCATTAATTAATTTAATTACAAATGGACATACATGTATAACATCTGGATGTACATACGTATGTCAAGGCAGAAATTTACAGTTCAATTGGAAATACTTGCCATCAGGTAACGGAACCACCAGTAATTGGCAAAGTTTATTATATTGCTCAGCATGTTGCGGTAAATCGGCTATATATCTGCTAAACAGTAAAAATCCCGTAGAATTAGTTTTTTTTTCTTAATATTAATACTAGTGTTGATGAGTGTGAGCAACGCACGACGCACACTGTCAGTGTTGGGAAATGCAAGCGCTTGCTGTTGTTATCAACAGTGATGCCAGAAGTTGAAATTCAAAATAAGCTAAATGGCGCGAAAAAATATAAAAAAATCCGCAAATAAATAAATTAAAATATGTTAATCTCATATTCGAATACATCTAAAAATTAACCAAATAAGTAATTTAATTTAAAATTATAAATATGAAAGACATAAATAGTTAAAAATTGTATTAAATGCTAACAACTAAAATAGCTTAAGCTTATACAATTAAAAAATATTTATTTGTTCACATTATATAAAATGCTTATTTCAAATAAAAAAATTTACAAAATTAATGGGTATTTTGAGATTATGAATATTCATCTATCAATTAATTAAAATTATATAGATTAATTAAAATTAAAATTTACGTTTAATCAACGTACAATTTTCATTTTTATTTCAAAACAATTTTTTATTTAGTCATATAAATCAATAAAAAAAGATGATTTTTTATATCACGCTGAATTTATTGAATTTGTTGTCATTTTTAAAACTGCCAGAACTAATCACAAAAAAGCGAGAATGCCAGCACTGTTTAACAGCAATCGTTATCGACAGCAGCTGTGCTCGATATTTCACAATTGCATTCCCTTCAAAATGTCGAATTATATCGTTAAGGTGCTGCAGCGCTCCCAGCTGAGCCACAGCCAATCGGATGTGAAGCCTTTCATGTACATGCACAGCAATTGGCTGGAAGCGGCGACAGAGCTGGAATTCCATCTGACCACGACCAATGGCAGCTACAGAGCGACGCTGGAACACGACGAGATCAAATCAGCAGCCGAGGAACTGGAACAGCCGTACGATGAGTTCTATGCCGAGTGCAAAACGGCATTAACCACACAAATGGGATTCCCCGGCTTCGACTATGAGCTGGACGAGAAGGCGGCCCGCTTTAAGCTCTACAAATGCACGGGATTCGAGACGCTCTATGTGGATATTCCAGTGCGCAAAATATCCAATTGTTATCAGTTACTGGATGCCGCTATTGAATGCGCCCACAAGGCTCCGATTTCTGTAACCTCTAGCCAACCTACCGCCAGCCAGGAAAATGCATCCAGTGAATTGGCCTTGTCCTACGAGCAATACATCACGGACAGCAAGCTGCTGGAGAAGAAACTGCTCAAGAAATTCCTGTTGCTGCTGAATAGCAAAAAACAGCGGATCGAAGAATTGGAAAATATGGGAGAAAAAAAGCCAAAGACATCCTCAGATTCGGAGGAAGAACTGCGGAACTTGGAGCCCAAGGAAGAAAAAATTGATGAGGATGAAGACGATGCGGCTTACGATGCTCCTACGCAGCCCCTGACGCAGGCTATTGATAAAGATTAGGGATTTTTTTTTTAAATATATAGCATATCTACAATCCCAACAATTTTTGTGGGAGATCCGAAATCATGGTTCAAAATCAGTTTTATAAACAACGATTCAGCATTTCCAACGCCTTTGTAGTATTTTATTAAATAAACTAAATTAGCTCAATTCTTTTTTAGTTTTTTTTTTAATTCTCGGTAGCTCTTGAAGCACTCCAAAACTTCTTCTAACCAAAGGAATGTAATAAATTGAAGCTTTAAAATAAATATATCATAATTTTAAATTCAATCAAAATGAATTTTTTGAGTATTTGTTTGAGCCAAACTAAAATGTTGGCTTGGAACAGGTTTGTTTCATCTATTTGATCAGTTTATTCTGTTTTATCGTTTAATTCGGTTGGAATCGGTAGATTCGCTTGGAATCGGTTGATTCTGCTGGAATCGGTTGATTCTGATGAAATCGGTTAATTCTGATTTCGAACCGGTTCGCTTCAAATCCGACTTACAGCCCCGATAAATAAAACATACAACAATATCCATTCCAGTGATTTGTTTTTAATAAATTAACGTTATAAGGTATATGTGTATATGTATAAATAAACAACAAATAGATCTTTAAACATAATATACAATACAAATTTGCATTCAGCTTACAATTAGAGCAAAAAACAAAAAATGTTTTGCCTCGTGGAATAAATTACAATTGTCGTTGCAAATATTTTTCGTTTTTTCTTGTTTTGTTTTTGTTTTTTTGTTTTTTTGGAATTTCTTGCATAAAATTAAAAGCGAAAAATCAAGTGTAAATCAACTAAAAGCGTTCGCCATCAATTGGGTAAATGTATGTATGCTATCTGTATATATACGTTATGTATAAATAGGTATATATATGTATGTATGTATGTATGTTAGGCGTGTATAACATTTGAAAAAGAGTTTCTTCTTGTAATCATCAACAAACTGCAGACTCAGAGCGAGAGCAGATCCTGGGGATCCCCTTTCTTTGGTATGCTGCCATTCGATGATGCCGCCGACTCCGAACCCGTTCCTGAACCCGAACCGGAGCGCTCCTTGATCGTTGGAAGATTTTCAGCGGCGGCGGCGCGTTCTTCAAGGAATTTATCAAACTCGGAGCTGGTCAGTTCTTCAATGCCATCGATGTCCTTCTGCAGAGCGAAATAAAACATTAATAACCGTATATGATATAGAGAATTATACAAATATTGATGACCTTAACTAAATAAATAAAAAACTG
This sequence comes from Hypselothyrea guttata, assembly GCA_035045125.1. Classification (NCBI taxonomy): domain Eukaryota; kingdom Metazoa; phylum Arthropoda; class Insecta; order Diptera; family Drosophilidae; genus Hypselothyrea; species Hypselothyrea guttata. The sequence goes on along the minus strand of JAWNNJ010001722.1, from coordinate 668,468 downwards.
TATGTGCTTTGAATTAGATGAGAAAAAAGCGAGTATGCATGATGATTTTAGGCAGGGCTGCAAACCGGGTTTGAACCAACCGTTTTGAAAACGGAATTCCATAATTTATTTGCCTCTGTAACAAACCTTAGGAAAACCGGAACCCACAATTAATTTTAATTTTGATCCATACATTTCATGAAATATTAATCGGACAAACCCGAATCGAAACCACAAAAACCAAACGTAGAAAATGCTGAACCATAAATATTTAAACTAAAACCATTTATCAAGATTTTTAAAAATAAACTCCGATAATTCCTTTTTTTGGGTTTGCAGCCCCGATTTGTTCCTTTTTCTGCTACTTACTGAGCTGCCCAGCCACGCCTCCATTTCGTCGATCTCATTCTCTTTCGTCGACTAAGTGGGCGCCATCCAAACAGAACACAAAACGAACCGAAAATTGCACAGGAAATCAAGTAGCAAGAAATGAAAATAAACGTAAATTCAATAAAGAAAATAAATAAGTGAAAGATAACAAATATACAAATATATATAGAGAGCGCCATTAGTTCTTAATGGTTCTGTCCTCCAGGTTTACTCACTTTACTTACCACCGGCGGAACGTCGCCGGTTGCACGTGTCGGCTGCGCTGTCGCTGACGCCGACGCTGACGGCTGCGGAGGCTTGTAGGGGGAGGCAACGCTGCCAGCGGCGGCATCCACGCTGGGTATATCCCTCAGCAGATCCGATTTGCTGAGGATTAGCAAAAGAAGTTGTATCAAAAAACGGGAACGGAAATGGAGAACATTTCTGATTTGTTTTGATTTTAAATGCGCTTACTTGTTGCCATCGGTGCGTGATTGGGCCAGCATATCGAACTCATCGGCTGCTGCTGCGGCTGTGCCACCTGCCGCACCCAGCTGCAGCTGCCCCATATTCTGTGGAAGTTGCTCGTCGCTGCTCTCAATCAAATCGATCAGCAGCTGATCACTTTTGGGCGTATTGCTAACAGCAGATGAAGCAGCTGCAGCTGTTGCAGTTGTGGCCACAGCCGCTGTTGCTGCTGTTGCAAGTGGCACGCCCATGGCAGCGCCCAAGACAGCTGATGGCGAGGCGACACCCGCTGCGGTGGCGCGCGTCTTTTCGTAGCGCTGATGCCGCAAGAACACATTGTTGAGCTCATCGTTGATGCGCAGGAATTCGGCAGTCAACTCATCGTCCTGGACGCGTCCAATCAGATCGACGATCCTCGATTGCATCTCCTTGCAGGTGGCAGTCAGCTCATTGAGCAGCGCGTAATCATCCGGCGCCTCCTGCCCCGGCTTCATTACGCTCAGCATCTCCGCCAGTATGGACATATTGTTGCTGACGATTTCCAGCTCGGAGCGCAGCTTGGCGCCCTGCTCCGCCGTTAAATGCAAGGGTCCAGTCGATGGTGGCGCTGCCACTGCCACAGCTGCCGCATGCTGCGGCGACACGCCATGCTGCACGGCCATCAGCTGCGGAGGCACCTCGGGCACGCTCTGCAACATCGAAAGAATATACATTTTAATAAACGTAAACCGATTTATGTTAATCTATTGGCAGTGCAAATTAGAGGGGTTCGTTTTTAAAAAAGGGTTCTTGAAAGGTCAGATATCTGTCCAATAATCGAAATATCAACCACTTCATATCGGTTTGAATTAGGGATATTTTAAGAAGATCTCAACATCAAGATCTAAGCGGAATACTTATAGTTTAAAGGTCCTTTAAAATCAGTTTATTTCAGTTTGGGTTCTACGGATATCCTATATCATCAGATTTTCGGTTTTCCTACTAAAGAAATGGGATGCTAAATATTTTAGCGATAGGATAAAGATATATCCATTGATTTTCTGCTCTGTTATCATGTTATTTTGTAAAGAAATCATTTGTAGCCCATAAAATTTGCACTCCCATTAGTTCCAATCCACTTACACGCTGGGGCGTATATATGGGCGCCATGCCGTCCAGATCGGTGGGCGGAAACTCGATGCCCTTGTTCTTGAGCTCCATGTACATTTGGGTGACGCCGTTGAGATCGGGCTGGTTCTTGAACGCATCTGCCCAGATCTGTATCAGGCTGAGCACCTTCTCCTGCATGGCAGCGGGCGGATCGTTCTTGGGTCCGATCAGCTTTACCAGATCGTTGATAAAGTCCTTCTGCGCCACCAGCACATGAAACGCCTTTCCACAGTTCTTGACGCACGTCTCCAGCACCGTCAGCGTGTACATGATGACCACGTTGTTCTTGCCCGCGTTCTGGGACAGACGTTTCCGGATCGCACGCATCGCATCGCGCGCCGTGTCCGAGGATTCGTTGATCAAGTCACAGATCTCCATGTTGGCCGCCCAGTTCTCCGATGCCAACGCCCCATCCGTGGCGGCCTCTAAAAAAAGAGTGGAATTTAATAGTTGAGGTTTTTTTATTGTGATCTCAAAAGATCTATATATAGTATAACTCAATATCTATATGCTGTATCCTATAACCTATACTCTATTTCATTTATCCTATATCTTTCGAACAGTTCTATTATTTGACAATATTTTAGTTCTGCTTTCTGTTGTCCACTTATTCTCTACGCATAGTCGACAAATACCTAGGTAACCAGGAGCCTTTTGTTTTGACTCATTTTGTGAGTCTTACCAGATGTTTAGCACATCAGAGCTTTCTCCCAATCCACCAAAAGTTGATTGGAACTAAGGCGAATGGAATTTTTTGTCATTAGTTGGCTTAAAGCAAAGACAACATGTTTAAATATTTGTTCAAAACATTCTGGCAAGCAAACACGAAGACTCAGCATATCCATACTTGTTGTTGTTTATTTTGTTTACGCTAGAAATATCATGGGACCGTTTTAAATTGCTAAGCGGCAACAAGTTTTAATTGCAAAATAAATATGATAAAAAAGTGCAATATAAACAGTTAACAAAAGCTTTTCAGTATAAACTTTATCTTAAGTTTTTGCGCACGTATAAACTCACACGTATAAACGGATCAATTTATTGGCGTGGGCGAGAGCGCAAGAGAGCGTAAAGCTCTCTCTCTTCCTCTCTCTCTCTCTCTGAGAGAGTGCAACGCACTCTCACCTAAATAAAACGCAATAAACGATAAAAACAAAAACAAAAACAAACAAAACAATTTCAATTGCATTCATAAATTGCAGACAAAAGAAAGCAAAAAAATGTTATAAAATAAAAAATATATTAAGTGGAGCAAAGCATTCGATATGAGGCAACAAATTAGGCATGCATTGAAAAGTAACTACGAATCGACGGCCAAAAGCAAACGGCATAAATTAACACATTTATGTAACTTAACAAGCAATAAGAAAACAACAAAACAGCAAAAAAAAGCCAAAAGGCAACGGCCGAAAGCGATGACTAATTACATGCATCACTGTGCGAGGTGTTCCAGCCAGTGTTGTTCATTTTGCTTTTTTAACGTCAAATCTAGATTTTTTGTAGAAAAATTCTAAGCTTTTCAAAAATATAAAAAAAAAATTCATGCAAAAATAAAATAAACAATTATAGATCTGTAGTCATTATTTTGATGAATATTTGTGCATAGGACGATTATTTTAAATTAAAATACATATTCTATATTATTATAAAATATTATATGCTTTAGCGTAAAAAATTATAGTTTGTTTTTCATGTTGGTAATATTTTTTATCTATTCTATTTCTATTAAATTTAGCAAATACAATCTCATACATTATTTTCTCAGAAAACGTTATTGTTGTGGGAAATCTTAATAGTATTTTAGGTATTTTCGTTATTGGAAATTATGCAAATTCTTAAGAATATTTTAGCTATTTGCCAGCTGTTTCTTATCAAAAGTTTTTTTCTCTCTAAAAAAAATGGCAGCACTGTTTCCAAAAGTTGTTATTGTTGTGGGAAGAGCAAACCAATAATGTCGTACATACCACATATATGCTATATGTATCTGTATAGTAGGGCTACATGCCAGACGAGTTAATAAACCGCCTTTCATCACAAAAGTGACAAATGAACACACACACTCACACACAGACAAACAGGCACACAGATATACAGACATTGGCATGCAGAAACTGTAATCTTATCAGGCAATTGGCGTTGCCACCGACTTGGAACTGAAACTGACACTAAAAATGCGAGTGTCGTTGTGGGGGGAGAGGTGAGGGGAGGGAGGAGCGATAGCGGTTTTTTACCATAGTAATGAGATGGCAACAACAAAACTGGCATTGCGGTGGGAGAAGCAAATGTGGTGTATATTTATATATATATATATATGTGTGTGTATGTGACATACAATAAGAAAATTGAAAAACTTGTGAAAATTGAATTTTCTCCATTTCATTTCGTTGCACTTTGCATACACACACACACACACACACACACAGACAGGTGATACAATTTAATAATGTATGTATGTTTGTATGTATATACATCGCCACCCACACTCGTCACACACACACTGCTTTTGTTTTTTCTGCTTTACTCACCGATGCGCTGGCCCACGGGCGTGGAAAACACATTGCCCAGCGCGCCCACATTAAAAAACGAAGCCATTCTCAGATTTTTACTAACTTATTCGTTTGTTTTTTATTTATTTAGCAGCGCAATTGTTTATGCGTTTACATCTGCTGCACTTGCCCCGCAGTGTGACCGTTTGCCGGCAGGCACAAAATACCAGCGACCAACGACTGTACGCAGCCAACTTCAAGCGCTGCGCAATTGTGCGCGCAGCCAACTTTGTGCTGTACAGCGAGCAAAAGAAACGCAAGAAAAAAACGAGGTGGACAGTTTCGTTCGACGAATGAGCATGCAAAAGAGAATCGCCAGTCGGAAGAAACACGAGGGAAGCAGCAATTGTGACTATTTTCACAAAATTTCAATTATTTTGGCTGCCCGAAATATACTGCAATGTCTGGCGGGCAAGCGTTATGTTTGCTTTGCGCCTGAAATTCGTTAAACGTGCACGCAAAAAAAGCGCAAATTAAACAGCGAAAAAACGCGTGTGTGTGTGTGAGCAGTTGCATTAGTGTGCGTGCGTCGGTTGCTTGGTGTGTTGGCCGAAAGCCGTGCGAGGCGAATGTGAAGCAAAAACAGCAGCAAAAGAAATCAAGAAAAAGAATAAGGAGAATAAAAGGCATCAGAAGGGACGCGGGGGGCAGGAGCCAAGTCAAAAAGTGAAGTTTGAATTAAGCGGGAAGGAGGCGGAGAGGCGGCGGAAATGTGCGCTTGCAAGTGTGTGTGTGTGTGAGAGAGTGCGTGTATGTGTGTGAGAGAGTGCGTATGTGTGTGAGAGAGCGCGCGTTTGCATGTGTGTGTGCGCTCGCCTACGCTACAACAAAAAGAGCAAGAACAAAAACAACAATAGCATAGCAAGCATTTGCTTCTACTGCCAAAATTCCCCCCCGCACGCCTCAGCAGCTGTAACAAAGATTATTTAAGCGTTCACGCATCGTGTCGTTGTTATCAGCAATCCTTATCGGAATCGCGAATCAGAATCCTTTCAAAATTCCGCCCCAAACGCCCACCGCCTCTAGCGCCATGCCCGTCTCCCTGGCCGTCTGCGAAACGGCGAATGTCGTCAATGCGGCGCTGCGCGAATCGCTTGGCGTCAACGTCGGCAGCGGCGTCGGCGGCGGCTGCGCTGCCGCCAGCAATCGTTCCGGCTGCGCTGCTGCGGATGAGGCCAAAAGAGACGCAGAAGAATCCAACGCGGATAACCTGCAGAGCCAAATCGTGGCCAATGCGAAGCGCGTGCTCTTTGCCAAAATCGAATACGAGGAGGTGAAAAATTATCACGAATCGGTGCTGACGAAACTGAAATCAAAATATCTGGTCATCAAGCCGGACAGCGCTGCCAATTGCAGCTACAGCAGCGACGGCAAACTAAATGGCAACGCTGCAACTGCCAAAGGTATGGCCACAAATGGACACGGTAAGTGCTAACAGTGCTGCGCGGTTGGAGGATAAAAAGCTGGCAGAGCATTAGATTAAGGCCAAAAATTCCGCAGTTTTATAAATTTGTTTTTATTTTTTTTTTATTTTTTCAAGAATAAAAAGCAGAGCCAAAATTAAAGCTAAAAATTCCACAATTTTTTTTTTCTCAAGAATAAAGTTCTACAATTTCTTCAAATGTTTTTTAAGAATAATAAAAAGCAAAAGAAAAAATTAAATCTAATCCCGCTTTCTGCATTTTCTCAATTTTGTTTTTACATATTTTCAAGAAAAAAAGGGCAGAATTAAAGCTAAAAAATTAAAAATTGAAATTTTCTGACAAAAGCTTTTTTTTTAAACAACCAAAATATGGCGGGAACAAAGTGTATTTGGCAACACTGGTAACAAACAACGCAAAAATTTTCCAGTGTTTATTTTGCTTCATTTCTGAGCTGAATCACGTGTGGAACACAGTATGTATGTGTGTGTGTGTGCGTGCGTCTGTGCATGCATGTGTGTGTGAAACGTACGCTACATATAAACAGAATACAGAGAAAAAGCATGCGAAAGCAAAAACAAGAACACGATCGTAAAGAGTAATTGCGACAGGCGGCGACGTCGGCGTCGACTGAGGCAGCGTACACATTTTTACTACTGCCGTCTCTATTTGAACTAATTCACAGAGTTGAGAAAGAACAAAACCTTGCTGTTATCGCGGCAAACATTTTACACGCGGCTTTGCTGCTCTGCTGACGCGCCCAAGTCGCAGTCGGCGTCGACGTCGCAGTCGCAGACTCAGTTTGCAGTGTTGTGAATGGTAGTATTAAAGCGTATAAGCGAATGCATGTGATTCATGGTATATATGCATGTGTGTAAATAAATAAATACATGCATACATACATGTGTAATATTAATACCACACACACACATACATATATGTGTGTAGCGAATGCTGAGCAGGAAGTAAAACAAAGAAATGGCCATGTTGTTTTTGCCAGCGGCTAAGAAAACAAAGAAGAAAGAAAAATAAAATGACCAATACGCCTACAACAACAACTGCGCGCCAGTGTTGCCAGAAATAGCTAGATTTGCAATGGAAAATATTTAAAAAATCGCAGAAACAAAAACAAGGGAAAATTGTATAAAACATAATTGAACAAAATGTAAAATTTTGAAATAGTTTTATATTAAGCCGTAATAAAAAGCTGAAACCAGCTAAATTGACAACGCTAGTAGGCGTTAAATACGCAAATCACCTTTTATTTTGAAGCACATACTTAAAAACAACTTGGCAGTTTTCTGAATTTATATGTGTACATATATATAATCCATTAATTTTATTGGCTTTTTTTTTTGTACACTTGCCGCCAAAAAATTTTCTCTAGAATAAATAAATGGCAACACTGGCCATGGGCACAACGAGCAGTCCGAATTTGAGTTGGCAACACTCACAGCACGCAGCACGTGCGCCAGAGCGAGACAGCCGTATAGTCAGCAAGGCAATGTATGCAGCCCACTCTCTACATTTTGCTCGCTTTGTTGTTGTATGCAGAACGCAACGAGTGTTGAAACGCTCGCTGTTATCAATAAAAAAAAAACAAGAAAAACAAAAAAAACAACAACAAAGACAGATGACATGCATACATATAGACAAAAGCTAGTGTGTGTTGTGAGTTGTGCTCGTCATATTCGTTTTAATTTTAGTATCGCATTCGATTGCTGGGAACTGAACAGCTCCAATGCGTTGCAAGAATGCCTGTGATAATAGCGAACAACAGCTACGCACTGTGGCTGCTCTATAAACTGCTGCTTGTGCCCTGCCTCGTGCTGCTCGCGCGCCTCTTGCGTCCCTCAGTGCTAATGCTCAAACGTAAACTCTTTGCAGACAATAATCTGAATGGCAAGGCGAATGGCAACGGCAACGGCAACGGCGTGGCGTCCACTGTGAATGGCAATCGCAAGCTGGAACAGGGGAATCCCAATTCCAACTGCCATTCCAATGGCAACTCCAATAACAACTCTAACCGCAACTCCAATGGCAATACCAATGGCAACTCTAACCGCAATTCCAATGGCAATTCCAATGGAAATTCCAATGAGTTGCCCAAGCCCAAGAGCGTGCTCTATCCGCGTGATAATCTGCGCATCGGCTGGAAGCAATCGGAGCGCAAGTGGCAAGTGGGAACCGGACTGCTCAATGTGGGCAATACCTGCTATCTAAATTCGACGCTGCAGGCGCTTTTCCACATTCCAGCGCTGGCCAATTGGCTTGTCTCGGAAACGGCCCATCTGGAAAGTTGCAACATTAACGAATCGTGCGGGGGCAACGGTTGCATCATCTGCGCGATGGCCAAAACCCTCTTGGCCACACAGAACCATCAGTCGGCGGTACGGCCGTTTCTCATCTATTCGAAGCTGCGGCACATCTGCAAGCACATGGTCGTTGGAAGGCAGGAGGACGCCCATGAGTTCCTCCGCTTCCTCGTGGAAGCTATGGAAAAGGCGTATCTGATGCGTTATCGCAATTATAAGGAACTGGATCAGCTGGTCAAGGAGACGACGCCGCTGAATCAGATCTTTGGCGGGTATCTGCGCAGCGAGGTGCGCTGCCTCAGCTGCAACCATGTGTCGACGACCTTCCAGCACTTCCAGGACTTGCTGCTGGACATACGCAAAGCGGACACCCTCGAGGAGGCCTTCGAGAGCCACTTTTCCAGGGAGCGGCTGGAAGACATGGGCTACAAGTGCGAGGGCTGCAAGAAGAAGGTAATGACAAGGCGTGTGAGTTATTACAAATACAAACAGCTGCAGGAAAATCAATAATAATTGTCCTTGTTAGACCCTGGACTTTAAAAAAGTAAAAAGGGTCTATTAAGTTAGTGCAAAAGCAGGCGTGCTAGACCCCACAAAGTATATACATTCTTGATCAGGACGACGATCTGAGTCGATATTGCCATGTCCGTCTATCCGTCCGTCTGTCCATCTCTACGTCTGTCTGTCCGTCTGTATGAACAGCTAGATCTCAGTAACTATAAAAGCTAGAGACAACATATTCGGTATTTAGGTTCTCCTAATCAGTAAGCAGATCGAGTTTGTTTTAGTTTTGGAATACCCTACCCACTTCCCCCGCAAATTGCAAAGAACCATAGCAGCCATAGTTTTAAAGCTGAAGACTTGTAATTTGGTACGCTCGTTGGCATTCTCTATCGACACTGTGAAGAAATAGCTAATATATACAAAGACATAGGGTATAGGGTCAGTATACGTTCGACCGTAGCTCCATTCTGGTTTCCTTTGTTGTTAGCAATTGCGTATTACTTTTTAATAACTACTTACTAATAAAGATGGTTTGATATACGCAGGTGTCGGCTACAAAGCAGTTTAGTCTGGAGCGTGCGCCGATCACGCTCTGCATACAGCTGAAACGCTTCTCGATGATGGGCAACAAGCTGACGAAACAGATCAGCTTCAAGCCGCGCATCGACCTGAGCAAGTACGCGGCAAGAAGCGCCAAGGCGGCTGCCCAACCGATGTCCTATCGCCTTGTCTCGATGGTGACGCATCTGGGCGTCTCCCAGAATTGTGGACACTACACCGCTATCGGGTTGACGGAGGCGGGCAGCTATTATCACTTTGACGACAGCTACGTGCGACCGATTGCAATGCAGAGTGTGTGCAATACCAATGCCTACATTGTGTTCTACGAACTGGATGTTAGCAACAACAACAACAGCAACAACAACAATAACAATAGTGTGGCAAGCAAAGCGAATGGTGTGCGCTTAAGCAATGGACACAATGTTGCAACAGCAACATCCACTTCGACATGCTCAGCTTCATCCTCAACCCCATCCTCAACCCCATCCCCAACCCCTGCAACAGCCGTTGCAACGCCTCGTTTTATTGGACCTCAGCTGCCGAATGGTTATGCCAACAGCAATGGTCATGTTAAGAGCAACATACAGTTCAAGACAACGCCACAGAAGAACGGACAGAACGGACAAAACGGACAGAATGGTCTCCTAGTAGGGAGCAATAAAAGTTCCTGCAACAACAACCACAACAATCTAAACCAACAACGCATACTGCCACTTTCCTCCGACGAGGAGGAAGAGGATGACGAGGGGGAGGAGAAGGAGAAGGCGCCTAGCGTTGCCACGCCACAGCTGCCCAGCATGCCCAAGATGTTCGAGGACAGCGAGCAAGTGGCGCAAACTGCCAAGTTGAAACCAAAGACGCCGCTCAAAAGCCTCGTGCCCTACGAGTCTGCCGAATCCGACGAAGAGGAGCAACAACAACCACCCACAATAAATCCCAGGAAGCGTCGCAGCGAAGACTCGGAAGAGCTGAATGCGCATGCCAAGACAAATGGTCACAACAACAGCACTAAAGCCAAGTTCGCCTCAAATGCCTCGTCGGCGACTAAACAAAAGACTGATGATGCCATAGACGAGATATTCAAGACCCTACACAACTACAAAAAAAACACAGCTGCGGATGAGCATAAGACCAACGGTTGGCAGTCTCAGAACGGTTCTCCTAAGACCCCTCCATCGCCAGCGGTGATCAAATCCAAGACTGGCATTTGGCAGGTCACACGCGACGACAACGACGACGAGGATGACGACGATGATGTCAAGGATGCCGCCGACTCCGATGAGGAGCAGGAGGAAGAGGAGGATGAGGTGGTGGTCGTGGAGGAGCCAGCGCCAGTGCGAAATCCCAAGAACCCATTTGCAGCCAAGCAACAGACGCCAGAAACATCAAACGCCGCGAAGCGACAGAAGCTGCTCAACGGCAGCGCCAAATCTTCGTTGCAAACGCCAAGAATTGGCAATGGGTATCAGAGTGAAACAACCACCAACGGAAATGTCGTCAATGAGCTGCTCAAGCAATCGCATCGAGGCTACGGCAGTGCCGTCCTGTCTTGGAATGGCAAACCCTCGGAGCTGGACAAGGAGGTAAGGGGTTTATATAAATATTATAATTTGGATAGCGCTGCGCCTATTTTCACAACTCTTTCAAAAACCCCAACCACCCTAAGCTCCTTTTAATTAGACCCTTTACTTTAAAAAAGTAAAAAGGGTCTATTAACTTAGTGCAAAGAGGAAATGTGTGTAACACCCAGAAGGAGGCGTGGCAGACCCCATAAAGTATATATATTCTTGATCAGGACAATAAGACGAGTCGATTTAGCCATGTCCGTCTGTCCGTCTGTCTGTCTGTCCGTCTGTGCGTCTGTGCGTCTGTCCGTCTGTCTGTCCGTCTGTATGAACACCTAGATCTCAGCAACTATCAGAGCTAGAGACACCATATTCGGTAATTAGGTTCCCCTATTCAGTAAGCAGCACGAGTTTGTTTTAGATTTTGGATACCTTTCCCCCTTCCCCCGTAAACCGCAAAAAGCTGCTGTAGCCACAGTTTTGAAGCTATCGGCTTGTGATTTGGTATGTAACTAGCTTATGGCATTCTCTATCGACGCTGTGAATTTTGTTTTGATCGGATAAGAAGCAACGAATATATGCGACAGAGAATTTCCCGCACTTGGCAGAGGGGGGGTGGTGTGCCTTGCATACGCGGATAGCTTAGTGTGTGTGCGTCTGATTGTGTTTGTGTGTACATATACTCAAAGTAAAGGGTCTCCTACGGTCGGTTACGTCCGACTGTAGCCACCGTCCCACTGATCTGCCCCGTCCCTATATTTAGAGTTGAGTTGAATCGTTCCGATTCGTTCACTCTGTTCTTTATCTCTTCTCAATCTGCCTTTATTTCTTTATTTTATTCCACATTTCTTCATCGCCTGCTATTGTTTTTGTTTAATTACAAATTGTTTTGTTCCATGTTTATTGCATTTGTTACCTCATTTACTCCCTTCCCATTCATATAGACTTTTGACTTGGTTTGTGCGAAACGGATAACTGGTTACGCGGATGCGGATGGTCGTAGGGACAGCAACGTCAATAACGATACCGATTACAATAGCGATTACAATAAGACTAACAATCGCAATTTGATGTCATCTCTACCTCCTGTAATCAAATAGGAAACAATGAGCAAAACTCTTGATTGCTTTTAAATTAAATAAGGAATAATAATAATGAAACTGTGATTGTGCCGAAGTATCTTTATGACTTCAAGGCACTTTAATTAACGCCCTTCAAATGATCATCCATATAAATAAATAATAGGTAATCCCCGTTGTTGTAACTATCCGATCAATACGAATGAAGCTTATGATGAACCATATATCTCATCATATCTTAAATTCAACCGTGCCCGTTACCGTTTTGCCCAAATGAATTAATTGGTATATTTTCGATTTTCGTTTTTTGATACAATTGTGTTCATAATTAACCAACTCATCTACACCAACAATTTCATAAACTTTGGCGCTTACGATTTTTACGCGGGAAGTGCTTGATGTTCTTTATATATCAAAACACTTTTGTTTCCATTCATACTGCATAAGCTTCATTAACATTGAACATCCTATACATTCGATTTGTATAAAATTGAAAGGAATTAAGTATTTATTTTTATATTTCTCTGTTCCAGCTGCTCGCCGAGGCAAGAGATCAGCGCAAGCGGGATGAGGATGATGACGAGGAGAACGAAATGGATCGGGGACGTCAGCGCAAGATCAAATCGGCATCGGTCAAGTGCAACAACAACAACAGTACGCCCGGATATAATCCATTCCAGGAATACGAAGTACAGAAACGCTGGCACGGCAACAAATCGGGCAGTTATCCACGCTTCTATCAACAGAATTACCGCCCAAATTTCCAGCATCGCAACAAATTTAAATACAACCGCTTTGGTGGTGGCGCCGGCGGCGGCGGTGCGAAGTTTCAGCATCAGCGGGCGCGGCCGCGCCATCTATCGGCGGGCGGTGGCGGTTTTGCGCGGCGCCATCAGGCGGCCGGTCAGCAGCAACAGCAATAACTGCACGACGACTGCAGCGTCAACTGGAAGTGCTTTGGAACGCCTGTTGCTGTTGTTGTTGTTCTGCTGGAAGGCAGCAAATGTCATGGGAATTCGCTTGTATTTTACATGAGTTTTGTAAACATTTTTTAACCGCTGATTGAATATATTAGACATAGGACAGACATATAAGCTATAAGCTAGAGCACCTATATTTTTTTCACTAAAACCCCCCATCCCACCCATAACTTCCCCCTCATTCATCCTAGGCGTAAGTTGTGTTTTGTTTAAACTGTACATTATTTGGAATTTTGAAACACGTGTTTTAGCATTTTTATAAAAAATGGCTCCTACTTCAACTCCCTCGCCACCAGACAAAAACAAAACAAAATAAAACAAAAAATAAACAAAAAGAAAGAATTACACGCTAAACATAATAGCATAGAATACAAAAATATATATTAAAGAATTAAAAACAATATTTTTAAGCAATTAATAACGAAGAAATAATTGTAAATATTATAATACATATATATTAAAATGAGAACGTAGATTTAAACAATTGTGTCTAAGTTAAAGAATGGCGAACAGCAAAAACGAACAGCAAACAAAATGATTGAAAATTTGAAATTTTCTGTTCGCCAGTTTTATTTATAGAGCATTATTAAGCTGCGGCAATAATCGATTGCTAGTGTTAATATAACCCCAAACAAATTAATAAACAATGTTGGATATACATATATACATAAATATATATATGATATAATGTGAAATAATTGCGAGAAATCGGCCGGCGTCGGCGAATTAGCAAAATTATATAGAATTCGTTTATTTCGATCAATTAGTTTAATAGCAAATAAAACGTACAACCAAAAACTAAATCATATTTATATAATTAATTTGGAAAATAATTTGAAATGTTAATCGCCGCCCCCGGCACGCTTGCGCCTGATTTCCTTCTTGTTCATCAGCCGGCCCTTGTGGTAGCGCGTCTGCCTCCCCGCCACGCCCTTTCCATGCTTCAGCTGCTTGCGCTGATGCTTGGGCACGCTTCTAACGGTATTGTAATGATTTTGTTTCGCCTTCTTTTGATTCACCTTCGCATCGATGCGCTCCTTCATCTTGAACAGTTTGCTCTTCTTGATCTTCTTTAGCGTCTTTGTTTTCATCAGCTTATCCATGTCCTTTTTGCTGCGTATTTCCGCATCGGATTTCTTTTGCTTTCCAACACTTGTCTGCTCTGCTGTTTCCGTTTCAGCTTTGCGTTTCCGTTTCGCATTAACATCGTAGTCCATGCCGGGTATGCGGTTCGTCTGTTTCGCTTCGTCCTCTTCGCCGCTTTCTTCGGCGCTTTCTTCGTCGCTCTCTTCGGCCATGTTCGCGCCGAGCATGTGACGCTGAGCGGCCAAATCGTTCGTGGTGAGTTCGGTGATTTTCACCTGCACCTCCTCATCCTCGTAGGCGTCTTCCTGGCCCGCTTCCAGTTCCCGTCTGTCCTCATCGGTTAATTCCCGCAACGGTTCGTACGACTTCTTCAGATGCTTGAATCCCTCCTTCACCTCCTGCCGTATGCGCTTGCGCTCCTCCTTCAGATTGCGATCCAACTGCGCCTTGGCCCGCGATTTGCGCTCATTTTTACGCTTGCGAAAACCGGTCAGAAATTCTCTGCAACGTTGCAAATATATAGAGCATTGGAATATCATTGGTTTATGGCAACCTACTTGCGTTTCTTAGGATCAAACACCACCTCCAGTTTTGTTTTCTTTGGGCGCACCATAATTTCTTTAAAAACCTCGTTGTTTACGTCTGTTTAGCACACATGTTGCCAGGGTTGCCACCCGATTGTAGCTAGAAATGTACTAAAAATGAACGTAAGCAGTACCAACAGTTGCCGCTAGATGGCTTGCGAGCTTATCAAAGAATCCCAAAATATTTTAATTTTATAACCATAACAGGGTTAATAACTTTGGGAGAACAGGCAGCAGAAGGCGTGGCAGACCCCACAAACTATATACTATATATGCTTGATCTGAGCGACGAGCTGGGTCGATATAAAAGCTTAAGCAACCGTTTTGGTCATTTTTGGTAGGTGTAAGTTGATTTCAGATGCCTCGCCCCTACCGCCCACAATGAACATAGAAAAAATCCATTAACCAAGTACTAGTTTGTATCATTCATTAATTATTATAAAATATAAAATGCAGATTTTAAACCAATTTAAAACATCGCACATTTCATTGAATTCGAATTGCAATTTAATTGTACGAAATTATAGTAATACATTTTCGTGTTTTTGCGCCTTTTTCAAATCGCATTTTTTCTTATATATATCACAATCTTATCGTATACTTCAGATTTTCAAATACTTAACACAAACAATAGTCTTTCTAACAACACGTTCTTCTTAAGAAGCGATAACATTATACATTTTACATAATACATTCTACATTTTACAATCGTGAGCCTTAATTCTATGGATACTTTCGAGATATAGCACTACATCTAGACTAAGTATATAATATATATAACGATATAGTTTGTTTCCATATGTACGCGTTTTCCAACTGATATATAAACACATATATCTATTAATAAATTCTGTGGGTTAACTCCTTACTCCTCGTCGCTGTCAGGCATAAATAATTTCATACGTCGAAAGGAGGAATTATCTAATTTGGATCCGGATATATTTCCACGCAAATTGCTCGAATCGTTCTCTAATATATTTCCATTCTCCCTTTGTGCTTTGCGCGCTGAACCCAAACTGAAATGGAGTATTCAAATGTTATTTAATTGTAATTGTAATTTTAATTTTTACTTTATAATTTTTATTTTGAAACTTATATTAATTACGATGCCTAATTTAAATTTATTAATTTATTACTCACCCTCTTTGTCGCGTTGGCTTGTGATTCAGAGGCGTACAGTTCACCATTTGCTCCCTGTCCGCAACTCTGGGCGTGCTCTGCTGTGAGCACTCCAGGTTGCCCATGGGGGACAGAAAGTCGGAGACATAACAGTCCCGATTCCCGATGGGCGTGGAGCCCACCAGTTGAAACTGCAGACGGGGAATCCCACCGAAAGAATTGTTTGGCGAGGACGTTGCGGTTGAAGTATTTGCATTTTCATTTCCACTTCTGTTCTCTGCTCCCGTCGTTAGTGGGGACTTCGGGGGTTTATACAAATGCAGCACTTCCAGTATATAGAAAAGACAGCGATAAGCCCCGATTTTCAGATTGCACATTTTAAGCCAGACGGAGCGACGCGTGCGTCGAAAGTATTTGGACTACAGAAAGAGTTGGAAATATTTATCAAAAACGTTTCTTGCATATCTATTAAAATATCTGCTCACTAGAAGTTTCAGTGTAACCATAGATCTCTCAGCTTTCTCCATTTTCAGGAGTCTCGGATGCATTAGCAGCTGCTCTACGGTTGGCCTCTGCTCCGGATCCGGCGACATCATGTTCTTGATCACCTGCTGCAACTCCAAGGAAATGGCTGCAAGTATAAAATATCGATAAAGTTTTTGCGCTTATCGATTTGGGATGATATCGACATTTTCGATAAGCGTGGATATCGATGTGATCTCACTTACTGTTAATGAACTCCTCGGGGAGTTTTCCCTGGCGCAGCTCGTGCCACAGCGGCCCGTTGGGGGGCAGGTCCATGCAGCAAGCCAGCTCCAGCATGGCGATGCCCAGGCTGAAGATGTCAGCTGCCTTGGAGAACTGTCCCTGAAGGATTTCGGGGGCCATGTAGCGGGAATCCCCCTCGGTGGCGTGATGATTGTTGGCCTTGTCCACATCGATAACCAATCCAAAGTCCGCCAGCTTGCAGGTGTCGTCGTCATCGATGAGCACGTTGTCCAGCTTGATGTCCAGATGGATGAGATTGCGATCGTGCAGGGATCTGAGGCCACGCAGCAGATCCAGCAGGATGTGCCAGATGCGATCCTCTCCGATCTGCCGACAACGGTACAGATACTGCTCCAGGCTCTCCCTGCACAGTTCCATCTGCATGAACAGCCGATCGTACTGCTCCCAGGCGCGTATGAAGCGGATACAGTTCTCATGGCCCGAGAACTGCTCGTAGCGACGCACTTCCTCCAGACGCTCCGCCCGGTACTGCTCGCCCCGGAACAGCTGCTTGGAGATCTTCACCGCATAGAGGCGGCCGTCGCTGCGATCCCGCACCTGGAACACCTCCCCGAATGAGCCCTCGCCCAGCTTAGCCAATCTCTCGAAGCACAGCTCGAAGTGGCTTTCGTTGGCAGAGGGGCAGGCGGAGAGGGAGGCGGAGGCGGTGACATCGCTGCAGTTGGGGGAGCGCTCGAAACCGCTGCGAAATGAAATCGCATGCGCCACCTGCGAATTATTCGCGCACGCGGATGTTGCGGATAATCCGCTCTGGCTGCGATTCAAATTGAAATTATTGTTCTCTAGTGTTAGGTAGCGCGTTTTGTACTTGGGCGGTCGAAATCGATTGCTATCGAAGTGTCCATTGAACTGCAACACAAAGAGCAAGAGGAAGAGCATGAGCGAGGGGCGTGGGGCGTGTTTGCCTTTAGTGCATTCAATTATGTGGTTTTAACTGCTTACCTGCTTGTGCCGATGCTTGTCGTCGACCATCTCGGGCAGCGGCAGACTGTGTTTGTCCATCTTCCTGTGCTTGTTTTATTGTTTTATTTATTGTTTGTGTTTATTCGCGCAGCTAAACAATTTGGTGTTTTCAATTCAGGGTTGCCACGCAGTCCGCATGGGCATTTCGATAGCTTGTGGCGGTGCATCGATTGGCCATCAGCATATTTCGATTTCGACTCGCTTCGAACAAGTTGAAACTCACCTTAGGTTGGAAACTTGGCTAAATTATGTAGCTGGCATATTACAAAACTAAAAGACATAAGATAATTTGCATCTGCCAGATTTTTATCATAATCGATAAATATTACAAAATGATGCAAAAAATATCAAACATTTGTGTACTTAACATTTGTAAATTGTGTTTTTTAAGATTATTAGCGCAAGATAATTTTAGCCCAGACACCAACCATATGTTTGAACCAAAATCTTGGCAAATTGTGGCATAATAATGAAGTTATGTTATCGGCGTGCAGTAGTGGTGTGCAGAAATCGATACTCATCGCAGTAAGCGCACCATCGCTATAATCGATAGTGGCTGGCAGGCGTGCCATCACCAGCGCGAAGCTAGAAGAGAAAAACAAAACAATTTACCATAAGAACGACGCGTAGTTTAAGTATCCAAAACAAAAACAAATGCGGCAGGATGACTAGCAGAGGAGCAGACAGGTAAATACCCAAAATACTCTAAATAAAAGTGAACAAAGAATAATAATGAACAGTTAGTTGCATTTAGTTATGCAATTTGTATGCGGTTTCGATCTGTGCATAAGTATGTATTGCATACAAATGCTTATAGTACATAGGTGTGTGCAGGTGTGTGCGTAGAGTGACCGTATGCGGCTCATAACAAAAATACTAAATACCAAGGGCGGCTAATTCGAATTTGATTGAAATAAACAGCTTAAAATTGAAATAATAAATAATTGCTTTATGTACATTATATATATTTATTAAATTATAAATGATAAATTATGTACTTTGATCATATGCTAAATTTAAATAATAAATAATTGCTTCTTTTACATTATAAATTATTTTTTAAATTATAAATAATAAAATATGCATAATTTTACTTACAGTTCTGGCAAACAACCAACATTTCACGTCATACGCGAGGTCTATGACAGCTCAAATGCTCACGAACGCTTTGAAACGGAGCTAGACAAAGCGCTGGAGGCCAAGGTAGACTTTATTATTATTGAGCCGCCTCGTTTGGGCGATGAAACCGGTAAGTGAATAGCCCGAAATTCTGTCAAGAAATACGCTGAAATATAATCTGCTCTAGGTCGCTGGATATGGGTGGGTAATTGTCTACACAAAACAGCTCTGGTCTCGGGCGTGGCATCGTTGATATCCAGCCTCTTGTGGCTAGATCGTCCAATCATAGCGGCTCCCGTCTGCGCCATGTCTCTGTTCTGCACTGGACTGTACACCGTATCGTGGAATTATGATCCCTGCTGCCAGTATCAGGTATCGCTTGTTATAGCTTAGCTTAGCTTTGTGTAGCTTTTATACAAATACAAAATCTTCTACTGTTGGTTACTTTCGACTATAGCCTTCCCGACTGATTTTAAAATATTTTCCGTTTGCTTGCAGGTGGAGGAAAACAATGAAGTTGCATTGAACAAGCTGCCGCTGACGGACGTCTCCTCGCCTGTGATCCTGGGCTATGCGCCCAATACCAAAACTAAATACTTGCATCGAGGCGTTACATTTCTATCGGCTGCGATTTGCGCCTGGCAGATTTGGCGATCGTACAAGTAAACTGAGAGATTTCTGAGCATAAATCTTGAACGTGGCTCAAGTATTTGGTATAAGTTTAGTTAAACGCCATTTGCGTATGCATTTTTTCGAACTTTCCCTAGTTAAAAACGAGTTTTAAAAGTGTCGTTCCAAAAGTCCAGAATGTCCAGAATATTATGTCCTGTATGCATCCACAGTTGTTTCATTTGTTTTGGCAGCTTGAGCTAGCGTATTTATGTTTTAAGTATTTAAATGGAAAAGTGAAAAGTTGAAAGTTGAAAGCGGGTTTTTTAAGTCAAGCACTGTATAAATAATTAAGCAAAATTACATTTTGTGTATAATTAAACGTGATTGTTATTAGAAATTTAGCAATTAAAAGGCAAGGCAAGTAAATAAAGTCTAAACCAAATATACGTAAATAAAATGAAGAGATTTGTAAATCTGAATGGGCTGAAATATTATTTCAAAATATTGGAAATATATTTTAAAATGTCAGAGGGCGAGCGAGGCAAAGCCTGCAATACTGTTTTGCCAATATCTTCTGTGTTTATGAACGGAATTTTATGCACTTTTCAGGATAGTTAAATATAATGGTGGAGCGTATATATTCCTAATAACAATCTTCTATGTTCTATATTACACTTGTTTTTCGGCTTTTAATCGGTTTTTATCGATTGGGCCGTTATAGGGGCGTGGCATCAAAGTTTTGAAACGAACTTGAACTGCGTGTTGTATACACCTATCTACATTCCAAAAATGAATGCTCTAGCTCTCATAGCTTCCGAGATCTCAGCGTATAAACATACGGATAGACCGACACACAGGCGGAAATGGCTATATCAATTTAGCTCGTCGTCCTGATCAAGAAAGTATGCTTATTTTTTATATTTATAGGATTTGCCACGCCTTTTTATGCCTGTTACAAGCATTCTCCCAAAATTATTAACCCTGTGTTTACCCATTTGATCTGTACAGGGTGTACAACCATCAATTAATAGCGCTCTGCTCTCTTATGCCGCTGCAAGAGAGACTCTGAATGAATCCAGTACACAAAGAGAGCAATATCTGTTATCGGAATAAGAGCGCCAGCTCTTAATCGCCCTCAATGCGGGCTGCAACGTCAGCTTCGGAGTCAGAGTCTCAGTTAGCTTCTGGATAGAATCGCAGCTGTATTATTCTTATGTTCTGTGCGATGTAGGCTGCATCTATCGCGATCGCGTCGAGAATTCCAGTGTGAACCAGTGTTAGGCGCTGCATCGAGACAATAATATTAATATTATTGTTGTTGTTATTGTTGGGGATTATTGCGGAACATGGAGGTCTCCCAAAGCGTGGGTAGGTGATGGCCAAGTGACTAAATCCGTACAGTTAATGCCGGAACAAATAAACTGCCGCTTATCACTGCTTTGGTTTTTTTTGTTTTTATCACAATAATAATAGCGCAAATGTATAACGCTTTTTTGATAGCACATGCGGCAGTTAGACACGATCACCACACAGTCTTCACCTCCCCCTCCTGCTCCTCGGTGTCCTCCCATGCCAGCTACTGTAGCATCGATGTCGAAGTCGACGCCTCCATTAAACCCGAACCGGTTCCCAACGAAACCACTCCGCTGCTCAAGCGCACCATCTCACACATCAGCAGCTCCACCAGCAGACGTCGGAGCTCCCACATCGCCGGTCCTCCAATCTGCACCAAGGATTGCCTCACCTGGGGCTCCTTTGGCCTGCTCCTGATGTTCCTCTCCGGTCTGCTCCTGGCTGCTTACTTGCTCTGGCGACAATGTAAGTTGAACCGCTGAGCATGGCATCTTTACTGTACCGTGTACTTGTGACTCAATTCGAAGCTAAATAAATATTTATCTGATTAGAAATGTTTCTCTGGGCAAACTTCTATGCGAATTGTGCCCGCTTCTGTGGGTCTTTTAGGGCCAGCTATTAATAAACCTTAAATCAACAAATCTGTAACATTTACACGAGTTATACACTGAAAAAAAACGGCATAGTGCGTTTGCTTATTCCTATAATAAACGTAAATTCGAACATTTTACATCAAAGCTAAAGCTCAATTTCAATTTAAAGCATCTAAAAATGCAATAAAAATTTTAGAAGCATTGAATTTTAATTAAAATGGTGTTTTCAATGGGTTTGCTTCAGTAAAATCTTAGGGAATAAAAAATTTACTGTTTTCGGTAGATGTTAACTAGTTTTGAAGTTCTTTCTAAACAATAATACACGGAAAGTTTAATTAAAATCATTTTTAACTTTAACAATATAAATTATAAAGGTATTTTCAATAGGATAAATTTCAATGAATTGAAATTGAACTAAGAATTGATTAAATTAAACAGAATATTTGCTTGGCTTAAATTGTGTTTAGTTTCGTTTTTTTATACCCTTTTTTTTTGTCCATAAAAGATTAAAAATTTAAATTTAATATAAAATATAATACATATTTAAATTTACGTTGATTTAATTTTTATCAGTGTAGTAAAATACAATTTTTTTTGCAAGTTTTGTTGGCTGAGTAAACTGGAGTTTATTTCACTTTATTTAGCCGCCAATTGCGCCATGGGCTACAGACTGAAGCTCGTAGAATTCGATGTCTGGAGCGGAGCTGAGTTCGAGGGGCAGACGTGGCGGGGGCTGGGGCAGGTGTGCAATGTGTTTATCACACAGACAGGCAGCGAGGAGTGCAGGGAGAACTGCGGGGAGCTGCTGCAGAGTTTGCAGGTGAGTCAGAAATAAACAGCCAGATTTATGCACCCTCTAATTAAATGTGGAATTATAGGACAAGTGGGCTGGGCAGCTGCCCTACAATTTTCTGATTGCTGGCGATTGCGAGGTGTACGAGGTGCGGGGTTGGAGCCATAGGAGCAGCTTGAGGGGAATACCCCAGAGCAGTTCGCTGTTGCTGGCCTTTGTGGGAGACTTCAGCAGGAAGCTGCCGAGCAAGTGCCAGTTGGAATTAGCTGAAGCTTTGCTTTGGGAGACGCGTAGGAGACATCAGCTGGCGCCTATTTATCGGCTCTATGGACTGAGGAATGTGAGTCGGGGGGCGGAGGAGGCAGAGGCGGAGGCGGAGGCGGAGGCGGAGGCGCTGCAGCAGCAGCTGAGGCTGTGGCCCTGCTATGCGGGAGTGGAGCAAGTGAAATGAAAGATCTGCGTTTGTTCAGCTCGTTTTGGTGTTTTTATTGTAATAATTTGTTGACAAAATAAGCGCAGGATTATTAAAGCGGGGATGCCACCGATAAGCGAAGCGATTGCCCGCTCCCAGCCGTTCCTAGCGGGTATGATGTGCTTGTGCCCTTACACGTTAAGGATAATGCCTAATACTATAGCTTAAAGCTAACTGATGATGTCGCTGCCCCGCTACTAATCGAATTCCAGCTTCCGAAAACTGCCCTCAATGGACTCGATCTGTGAGACGAAATTGGTGCCCGTACTGCTCTTCTCGGAGTTGTAAGTGCTGCGTCGCTGTATGCCACGATCCGAGAGCAGCGTGCTCTGATCCAAGGCCAATAGTATATCCCGTTTGGCAGCCAGCTCCTGCTTCCACAGCTCGATCATCTGCCGCATGGGCATCGTGCCGCCCAGCTCCTGAGGCAGGCACTCCGGAGTCACCGCCTTGGTCAGCTCCTTCTCATTGCTGTAGATGTTGAGACGGTTTCTCATCTTGGAGCTCACGCGGTTCTTCACGAAGTCGATCAGCCATTTGAGCGTGGAGGGCACGTTGATCAGATGTATCTCCTTGTGGCGCATGGGCAGCGATTGTTCGCCCCATTTGAAGACGCGCGCGAACTCTGTGGGATTCCAGTTGGTCACATGCGAGGTCGTAACGCCCATGAAGTCGCCCACGTGGCTGAGGCCCGTGATTTGTGTCTCCTGATCCTCCATCAGCACCTCGTAGGTCAGAAAGTGCGCCTTGGCCTGATCGTGACTCGTGTGAAACTTTGGATTCAATCCTTTGGCATTGATGACCACCACGCGCCTTCCGTTCTTGTCCCGCTTCGGCACCGCAAATATGTAACCCTGTTCGATGAGATCGCTCAGTCGCGGCTCCAGAAAGTCCAGTTTTGTGGCCATGTGCGGGAAGGTGCGTCGTATGTTCAGATACTTGAGCAGCGTCTGCTCGGCCATCGGCACGCTGAACTTTTTGGCGCGCAGAAAGCGCAACAGGAAGGTGTCGTCACATCGGACATCCTGCAGATCTTCGTTCTTTTGCACCCAGTTCCTTAGCTGCTCTAGACTCTGCTCCCGCGTGCACTTGTCCTCCCGTAGCTCCCGTTTGGCAATCTTCAGCAGCGACTCGGAGAGCAGCGCCACGCCCCCATCCTCCAGCAATTTGGTCTCCTTCATGTTACACTCGGCGTATGCGCAATGTGCGGCGCGTAACGACAGCTGTATATGCGAAAGAAAGTGGAAGCACGCATTAAATAGCTGTCAAGCAATTTACAATTCGTCTCTTATGATAAAATTAACTCGTAAAACTCTAAAGTTGTTAATTTATTTGGGTAATTGCATTCGTAACAATCATTAAGGCCAATCAAGCGCCCAAAGCCTAAATAATTATATTGGTCTATGCGATTTAATTGTGGCCCTTTAATGTCGACTCACGCAACGCATTTAATTGTGGCAATCGAACTAATCAACTCTAAATAATGTTTTATCATAAAACAATACAACTTATATAAATTAAAGGAAATTGGTTCAAGGTCTCCATGCAGCCCAAGGTAATCCAACAAACCTCGCATTTGAATTTGCAAATATTTGCTAATTATGCCTAAAAAAAAAAACAAACGCAAATGAATAAAAGAAGAAACACAGTCGCATCGCATATTTCTTAATCAGAAACTCGAGTGTGATTCAGCCAAAATCCATCCAATATCATCTTTACATATGTAAATTATTTTCTTGCCACCTTTTTTTTTTTGTTATTGCTACGAACAATAAATTCAAATGGCATTATTACCATACAATGGATGAGCACAAAAGCAAAATAAAACTGCAAATTGGTTCAAGTTCAAAAAAACTATTTGATTGAAAGCGGGTCAGGCAACAGGTGTTTATTTTTTACTGTCTAAATTGCAGACCTAACTAACTATTTTAGTACGTCTTAATTAGCCAAACAGTTGAGCTCTTTCAGTTTCATTGCATAATGACTTTTTCCGGTCTTTAAGCTCACATTTCTCCCTCAAATTTACATAGTAAAAAATAAAAAAAAATGGGGGAAAAAAACAATCATCAGTTGTTGTTGAATTGGCTTTGCTTACAAATCTCAAATCTTTGCTGTTTGTTTGTTGTTTGGAGATACGAGATTCGAGATTTTGAAGTGGATTATGCTACATATGCAAATCAATTGAGGCAAATACTGTGCCATTTAATTGATTTATGTTTATTTGTTTTGGTTTTCCATTTATGAACAGCATTTGCATACGCATGTCACAAGATAAATGAGCTGCATTTTCTAATTTACACAAATTTGCATAAATTTTAGTGCTTTTTTTGGGTTTTGTTTTGATTTTTCTCCAATTGAAAATGCGATTTCGAAAAAAGTCATTAAGCAACAGCGCCCACAGTCCTAGTCTCTCTCTCTTTCTCTACATCTCTCTCTATCTCTTTCTATGTCTAACTATCTAACTCTATCTCTGTCTTAGTTCCAGTCGTAACTCCCAGTTCCAGCTCCAACTCTATGCCTGGGCACACTTGCAGTTTCAACATGTTTATTAGACGTTTGAGGCTTGTCAAGTTGCCTCTGTGGTTGTTGGTGTTGTTGGTGGTGTTGTTGGTGTTGTTGTTGGTGGTGTTGGTGGCTCTGTTGCCATTGTGGTTGCGTGGCGTTTGTGTGGTTAGCTGGCCAGGCCAATAATGCAACAAATCGCGGCAACATAAGCTGCGGTTTAGTAATTGCTTTTGATATACGTTTTCAATCAGCGCTATTTTTAGTTTCTCAAGAATCTAGCGCACAATTCAACAGTTCTCTTTTATTTATAATGAATTTAATTGCATTTCGAGAAATATTTTCAAAATACGAAATTTATTTATAAATTTATTTATTTGATTTCAAGCATTTCCGTCGTTTACTTTTCAAAACACAAATATTTGAATATTTCAAATTATTTTAATTCAATTCCGTCGTTATTGGCATATTTTTTGAAAATTAAATAATAAAATTCGTTTAAAATATATTTGTATTTAAGGTTTAGTTGGTTTTTTGATGGCTTTCATTGTTTATTATTATACAAGTAATACATAAATTCAAAATAAATATTTTGATAGTTTGAATTCAATAATTTTCGTCGTTTATTTTTTAAATACTAAAAGTGATTTGAAAATATATTTGTTATATGCATTTAATCTTTCTTTTATTTATAATAGCTGTATTTGATTGTTATTGCATTAACAATACAGAATTTTAAATACAAAATATTTAAATATTTTGAGTTCAATATTTTCTATCGTTTTTTTTTTGGCATAATTTTTGAATAGTGAATAAAATTGTTTAAAAATAGTTTTTTTGCATCTATTTAAATGTAGTTGAATTTAATAATTTACTGAGACACATACACAATTGAACTGCCGTAAATCCTTAGTGATATTTGCGCTGCAGTGACGACAATTAACTATTATATAGACTAGTTGTAGTTATAGTTATAGTTTTAGCTATAGTCAGGTGATATCCGCCAGATGCCGCGCGTAGCGAAACGGTACCAACGATCAGCGCGAGCTCCGAGCCACGAATGACGCAAATCAACAAAAAGTGGCTTGAAAAATGTTAAAGAAATTAACTGGATTATATAATGACCACACACATACACACCAACTCACACACACGCACACAGACACAGAGACACACACAGTTAAAGAGACACTGAGAGGCACAGCTGAGAAGGCCCACAACCGAATCCAAATGCAATCTGATCGGTTTCGGGCTGCTGCATGGAAGCGAACAAGTTTTTTGGTTTCGTTAACGTTAACGTTTTCGTATCGAAAACCGAAAGTGCTGGCTGGAAGAGGGAAGAGGTACGAGTATATAGCTTTTGGATCAGCCTGCTCCCAGTAAAAGCGACAGCCATCAATGGTAGTTGGTTGGGTAATCCCAGTTAGTCATTCCAGTCAATCGGTCAATTGGTCAATTGGTCAGTTAAACAGTCGGTCAATCAGTCAATGTTGAATCGGGTTAGCTGTAGTTTTTTCGCCTTTTCATGCTTATTTCACTTTGTTCATCCCAGTGTAAACATTGGTGATTAGGCTCATTGAAAACAAAAACGTTTGGCAAAAATTTGCATTTTCATCGGCTGACAACAATACTATATCTCTATATCTGTATACCCATAGCTGACCAGCTTCATGCCAACCTTGAAAACGTATTTCCCCCCCAGTTACCAAACTGCAGCTCCGTAAGCCAAACAATCTGCTGTTGTTGTTGATCGATGTTAGACCTAATGATCTTGTTGATGCACATGCCGGAGAATTGAAGTCTATCCAAATGTGAGACGTCATTCGGTCATTCGGTTGGAAACGTGTTTATATTTCTCTTGGTTTTCGGTTGATTGAAAATGTTTTGTGATCTTTTAATGTTTTGATTTTCGTCGGACGTTAGACAATTGCAGTAACTGGGCGTTGAGGTCATTTAATGGCTGTGTCTCAAAGGAAAAGCGTTGGCTCTTTTTGATTTTGATTGTCATTAGTTTATTGTTTCGGGGCCATTCCAAATGAACATTGAGAGCTCCGCATACCGTTGGGCGTTTTTTATAGTAAGAGTATTACCCAATAAATATCTTATGTACAATATTTAGCATAGGGCGTGGGCTGTGTCAGTGTTTATAGCCCTTAATCGTTTTTCGAACCTGTACTTTAAAAAAGTATAAAAGGGTCTATTAGATCCAAAGAAAAAATGAGTCGATATGGCCATGTCTGTCTGTCTGTATAAACCTAGATCTCGCAGACTGTAAGATCTGGAGACACCATTTTTGGTATGTACGTAGCTTATAACATTCTCCATCGATGCTGAGAATTACATTATGATCGGATAAGGAACAGCAAAGATATGCTAGAGACAATATGTGTGTATTATTAAAACACAAAGTAGAGGGTTTCATACTGTAGGTTACGTCCAATTATCTGTTCCATCCTTACTTGATGGCACGCTTGAAAAACCAAGTGAAATAGGTCTTTTTATATTTTTATTGCAGTGTGAAATGTGGTTTGTTGATTAGACGTGTTAATTAAGTTTGGGGCATCATCGATTTTTCACTGATCACTGATTTTTCAATGTCAATTGTTATATTTTAATAGATTGAAATTGAAAAGTCATGCACCATGCCTAAAACAAGAATTCCTCAGGGCGTTATGCCAAACTTGCAACCGAATAATGAATTTCTTTATCTTGACCTCAGCTCACTTGAGTTTCACCTTTTTTTTTTATGATATTTTATTTTTGGCACTTTTGCATGTTTGTTCAGTTATTTCCCCATTTAACAGCCTGCGACCTTCGTGGCCGGTCCGACCGCCAGCTGATCGACCTACTCCGCAACTTATATACATTTTTCATATACTATATTTTTATGTTTTATTATTATTTTTATTTTCTTTTATCTTTTTTCTTAACACTCTGAGCTGCCTTGTGTAATATGCGCACTCATCGCTGGCACGTTTTTAATAGTATAACTGAATTATATATGCGAGTACGTATATAGTTTTACATTTTTACTTTTTTCTTTAGGGTACAACTAGTTTACAACAGAGGCACCAATATCCAAGCCTTCAATTGCTCCATTTGGCCGCAAAGAAACCGCCGTCAAATGTGAGAAATAATAATTTTTAATAAACACATTACAGCGCATTCAGAAACTGTAAGAGGGCCAAACTGAAAATAAAGCCAGACAATAACAATTCGCAACGACTTCAATAAGCCGTAAAACACTTTTTCGTTTCATTTTTTTCGTTTTCGAGGGAAACCCTTTCGAAATACCCATCATCTAGTCAGAGACTGTGGGCTGTCGTGATTTCAGTTTTAACAGTAATTAACGACAAAGAAACCTGCTTAATTATTTGCCTATTTTTCCCTAACGTTCCATATTTAATTTAATTTATGTTTTGCTCTAGACATGTGGTTGTAATTTAAAGATCTTAGCCGCAGCTTGTATTGCCAAAAACCAGCCCTTTAGGCCATAAAATTAAACACACACGTAACTATATTTATCATAGGGTTTTGGACTTATGTTTAGCAGCTTGTGGGTGTTACAACGTGTAAACAACGAAATATCTTAACGAATTATGTTTAAATATTTAACAAAAATAAACTTAACTGCAGGCTAACGTGTGTTTGAGTTGGTTAAATACTTCATGTTGACTTTAACACTTGCCACTGCCGATTGAACATAATTAGTATGCTCATTTTAAGCAATTATTTGTATAATTACACAAGATAACCACGAATTTTTGTTGCCCTCAAATATGTAATTATTTTTGCAACTTACCTTCTTGTGTTTTGGATGTAAGGCTGTCAGCAAAAGTCAGTTTTCCGTTTACACGCGAGTCTGTGGTTTTGGGCAAGCAAAAAACCCGCAAAACAACTTTTAGCAACGTCCGCAGTGCACAAAGGTTTGGCGCAGAATCAAACAAAACGAACAAAACATTTACCTAAAGTACAATAAACCAGGTTTCACTTGCAAAACACTCTCAGTAATATCTCTTTATCTCCCTCTCAGAGAGCGTGATTTTAGGGTTTTCAAAACACCAACGCATCATCAGCTAATCTTTTCTTCTTTTTAAATGCCAAGCGATAAATTCAAATTCAAACGGGCGCCATTAAAAGCGATAAGCCACGCAGCGATTAATTAAGTACAAAGTTTATCGAAATGGCGCCAGTGTTGTGTAAGGTATGTTGTTATTATTGCGCGCCAACTCATAAATCAAATAATATTTTTTGTTTGTTGGGTTTGTGTTTGTATTTGATTAAATATTATAACTAAATACTAGAATTAATAATTAAATATTTAATAAATTTAAAGCTAACATGCCTACAACTACAATAATTTATAGCATACAATCACAGACGGTAGAGGAAACTCTTTAATAAGAACAATTTGTAATTGCCTAAAAGAGTGATGAGCCGGCCATATTCTCAGACAGGATCATTTGCTGCACATCGCTGAAGACATCACGAATGCAGCGTGTATCCGTAGCCACGGTGAAGTGATAATAGCACTCCCTTTCCGAGTAGCTAAAATCGCACTGATTGCGGGAATTTCGCTTAAATTGCTGCTGGGTGATGTCGATCATTTTCTGCTTGATGAACATCTTGGTCCAATCGCATTCATCAAAGCAGCTCTGATGCTGTTGCGGTCGCTTCGAGAACTCCTCGAATTCCGGAAAGTAGTCCACGATGTGCTTGCCCGCACGTATTTTACGCTCCATAATATCGTATTTATTCAGAAATACGATGAGTCCGGCGGAGGCAAGGAAACGATTCTGCCAAACGGCCCGAAACAGATTGAGAGCCTCCTGTAAACGGTTCTGCTTGGCATCCTCACGCAGATTTTGATCGAATTCGCTGCAGGAGATGAGAAACAGCACCGCCTGAATGCCCTCGAAGACCTGAATCCATTTGTTGCGCTCGTCCCGCTGACCACCCACATCGTACATCCGGAACTCCTGCTCCCCACCACCCAGACTCTTGGGTATAGGGACGCGGAAGGTGATTTTGGTGATGCCCGTGGTAACCTTGCGACTGTGCAGAATGTCCTCAGTGCTGGGTATGTATTCATCTTCACAGATACGCGCGAAATTATCCAGAAAACTGTAGAGAAAGCAGACAAAATATATGGTTATTTTAATATATTGTGCAGTTTAAATGTTAATATACTATTTGGTGTATGTTTAGTAAGCATTTTAGTTAAGAGATAAAGCCGGGATTTACTTACTATTTGGCGCTATCTAGGAGCGGAAATTCATTCGAGCGATGATAGCAGGCGCGTATGCCCACATCGTTCCATAGGGTCATGAGATGGTCGCAGTACTCCTGTAATGCAAACGATAATAAGATTGTTGTGATTAAATTAGATAAGATATGCTAAGGTTATTACTCATGCGGCTTGACAGTTGGCAAACATGATTTGGGAGAAACCTACAACAAATTCGCCTATATGGAAAGGCCGTTTGGCTGATCCACATTTATCTTATCGTATTAGGGGCACCATATAATGACCGGACAGCTGCCTACATGGCACCATGAATCAGCGTCCAAGTCGGCGATTGTGCAAAGTTCTGAAGACTTTTGGGCAGGAAGAGAGGCAGGAAGACGAAAAGTAAAAACACTTGTCGGAAAGTTTTTAGACACAACCATTAAATATGGTTAATGGCAATGCAATCAATCAAATCGCTCCAGCTGATAACGAATAATGATCGTTCTCCGCTGCATACATCGTACATATGTCAACAGATATCTGCAGCCCTCTAACTACATTCGAAACGTGCAGCTTTGACGCACAACTCTCGAGTGCTCTCGGTATTTAAAACCGATTGACTTGACGCTGAATTCCGATTCTAATGCCCAACTGAACATTTCAAGTGTACATGTCGCCGGATAAGATACTACTGCCTTAGCTCTAATGCGGGGTATTAGAACTACACTCAGAAAAAAGCAGCATTAGACGTGCTTTAAAATAAAGCTTCTAAATTAAAATTCTTTCGTGCTAGAATTCAGGAATGAAATGGCTAAAATGCTGAATGCAATTCAAAGACTTCCTGAAAAATAAACTATTGGTAGTAAATACAAGATCTAAAACGATCTTAGAAATAGGAATTTTAAGAACGCTCTTAAATAAAGAATTTCTTCCTTGAATGTAGAATTGTCTGGCTTATTAAACTCTTGATATTGGATACGAAAACTTTTTATTTTTCGCTCAGTGTAGCTATGACGTTACTCACCTCATCGAAGTACTCCGGCGCTTCCGAGCGTAGGGAGCGCATATAGTTGGCACTACGTTCCGTCGTTAGGCCCTCGTAGCGCAGACCCAAGGGTTCCATCATCAGCACCAATTGTATGATGGAATCGTGTATGTTCTGATAGATCTCAGGTATCTTTTCCCGACGCTCACTGTAAGTTCAAGGCGGAAAATTAACCCAAGACTCTTCAGAGAAGTCAACTCCCACTTACTCATCCGTAAAGCCATTGATGTGTAGTATGCGCATCTGTTTAATGATGGTTGTCTTGCCGGATTCGGCGGTTCCCAGCAGCAGAATCTTGACTGTGGTATCCTTGAAATTGGATTGCAAATTCTTGATCATATGATGATGGGTTTGGGTCTGCAGCTCTTCGCTCGCCTTCCCTATCGCCGTCTGCTTGGGCTGGTTAAAGTACCGCATGAGTCTGTAAAAAACACCAAAGTAAATACAAATATTTACTTAGATTTTTGCCATGACTTCTAAGGAAAACCACACAGAGGCGACAAGCTACATTAGATGTCTATATATAGAGAGAGAGAGACACTGGGCAAATGTTTGTCCGTCGTGTTGTTTAATTAAAAGACCAGAGATAAAGCCCCGGAGGGGCCCGAGGTTAACTGACGCATCATTTGCAACATTTTCGAACACGAATTGGCAATTTTCCAAAGTACAAACATTAATTAGCAAGCGTCTATTTGTGCAGATAATTGGGAGGAGAGACACGTGTTCGGAGATACCTGATTACAACTCATCCTACAACTTAGTCTGGTTGTAATTGAATCTATAGGGTATCTATGGGTGCAAAGTCTGCACGTTACTTTGTATGCTATCTGTTTATCGGGTTATCATTTGAAATTCCTGACAGTGCTAAATATCTTGCACTTTGCTCAATGCCTAATGACTTTATATCGATTCCAATGTGAAAATCATTCACAAAACAAATCGATGATGGATCGTTCGCTGGCTTCAAATCGTGGCAAAATTTATTGCCTCAATTGCGATTGGTGAATAAAAAAAATGGAAATTTATTCGTGTGGCGAATTGTTGTTGTCGCAATTGGCCCCGCCCCAAAAGGGGGCTTATCAAGCAACGGGCGCCCGACACTTTAGATAGGGTAAAGACTTTATCAAGCCATTGGCATCGAGCAGGCGGCGCTCAATATTTCATATATTTTTACCAGTACTGATTGATGATGAAACCCAAACTGGGGAAATGTATTTCCACAAAATATCCACGCCGACTGGTTATACCCATAATATTATGATTTCTGTTGAACCATAACCTATCCCCCGGTTTATCCAGAACTTTTTCTGATTTAGCTGATTCACTTCTCCCACTAAAACAATGGTTTTTAGCGTGTTTTTGTCCAAAAGGGACGCTTATCTTTATGGGCTGTAATTTGCTATTTGCCATTTGATTTTAACTGGGCTTATAAACATGGTCATATGCTTCGTGGGCTTTATAGCTCTGGTATTCGCACTTACAACACCCTCCGGAAAACACAGTGTCCATTGACCTCCATTTCAGCTATTTTGCTACAGTTTCTACAGCTACTTGGCAACAAAATATATATTTGTAATGGCTATTTCTTAATATAGAGTTATCAGCGCTTTTGGCTTCCTCAATTTTAATCTAATAAGCCATAAAACTATAGAATTTATACCGCATTTGCAAATAATTAAGTTATTGAATTAAATATTAAAACAGTATTAAGTTAAGTAACTCATAAATAAACCATTTACTTGCTTAAATAAATATTATAGCTTCATTAAATGTTAAAATAATATTATTTAATACCCTAGAATTTATGTGCCATAAACTTGCTTAATTGAATATTGAAATACAATATCGTTAGTTGGGTTACGATTGCGAAATTATATAGACCTGATATCATTAGCCGATGTACTACTTTAAGCCTGATACTCGACTAATTTGACTTATCATGCTGATAGTCTAGTTGAGTTCTGTTTGCAATACTTTGTTTTAATTAAGTTTTAACAATCTTACCTTAGTTTCATGTTGTCAATTTTGATAGCTTCAGTTTCAGTTTGGGTTTGCTGCCTATTTTGATAGTTTATCACTTTTGATTTTGATTAATTTTGCAATTAACTTTGTTTTGCCTTTGCTGCACTTTGATCACTTTGTAAGTATGTTTGTAGTGCTAAATACTTTGAATTCCTTAGCTTGTTTACTGTTTACAGTTTACAGTTTACAGTTTATGTTGGCCTTTGTTTTGATAGCACTCGATGAATAATGCCGCTGCAGATATTGAATATCTTTTTATTTGATTTGGTCTGCCTTTTACACTTTTCACACGACACGTCTAACGTTCTTTAATGCTATCACAGTACTGAAGCGCCCAACGAACGTTACATTTACTTAAATACTACGGTACTACGGGACTTATCGGGGGTCTTCGACTAACCGACGACCAGCCTGATCCCGAAGTTAGACGAAGAGAGGAGAGCCAGGGAGAGAGGGAGGGGGTCGTAATCAATTCAGCGTGAATCGTTTGTTAATTGCTTGTACGGCTGTACGAGCCAAGAGTGTACAATATCAGCGATAAGATAATGGCAACGGATCGGCCCAGACCGCGGGACGAGGGATACGCAGCGCATATAAGCTCAGGCTTTATCGATTGACTGAGAATCTGGCAAATAAAAGCCTAGAAAATCAGTCTAAATCACGAAAGTATTTAGCATTTGCCTGATAACATCCATAAATACTATATAAGAGATATGTATGTAAAATTATTTATATATAAAATTCTTTAGAGTATGTTTTTTGCCGAAATTTTGACAATTTTTTTTAACGTTTTTTTTATTCTAGAACGCACAATTCTAAAACAATTATTAATGATATACAACAAACAAAGTTTTGCTTAAATAATAAGAGCTAAAATGGTAAAAAATGGTAAAAAAAATCTCAGAAATCAAGAAATATACTGAAAGTATAAGTCATCTCTAAGATTTAGAAGCTAGTGTCAAAAAATAATTGATTTATTTCAATCTTCAATTTGTTAGTTTTGCAAACTTTTTGTAAGATAAGCTTAAAAGGTATTTCAGCAGAGTTTCTCCCTAGTTTTAAATAAAATCGGTTAACGATTGAGTTTATAGAATTGTGATATAATTGCAGTATTGACATTGTCGAGTGCGGGCGCTAACTTTTGAAGAAGCGGCACTTGGCACCCACTCGTGGGGTGCTCACGATTACCAGTGGAATTATACCTGGTAAACTTATGCAGATGTACTCGAATTATGCATAACAAACTCTCATGGGTTGCCCGGCTGATGGACTGCCTCCGATAGCCTCTGATAGGCCATGTTTGTCTTTTGTATATATAATAATAATAATGTTTGTGGCGGGTACACAAAAACAAACGCTGCAAACAACAACCAAACACTCGAAAGTACAACTAATTAAAATAACAATACCCAGACGCAACATTCCATTGTTGCCAAGAGCAATATTCAATCTTGCTCTTAAGTTTCTTCTCTCAGGCTACTTGGCGTATGCGCAACGTGAACTAAATCACGATATCGGACAAGCTATCGGTTCAGGGGCGTTCATCGCGGCTTGGGGCATTTATTTATTATTAAATATGATGAATGTCAATGGCATTTGGGCCCACAATCTGTGCTATGCTGTGCAATGTCATTAAAGGTGCTCATCTTGTTATTGTTTAGTATGTTCTTGAGACGATAAAATCAACGAACTCCGCCGGCAGTTATCGTTATCGTTATCGATGTCATAGGGACAAGGTCATATGCTTGCTTTCTTCAATTGAGCTTTTTCTCTGTCAATTGGGCGCCATAAAATCGAGTTAATTGCTTTATAGATGTTTGTTTACAGTGTGTCTGGGCGTCAAAATTCGAAATCTGTGCAATTTTGGGCATGGCCAAAGTAAATGAAACAATTTTTATTTATCTTTATTCGCTTTCGCTGGCTGTCTTACTGCACACTGTTTGCGGAAATTTTCCTTCGGATCATAAATTGTTTACGATATCGAAACGTGACTCCTGTTGCCGCTTATCGTGTCACAAAAATTTCGCAATAATTTGACTAATTACGGAAAAACGAAGCAAGAGCGATTACTTTGAAAATAACAATGCCTAAAGTTATTTCAACTATTTTGTTTACTTACAACGGTAGGAATTCGATATGGATTTCGAATTCCTATTGATTTTTTCCGAGTAAAACACGCCCCAAAATAATAACAAGTCGCCATTCAAAGTATTTTCGCAGTATCAGTCTTGGCCACTTGACAAACGATATGGAAGATCAGCTGTAGGATTCTGATTTCCGTTTAAAATGTATAGGTGCTATAACACTAGTTAAAAACAGTGGGATAAGTGTACGAACAGTCGCACGCAACTGACTATCAATTACCCTGCACTTCTACGTTTAAAATTGTGCAAGTTATGTGATATTTATTGATTTGTGAGCAAAGTGGGCGTGACAATAAAATTTTAAAATAAACTGGAGCTGCTTATGTTATACACCTAGCTACATTCCAAATTTGCTGTATCTAGCTCTAATAGTTGCGAAGATCAATACGTTTATAGCGACAGATAGAGCTGTTTCCACTCGGCTTATCGTTCCGATCAGGAATATTTATATATATTCAATGGGTTCTGCCACACCTCCTTCTTAATATACGCTGGTTTTACCCATTTCAGGGGTATAAATAAATACCCATAGTTGAACCATGCAAGTGCTAAAGAGCAAATGAATGGGTTTGCTGAAATAATAATCAAGCGGAGAGCGCAGCGCATGTGTTTATGTTATATAAATCAGATTTGAGGCGTTGCCATAAATATTAATAATGGCGATTCGATTGCGATTTGAATCTTGGTCTGGGTGGAGAGAGCAACAAATTGTTGGCGCTGGCGCTAATCGCTAATCGCTCTGATAATGCTGCTTATGCAGCGCTCTCCCACATGCAGAGCCTCTTGATTAAAGTCTGTATTGGCCTGCAGATATTGAAAAGGGCAATAAATTGTCAGCACTTTGTTGCCAAATAACAAATCAACAAGGCCGTTACAAAAATAGCAAAGCATCCCATGTTAGAGGCGGGGATTCCAGCGTCTCTTCTAGAAGTCTCACGTAATAATTGGGGGGTTACGTCGACTCTAAATTTGTCTGGCTGAGAAACGTGATACAAACGATCCATAAACTGTGACAGCAACCCAGAATGATATCAGGCTGCACCCGCATGTAGCTGATAAAAGTGGCGTTGTCTCTTTGCCTCTAATTCTAATTCGACAAACAGGGCCAAAACAAGTGACAGATAATCACAAACAACGGGAACTCCAACGACAAAGGGGATGGGGTTGGGGGCTTCGGAATTGGAATCGGAATGTTTTATTTTTTTTTTTTTGCAATGTTGACAAGCATTTGATTAAAGAGCACGAATGTGGCTCATGATGAATTATGGAATCGGCGCTGTTTGCCTCAAATTGAATGATACGAACAACACAAATTGAATCATTCAGGTCACATAGGTGTCATAGCACTAACTGCCTTTCAAAACCATTTCTGCGCAGTACAAAAACATCTATGGTTAAGTGTTAATCCTGCAAATTTGCGATACGAGCCCCTTCGATTAGTACTGAAGTGGATTTTGCGGCTTATACTGAACAAATACGTTGTAATTATCGAATTCCCCTTTTTTTAAACTCTTTGATTGGTTCATCATTCGTAGGACAACAAATGGCGCGTTTAACACTATAGACTGGTTTAAAATTAGAATACAAATGCCTAATAAGCCCTGCTATAAAGATGTTGAGATTAACACCCATTAATCTGATTATAATTGAGCGTAAGATCATAAAACACTAACTTCAAGAGCTACAGCTAGGCGCAATTAAAAGGTCTTCAGATAGTTACGTGTTTGATTTCATAGAGGAAGCTCCAATTCCAATACAAAACACAAATACAGTTTTCAACTTGTTTGCGAAAAATACATTTTACTTCAGATTATCGAGGGCAATCAGATTGAAGTATCAAGAGCGTATCAGGCAGTCGGTTGCTGATAACTGATATGATATCCGTCTTAACATCACGTGAATTGTGAATTAGTCGACTGTTTTGGCCAGGTTTATTGGCATGGGATTTATTATGTGGCCATTGCTCCAGCTAGTTTTATAAGCCTTGCGAAAACAATACATTTTATGTAGAGTACATCTAGGTCAGTCTTGAAATGGCTATGGCAATAGCCAATCGAATTACTGCAATCGATTGCAATCGATCAAGGTAGAAAACAAAGAAATGCTACGGCTATTAGGGCTGCAAGCTTAATAATTATAACGGGTATACGAAGTACCGATTTGAACTTGGTTGTATAAAGGGTTTTTGTTTGAAATCGAATGTTTTAAGATTTCCAACATTTGGTTTTGGTTCTGATTCGATTTCAATTTAAAATTTAGCTTAATTTGTAATTCCCTGTAGCTGTAGAATCTTCCAAAGTTTCTGCTAACCAAAGGTATCTAAAAATATAAACGTTCAAACACTAAATCATATTATTAATTAAGAGTAAACATAAGTAAATTGATTGGTTCGAAGCAGGTTCGCTTCCAACTATGGTTCGGTTTCAAAATGTAATGAGAAAAGCGCTCCGGAATTCCAGTTTAGTACCGGTTCGGTTCCGATGTGCAACCCTGAATACAAAATATTGCAAATCATATTGCTCTATACTTAATCGATATAGAAGTATTTATTGTAAATTAACACTTTTACAGCTTACTCTTGTAGTCTTTTACAGCGCTCTTGCTAAACAGCGTGCTTCCTTTGTATAAAATGCATATGAATATATATATGTGGGACCTATGTAATAATAAATATATATTAATAGGTAGACCACATCAGCTTAGTTTTATTTAAGATGTTAGATGTGCAAATCGAACCATAATCGATGCCTGTTCAAATCGACATTATCTCCATTATGCAATGGATCTCAAAAACCAGAAAAGCTCACGGCATCAAATTTGGAATATAATAATAATAATAATATTCCAAATTTGATGCCGTGAGCTTTTCTGGTTTTTGAGATCCATTGCATAATGGAGATCCAGGCTAAATACTCGATAACCAGGTGTTTTTGAGGAACGCCGCTAATTTGTACTCGCAATACTTTGGGTTGGCTCTAAGTGATGTTTCATCTTTCGGGTCTTCGTCATCTCGTCGCGTCCGATCGGACAGCGTGCGGTGCTGAAGTTCGCCAAGTACACGGACACGACTCCGATCGCCGGACGCTTCACCCCCAGAGCCTTCACCAACCAGATCCAGCCCGCCTTCCGCGAGCCCCGCCTGCTGGTGGTGACCGATCCCAACACTGATCACCAGCCCATCATGGAGGCCTCCTACGTGAACATCCCGGTTGAGCCCCCAAAATATATGTGGGACCTATGTAATAATAAATATATATTAATAGGTAGACCACTTCAGCTTAGTTTTATTTACGATGTTACAGGTTTAAGCGTTGGAACTAAACTGAAATATGTTGTGTTCTACAACATATGTGTGTAAATGTGGGGATGACAGCAATAGCAATGCTAACCCATTCCCACATATATATAAAACAAACATCGTCTCTAGTTAATAATATATATATGTATATAATAGATGTGTACAGTATACTCTAGGCGAATTTAGTTAAAACAGAAGAAGAATCGAATGTATTGCGACATTGCATGCTGACAATTCAACGGAATTCGGCTTCGATCTCAATTTATTTCAGTAGCGACCATTTGAGCTGCTCGCGGGCTGATTGAAGTACCTGCAAGGCAAAGATAATTGTAATTAACTAATTGATTGACAGTTGATAAATAAATGATAAAAAATGCATATGGCTAATGGGAAAATAATACACACTGCACGTTTATTGCATCAGACGAAATTAACAATACAACTAAGAACTATGAACTAATAAGAGCAAAAACTGTTCAAATTACCAAACAAAATACATCATGATTACAACATAAATACATATAGTACATAAATCAAAGTAAATACATCTATTGATAGAAATCATAAATCAAAGTAATTACAATACATCTATTGATAGAGAGAACTGATTCATTGATTCAATTGAGCGTTTGTTCTGCCTAGGCATTTGTTCATTGGAGTTTGTTCATTGGTGTGTTTGAACTAGTGCGAGCTAGTTGCTTTGAGCTAGCTCAACTACCAAAAGAGACCATTTAGTGTGTTAGTTACCTGAGCCACGGTCTGTTCGGCAATGGGTATATCATCGTTGCGCAGATCCACGCGCTTCACCACCGACGACGGATCTGCATCCAAAATTATTCTGAAAATACCACAATCGATTAATATTTGTTAAGATATTTAAAAGCGTCTCGATATTTTTGTTATCAAGTGCTTAACGATAATACGATATTATCCCAACACTTGCTGAATATGTATCAACTAGAGTTGGATTCGATCTTAAATTTTGTACAATCGAAAAATCGATTTAATCGATTAATTGAGTGAAAACGGCAGGTAGAGCTGCAAAGCTATCGATCTTGAATTCGATATTTTCGATGTTTTCAGAACTGTCCGATATATCGGACTTAGTTTGGGTAAGTATAGGTTATAATCCCTATACTATAGGGTATTGCATGTAATCTCCTTATGGTTCCAATATTGGCCATAAAATCTACATTTTTCGACCAAATGCTGTCATGTTTGGTTTTTTCTGCATTATTTTGCAATACAATTCGTTTAAACATCAATTCTTAAAATGACAAAAAAAATTTTTTTTCCGAAAATTTAATTTTTTTTTAAGTCAACTAAAATTTTTGCAAAAATTAAAAAAAATTTTTTTTGATTTATCATGAAATTTTTTTTTTCGCACTGAAATGATTTTGAAAAATCTATACCGCTTGAAAATCGGTTGAGTTTTGGTAAAGCGATGCTCATTTAAAGTTCGGCAAAAATGGCTTTTTTGTTTAAGTAGTAATAGTTCCCTCAATATTGGCCCTAAAATCAACATTTTTCGACCAAATGCTGTCAATACACGTTTACACGTAAATTTGTACTGTTCTAGAACAAAAATAATAATAATTATAAATTCGTGAAATGTATTTGATCGATATTATGACAATAAATCGATGTTTTTTGTTTTAAACGTGTTGAAACATCGAAGATATAAACAATCGCTGGGTTGTAATCGAATCAAAGCACAGCTCTAGTGCCAACTAGGGTTGTCGACTATACTAATATCGTATCGATGATAATTTATTTAAAAATAATATCAACCTACCCGCCGTCGCAGATCTCGTCGAAGGCCAGCATGATGATCTCCAGGTTCTCGAGCACCAGGCGCTTCTCGACGTTCTTCTTGAGGATCAGGCTGATGGAGTCGTACAGGCAGTTCAGCACTGAGAGCAGAATCAGCTCGTTCTCGTAGGCGTTGCCCATCACGTAGAAGAACAGATCCACGTTGCTTTTATAAACACA
Source organism: Hypselothyrea guttata (assembly GCA_035045125.1). Lineage (NCBI taxonomy): Eukaryota > Metazoa > Arthropoda > Insecta > Diptera > Drosophilidae > Hypselothyrea > Hypselothyrea guttata. The sequence continues at coordinate 627,816 of JAWNNJ010001722.1, read as the reverse complement.
CGTCAGGCCATCGAGCATTATTATTTCGGTGTTGGATCGATGAGTTTTGTTGAACAAATTCTTCTCGAAGGCCTTCTGCTCTTTCAGCGTGGACAGTATGTTCTTGTCGTAGTACTTGGCCAGAATGCGGTTGCCATCGTTGTCCATGATGCACATGCCCTTGATGATATCCTGAAAAGCCACAACACGTCATGTTTTCTATCAAAATAAACAATAAAACTCGCAATTTACCATCATAAATCCGTCCATATTGCCAGCAAAACACAATGTGACCGCACGAGGGAAGCGCAATAATGCCCCGCCGGTTTGGTATGCTAAAAATACCACACAGCTGTGGTAGCAGTGTTGTCTAACGAAACAGCAAATCAGCAGGCTAGAAAAATACCAAAAGACACGCAACAATTGCCAGCTGCAGACAAAACAGTGTTGGCTAACTGCTGACAAGCTAACGGCTTTTTAAAACATATTTGCTTTGCGTCTAAAGTCGTTGTAAATTACAAAAGTTCAAAAAATAAATTGTATTACCAAAGAACTTCGATTCATAACGTTCTAAATTTGTGAAATTCAACACGAGCACACGGCAAAACACGATTCGCACTGTAACTAGCGAGCTTATTATTATTTATTGTTATTAAATTATTGCTTTATGCCATGGATGTTCTGCCTGAAGAGCAGGCAGCTGCAAATGAGTCGCAAGAAAAGGAATTAAAACAGCAAAAGTTGCGCAAGCCACGTCGCAAACCTGAAATTGAAAATGTTGCGCTTGGCAGCACTGGCAAGCCAAAAGTACCCAAAACGGATCCCAAGAAGCTGCGCAAGAAGCTGCAGGAGTTCGAGCTGGAGAACGAGACGTTGGCACAGACCATCACCGATAAAAATCAGGAAATTGCGGCGCTTAAACGCTCTGTGGATTCTCTCAACGAGGTGCTGAATTCTGTGCCCATGGACGAGCTGCGCTGCAATTCTTCGATTGCGGGTTCCAAGATTCTGGAGCTCAGCCAGAAGAATCGCCAGATGCGCGCAGAGTTGGAGCAGTACAAGAATCGCATGGGCAAGAAGGAACTGCAGCTGGAGAAACTCGAGAAGGAGCTGAAGGAGAAGGAGGAGAAGCTAACAACCAATACGGAGCTGCAGAAAAAGGGGAATCCCATGGATGACTTGCATGCCAAGATCAACACCATGCAGCAGAAGCTCTTCGAGACGCGCAACAAGAACACAGAGCTGCAGAATCAGCTGAAGCTGGCACAGAAATGCCTGCAGCATGAGATCGGCGAGAACGTTAACATTAATATCTTGGCCAACAATCTGAATCAGGCCACCTGGCGTGGGCGTGCCCAGCAGATACTCAACCTGCAGCAGAAGGTGCAGGAGCTGAAAGCCAAGGTCGAATGCTATCAATGCGGCGTCTCCGATCGCCTCGACTATATGCCCGTTACTCTGGGCTCCTCCGAATTGGATCTCAGCTCCAATGCCACGCCCCGTAGAGCCAAGCTCAGCGGCTCCGTCACAAGTGGCTCAACTCTCAGCCTGGGAGGCGGAGATGGAGGCATGCCCCCCTTTGATCGCTTCTCTCCCGGCGTGCGTAAGGGCGAGATCCTACACAAGGCCAAGGTGGAGGCGCTGGAAAAGGAAATCGCCGCGCTGCAGGCACAGAACGAGGAGCAGCGCAGCAAGACCCTGGCGCTGAAGGTGCGCAACAAGACCCTCAACGACGAGATGCTCAAGTACAAGCAGCGCACCTCCGAGCTGGAGCAGCAGTACGATGTGAATGGCGCCAACGCGCACACCCTCAACGACAAGATCTCCCGACAGCGTGGTCAGTACGAGTGTCGCCTGGAGGAGCTGCGCAACGACACCGTCCGCATGGCCGAGGAGCGCGACATCGCCAAGCGCCAGCAGGAGGAGCTGAGCGGCATGAATCTGCAGCTCAACAACGAGCTGAAGCAGCGCAATGCCACCGTGCAGCAGCTGCAGGATCAGATCAAGAAACTGGAAGCAGATCTGCGTGCGGTTACCGGAGGGTTTCTCTTCTCCTGCCGCGAATTTCGCAAGGTAAGACCAGAATCCTCTTTACTATTATTATTATTCAGAAAGGTAATTCTGCAGAATCTTAATTCCTAAAAGATCTAGTATATAATTTATTGATATTATTCGTTATTTTACCTAAACTTTGGTTCACTTTACAGGAGGAATTTGTGGGCATACTCGACGCTTTGGAGGTGGAGAAAAACCAGCTGATGTTGATGAACAAATCGCTCGACGAACGCCTAGAAGCTGAGCGCGTAAAGAACGACGCCTCCTTGGATCAAATAACCAAGCAAAAGACGCGCATTTCACGCCTGGAGGGGAAGATACGGGAACTGGAGAAGGAGCTGGATGTGCAGACGGATCGCAAGAAGCGCTCCCAGCGCATAACCGACTACGCCAACTCCCTAAGTCGCACCTCGCTAACGGGCTCCATAGGGTCCTTCAACTTTGACAATCAGTCGCAATCCGTCACATCGCTCAACTCGCTGGTGGGCCAAGAGCCCAAGTTGGAGGATCTAAAGAATCAGTAAGTAGCTTAGATCAGTCGGACGTAACCGATAGTAGGAGACCCCTTTACTTTGAGCATATGTACTTACAAACACGATCAGAGGCAAGTGCCGCAAATTGTCTTAGGCATATCTTAGCTGTTTCTCAACCGATCAAAACAAAATTAACAGCGTCGGTAGAGAACTCTTAAAGTTGCCGAGATCTAGTTGTTCATACGGACGGAGAGACAGACAGACGGACATGGCTAAATTGACTCAGCTCTTCCTTGTCCTGATCAATAATATATATACTCCTCATTCTGCGTGTTTCAAACATTTACTCTTTGCACAAACTTAATAGAACCTTTTTATTTTTTTAAATTAATGGATCAAAATAAAGTTAAGCATGAAATTACCTTTAGGCTGGAGCTGGCTAATGAAAAGATAACGCTGCTGACCGAGAAACTGGATTACTTAACCACTGAGAAGCGTGCGGATGCAAAGTTGTTTGAGGAGACCATGCTCAACTCCAAGAATATTATTATAGACATTATTCTAGAATCGCGTGCTGGCAATAAAGCCAAACCCGAAGGAACTGCAGCTGCAGTTTAAACAAATTTGATTTTTGCGTTTAGTTTTCATACAGAGAAGGCATTAAATTTCCAATAAATTGCAGAGTTTTAAATGGTTTATTTTTTATTTGTATTTTATTTGTATTTGATGTTTTGTATTTTTATTTGTAACACATTGCATACGAAGCCTTTGGCGCTGCTTCCACTCGATTTACGTTCTGTTGTTATGGTATAGCAATTAGTTATTTATATATATCATAATACAATTGCTCGTGTCTGGTGAATATTTTAGATTTAAGTTAATTATTGCATGTGAGTTGTGTGTGGATTATTTTATTTAATTATTTTTATTGGCGTACAAATAGAAAGCACTTTCATCAGCTTTATGCACAAATTGAAATTCACTTTGCTGCTCGCTGTTTATCAAATTCGTAGCATTTATGCCTAGGTATATATCCTCTATATGGTAGTGTATATATATTACTTCAGTTAATCCTATGGTAAATGGTTTATCTAAAAAACACGTTTTAGCAAATTAAAGGCACTTCAAGGATTTCTCTCTGAACAAACGCAACAAATTTTCAACGAAAACAATCAATATACATTAACTTAATTATATAGTTTCGATTATGGAAAAAAAGAAAGGCAAAACATAACTGCCTCAAGTTTTATATTTCGGTTCAAAAATTGACAAAATTGTAGGGATATAGAAACTGCATCTGCATCTGCATCTGAATCCGAATCGCAACATCAGTTAACGTCTCTTAATCAAATTGCAAAAGCTTTTTTAAAAAAAGCACAAGTTCAGCTGCTTTAACTCTTAACTGGGGCTTACGATTACTAGACTCTAATTTAATTAGAAGCTATAGCTACTATTTCTGCCGATTTCGATTTAGTTAAAAACCTTTCTTTAGCTAGGGATACAAGATATATAAGTATTAGTTATTATTTTTATTTGTTATGTGTATGCATATGGAACCCGATTAGTTTAGTTTATGTATGTATATATATATATTATATATATTTCAATATGTATATAGATCAATAAATACTTGTAAATTTACGGCCTGCCCATGCGAGTTGTAGATAAATGCAAATTTTGGCTGGGTTAGCTTGGTCGCTTAATTGGAATTTGAATTTATGTATATATATATAATTTATATTCATTCTCATTCTCATACAAAATTGTTAATTGCTTTTCATTGTTTTATTGTTTTTAATATTATTGTAAACTGAATGTTTTGCTTGCTATGAATTTAACAACTTTTTCCTTGCTTTTGCTATAATTTTCTTGCTGTAATTTTTTACATCTTGGCCTGCTGACTATATATACTCTATCTATATATATATATTTATGTGTGTGTATTTATGTGTTGCATGTGGTTCATCGCCGCCTGAACACATGATTGAAATAGTAGTAAATATCCTGTTCCACCTGCTGCTGATTGGGCGTCTTGCGCGTCGCCTGCTGCTGCTGCTTCGCATCCATCTGCGGATGAAAGTTGTTGTAGTGATGATAGCCGTGCATTTCGTACGGATTATGATGCCCCGGATGCATGACCATGCCTCCGCCTCCTCCTCCTCCTCCACCGCCTCCGCCTTGCATCATGTTGTTGCCTCCACTCGAACGCATCATGCTCCGATCAGCGAGAAACACGTTGACGAAGAAGATGAGCACGAGCAGGATGTAGAGCAGGCAGACCAGAATCACCACAAACTGCTGGCGGCAGCAGCAGTAGTAGCACATTCCCTATTATATAACCGCCTGCTCCACGTAGTTGGCCGGCAGCATCCCGGTCTTCCCGGTCCGCTCCACGCGCCCCGTCATCCAGCCCGAGTCGATCGACTCCACCTCGAAGATCACGTCGCCCTCCCGGAAGCTCACCTCGTCCACGTCCTGCGCCTCGTAGTCGTAGATCGCGCGATACACGCGCTGCAAATAGAGCAAATACAATTAGAATAATATAATATAGGGTGCAACAGATATCGAAAATATTACAAATCTCCTTTTTTTTTTTTCAAATATAAAGTTGTGCATTTAAAAAAAAAATATCGCAAATATCAAAACTTATTCAACTTCAAAGTATATTATAGTTTATTGTATAGAAATTAGCAACGGTTAATATACCGATTTTTATCGATACTTTTATAATTTTTACTAAATACTATATATCAGATATGTTTGACCCATATATGATATGTTAAACTAACTTATCCATTACAATCGATATTAGACGACTAGCAAAAAAGCCTGTTCTGAAAATTGAATCGTATTAACAATCAGTATTCGATTGATTTACAATCGAACCTTAATTATATTTCAGTATTTCGAATGAAGCAGAAATTCAATTTGTAGAGGTTTACATTAAATCGATTTAGAAAAATTTACTTAAAATTGAAATTCAGAAGAGATGAGTACTTTTATTTTTTCTACTTTATATCGATGAAATCTTATCGATTTCAATGCCTTATTTATCGATATAAGACGCTTACCATGTTGGCGCGCGATTGTTTCTCCTGCAGCGCCTCGTAGCTGGGCTGTTGTCGCAGTTGCTGCTGCTGCTGCTGCTGCTGCTGCTCCTGTTGCTGCATCATCTGCACCTGCTGATAATATTGCTGCTGCTTCTGCTCGCTGCTGAGCGAGCCGTAGATGCCATTGGCGGGATCAATGTCCGAAATGGAGCCGATACGTTTCGGATAGACGCTGTTGCCTGTGAAATCGATAAATTTAGTAGCTGCTTAAAGGTTTCAATGGGATGCAAATGGACAGAGGACAAAGGACAAGATGAGAACGTTGTTGCGGCACATCAAGCTGTACTGATAGAGCTGAGCGCTAAACGAACTACCAGCTAGCCTTGCTGAATTACAGGGTATTTACCTGCCGGTCCGCGCTGATCGGAGCTGTAGACGAGCGTGGTGCTGGATCGTGCGGCATTTGGCATGGCACGTGGTCCATCTGTCAACGGATCGTAATCGGCAATTTTGCCAATGTTGTTGATGCTCTGCTGCTGCTGCTGCTGCTGATGTTGCTGATGTTGCTGATGTGGCAGATGCCCATTGCTGGCCTGCAGCTTGGCTCCGAGCATATTCTCTGAGGGCGTCACCGAGCTGTAGTTGGCAGACACATACAACTGTTGCAAGTTGCCAGCGCTGGGTTGCTGCTGCTGTTGCTGCTGCTTGCTGTTGTTGCTGCTGCTGTGTATGCTGGCCTGGGAGCGTTGCTGCTGCGGCTGTTGCTGCTGTGCATAGCTCAGATTGGCGGCATTGTTGTTGACATTGCTGTTGCTGTTGCTCATGTGCACAGCGCCATTGCTGGCATTGTTGTTCAACGAATGCTGCTGCTGCTGCTGCTGCAACTGTTGCTGCTGTTGTTGCTGCTGCAGCAACTGTTGCTCCTGATACATGTACTGCTCGACTGCATTGCCGCTGGGATGATGCGAGTTGTGCAGAATTGCTGAGCGCAGCTGATTGTAGTTGTTAACCGCCTGCGGCTGTTGCTGCTGCTGCTGTTGTTGCTGCTGTGGTTGCTGCTGCTGTTGTGGCGATGTTGCTGTGGGATACAGATGTGAGGAGGCTTGTTTAATGGCATGTTGCTGCTGTTGCTGCAGCAACTGTTGCTGGCGCAAGGCCTGCGGCTGTTGATAGTGTGCGTAAGGATCATGTTGTTGTTGCTGCTGCTGCTGCCTGTGATTGTTGCTGTGTTGTTGCAGTTGCTGCTGCTGCAACTGCTGCTGCAACTGCTGCTGCTGCTGTGGCTGTTGTTGTTGTTGTTGGTGGTGTTGGTGTTGATATGTTGGCGTTATGGCCGCCGTGTTGTATTGCTGGTGTTGTATGGGTGGCGGTGGCAGAGTTTGTTGCTGTTGTTGCACATAGTGTTGGTGTTGTTGTTGCTGCTGCTGATGTTGCTGCTGCATGGCCATTGCTGCTGCTGCTGGTGGTATGGGCGAGGCTGTGGGTGCATATTGCGAGAATTGTTCAGCTGCCAATTGCTCAGAGAAGTATTCCGATTCGTCTGATAAGACGCAGACAGTTTGATTGTTGTTGTTGTTGTTGTTTGTTGTTGTTGTCAGTTCCCAGTTAGTATGTGTTGGTGTTGTTGTTGGTGTGTGTGTGTGGTGTGTTGCATGTGGCATGTTGCATGTGGTTAGGTTAACGGTAGTTCAGTAAGCACACACAATTTGTTGTTGTTTTAATTGATGTTGGTTGTTGTTTGTTGTTGTTGTTGTTGGTTGATGAAAGTGCAACAAAATGATGAAACAAATAAATGAGCAGAAATAAATAAACAATAAATAAATAAAGGTAATCATAATCAATATTAATGACGACATAACCAATGTGCGAGTGCGTGTATGTGTATAAGTGTGTGTGTGTGTGTGTGTGTGTGTGTGTGTAAGATATGGCTGCACAGTGGCACTTTGTTAGGCAATTTATTGTTATTGTTTAGCGTGAAAAAATAGCTTTAAATAAATGTAATGGAAAACAATTGATGAGCAGCGGTTAGATGTTATTTACAAGCAGCAGCTGCACAGTGGCGCAAAGCTTATTTGTACGGTGGCAAGTTTAGTTTAATTTAAATGAATAAATATTTGTATTCGAATTAATTTAAATGGTAAATACCCCATTTTGTATTGATAAAGATTTGTTTTCGTATTATTTTAAATAAATAAAGATTTATTAAACTGAATAATTTATTTTCAAATACCTTTTAGTGAATAAAAATTTGTTTACGGGTTAATTTAAGTGAATAAAGATGTATTTAAATGAATAACATTTTATTTGTGGAATAATTCACATGAATAAAGATATATTTTAGAACTAGAGTAATTTAAATAAAAAGCTTTATTTTTAGATGAATTTATTTTTTAATTTATTATTTTTTTAATATATTTATTTTTTCATATATATTTTGTTTACTTTATTTTTTTATTCATTAAATTTTTTGCCCTGCAAATACGCTGTGCCCCACTGTGCCCGTTTAATGAGCTTAATAAATGATTATTTAATCAGTTTAGTCACATTTAATGCCTGTGTATGCGTTAATAATACGTAGTATACGAGTGTATGGCAAATCTATTAATTTAACCAACTCGAACAAATTACGTTTGAAATTACTTTTAGCCAATTTGCCAAGCTTCAATTACAAATGCGACAGAGTAATGGGGGGATAGACACCGAGAGGGAGAGGGGGTAAAGCGAAGAGAGGGGGTGCGGGGTACTCACTGCTGCTGTCGGAGACTTCGGCAGAGCCGCGCTGCTTCTCCATGGCGGCCTTCTTCTCCAGATCCCCGTGGTATGCCACATTCGATATGTGCTTCGTGTTTTGTTTAATGCGCAACGTTTCCGGGTCGTCTGCCACCTGTCGACATAGATACGGACAGACACACACAGATGTTAAACAGACGATAATTATAAGCATAGATTAAGATATAGATACAATTATACTAATACTTCTACACTCAGAGAAAAGCAGCCAGAAATTTGCTTGACTTTTCTAGATTAACAATCCGACATTTTCTTTTACTATCAGAATTTTTTAAGCGCAAATGAATATAGATTTAAGTAAAATATAATTTAAATTAAGATAAAAAGATTTAAAACAATTTGGAAACGTATTTAACATCAATATATTCTATTCTACGTAAAATATCCGAAGCCAAAATAATATCCAGAATTTCTAAGAAATTATTTAAGAATAAACCTAATTAATTTTAAGAAAAATTAGTATAGATTTAAGTATAAAATTAAGAATATCTTTGATTAAATACGTTCTTAATTAGATTACATTATTTTTGGCTTGGATTAAGTAGAAATGTTTTTTTTTTTCGAGTGTACTGACCTGTGTAAATTTGCCTTTGGCCTTCTCGAAATCCGCATGGTATTTCACATTCGATTGGATTTTCGTATTCTCCGCGATGCGCTTCAACTCCGGCGTATCTGCAATTGCTGTTGCCTTGGCCTTGGGTATATGTCTGCAAGAGAGAGCATAGAGATTGGGAGTTAAAAAAAGGAAAACCTCTGAAAATCCTGCTCTTGCTGCACACCAAAAGTTCAAATTGCCTTTGGTGATTTTTCCAAACATTTGCACATTTTCACATTGCGGAAAATCTGACTTTATAACTGTTTGATGCTGTTGTTTTTACTGTGGTCGAACTGTTGTGGGTGCCACTCCTCCCATCATGCCATTGCCCTGGGGGCGAGCATATCATTTGCTGGCTCTCTCCTTCTGATATCTCCCTGTCTCTCCTTCCCTCTCCTCTCTTCACTTCTCCTCCTCCTCAGCTGTTGGGCTATCGTGTGAGAAAAAAACCTCTGACCCTCATCTGGCAGTTTTTATCAATTAAAATGGAATTTTGATACGGGCCTGACTGCATTTCTGTTTCTCATTTCGTTGTCCTCCCCCCTCCCCCTCCCGCCTCTCGCCAACCCTCCTTCAGCTACAGGCAACTAACGGTTAATGCATGTTTTGTTGTGAGTGAATTATGCGGTTAAAAGCGCAGCTAAATGCAACTACTATTTTATTTCCTTCTTTTCCGCACTCAACCAAGGAAAAGTTTTGTGGCAGCTGCAGTTGATTTTTTTTTATAGAATTTTCTTTTTTTACACATATCAAATTAAGCTAAAGTGCGCTTGAAAGCATTAAATTATATTATATTATTATGTATTTTTTAAAGGGGATTTATTTTCAATTAAAAACAAGGTGCATTGGTAGATATTTATATATGGCTGGGATGTTATATTTTCTACCTTATTAAAACGTAAAAATTTCGATAATTTGTATTTCCCATATTTTGTTCCTTAACAATTAGTATGATACAAATTGTCCATAAAAAACCAAACATGGGTGTATTTGTTGTTAGAATTTGGATTTAGGGGCTAAAAATCCGTTTTTGAGGTACTTTTCATACCCCACATCCCATTTTTTGACCTTAGTAAAACGTAAAAAAAATTAAAAAATTTTGTTTGCCTTATTTTGATTCTAAACGATAAAAATGGTAAAAATGTACATAAAAAACTAAACATTGGTGTATTTGTTGTAAAAATGTGGATTTAAGGAGCAAAAATCATGTTTTTGAGGTACTTTTCATAGCCGACATTCCATTTTTGGACCTTGGTAAAACATCAAAAATCATGAAAATTTTTATTCGTCAGATTTTGATTCTAAACAATTTGTATTGAAAAAAAATGCACAAAAAACCAAATATGAGTGCATTTGGTTTAGAAATTTGGATTTTAGGGCCAAAAATTATATTTTTGAGGTATTTTTCAATCCCGACATCCAAAAATCTTGATCATATAGTAGTATGAGCAAAGTCGTCATCAAATCAACAAATGAACATGCTGCCGGTAGTATGTCAACGCCCAACGCCCAGAATAAAAATCGATTATTCTTTTTGTAATTTTACGGTTTATGCTTTGTTTTACAACTTCTATGAACTGGCTGCCTTTTATGGCTGCAATTTATTTATTGTTTTTATCGGAGAACTATAGAAGTGTGCTAAATAGTTTAGCCGAATGATGGACACGAGGCGAGCATACAATATGGCAATATGGCAATATGGCAATATGATTAATGCTCCCCACGGACTAATACATCAACATAATTATGGCGAAAGCGAAAGAGACGGCGCACAAAGGAAACCAGAGCCAAACAAATGGAGTTCAGCTTTATCATACACACACTATACAGACATATATATGTATATATATTTTGCCTGTTTGTCTGTATGTTTTTGTAGAGTACTTTAACCTATCAGTTAAAATAATCGATCGATTCGATTGCAACTGATAACCACAGCAACAGCAGCGACAACAACAAAAGGTTGATAAACCCATTCGGTGTCCATTCTTTGACTGCTTTACCCTTTCATCTCCCCTTTAACTGGCCACCTCCCTTGTCCTATTGAAGTTGCAACTACATGCAACTAAAATTGGCTTTTAGAATATTTATAACCAGATTCAAATTGAACGCAGCTGTCGCTAGTTCGTTAGCTGCCCCGGCAATTGTTTAGTTTAATCCATAGATATGTGTGTGAAATTTTCACTGGAATGCAGCAGTTGCTAATTTATTTAGTTAAGTTATTGTTGCCACACGCACACTCGAGAGCGACAGCGATGCACTGAGAGAAAAATCAATGTTTGTTTAAGTAAACAGCGAAGATATGCAACAGACAATTGGCTCGAATAGATAAAGGGGATTGGCTCTGTGTGTTTAAATGATTATTGAAACACAACGTTAAGAGTTTTCTACTGTCGGTTACGTCCGACTGCAGCCTTCCGACTTACTGATCTGTCCCGCCCCACCTGATTGGCCTTAATTAAACTGAATTTCATACACAACTCTATGTTGATTTGTACATGAATTCTATAACAGAACACGATAAATTTATGTTTCTTGTTTTTAGTATTGATTTTTCTCAGTGTAGTGGCAAAAGGGGAGGCTATGGGGCGCAGCAATGGCACAAGGCCGTTTAATGACCAATGAACCGTCGCTCAACCATGTAGGTCTGCTGCAAGCAATGTATATTGTTGCTGTTATTGTTGCTGCTGCTGTGGTTGCTGCTGTTGTCATTGTTGCTGTTGTGATAATGTTGATGGCTTGTTGCAAGCTTTGCTTTAATGCCGACTGGACGCAACAAAAGACAAGAGCGCATTGCTGTTGTTGTTGTTGCTGCTGCTGGCACACATTGCGGGCTGCTGCTGCTGCTGTTGCAACAGTTGCTGCTGCTGCTGTTGCTGTTGCTGTTAGCTGGCAATGATGACATAACAATGCTTAAGCGCCAACGGCGTCGTTGGACAGCAGCAACAACAGCAACAACAGCAACAACAGCAGCGGATGTCTCGGCACGTTCTCAATAGATCAACAACAGGCAACAGCAGCAACAGTCAGAGCAACAATAGCAACAGCAGCAACACGCACGCCAGCAGCAACAGCAACAACAACAGCAGTTGGTGTGCGTGACATGCAACTATTGTTGCTTTTGTTGGACTTGTTTACGCGCTGCTTTACTTTTTACTATCAAAGAATTTTAATTTATCTGTAAACAATATACAGCAGCAGCAGCAGCAGCAGCAGCAGCATGAGTAACAGCAATAGCAGCAACAACTATCCAACTTTGTTTTCAAATATCCTGTAAACAAAGCTATGAAATATTTAACTTGAAAACATGAGCTAAAACAAAAACCTTTAAATAATCAAGTCTATTCAGAAATCTAAGCTAATAATTTATTTAAACAATAACATCACTATGTTAAAAAAAAAGGTGTTACACGAATCAAGCTGCCGTTATTATCAGCATTATATGGGGTAGCGACTTATCTCCGCGCGACATATCTCCGCCGAGCCCAAAACGACATAGCTCCGCACGGAGATATGTCGTTTTGGTCTCGGCGGAGATATGTCGCTTTGAAAACGACATATCTCCGCCGAGCTAAAAGCGGCATAACTCCGCGCGGAGATATGACGTTGTTAAGCGACATAGCTCCACCGAGCTAAGAGCGACATATCTCCGCGCGGAGCTATGTCGCTAAAAAACGTCATATTTCCGCGCGGAGCTATGTCGTTTTGGGCTCGGCGGAGATATGTTGCTTTGAAAACGACATATTTCCGCGTGGAGCTATGTCGCTTTGAAAACGACATATCTATGACATTTTGGGCTCGGCGGAGATATGTCGTTTTTAAAACGTCATATCTCCGCGCGGAGATATGTCGCTTTGAAAACGACATAAATCCGCCAACAAAAAAGCGACATAACTCCGCTCGAAAATTGTACCGGGCGGAGATATGTTGCGCGGAGATATGACGCTATGCCTATTATATTAACAGACAATAAAATCTGTAAAGCAGTAAGATCCTGTAGTCCATCAATTAAAAGAATAGTCAAAAAACTATTTGAAATGTCTGTATTATCCAAAGTTTTACAAAAACATTCTTATAAATATGTCTGCATAATGATGTAATGAATTTAAATTTATAGGATATCTATGAGTTGTGCTTGCTCTTGTATGTAGTATAACCGGTAACATGCAATGTTTGTGAGCTGCTGTTCATAATTTAAACGTAAATTGTTGTTGATGTGGAGACCTGGATAGCGCACACATCGAAGAGAGTGTGTGGCTTAGTGTGTCAGTTGGAAACTAGACTACCAACTGACCACCAACAGCAGCAATTGCAACTGCAACAACTGCAACAGCAGCAACAGCAGCAACTGCAACTGCAACAGCAGCAACTGCAACGGCAACAACACCAAAGGCAACTGCAACTCTTAAACCAAATGCAACAAAATAAACCCCTGCCTTACACACACCCACAACAAACACACACACTCACACACTCGTACATACACACACACATACACACACACTTGCACAATGGGAAAATGAATGAGCGAACGGACATTCATTGATGTCAACATTTTTGCATGTGATTTGTGGATTGGTGTTGAATTTCCATGTGACAGGCCTTTTGTTGTTGTTGTTGTTGTTGTTGTTGTTCTTGTTACCATTTTGCGCAATGGATCAATGTCTGCAGAGCCAAGGGGAATGAGGGTAGGGGAAGGGGAGGCCAACACTGATAAGGCAGCGCTGGCAAAAGATTGAAGAGGAAATTAAGTGCAGCTAACAATAATATGAAATTCAAACAGGAAACACGTTTAAGCCATTAAAACGGCAAATTCTACAATTAATTAATTAATTAAATGTAGAGAGAGAGGGAAACAGAAAGAGAGAGAGAGAGAGAGAGAGAGAGAGAGAAGAGAGGCAGTAGAAAGAGAAACACGAGCTAGAAAATTACCACATTGCACTCGATAAAGTGCAGGTCAGAGCATTACAGAGCCAAAAGGCTACAAAATGCGATTTAACGCACAAATTGCCATATAATCAGATGAGAGGTATTATCAGCTTAAAGCAGAGAAAGAAGAAGAGTGAGAGAGGGAAATGAGAGGGAAACAGATATAGCAAGAGCAAAATCGAAACGAAAATCTGAAATTTAATTGCAGTGGCTTTTGGAGCTTGCATTATGGCATCATTTTGTGGGGTGTAGGATAAAAACATAAGAGAAATATAAAGCTAGTGTCGAAGAGGCAGCGGTAATGGGGGTTTTAAATTCATATGAGCAGAGGCAGCGGTCAGAGGGGGCTATGGGTTACGTAGCTCTATGACTTGACACTCCCAAAGCATGAAACGGGGCGGGGTCATGATGCTTTTGTGTGTAGAGTGCTGTTTAGCATATCACAAAAACCAGTAAGTACGAAACGGAAGGCTACAGTCGGACGTAACCGACAGTAGGTTACCCTGCACTTTGTATTTAAATAATTGTATCTATATTAGATCTATCTTTGAATCTATATAGCTATGTGCGTATTCACAAACCACTTTCTGCCTCAGCAAAGTTGAGCAAATTGTTGTCTGTTGCATATCTTTGGTGTTTCTTATCCGAAAGTAATGTAATTGACAGCATCGATGGAGAATGTTATAGGCTACGAAAATTATATAGAATATATATACTTCGTGGAGTCTGCATTAAATGAATATACCCCTCTGGTACTGTTTTAATGTACAGACTCTCAAAAAATAGAAAAAATAGAAAAGAGGCAAGCCAAGTGGGCAAACTATTTTGACTGTATTTTTGGGTAATTGAAAAAGGCCCATTGTTGTAGCTGTTGCTGTTGTTTTTTGTGGCATTTGTAGGCGGCTTAAGTAATCAAACGACGACTAATGGGGCACATATGACCCCAAAACGAATAATACACAAATAGAGAAATCCAGATGCTATTTAAGCTGCGCTTCGCAATGAAAGTGAATACAGAAAAAATGTGTGTGGAAAATAATAGACAAAATATAGAAATAAAATGATATCATTTGGCTGCAGAACTTTCGAATGTGGCAAAAGCGAAAACGTATGGCAATCGGTATCTGGAGCAGGCTGAAAACTGTGGCACTTACAGCAGATTGAAGGGTGATTGAAGAGAGACACAGAGGGGGGCAGAGAGGCAGAGCGGCAGAGAGAAAGATATTTGGAACTCGAGGGCATGGCCATGGTTCACTGGTTTTTTATGTTAATAAATAAAATGTGCAGATACAAAATAATGTGGGAATTGTACAAGCAAAAGTACTCTAGTTCTCTATTATTTTTTTCTCATTTTTTTCGTCTGCTTATTTCTGTTGAAAAATGAGGCAAACATACAAAGCGCAGAGGCACAAAACCTGGCACACATCCTATGCTATAAAAATGCTTATAAATATATAAAATAAATGTGGCAAAATAAGAAATAAAATAAACCCTCAGCAACTGAACAAAAAAAAAAACATTGTAAACAACTCGTTTTCTAGTTCAATTCCAACTAAATGCAAGAACCTGGTCATGTTTGAGTTACATATATGGGTTATATAAGCCTCTGCTCTCTGTATAGATATATATATTTATATGCTACATTCTATTATGCCTGGGTTTAGAGAGAGAGAAAGTCGTCGAGTTGCGCAATTTCTTTTCAATTTCTATGCGAAAAGTTGGCTCAAGTAGCACAAACTGCCTTGAGCTATTATCATGTCTTAAGTTCATTTATTTAGCCTCCCTGTTCCCTCTGTTCCCCCTCAGCTATTCCCTATTCCCCGTTGAAGTGAAGTGCTATAACTTGGCTTATCCAATTAAAATCACAATTCCAATGTGGCGCTCCACATGTGGCAGCAATAACAACTGTATATATAATTGCATGTCTCCGGCGTTTTAAATCTCTTTATAATTTATTACGCCGTTCCTGGTTCCTGCCCCATTTCTTGGGGGCAAGAAAACTTCAACAACATTTAAGTTCTGTACTCCACTGACCCGAACAGACAAAAGCAGAGGCAATTATAGCACAACTAGAAACCGCAGTTGAAATTCGTGGCACGTAAACGTGGCAAGTCAGCCAACACATCCCGAAATGGAAGCTCCCGAAGGAGGCAAGCCTGCAAATGAGGTGCAAATAGTGCAGAAGAGAGAGAAAGTGCTGACAACAAATGAGAACGAGAAGATGCAGCATATGCCGCATGACATCATCGACAGCTAGAAATTGGGGATAGGGATTTTAAATGGGAATATTGGGAATGGGGATTTGGGATTTGGGATACTGCGTCAGAACTGAAGCTAACGGACGCATAAGTCAATCCGCATGGAATTTTTATACTCGCAGCGGTGGCAGCCACAATAAATCTGCATTAGAGATTGTCGCTAGTTGCTGCTGCTGCTGCTGCCGCCTTGGCTCAAGGCCAACAAATGCCACACGCACTGCAGAGGTAGAGGAAGCAAGTGGCAGAGGTAGGGGGCAAGGCGACACAATGGCCACAACAACAACAACAACAACACGCTTGCAACTGCAACTCCAATGAGCTATGCAACATGCTAGAACAATAACAAAGGGGGCAGCGCCACAAAGCAGGCGTGGCAGTGGCAGTGGCAGCATGCGAGAAGTCGCGTATCAAACGGGGTTAAACTTGCTGCAATGCTGCAGGGCATTCTCCAGTTCTACACTCTATATATATATATATATATATGTATACCTATATCTATCTGTGTTTGTCTCTTGGTTTGTTTGTATTTTGTCTCGTTGTCGCTGGCAAAGTGTCGCCGCATTTCCGCACCTTTTTACAGCTGCTGCAAGCGCTAGAGAGGGACGAGAGAGGCAGAGAGGGGGTGAGAGGGAAGAGCGGTGCATGGCAGCAGCACGTGACAAGTGGACGCGCCCCAAAGTGGCAAGAATACGCGCCCCGGGGGCAGCTGTTGCCCGTGATTTCCCTAGAATCGTTTGTCAAAGCCATGTTTGTTCGACTTGTGCACATATAGCTTATCTGTAGCGTCGGATAAGATAAGATAAACGACGACAACGTCGAAATCAAGGTTATGACGCCTCGCTGCGCCCACTAAGTGGGCACTGCACTGCACAAAATAGGCGTGCTACAAGTGTTGTAGCAACAAATTGCAGCGGAATGTGGTTTTCAACAAGATTTCAACAGTAAACTTGGCATGCAGCAACACTGAGAGAAATACTCGAGTTAAAATGTAATGTATTTGTACAAATTGCAAATTTCTTTAAGTGTAAGCAGTTTGTAAGTTTGTATAATTTCGCTTCTAATTTAATAAAATCTATATAAAATAATATAATATACTAGTGTTATATAATGTAATACAATACTACAATATTTTCTCTCAGTGTTAATAGGACGAATACCCTTTAAGTTCTGTAGCCGAGTGTTTCTTTAAGTGTAGCATAAATAGGAGTCAAAGTGTAAACAGTTTGTATTGCAAGCTAACGGATTTAATTTCCGACTGATCCGATAATTCCCCTATAATTTTATTTTAATTCCAAGAATTAAATGCATCCCTATATTTCCGCTTGTTTGTTCCTTTTTAGACCCTTTACTTTAAAAAGTAAAAAGGGTCTATTAGTTTAGTGCAAAGAGGAAATGTGTGTAACACCCAGAAGGAGGCGTGGCAGACCCCATAAAGTATATATATTCTTGATCAGGACGACAAGACGAGTCGATATAGCCATGTCCGTCTGTCCGTCTGTCCGTCTGTCTGTCTGTCTGTCTGTCCGTCTGTCTGTCCGTCCGTATGAACACCTAGATCTCAGCAACTATAAGAGCTAGAGACACCATATTCGGGATTTAGATTCTCCTATTTCGCGAGCAGCACGAGTTTGTTTTAGATTTTGGATACCTCCCCCCCTTCCCCCACAAACCGCAAAAAGCTACTGTAGCCACAGTTTTAAAGCTATTGATTTGTAATTTGGTACGTAACTAGCTTATGACATTCTCTATTGACTCTGTGAATTTCGTTTTGATCGGATAAGAAACAGCGAAAATATGGAACGGACAATTTGCCGCACTAGGCAGAGGGGGGGTGGTGTGCCTTGCATACGCGGGTAGGTTAGTGTGCCTGCCTTTGACTGTGTTTGTAAATGGATAAAGTTAAAGTAAAGGGTCTTCTACTGTCGGTTACGTCCGACTGTAGCCTCCGTCCCACTGATCTGCCCCGTCCATATATTTTTTCCAGTAATTTATTGTTTAAATTTAGCATTTCTGTTTGTCGTACTACAACTGCAATTCCTAACAGTTTCCAATAATTTCTCTCAGTGTTGATAAGCATAATTCGCGCCCTTCGTTGCAAATCACGTTTCAATGAAATTATTTCAAGCATTTTGTAGCTCTTTAGCTAATAATTTTGCACTATATTATGCTGTAACTGAAGCGGGTTTCCAAGTGGCACAAACTTGGAGGAAAGGGTTTCTTGAGAGGGGGCGGGGCAGGGGGTTATGGTTATTTTTTCTCAGATACTTACGCCTCACAGTATGGCATTTTATTGTAGCCCTTGTAGGTTTTCATATTGAGCGCCATTCCACATTCTGTGCATTTGAAACACGTTTTGTGCCATGTCTGAAACGGAAAGAGCAAAAAGAAACGTGCAAAAATAAATACTCGGAAAATACATATCAAGAAGAGCGCAAAAAAATAAACTAAATGGAAATAAAATAAAATAAAAGAGAAGAGCTAGAGCCAGAGCTAGAGAGAGGGAGAGCAAATTGTTGGCAAATTGTTCAGCAGCCAAATGAGAAATTTTTATAGCCGTTGCTTTTATGACTATTATTGTTATTGTTGTATTTGTTGCTGTTGTTGTTGCTGTTGTTCTGGTTGTCTTGTTAAATTGGCGCAATGCAACCAAAACTAAGACCAAAACCAGAACCAGAACCAGAACCAAAACCAAAACTAAAACTAAAACCAAGACGAGCGAGCATAAAAAACTCAGCAGTATGAAAAGATTTTTGCAGCTTTTTACAAGCATTCGGTCCTACTAGTAGTAATAGAACTTAGGAATTTTGTTCAACTAATTGGTCTGCGGTAGCTCTAAGAGGGCCCAAAGCAGGACAGCGGGGGCTGTAAGGTTAAGGCAAGTCAAATTGCTAGATAAGTACTTTTGGTAGTTGGAGAGACAAAAGTTTCTGCAAGTCTTTGTCTTTAATTACGGCAAAAAATATATACACTGTTATAAAACTGCGTGTGGTAATTTAGAAAGAGTTAATTATGGGATTTGGGGTTTTGTTTTAATAAAAACTAGCAGAATGTGGAGTTGAGAAATTATAGAGAAATTAGAAACCATTATTGTTATGCTAAACAGGAATGCCAACCGGTGATGATGAATTGTAGGAGTTCGGAGTAAATGTTTCCGAAATTTTGGAAGAATTCAAGAGCAAATAAATAAATGTTTATGGAGTAAAAAAATGCAAATTGAGCTTGGCTAAAAAATGGTATTAAATATAGTAAAATTAAAATAATTTTTATTTATTTAATATCTAAATAAAATTTATAATCTAAAGAAACAAAATATTTTTTTTTAAACACATTTTTTAGGGTAGGTTTAAAAAAAATAATAAAAATTATACTAATATAAAATATTTTTGTATACCTATTTAATATCTTAATTAAATTTGTATTAAAATTCTAAAGAATTCTGATATTAAGCAACAAAAATTACGAAATTTGGGATGTTTTTTAATGACCTAAAAAATTGTTATAAAATTATGCTCAAAGCTGAATCTACATTCAAATATAATTAATTGATCCTAAAACCTTAAACCTAACTAAGCCAATTCGATATGCCCTCAAAAACAGCCCATAAGATTTATAAATACAGCTTACAGATTAAGGCTTTAAGGCTGTTTAAAGCCAAATGCAGATGCAGAGCTAAGCATAATCTTTTAGATGCCAGTTCTAGGAGTTTCTCCGTCTCCCTGGGCTGTCCAATTTGTGTTGTGTGTGGACTCTTGAAGTTGACGCTAAAAATCTCTTCAGGCAGCTGTGCTCCAAGGGGGATTTGTCATTGATAGCTGCTGCAGCCAGCCAGAGAGGCGACTCAATTCAGTGGCAAGCAGCAGTTGCAGTTGCAGTAGCAGTAGCAGTTGCAGTTGCAGTAAAAATAGAAGTGGAAGCATCAGCATGTTATGCAAATTTGCGAGTTTTGCTTTGGCAAACCTCAAAGTCAGTTGGAGAGCCCGAGGAGGAAACATTTTGGAGGCAGAGGTCAACAAACGATTAACTTGTCTGCGGGATTATGTGTGAGAAGGAGAGCGAGAGCCCCCGAGAGAGAGAGAGGGAGATGGAGAGAGAGGAATATGCAGAGAAAAATGCGTTAATTGGTTTCACACAATACACACAGACTCTATGGAGAATGTAGAGCCTAGGGATGACACGATTAATCGCGGTAATTAATGATCGATTATTTTGTTTCTGCAAACGATTTCATTGTATCGAATGTATCGAATATAATTAAATCCAATATTATAAAAAAAATATTGTAATTATTAAAACAGTATTGACTGAATAAATAAATATATTATTCTGGAAAACAGTATTAAATATATATAAAAAAAAACAAATAAATATTGTATAATTCATGTATTTGTTTGGATGAATTTGTATTAAATTCACATGTAAAAATACAAAAAATTAATGATAAGAAAATATTCATTTGCATAATCGACTATTTCAATTCCTCTATGACTAGTCGCGAGAAATAATCGCAAACTTCAAATTAATCGCATGATTCAATAATCGATTAATGTAGTTTTTTTTTGCCATCTCTAGCAGTGCACAGCATCAAGCATCGTACGCGCAAAAGTGATGAAGTGATTGCGATTTCATCACCAGAGCCAGGCCAAAACGGGCTGAGGCGAGGCGAGAGAAACCAGTTTAGACAAATACGCAACCCACTGGGGAGTGCAACGGCAGCAGCAGCGGCGGCAACAGCAGCTAAAAGCCACATTCCAAAGCGGCATAAGCCCCATAAGCCACCACACAGGGCCAAGTTCGAGAGGCAGAGAGAAAAATGAGAGAAAAAAGAGACTGCAGGGGAGATAACGAGCGTGCCAAGTCGGTTTGTGAGAGCGTGAAAAGTTTATAATAAATCAAGGGATTTAAGTTTATTGTTGCAAGTTTCAAGCAGACTCCAAGCTGCCGAGCTGTGGGCCCAAAAGTATCTACAGTCTAAGCAGCACGCATGCGTAACCAGCAGGCAGAGCTAGAGAGAGAGAGAGAAAGGCCAGAGAGAGCTCAGAAAAGGCTAAGAGAGCTAGAGATAGAGAGATAGAGCCTGAGGCCAGTGTTAACCCCATTTAGATATTTGGTTTTAGGCCAAACTGGCTATTTTGTATGGTCAGAAATCTAAAGACGCTAGCCTATTTCGCAGACAATGAAAAAATAGTTTGCTAGTACCAGGCTTATATTGTTAATAAATAAATATAAGTTATAGTAAATAAATAAATAAATATGAATTATTTTATATAAATAAATACATACAAATTCTTGTAAATTAATAATAATCAATTATTGTATTCAAATAAATAAATTTGAATTCTTCTAAATAAATAAATGCAAATAAAAATGTAAATTTTATAAATAATATGTAAAAAATGAAAAAAAAAAACTCAATGAATATCAATTAAATCTTGTTTAATTATTAATGAAACCATCCAATAATTTGGAATACTTATTAAAAGAAGCTCTTATAAAAAATTAATGCGTAAATAATTTAAATTTGTAGCTTATAATATTTAAAAAAATCGTATTAATAACAAAATAATTAAACTTTAATCTGGCTATATTTTTGGCTATTTTGTGTGGTCAACACTGCCTTGGGCAGCGCCAGCTGCACTTTGATGAGCTTTTGATGACCGTCACAAAAATTTCAATTTTAATTTCACTTTCACAATAAAATGCAGCGTGTGTGTAGAGTGTGTGTTGAATGTGTGTGAGTGTGTGTGTTGTTGTTGTTGTTGTGTGAGGTAACCGAATGCATTTAATTTTCTATGCTCGCTTTAACCCACTTTTCATTATTGCTTTGTGTTGTTTTCTTTGTTACAAACGCTCGCTTCTCGTCTTGGTTTTCAATTTGCGGCTCAATTTCCAAAATATAAAAAAAAAAACCGAAAGAAAAAAATTAACTTAAATGTTTGTTGTGGCTTTTACTCTATTCTTGTTGTTGTTTTTGTTTGTGTTGTTGCTGTTGTCGCTGTTGGTTTTGGCTTTTTGTCAACCACATCGAGAGGTGTTGGATTTGCATTCGAATTTGCACGCTTTCAACATTTTAAGCAGCGACTTCGCCAGGGCAATAAAAAAAGCTAACAATTGGCATGAGCCACGACAACGGACTAACGGACAGACCGACCGACGGACGGACAGACAGAGACGCCCATTAAGCAGCCAACTGCATTGGGGGATTGGATTATTTTTTTTTTTCTTTTCTTTTTTTTGGTTTGGTTTGGGATTTGCTGTGGAACACGAACGCAGCGCTTTGGTTGGATTGGATTACAAGAGTCAAGCGAACCAGCAAAATGACAAATGAGGACAACACCAGCAACAACACCAGCAACAACAACAGCAACAACAACAACAACAGCAACAACATCAAACGCCAGAGTAAAGAGCGCAAACAAATGGCGAAATGCCCACGAAACAACCACTAAAAACCGTAACAACTAAAAATAAAAAATACAAAAAAAAAAACTAAGAAAAATTACAATAAAACAACTATTTATAAGCCGAGAACGTGAAGTGTCAAATGAATTTGCGGCTTCGATGGGACGTGCTAAAACTAACAGCAACAGAATCAAACAAAGCGCTAAAAAAAGCTAAAACGCATACGCTATTACTGAGGAAAATCAAACATAAAACACTAACTGTGATAAGCTGTGCTTTAATTAGCTTTTGAGAATAGAGCTTAAGTTGAGCAGTTAATTCAATTAAGTTGCCAGCGTTTAATCTTTGAGTTGTGCAAAATTCGGCAGCAACAATTTTATAAAAATAGTAGAGAAATTTCAACAAATCTAAATAATGCAGTAGAGATAAATTAAATAAAAATTTGCAAAAAAAAAAAAAAAAACTTTATAACTGTAAGACATTTTTTATATAATTCCTTAAAAAATATAAAATAATTTGAGCCGGAAATCCTAATCCCTGGGCAGGGAAACCATGATAATTTGTATAAAATCACTCAGAGAATTCTCGCAAGATTTTATAATATAACAAAATATAATTAGTTTAAATTAAGTAAATTCTCTAAACGATTTCCCATCATGTCTAAAATTTCTGAACACATAGCTAAATCTAAAGATTTCTTTTTAAATCAACTGCTTTGTCTTATGACATTTGTAATATCTAATTCGAATCAAAGTTCAGTTCACACATTTCGCGAGAAAAGCGCATTCGAAGACTCTTCACGGAAACAACACTTTCTAATACTCCAATTTCAATGGCATCAAAATCAGAATGCTGAAATGCTGAAATGCTCTTAAGTTTATCATCTGGCAGGAGAGGAAACATATATCAACTGTTAAATGTGGTTTGCAGTGATTTCAATTTGAATACCAGACAGACAGGCAGACGCGATGCAGCATCCAAAACTGCAGAGATGAGAGAGGAGACGAGAGGAGCAAGGGGAGTTGGTGAAGAAGGGGAGGGGAGGCAGGGCAAGTTGGAGTAGGTAGTGCAAGTGGAGCACACACTTGGCTCAACGACCCACGTGTTTGTCGTTTTGTAAGCGAAACCCACTTGCACTGCACTGCCAGCAGCTGTTCCAGCATTGTTAATGATGATAATGATGAAGACCATGATGATGATGATGACTAGATGGTAGGCGTGTGTGTGTGATGATACGGGAGCAAAAGTAGCAGCTGATGAAGCGGAAGTGAAAGCGACAAGCGCAGAATTTAACTACTTCCTCGCTTCCTACTGTAACTCACACACACGCACAACAAATCTACACACACTCACACACACAACCACTGTTGCCAAATCTGCTTTTTTCCCGCCACATCTGGCCGTTTTTTGAAGAGCATTTGTTAACAATTTTATAAAACTACGGCAAGCTGAAATTAACGCTTTTTTTTCAAAAAATATTTAACGTTTTTCAGCTTTTTCTTAAATTTTACAAAGTTCATGATAAAATAAAAAACAATTATAGGCCTGTTATTATTTTAAACAATATTTCCCCATAATGCCTAAAATTTAAAGCCCAAACTTGAAAATAAATAATCTATTTTCTAGCTTTATTCCACAATTATTTTCAAGCTCATTTTTCCCCGGCCTTTTTGCGAAAACCAGCTTTTTTTCTCTCTATGAAAATTGGCAACACTGCACACAACATACCTACACACACACTCACACACACACACACTCGCTGCGCTTGCCAAGCCAAATAGCGGCATTTTTGGCAGAGCTTCCCCAATGTGGTTGCTGTTGCTTTCTGTCGTTGTGCGGGTTGCCCCAAAGAGCACCCAAATTAAGTTCAAGTTTGCTGCGTCGCGTTTTGGTCAATTTAACACAAGTTTCCCTTGTCTCTCTCTCTCCCTTTCTCTCTTCTGTTACCTAGTCAACTCCCTATACTATCTTAATCCCACATACTGCCGCCCATCTATAAAACCGCTCAGCTTTAGCTTTGGGCATATATTTTGCACGCTCTGTTTCATTTACAACTGTTGTTGTTGACGTTGATGTTGATGTTGATTTTGATGTTATTTCAGTTAAAGAGTGTAGATTGAGGCCTCAGAACTTTATCAACAGCTATGGCGTGATCTTGGCAACTTAAAAAAAAAAAAAACCCCAAGATAATAAGAGTTGTGTAGCTAATTGTATTTTTAATTTTTCCACATTAAATAAATAAATATACTTAATTAGCTAACAGTTTATAATCTGCATTTAAAAGCTAAGAAAAATATTTTAAATACATTTTTTTGAGGCTTTAGATTACAGCTATGAAATAAGAAAATAGATAAACAATATAAAGATAATCCTTTTAAATTTATTTAGCAAATTTTTTATGTAGATAATATTTTTAAATATTATCTTAAGTATTAGCAATAAAATAAGCAAAATTATATACAGTTGTGAAAAAGAAATGTGAATAAAATTAAGTTTAATTTATTTTTCAACAATAAATACATAAATAAATTTATTGAGCCAACAAATATTATTTTTTAGCGTTATTATTCAACAGAAAAATTTGAATGAAAAAAATATACCTATCAATTAAATTAATATTAATTGTATTTTATTGACCTATTCTTTTATTATTTTGCTTTAAAGCGCATCAAAATGTCGTTGGCAATTGAATTTAATTTCGGTAATTGTTGCTGGTTTTTTATTATCTATGAATTTGCATTTTGGGTGTACGCAAAGTGTATTAGGGTCAAGGTAGCTGCAGTCGCTGCTAATTCAATTGGAAAATGCCATAAATGGAAACCAAAGAATCGGAATCATGAGAGCGGTTGAGTCATAAGCAGGTAAATAAATACTTGTCTTACCCCCCACCACTCCTTATTTAGTTGAGGCGATTATGAACTGGATTCCGTTACGCGTCGCCTTCCTCTAACGACCTTATAAGGCTGGTCAATACGGCCTAGCCATAAACAGCAACAATTCCATATAATCTCTCTATTATTGTAGCTCTCTCTCTCTCTCTTTCTCTTTCTGTCTCTCTCGCGTGACATAATTGTCATTATCGGTTGATGAGCGTTAAGTAAGCTGCAAATAGTTTTAATTGTCGCCCCATTGACGTGACTCGCCTGTTGATCGTCGTTTGGATTGTGCCCCGTTGTTGGTAATGTTATAATTAAATGCCAAACAATGTTGTACCCATGTTTCCTTAACTCTTTTGCTTTTTATAGCCTGTACCTTAAGAGTATAAAAGGGTATATTGAGTTCGCATAAGATCCCGGAAACTATAAGAACAAGAGACACCATTTTCGGTAGGTAGCTTCTCCTAAGCTGTACTCTGATCAAGTTTATTTTAGATTATTGCTCTCCTTCCCTTCTTCATCGTTGCGATTGAACAAGAAACAGCAAAGATATGCAAGAGACATAAAGTCTAGGCTCTTCTACTGTCAATTACGTCCGACTGATCTGTTGCCTGCTTACTGGTTTTTCTTATGCAATTCTCACTTACGTTGGCATGTTACTTTTTCTTTTGATGCATTTTCTTTTGCCTTTTCACTTGGGAATTTTTCACACGCCAACGTCAAGTCCACACAATAATTCCTTCCGTTTCGATTGTGCTTAGTTGACTTGAGGTCTATATCTTTTAGGTAGATCTATATATCGCCTAGACATCGACAAGTTTCTAATTTGTTTGGGGCAGCGACGCTTTCAATTTCGTTTAATTGAGTTTTTACTGTCGGTTGTTTTTTGTGCCCCTTTTGTTGCTCTACAGTTTATGGCTAATTAAAATCATTTTGTTTACGCTTTTTTAGTTTTTTAGAGAAGAGAAGAGGGAAGAGAGGGGGATATATATATAGATCGAAAGAGAGAGAGAGAGAGAGAGAGAGAGGGAGTCGTGTCGTAAGCGTTTGACTAACCAACATATCCAATGACTTTGTTTAATGTCTCTGTCTCTCAGTATGTCTGTCTGTCTGTCCAGTCAGCTGAGTGACTTGAACTGGATTTGCTTTGTTTGAGAAACTGGAACTGCTCTCGGTTGAATTTTGCAATTATTACACGTATAATATACACTTTATTTGCAGCTCTCGCGCTTGTTGTTGTATCTGTATCTATACAATCAAAATGTTGGGCTACAATTCCATAGAATGACGCAATCTGAGAGCGAATGTCTCTGAAATTAGATACTCGAAACACTCGAAAATGTATACAGTAGCCAGCGTAAAAAACAGCGTAAAAATGCGAATATAAAGATAAAATTGTGTACATTTCGAGATAGTTTACTACACTTTTTATCTGCAAATGGTGCTGGGGAACATTCCTTAAAAAGATAACTATTGATTTACTGCATAATTTTCAATTAGGCTCGAGAAAATGGAACTTTTAATAAGATTTTTCTTAGAAAGATCGCAAAGATATAAGCTGACGACATATAGCAAAAAAAAATCTATTATGTTAAAATATCGGTCTTAAATCCCTACTTTAAATACTACGAGTTGATCTCGCTAGATTTGTGGCTCATATTTCATTCCGCTTAACTAACTTGTAAACAAATGCAACAAAAACTGTTCCAAGAAGAGCTCAGAGAGCAGACAGACTTTAGCTATATCTTTAACTGTATATATAATGCTGTCGATGTCGATCCCCATCGATTAGCTGCGTCTGCGCTTAAATCTGATTATGAATTCATTTCGATTCTGGCAGCAAATTCGCACATTCGCATCCCATGGATCTCTGTCTATTTGTTTATTAATTCGGTTATTATTGCCCCCTTTCGATTCGAGTGCAAAATACAGGCAAAAAATGCCCACCAACTGCGCCAGCTGCTGTGTATCTTTTGTATCTTTTCTTTTTTTTTTATGAATATGCGAGCGAGCAACAATAAAAAAGCATTACATCAACCTCTGACTCACTGCGGAGCAATGCTGGAGGCGACACAGAGAGTGTCAGTGAGGCAAGCCAACTGCTTGGAGTTGAAGTTATCTTTTAAAAAGGGGGACAGCGGAAAGGGGGCAAGATGGAGTGGTTTTTATCTAGTCGTGTGTTTCATTAACTTGTGTATAGATGCGTCTTTTTGTTGTCCAGTAAATCATCATGAGAGTTCTCATTTTATTTGTATGGCTTTCTGTATTTAGACCCGGTACTTAAAAAAGGTACAAAAGGGTCTATTAGGTTAGTGCCAATGAAAAACGTGTGTAACATTTTGAAGGAGGCGCGGCAGACTCCACAATGTATATATATTTTTGATCAGATATAGCCATGTCCAGCTTTCCTTCCGTATGAACACCTAGATCTTGTGAACTATAAGAGCTAGAGATACAATTTTTAAAATACAGGTTCTCCAATACTGTACAATGATCAAATTTGTTTTAGAATTTTCGTACTTGCTTTTTAAGCTGCAGATTTGTAATGATTTAAAAGAAACAGCAAAGATATGCAACAGACAATTCGCTGAAAGGTACAGTATCCTCTACTGTCGGTTACGTCCGACTGTGGGCTTTTGCTTCACTGATCTGCACCGTTCTTTCTGGTTTTTGTCTAGTTTCGTTGCTTTTTCAATCGTTTTTGGCTTGGCTGGCTTTGCTGAATAGCGTGTATAGCGCTCATAACGGTATTGCCAGTTAAAAGATACATAACAGCATTTAGCCTCAACCGACTGTCTGTCCCTCTGCCTGTCCCTGTCCCTGCTCCGCCCCTTGTCCGATTTGCCTGGCCTCAGAGCAACTTGTCAGCCTCATCATCATCATCAGTTTATGCTGGAATTGGTGTCGCTGTTGTTGTATGTAAATGGTCAACGTTTCTCTCTCTTCTCTCCGTCTCTTTTAAACCAGACAATGAGAATCTCTTCCACTGTTCCTACTGTTCCAGTCTCCCGCTGTTGTTCAATTCTTTTAAAAGCAAATGCCAGAGAGAAGGAGCGAAAAAGCCGTTGGCCCACATTGAATGCTCATAGAATTTGTTAGCCAAACAAAGCCATCAACAATTTGGTGAATATTTCTTCTTGTTATGTTTCGCTTGTTTATCTGTCTGTCTGTATGTCTGTCGGTTTGTCTCCTCCATCTGTCTCTCCCTTGCTAAAGTGCATTGTGTAAAGTTTTGACAACTCCTAATGCCCCTCCCCCCCTCTCTCTCTCTCTGTGCTTGTCTTCTAATATTCCAATTGCTGCCCAAGTGCCCAAATTCAAATACATTTCAAGCGCAGCATCAAATTTTGAATGATTTATTTGTGCCTCAAGTGCCGCCGCAGGGTTTTATGTTGCAGTCAGAAATTCTTGTTCGGATTTCAAAAATATCAGTTTAGCTATAAAGAAAAGTATAGCTACTTGCTTGCAATATTACACAGTAAAAATTTATTTATATATTTATTTTATATTTTTTTATCGAATTTACATCATTTTGATAGAAATTCATTAGTTAGTTAATCAGTCAGAACAAAGACGTAAATTCCAAATAAAATTAAGTAATATTATACTTTAAACTTGTTTTTTCCAGTGTTTTGTTAAACTTATTTTTACTTTATAAATACAAATTGTTTGATCATCGGCTGTTTGCTAATTTTATCTCCATCTACTTTATCAGTAACATAAGTTTAACTTGCCTCTTTTCCCTGCCTCATTCTATGCCCCTATCTCCATGTATCTCTCCAACTAATCTTTGCTCTTTCTCTGTCTCCTTTCCTATGTTTGATTTTCAACTCTCCCAACATATTCTGCCTGCAAACAAATTGCAAATTGAAATGTTCTTCTCTGCTCTAACTCTAACACTTACTGTCGCTTTTGCTGCGCCTCATCAATTTCTCACTATCTCATGCAACTCTGTATATCTCTCTCTCTCTCTCTCTCCCTCTCTCTCTGTTTAACTACCTCTTTGCTCGCTCTCGTGCCCCGTCAATTAGCAGAGTCAATAGCGTGCCGCTTGCGCCTTCGCTTTGTGCTGGGTGAGGTTTTCCGCATTTGTTTGTTTAATTTATAAACCTATAAAAGCTGGCTCCAAAGAGCGAGATAGAGAGAGCAGCGAGAGGAGAGCGAGAGAGAAGAGACAAGTTGTTGTCACTTGTTGGGAAAGTTCTGTTTGAATTCGCGATAGAACTAAATAGATATGCCAAAGTCCAAAAGCAAATATGCAATCAGTTGGGCAAGTTTCAATGCATATTTGTGCATATATCCGATGTGTACAGATATAGCTATATATATATATCTGATATGTGATATATACACATATCTTTTATGTCTGTGCGTATCTCGTTTGCGTTTCGCGTGGCTTGCAACCTGAACAAATTTAATTAGAAGCCTGCAATGTTCTCAGACAGAGGGGAGAGTAAGAGAAGAGACTGAAGAGAGAAGGTTGATGAGGAGAGACTCAAAGCAGAGACTAAAGAGGGGAGGCTGTGGAGAGAAGCTGAGGAGAGAGGCTGAGGAGAGAGAGACTAAGGAGCGACTCAGACCAGAGACTAAAGAGAGAGGCTAAAGAGGGGAGGCTGGGGGGATAGGCTGAGAAGAGAGGCTGCTGAATTAGCTTCAAGCTGCTAAAGGGCAACTTCTCAAACTTGCACATGCTGCTCTATTAATATTTAAACAGTTGCGGGAAGCGAGAGAGAAAGAGCAGAGACAGAGACAGAGAGTAAGGGAAAGGGAAAGAGGCAATCACAAGTCACCGAGACACAATGAGAAAACTTTTGGATTTAGAGCACAATGTGGCTGAAAACAAATGTGGAGCAGCTGCTGCCTCTGCTGCCACTTCTGCTTACTTGCCACTTGCCACTTGCAACTTGCCACTGTCTCCAGTTTGAATAATGCAGGAGATTTGCAGTGCCATGTGAGCCAGCGAATTCGAGACGATTAATTTTTGCTGATGAAGTGACAAATGGCTAGAAAAAAAACCTTCAGAGGGGGCAACAACAAAAATTGGGGGCAGCGCAAACAAAGCTGAAGCTGAAGCAGAGCTAAAGCTGAATTTCATGATTGACAGTGAAGATGAAGATGGAAACGGGAGCAGGGAGGGGGAGCAGAGGGAAGGGAGCGAGAAAGCCCTCAAGTGAGTCCAAGAGTCAAGCAACCACTTGAGCTGGAAAATGGCTATTTGTATGGATAGAAATAAATATGTGGCTCTCTGTCTATTTTAAGATCAGTGTTGCCAATTTTCTTTGAGCGAAACAGCTTTTTTTGACGGATTAATTAGCATTTAATAAAACTAAGGAATTATAGAAAAAAATTCAAAAAAAAAACAGCTAAGCAACAATTGAAATAACAATATCAAGAAATTTAATTTTATTAAAAATTTTTGATGTTTTAGCCGTATTTGGCGAATAAAAAGCTGGTTTGGCAACACTATTTAGCTGCAGTTTGAACCCTCCACATGCAACTGCAGCATGCGGGGATCAATTGAAATAATGACGAGCGCAACTTGATGCAAATGCCTCAGAATAAAAGCGCCGCAACGTAGGGTCGCCGGGGTTGGCACTTTACACGAGTCGCTGCAACGATCGCACACGCCTCCCCGCCTCTCTCTTCCCCTCTCCCTTTTGCAGTCATCTCCCCCATTAATAAAGATCAATTGAATTTAAACAAAGAAGAGGTCAAGTAAATGCAAGCACGACAATTGTCTTCCTCCCCGCCCCTCTGAAAGTTAACGAGGGCGTGGCTGAAACAAATTACAAGCAGCAAATGCGCATTAACATAAAGAACAAGAACAAGAATAAAAGCAGTGCAGGCTAGAGAAGTTTATACTCAAAAGTCCCACAGAGTTTCATCTTTGTTTAAATAAAAGCTATTTCTGTAGTCTCATTTAAAGGACTTTAGCTTTTGTTTTGGTTTATTTTAGTTTATTTTATTTTATTTTTATTTATTTTATTTTTATTTAATTTATTTTTATTTATTTTATTTTTATTTATTTTATTTTTATTTATTTTATTTTTATTTATTTTATTTTTATTTATTTTATTTTTATTTATTTTATTTTTATTTATTTTATTTTTATTTATTTTATTTCTATTTTTTTTATTTTACTTTCATTTATTTTCATATTTTTTTCATTGTTTAATAAAATGTTTCTTTTAGATTATTTGCTTAATGAATTTTGTTTTTCTCCCTTTTTATTTTATTTTATAGTCATTGTATTTTAATTTAAATGTATTTTATTTTCATTTTATTCTATGTATTATGTTTTAAATTAAATTAGTTTTGTTTTATTTTATTTAATTTGCTCTATTTTTTTGTTTTAGTTTTTTTTAATTACATTGTTTTGTTCAACAATTATTTTTATTTTATTTTACAATTATCTACCGTTTTTCCTGAATTTTCCACAAGCCCAGCATGCTCGCTTTGCAACTCTTTACAGGGCAACTGCCAGGGAGGGAGGGGGAAGAAAAACAATTAAAAGACGACAAGAGACGACAGCAGAAATGACAGGAAACAAGCGACAGCGTGCCGAATTGGCAGCCAAGTCGCTGGAAAATAGGAAAATGGGAAAATGTTGGAATTTGCGTAACTGAGCGCGGAGACAAAGCCAATATGTAAGCCTAGAGAGATGGAGATTGAGATGGAGTCCAAGTGAACCAAACTGACCCACTTATCAATGGCCGGAAACGGCAAGCGCACACACATAAAACAGGTAAATTTAGAGCCCCCGAATGGGAAAAAAACTACTTAAAATATGGACAAGACAAGACACTAGACAGCGGACACAGTAGACACTCGAGTCGGCTCTTCATCAGCTTTGGTCATTAGTCAAACAACAAAGATTTGTGCAACAAAACCCAACAATGGGAACTGTTTAATTGAGGGAAAGCCCCCGAAAACAGCAGCTACTTCTACAATAGGCCCAAAGAGCCACAAATTCAATGCCCAATGCTGCCCCTGAGCCGCAATTTAAAGTTCGACTTCCACTTTCCGAATCGAACAAAGAGTTTCGTTTTTATTTTATTTTATTTATATTATTTTTGGGGTTTTTTGTGTTACATTTTCAATGCAAAAACTAAAAGCAAGAAAATGGAAATTGGAACACGAAGCAAATCGTAATAGAAGTCAACGGTAACAAGCAAGAAAACTGTAAAACAGACAACTTGTGGTGAATACTCTAATACAGTTCGATATTAAATAGATCTATTTGCTTTCTATATTTTAAAATTTTATAAACCAAATTAAATTGGGTTTAAATCAAATCTATTCCTGTGGTTTAGTCTCGTTTAATTAATTTGGATTTAATTTTAATTGATTTTTATTTTAAATAAAAGTTATTCTCATGTTAAATGTTTTATTTTTATTTGCAATGTTTTATTTGCATTTTATGTTTTATTTTCATTTCAAATTTATTTTAATTTATAACTAATTAAATTCTGTTTTTATTTGAGGGTTTTGTTTAATTTATTTTGATTTGAATGAATTAATATTTTATTTCAATTTAAATTTTTTTCATTTTAGTTTTTCTTAGTTTTATTTTAATTTTTTTGTTTCTAACTTTATTTTGAATTTATTGTAGTTTTTATTTTAAGATAAAGCGCATTAAAACTTCGTTAAACTGATAAGCTAATTGAACTCTTCTTTGTTGCCCATTTGGCTAAGCGCAAGTTTTGTTTTGGCAACCGCCAAATAAATTGCAAAACAGAAAACGCAAAAAAGAAGGAAACAAGTTAAAAGAGAAAAGTCGGCTAATTACTTTGCCAAAGCAACGGAAAGAAGGCAGGGAAATGAACAGAAATTGGAGCATAACTGATGAGCTTAATGCTCAGTTTTCAGTTCAGTTTCAGGCTCTGATTGGAGGCTGCAACGAAAGTGAGTTTCAATATGCAAATAGAAGTAAGAAGCATTGCAATTGCATAATCCCAAAGGTACTCACAGCTAAACAAGGCACAAAGCCAAGTACACAGATTTATGCATGGCAAAATAAAAGGAAATGACGTTAAGAAAGAGGCAGAGACATTGCTGCTGCTTGACCACTTTTATTTTCATGCCTGAATTGTTTATGAAATTGCAGCGCCTTTCGCAATGCCTGAGGGATAGACAGCCGCTGCGGGAGCGGGCAGAGGGAACAGGGGAAACAACTGGGAGTACTGACAACAACTCTTCTTCTTGCCTTCAGAAATGGATTGTCATGCAAAAGTGAACTTCGCTTTTCAGAGTTTGAGAGCTCAGTCAAGAGTGAAAAGAAGCAACACAAAATGAAATAAAAGCAGTAGGGACGGGGCAGATCAGTGGGACGTAACCGACAGTAGCAGACCCTGTAGTTTGTGTTTTCATAGTACACACACAGTTCAGCAAATGGTCGCTTGCATATCTTTGCTGTTTCTTATCCAATCGTAATACAATTCACATCATTGATGGAGAAACCCATAAGCTACGAAGGAAAATATCTAAAATTAAGATTATAAATAATATAATATAATAATTTAAAATAGGCTTGATTACTGTACAGCTTAGGAGAACCTACATTCCAATAATTGTGTCTCTAGCTCTGATAGCTACTGAGTTCTAAATCTTTCTGATTTGCACTAACTTGATAGACCCTTTGGCACTTTCTTAGAGTACAGGGTCTAAAAAAAAACTATTGTCATTGTCAATGTGATTGTTGTTGTTGCATTTGTTGCTGTTGCTGCTGCTGTTGCTGCTCTGTCTGGCTGCCACAAAAGTGTTGCATTCTATTTCTGCCTCAAGTTCGAAAGCGGAAACGATTTTCAAGTGTCGCACGTGGTAGGCAACAAAAACAGAGCCGAACAGCAG
Source organism: Hypselothyrea guttata (assembly GCA_035045125.1). Classification (NCBI taxonomy): domain Eukaryota; kingdom Metazoa; phylum Arthropoda; class Insecta; order Diptera; family Drosophilidae; genus Hypselothyrea; species Hypselothyrea guttata. The sequence continues at coordinate 593,562 of JAWNNJ010001722.1, read as the reverse complement.
ACAAAGGGCAGCGAGAAAATCTTGAAAAACATTTTAAATAAAATCAAATAAAGGGCTTTCAACAATATGCATAAATTATGCAGCAGACTGCGCATTTTAATAATAGTTTCACTTGTAAAATAAAATGATTTAGCCACAGAAATATATCTGCTTAAAGTATACAACGTTTTTACTGCTTTTCCCCAGCTGAGTTTGTTGCTGTAGTCATTTGTCATGCTCGTAGAAATGTGCAAAAAAACAAAAAAAAAAAATAAAAATCAAATAGATAGAGAGAAAAAATTAAAACATTCAACAAAGCGACAGCTGGAAAAGTGTGCCATGACAGGGGCAGCGACTTCAGCTCGACTCCGACTCCAACTTCGACTCCGACTGATTCCGATGATTCCAGACCCTCCAGAGGCGTCTATAACTTCTAGCCTAGCTGCAGGGGTCGTTTAGCCAAGTGGCAAATGCTGAAGCTCAGCTAGGGAAGCGGAACGGGAACGGGAGGCAAGGGAAGTCGCTGCCTGTCAGTGCTGACAATTTTTACAAAATAAATAAATAAAAAAAAACAACAAATAAAAAATAATAAAAAATGGGGCGGAAAGTAGGCGTTGAGTATCAAATTGAAATTACACTTAATTTAAAGTAAAAACAATGTAAAAGATGATCTGGGAATAAAATGAAATTAAAAATGATATACAGTTAAAAAGGGAAAACCCAGAAAAACCCAATCAGACCAAAGTAATTAGTTATAAGAAATTTAGAATAATGTAAATAATGAAGTAAAGCTGTTATGAGCAAATATCAATTAAAAAAGTGATAATGATATTTCGGTTTAAACTTTGTAAAATGTCAGAAAAAGCTAAATTATTTTTGAAAAAAGAAAAAAAAAAACATTTTTCTAGCAAATCTTTTTTCAAAATCCCGCCAGTTTTGTCGGCAAAAAAGCGAATTTGGCAACAGTGCTGCCCCCAAACTAACTGCCGACTCGTGCCCCGCTGCACGAATTGGCCAAAATGTTAAAGCCAACTGCCCCCCTCTCTCTCTTTGCCCTCCCCTCTCCGCCACTGTGGGGCAACAACAAAGAGGTCATTTACTTTCATTCGCTTGCAAGCAGCATAAAATAATCGTCGAAGCAAAACAGCAGCAGCAAAAGCCAAAAGACAAAACTAAAACTCACAAAACTCACACATTCGTGAATTTAGCAAATAAAAAGTCACAGAGATAAATGAAATTGGCAACAGTGCAACAACAGCAACAACAGCAACAACATCGGCAACAACGACGACGTCGACAGCGACGTCGACGCTGGCGACAAGTTGAGTGAAGTTTGGTATCAAAAATCGATTAACAAAACGCCAGAGGCAAAACTTTTAACGGTATTTAAAAAGCATTTCTTCATCTAAAACTATATATACCCTGCCTATATATACATATATATTCGTGTGCACACACAGATAATTGGTATAAAATGCCCGTTTATTGCTTGTCACGCGTATCGATTTCTATATCAGGATATGTCACGTGCAGAACGGAAACCGCAAGCCACCAAATGGGAGCAGTTTTCACTACAAGTAGCACCATATCGAAATTAGGGTGTTCGAAACTAAACAAAAAATATAGACAAAATTCTAACAGACTTTATAGAAGCTAAAATTTATTTAAACTACAAATAGTATGAATTAAAAATTACTTTTCATTGCTTATTAATTTTTTAAGATCCAATTTAATAACATATTAATTTTGCTATTTGAATTTTAAGAAATGGATTCGCTAACTTTCGGCTTTAGCCCCACAGACTGCTTTTGGATTGAAAAAATAAGAATACAAAATTTTTTGATATATTTTAATTTATTTTCGAGATCCAATTTATTAATATACTTATTTTATTGTAAGCGAATTATATATGTAGTATACTTTATAAACCAGTCTAAATTATGTTTCAGCCCCACCCTAAACCATTTAAATGCTATAAATTTTTAATATATTCTATGTACTGTATTAAAACAAGCCAACTTTCAATTGTAAGCTAAAAATACGGAAATCTCAGCACAAAAACAGCAATTACGGCAAATAATTGTGCTTATGGAAATGCCAACAACAATTGATGTGGGAAAATGCGTCATAAATTATAAATTTAGCCATGGTCGAATGCAGATATTAACAATTGTCTCGCAATGAGTCACTTTTGTTTATATACCTGGAGTGCTGATGAAATGGAATTGCTAATAATAGGCATCAGTAGGCGCCCTAATGCCCCGCTAAAGAGACAGACAGATGAAGGGGGAGAGGGGAGAGAGAGAGAGAGAGGGAAACACTAGACTACAAAGGTAGTTGAGATTTCCATTTCCACAAGTTGGAAATCTTTGTGTTTACAACTCAAGTTGCAACGTTTCAGCATTTCAACATTTCCATTAGGCCTCATGCATATTTGATAACCGACTTCGTTGCCTACTCTAAAAATAGTTTGTGCTATAATTAGACTGGAGCGCTGGAAGCTGGAAGGACTGGAAAGCGACGGAGCGACAAGAACTCACGTCTTCTGGAGTATAATTAGACAAACGCTTTAAAGACGCAGACGTGTGCTGTGAGATAGAGAGATAGGTAGACAGAGAGACAAATAGATGGAGAGAGGGATAGAGAGAGAGAGGGAAACACGTATCAGCTGCTAATAGCAGCGTTGCCAATCTAGCGGATTTTTAAAACTATACTTATAAATCTATTTGAAAGTTTATAATTTTTCGTATTTTTATTTAATTGTATTTTATTTGTAGTTTCATTTAAATATTTTTTTTATTATTTTATACAAATTTTTAAAATAAATTTGATTATGCTTTATTTTGTTTTATGTATCTTTTAATTATTTTGATGGTATTATTATATATAGTATTATTTTTTATTATATTGTTTATTTCTGGCAACACTGATTAATAATTGCATCTGATTCTTGGATGTCTTGCTTTCTAATGGAATTTGACGCATGCTAACATTACAAATCAATGTAAAAATAATTTGTAAAATTTCCTACTTTACTTTAAAAAATTAATTCGATTTTAAACTAATTCATTTTATATATTTTTTAAATATATTTCATACTGGAAATCTAGCCATATCTGGCAACGCTGGCTGATAGTTGATAGTGGCAGCTGATTACGGGAAGAGGGCTTGCTTTCCAGTGGAATTTGAGGCATGATGAAATTACAAATGTCTGTCTGTCTCGCTCTCAACAGGCACCGTTATCAGCTATGCTCATATGCATAACCCAAAAAGCACAAAAAATAACAACAATTAACGCAAAAGCTCAGAAGGCTGGAAGGGCGAACATGGGTGCGAAAGAAGAGACGCAAAAATAAGCAAGGCATGAGTCTTAGCTTAGCTCAGACGGACGGACGGACGGACAGACGAGACAGACGGACGGACAGAAGTACGGTCAATAAAAATAAACTGGAATTAAGCATAAACCAATAAGCACAAGAAGAAAGCAACGCAATGACCGCAACAACTGTATGCGTGTGTGTGTGTGTGTGTGTGCGTGAGTACGTGATAATTGCGTGCATGTGTGTGTGTGAGAAGTGAGGAAGAGGGAGAATGCAAAACTGGTATTGAAATATGTGCTCAAGGTCAGTCAACGGATTGCCTTTTTTCAGTTTCATTTTAGTTTTGTTTTCGTTTATTTCATTTTTATTTTTTTTTAGTTTAAATTTTTATTAATTTTGTTTTTATATTTATTTTTTTCTTTTTTTATTTTTTTTTATTTTTTTTGTATTTTTATTTTGCAAAAGAGCAAAGATCAAAAGCTGCACTGCAAGTTTGCAGCCGCAGTCGACGTCGGCGTCGCAGCTCACGCAGAAATTTACGCAAATTGAGTAACGAAAGAGCGGGAGAGAGCTAGAGGCAGGGGCTGGGGGAGGGGCCGCGGCTGAACTGTAGCGGAAGCAGCGACGACGACGCAAATTAAAAGCAATTTTCAATTTCCTGAGTTGGCGAAAATTGCAAAATTTGCAGCAGCCACCCGCACACACACATACATAAATACAAAAATACACACACATACAAAACTAATTTAATTACATACAGACGCCGTTATTTTTGAAAATAAAAATTCCAAGAAGCTGCGCATACGCTGGAAACTAGCTAAACGGCTTTCCAATGCAAACAAACAGTTGTTGTAATTATTAAAAGCTGCGCGGCGGCTGCGCTGCGACTGCGCTGCACGCGCCCACAACAGGCCACGAATTGCGTAGGATAATAAACAACAACAGCAGCATTGCCTGCCTGTGCGTGAGAGTGAACGGCACGCATGATCAATGAGAGCAGCGGCGGCCATGTGCTAGATAGCCGTCTCGCTCTGGCGCGCGCATACAACAAGTGCGAAGCAGCGGCATAAAACAAAGCAGCAAAACTACAACAACATAGCAGAATTCATTTTTTAAGCGCATTTTTGAGTTCAAATTAATAAAATTCTGGTTTTATTTATTTATTTATGTTGGAACTTACCTTATCCAGGCATTTGAGCTCCTCTATGGGATAAACCACCTTTTGGCAGCGCGCACAGGTTTTATTCATGTTGTTGTTGTTGTTGGAATTTCACACACACACACACAGAGACACTCGCGTACACACACACACGTACACAGCGAGATTTTGGAATTTTGCAACACTTGAGAGCAGTCTCGATAAATCTCAGGATTTAATTTGTTTAATTTTGCATAGCGACAAATCGGAACAGGATAAATATATAAATATATATATTTTTAAATTGTTGGATTTGTTGTTTGTCGCTTATCCACGTCTACTGAGATTTCCGACAAATTGTAACAAAACTGGTTTGCCTTTGGCACTTTTTTCGCCTTTATTTCGCTGTTTTTTACTAATTGCAAACTTTTAAATATTCCGATTCGATTTTCGATCTCGAATTGATTTCGATTTGCAAGCGACGCGCGCACAAAATTCCGTAAGATTCCAAGCGAAAATCCGCCGTAATTTCCTTGTTTACTTCGCTTTTTTAATTGCTGCGCTAGGCAATTGTCTGCCGACAATTATTGGCAACGATTTTGCTGTTTAATATTTGTAATTTATTTCTCGATTTTAAACGCTGCGCATCCGCTTTAACCTCACGTCCGTTCTGCTCCGAAGCAACAACAATTGTGACGCACCAAGCGAGCGAACATGTTGCTTAGCTGTGACGGTGGCGCCAACTGGCGGCAGTTGCAGTGCACTAACCTGCAGTGCACTGTTGCCACAACAAGTGCGCACATTGGTGTGTTCTTGGGTTAAGACACAAATTTTATTATAGTATTTATTTATTTTTATTTATTTAATGCCCACTAATTGCAGTCGACAGAGTAATTTAAACAAGAAAAAATATTTAAATGTGTTTAAAAAAAGTTTCAATGTAAATAATGTTTAAAATAAAGTAGATCTCAACATAATGTATAATTCAAGTTTAATTTAAGTTTATGTTTATCAATAGTACGTGACTAATACTTCAAATTATAAGACCCTTGAAGCTGTGGCACTAGGAAATTATCTAGTAATAGATACAAAAAAAAAAAACATTAAAATAAATTATTTTAAATTGTGTTCACTCCTAAATTTTAAATTGTTTATGTATATTTGTGTATTCGAATGGCAACCCTGCTGTTGTGCTCGACGCTAAAGCCGAACTTGCTGGAAGTTCGATCGAACATACTCAAAATGGCAGGCCAGTGTTGTGAGTGGCCGTGTGCAGCAGCCGGCACGCACAGGGTGCCTCAGCCAATAAGCACCCCCCTTCCATAACATTTCGTATCCTTGGAATTTCCTATCGAATTTTTTGTGCTCTGTGGGCGGATAAGAAAAAGCGCATAAATTCGTTAAAAACGCACAATTAAAACAACAAAACGCCAACAAAGCGCTGCCCAAAGGCCAACTTCCAAAATAACATAAATACAAAGTGATTAAAAGGCAATAAAACGGTTTTTCAGCCAATTATATTACCAGCAAATTAAAGAGCGAAAAAAACAAATACAAGAAAAATCATAACAAAGAATTGCATAAGAAAAGCAAAAGCTTAAGTATCAAAAAATCGTTTATTGATTAGTCAAAGTGGGCGCAAGAATGCTGCCTATTTAGAGGCGTGGCCTGTGCAGCCAAGCAGCCCAAAAGTAGGCAAACATCGGAGTAATCGGAACACACACACATACGCACACACACACGCCGATTGGAAAATCGATATTCGCATCGTGCGTAGTTGTAAAGCCGGCGCGCGCTATCGAACGGAACAACAACAAAGAAGAAGAACGGGAAGAACAAGACGAACAACAACAAACTGAAAAAAGGAGTAACGGCTGAAGAGGCATAATAAAGGCATAAAAAGGAGTAATCAAAGGAGCAACAACTACCGTTATAATCAAAGTAGCAGAATAAAAGGAGCAATAAAAGGAGCAACAACAACAACCGTAGCAGCGAAGAATAAGAAACGGAAGAAGAAAAAACAAGGATAATAAAAAGGAGCAACTAGAACTACCGTTATAAGACCGAAAACGAAGAATCGAAAGAAACGGAGTAGGATAAGGAGCAACTTCTGTTATAACAGCGAATTAGGAGAAGAAACAGCAGAATAAAAGGAGAAGCAAAAGGAAAGGAGGCGAAAAAGCAGCAAGGTAAAAGAATAAAAGAAGCAGAATAAATAGAGCAACTACAACTACCGTTATAACAGCGAATTAGAAAAGGAAGCAGAAGGGTAGAAGTATTTTAAAAGGAGTAATAAAAGCAACAACATTAGCAACTGCAGCTGGAAAAAGCAGCTGGAAAGACTGGAAGGGACAACGATTAAAAACATGTCGCAAATCAACGGTAAACCAGGTGGACAGTATATGGCGTAAATTTACACCCACCCTGAGGATATTTACGCCTGTTTTAAAACCGGTTTTAAAACTAAAGCAACCCCTGCCCCCCTTCCCCTCACCCTTCCCCTCAAACAACGAGAATCGCCAACATTCGACGACAGACGAATGCCAATCAGTTTATACTAGCCACCATGCAGACACTGCGCAAAAAAACCAGTCCCTGTAAATGTAAGTAAAAAATAAATAAAAATTTAAATTTGAATTTAAATTAATTTAAATTCGTTGTTATCGATAAACGATTTTTTAAATTTAAAAAACGATATTGCATACTTATACATTGCCTGTTATCGATAAAGGGTATACAATTTATTCAATTATTTTTATTTTATTTATTTAATTTTAATTAATAACTATATAAATAAAAAATAACCCTATGGTATAAGTTACTACAGACTGTAATTGCATACTTTCAAATTGCGTGTTATCGATAAACGACGTAACGGAATCGTTGCTTGCCTGACGCTCGCGACTGATCGTGCCGAGACCTCCTCAGCGACAGCTGCTGCGCCGGCGTCGCTGTCGGCAGGTGGTGCAGTTTGCTTAGAATTCTCTGCTTCTTCTGTTCGCACAGCAAACAAACGCAGAGTGCGAGCGAGAGCGCGAGCGTTAGACATGCTGAGCGAGAGAAGGAGAGCATGATCACAGCTGCTGCGCTCGTTCGCTCTCTTTTCCATTTTTCTTTTTTCTCTTTTTTGTTGTTGTTTTTCTTTGCTTTTTTGGAATGCGCGCAAAATAATAGTGAAATTCCAGTGTGCCTGTGTGTGTGTGTGTGTTTGTATTTGTTTTATTTGTTCTTGTTGCTTTTCATTGCCCGCTCCCACAAGCAGCGAGAGGGCGCAGCAGCAGCAGCAGCAGCATCAGCAGCGGCAGCGGCGTCGACGCCAACGTCGCTGTCGTCATTCGTTGCCTGAACGGCAAACGCGGCGGTTGTTGTTGCTTTTGCCTCTCGTGGTTTAATTAAATTCCAAAAAATAAACAAAATAAAAATATAATAAAAGAACGTCGCGAAAATTGCGTTTATTTGTTATTTGTTATTTGTTGTTGTTGTTTGCCTTTGTGCGCATTGTGGAAATGCTCTGAATGTCACACACAGATACACAAACACACACACAGTACACACAGATACACACAGATACAAACGGAGAATGTGCTGAGATACAAGTTAAGATAGGCAAAAATGGTCAAGTCGCTGGTCTCCAAGCTGCAGGCAACTTCTAATCTTTCGCTAGCGCAAACTTTCGGCATTGGCGGCAGCAGCGCGGGCGGCGGGGGCACCGAGGAAACCAATTACGCAAAACGTTTGTTTGCCTTTCCAATACATACATACTTATGCACACACATGCTTACTCGTAATCCCAATATTCATTTAGATTAGTTCCATCTTTCCACTTTCCATAGATCGCAATGATACGGGAAGCAGGAAGCGAATGATGCAAAACTTTTTTTGGTTTCCAATACACACACACACATACAAATACTTCCAATATTCAGTTTGCATAGTGTCATATTTCCACCTTCCATAATCGCAATGATTCGGGAAGCAGGAAATGAACTTTGCAAACCTTTTGTTTGGCTTCCCTATGCATACATGTATTTCCAATTTCCAATATTTATTAATATCTTTCAATTTCCAATATTTATCAATATATATATTTCCACATCGCATCTCTTGCAACCTTTTCGCGAATTAAGCAAAACGTGTTTTGGCTTCCAAATGCAAAAATATATTTCCAATTTCCAATATTTTATAATTTCCAATTTCCAATACTTATTAATATTTATTTTTCCATTTTCGCATCTCTTGCAACCTTTGCACAGATCGCAATGATCCGGGCCGGTTCTTCGGGGATGGCGTGCAGTTCAAGGCCAAGCTGATTGGAATACTGGAAGTGGGCGAGGCGCGCGGCGATCGCATGTGCCAGGAGGCGTTGCAGGATCTGAAGATGGCCATCAGAGCAGCCGGAGAGCACAAACAGCGTATTATCATTCATGTGACCATCGATGGACTGAGGCTGCGGGATGAGAAGACTAGCGATTCGTTGTATCATCATCCGGTGCACAAGATCTCGTTTATAGCGCAGGACATGACGGATTCGCGTGCCTTTGGCTATATCTTTGGGTCGCCGGACAGCGGACATCGCTTCTTTGGCATCAAGACGGACAAGGCGGCCAGTCAGGTAGTGCTGGCGATGCGCGATCTCTTCCAGGTGGTGTTCGAGCTCAAGAAGAAGGAGATCGAGATGGCACGCCAGCAGATCCAGGGCAAATCCCTCCACGATCATGCCGGCCAGCTGGCAGCCTTGTCCTCATTGAAAATGGCCCATGGCGACCTGGCCGGCAGCTCCTCCGGCATGCACGGAGGGGCTCTGAGCATGCTGGGCGGCAGCTCCGCCAACGGCGTCAGCCTCACCCGTCTCGGCGTCAATCTGGATGTGGCTAAAACGTCGGGAGCCGCGGCCAAGGAGGTAAGCACAGCAGGTCTCCTGCTCAGTAGGGATTATTTTGGTAAATGTCACGTAATACATTATAATATCGATGCAAGTCGAAAAAAATATCGATCTAGGAAACATCAAATTCTTTAAACATCGTAAAACAGCGATACATCAAGTGAAAACCATACCATATCCGATGCATCGATGTTTTTTTTTTCAAGGAGTAATTTTGAAAATCGAAACTTCATCGACGATAAATTGATTTATAAAACTATAGAACATATAGAAAAGATCAATTGAACATCGGATGGCTAAAATATCGCAAAAGATCGATGCATCGAATTCTTTTAACAACGATACTTCGATTTAATAATTTCTAAGCTGAAGTTGATCTAGATTTGTTTTACACTTATGCTTATCACTTACCTTTACAGATCTCCCCTGAGTCCGTTGCGGACCTCGTGGATCTTGAGCAGGAGCTGACCTCACTGCAACGGGGCATTAGCCAAATGGAGCGCATTACGCCCAATGAACCAGGCTCCATGCAGTCCGGTTCCGGTTCCGGGCTGGCCAAGTCCGCCAGCGAGGACGATCCCTTTGGGGACTCCTTTATTTATGTGCCCTCGTACAACATCTTGCCACCGCCTCCCGACTCGGGACGCACGCGCCACAAGCAGTCGAATAAGACGCCGGAGGCAGCAGCTGCTGCCTCGTCAGCCCTGGATGCCATCTCCACGCTGCTCTCTCCCACGGGGGGTGCCGGGGGTTCCCCTGCCACGCTGCAGGCGGACGACGACGACAGCTGGCTAAACGAGTTGCAGCAGCAGAACGATGTTTTCGACACCACAAAAGTCACGGCCACGCCCACGCCCATGACAGCAGCCGCCGTCTTGGGCAGCAGTCTGCCCATGGCGCCCCTGGCGGCTAGAGAATCATCCGCCACGCCCACGCAGCAAATCAGCGAACTGACCTCAGCCCCCGCCATTGAAGTGGGGTTAAGTGCGCTGGCAAGCCTCTCAGCGGGAGCGGAGGGAGCGGAGAACGGAGCAACAGCAACGGCCGCTATGTCGGGTAAGAGACAGACGAGAGAGGATAGACGAAGTTCGTTGAAAAGTGACGGAGACAGAGCTGTCATTCACAATGGTTGCCGAGGAGGCAATGGGCGGGGTTAGGGGATAGGAAAGGGGGTCAATGCAATGAGATGAGTTGCCAGCAATTGATCGCATTCTTGCATTATCTATAGATGTATATATATAGCTATAATAAATGTATATGAGGGTTGAAAGTTAGGAGAGAAGGGGTAAGGGGGCAGTTGTTGACCTTGCCATCTTCTTAAAATTGTTTCAGAAACGCTAGAAAGTTTCTTGAGATAATTAAATTTCCAAATCTATTTTTCGGTATGCCTTCGAAAGTTCATGAACTACTTTTACTGTAATGTCAAAGGTCATGGGTTTTACATATGCTACTTTTGCTGTATTGTCAAAGGTCATGACCAAAGAAATTTCCAATGTGAATGAAGCTCTTATTATATTCTGCGTATTTATAATCTATATTTAAACATTTAAGCTATATAATTACAAATGCACTTACTAACCCATTACACATTTTGTATATTTTGTTATTTACAAATATTTATTTATAGAAGTTATATCTATGTTTACTATCATTCCTTTTTTATTTCCCTCGTGCTTTCTGTTGTTGTTGACGATGTTAGCTATTTTTACGTTTGTTTACTTTGGTATTACGTCCATTCTTCAGTTCCCTCGTAGATTTCGTAGTCACTTTCGTCTTCTAAACTCTGTTCTCTAACGCATTTTTGTGGTTATTCTGTTGTGTCGGTGGTTTCGTTGTTGCCACGCCCAGATGCGTTCACTGAACTGGATCCGCTGGGAATCGGTCGCACCCGGCCGTATGTTGATAAGAAATACTTTTTCCAAGAGCTTAAGAATCCACCCAAGAAGTTGCTCAAGGAGCTGGGCTCCAGTCAGGGCGAGAACTTCGATGACTTTATGGTGGGTGGCAAAGATGTAACCATCTTTGAGGACAACAATCAACCGATAGCAACAACTACAACTAATACTAACAATACGGTTACGGCAGCAGCACCATTAGCACCAGTAACAGCAGGTACCTCTATTAACACACACTCTGAGCCATGCTTACTAACCTGGCCAATAACAATTGCACTTGCACCAATCGCAGGAAACGTCGGCGGCAGCGTCAACAGCAACAACGCCACAACTAACCCACTAATCAGCACCGCCAGCTTTGGGCAGCAACTGCTACTAACAAACAGTGCCCAGATTCCAAACCCATCCCAATCCCACATTCCTTCCCAATCCCTATCCCAGTCAAATCTTCCCACTTATGCTCAATCGCAGCCTCAATTCTGCAGCCAAGAGGACGACTTTTCGGCTGCAAAATTGAAGCTACTGCTACGCAATCCCAAGCCAATTAATTCAGCCCTCAACTATTATGCCACAGACACCGCCGCCTTGGAGGATCAGCATCCGCATCCGCATTCCGATCCCGTGCTGCTGCCAAGAGACACCGATCCCTTCTCGCCCACGCGCAAAAAGAGCGATCCGGATCCGTTTCAGGAGGGCGATCTCTTTGCCAAACTGGACGCCTTCGAGTTCGACAGCACAACTTCAACTGCTGCAGCTTCCTCCGTCTTCAATGGACCGTTGCAGGTGCAGCTGCCACCGGAGCAGCAACAACAGCAGCAGGCGGACATCTCACGTCTGGAGCAGGCGCCGCCACTTAATAGCAGCATTCGACATCGTCCCATACCCGTGGCCAGCGTGGTCAACGTAGGCGGACCCCTCGATGTCATCTCCAGCATCGGCAACAAGAAGATGCCGCATCTGTTTGGCCAGGCGCGCTTCTCCAAGCGTGGCGACTCCTCCTCCGGCGTCGGCAGCAGCGTCAACATGCGTCGCCTGCAGGAGAGCGATTCGCTCAGCGAGAACGAAACGGCGCCGGAGCCGCCGCCACGCCCCGACGCCACGCCCTACGCCGAGCCGCCGCCGCTGCCGCCCAAAAAGCAGTTCAGCGAGCTAATCATACGCCCCACGCCCACAGCGCCACCTGTCGGCCGTTACGAGTACTTGAACCACGCCAGCAATGCGCAACGACGCGTCGCAGATGCCCCGCCCATACCGCTGCCCTCGCGTCGCGTGGGACGCTCCGATGGCTGCTTTCCGGGTCCGGGCAGACCACGCAAACCCGGCCACACCGAGGATGATTATCTGGCGCCCGTCACAGGCGCTGCCACGCCCACGCCGCCGCTGCTGCCGCCTCCGACAGCGCGTGCGCGACCGCAGCGTCAGGCGTCGCTGGGACGTGCGCAGGACATCTACGAGAACAAGGCGGAGATACTGCAGGCGCAGGCGCAAAAGGAGGCGGCCGACATCACGCTGACGCAGCTGCTCACGCTGGGCATCGATGAGCTGGCGGTTAAGCTAAATGTGCCCGCCAGCAAGCTGAGCACCATGACCTTGGTGCAGTTGACCGCCTACCTCGCCGACTATCTGCAGTCCAGCGGGGAGCAGAGCTGCAAAGCTCCAGCGGCAGGTGGCGCCATCTTCAAGGTGAACTTTGATCAGCAGACCTCCTTTGTGGCCAAGTTCGACGATACCTTTGGTGAGGATGTCGCCCAGGAGGAGTTTGTGGCCAACTTTGCCAACTTTAGTGAGGCGCCCACTTTGGCTGCTCCGGCGGTGCCTTCGGCGGATCGCTATGCGGTGTTCCGTGAGATCATCGATCAGGAGCTGCAGCAGCAGCAGGAGCAAACCGATCTTATGGGCGATATGACGCCGCCGCCCGTGGATGAGCAGGAGCCTCCAAAGCCTGCAGAGACGCCGCAGCCGGAGCCGCCGCCAAAGATAGACACCAAGATAACGCAGGTGGTGGCCCAAGCCAAGGATCGTTATGCCGCTCTAAGGGATATTATACTCGTGGAGAATCTGTTTGACAAGCCAGCTGCTGTGCCAGTTGAGAAGGATCTGCTGCAGGATCTGTTCAGCGATGAGTTTAATGAGGATCAGGACATACGCCAGATCATGGACAACAGTCACGACAGACGCGGACTTGTCGACAGTCGCGGGCTGCCCGCGGAGCCTTCATCGTCTGCTCTAACCGTGGCGGATGACGACGACGATGATGAGGATGAGGATGCTGGCGGAGAGAGCAGCCTGGACAGCAATGAGAAGGATGCGGAGCAGGTCAGCGCACAGGATCAATATGAGAAGTTGTCCACCAGCGCAGATAAGCCGGAGTTCAAGACGGAGGAGCAGCTTCCCCCCAAGCAGGACAGCAAATTCCTCACCGTAGTGGGTGGTCTGAGCTGTGTCGTTGCCGCTGGACGGGATGATGTGGAGATCGATGAACTGATGCAACGTGCCATATCGAATCTCTCGCTGGACTCCAGGGATCGCATCTCCCCAGCCAACTCCTCGGCGGCGCCTTCACGTGGTCCCGCCCATGGGCTGCACACGCCCTCGCAGTTCAACGATGTCAGCACCTCGCCCATTCCGCTCCAGAAATCGCCAGCGCCAGCGCTGAGCCAGACAGGCGCCTCCCCCGTGCCCTCGCAGCTGTCCGCCGTGTCCCAGCTGATAGACACCGCCACCAAGCAGATGCAGAGCGAACGGGAGCGGGAACGGGATAGGGATAGGGATAGGGACAGGGATCGGGAGCAGCCCAGCTGGGCCACCTTTGACTCACCCAAGGTGGCTACAGCGTTAGCGCCGGGCAAGGGCAAGGCACGCCTAACCCTTCCCCCGCCGCCCACCTCCAACACCTCACAGCAGGACACCGCGGAGTCTCCCTGCAGCTCCGATCCGAGAGACGACGCGGGCTGGTCGAAGCATCAGCAGCAGCAGCAGCGACGCTGGGCCAAAAAGGAACGCCAGCACACCTCCTCCTCCTCCCGCGATCTCAGCCCCTGGGACGACGACACCCCCGAGTATCTGAAGCAACAACGTCGTGGCCTGCCCCCGCCCACGCAGCTGGCGCCTCATCCCCACGCCCATGGCTACTACATGCGGCATCCGCGACGCCTCAACTCCTGCGATGAGGATTACGAGTAGGTTCCGTCCCTAGATTTTCCAAAACATCTCTTTTTTTATGTCTTTTTGTACTCTATATTTTCAGCTACGATGCAGAGTTTTGTGCACGTCGGGAGCGGGAGCAAACGCAGCGCAAGTTCAAACAGGGACTTTCCAGGAGTCGGGATAACTTTGAGCTGGGTAAGTGAAGACTTCAAAAAATCTATATTATGCGCATGTTGAATTGCATTTGCGAGAGTAAGAAAGCCTCAAACATCCTAAGTTTCAGCCTACGACTAACTTCCTTTGGTTTCTGCAGATTCTCCCAGCTGGTATCATCATCCGGCGCACCACACCTGGTCGCCTCAGGAGATGGAGCAGGGCGTGCGTGCCCGATCGTTCGAGCGCAGCGCCTACGAACGCTCCAGCTACGGACCACCCGCACCCATGTACGACAAGCGGGGACAGCCTCTCCCTAGGGAGCGGGAGCGTGAACGGGAACGCGCCAAGTACCGGGAACGCGAGTATCGAGACTATGCGCGTCCTGGCTACGACTTTGACTACGAGAATGTCTACGAGGAGCGTCGCTCGCCAGGCTACAAGCCGCGTCCCGATTATCTGTACGAGCGGGATAGGGAGCGGGACAGGGAGCGAGAGCGGGAGCGCAAATCCTTTGATCGCGAGAGCGTCGAGTCCTTTGAGAGTTCGACGCGACGCAGACGCAGCTTCGGCAGCGGCGGCGATGTCTACGGCAGTCTGGACAGCCGGGATGAGTACAGGGAACGGGAACGTGAGCTGAAGACGCGTTCCCTGCGCAAACCCGTAACCTCTTCGGCTAAGCTGCGTGTGGCCGGCGACATAGACTACGAACAGGACTCGGAGCAGGACTTCCAGCGGCAGCGCAGCCTGCAGCGTCCCAATCAGCTGGGCGGAGACGTGCAACCGGGCGGAGCGCAGCGTTTGCGCAAGAGCAGCGGCTCCAGTCCCTGGGATGGCGAGGGTAAGTGCTAGATATGACTTTAAATTTCAGCTTATTTGTAAAGCTGCGCTTCGATTCGATTGCGATAAAATCCGATCTGCTCCGGCTTTACTTGTTACCGATTAATCGATTAATCTAATCCAGCCGAACTTATTTGTTATGCCTTCAACAGAACCCGCTTTGCCCGGTCAGAAGTCCTGGAAGCGACCGGCCAGCGCTGCTGACACGGAGCGCCGTCTGGCGGAGAGTCGACGCGCTGCTGCCCTGGCGCAAACGCCCTCCGATGGCGAAAAGGATCGCAGGTAGGCTGCACAGTAAAACCCCATCAAAAGGTACCAAAACTAATGGTCTAATCCTGTGCAGATTTCGCAAGAAGACGCGCGCACGCAGCGCCAAGGATCTGGCAACGGCAGGCGCACGCTATGGCAGTGGGCGTGGCGTGCGGGACAACTACGACTACATCAGCTGCCAACGCAACGACGACGACGACGACGAGGACGAGGATTATGTGGACGACGAGCCGCCGACGGATGAGGATAAGTTTGAGCGGCTGAATCGACGACGTCATGAGATGCATCAGCGGATGCTGGAGAGCGAGCGCAGGCAGCAGGAGCGGCATGCGCCCACCTTAGCCAAGCTGCCGGGACAGAATCGTTCACGTGGCGGAGGCGGAGGTGGCGTCAATAGCGACTACGGTTTTGTGGACAGCTATGAGCAAACACCAACTCCACGGAGCAATGCCAGCAGCACGGCTGTTATGATGAGCGGCGGGGAATCCTCGGTGGGCGCAAAGTTCAACTTTGATGACGGCTTCGAGTCGGACTTCAATCAGAGCTCGCCGCCCCCGGCGCCCGCTGGCACCGCCTCCAGCTGCAACTCCACGCCCGCTGGCCTCGTGTCCGCCAACAGCGCCGCCGGCTCCAAGTCGCTCTTCCGCTTCTCCAACGACTTCTCGGAGCGGGAGAAACTCCAACAGCAGCAGCAAAGGGATAACAACTACGATATGGAAACGCCGCCGACATCGACGCCGCCCATCACACAGAAGCTGCGCTTCGATGACAACGTCAAGGTCTCGCAGTTCGATGATGCCGCCTTTGAGGATGACTTTGCCAAGGCCTCGTTTGACTTTGATAAGGAACAATCCTCGCCAGCTGCGGCGCCGGCTGCGAGCAGCAGAAAGCAGCGCAGCAGCAAGCTGCAGCAGCGCCAGGAGCTGATCAAGAAGTCGGAGTCGGTTAATATATTCGCCAAGAAGCAGGAGGATCCGTTCGAGGACGATGAGTTCTTCAAGTCGCCGGACGAGCAGCCGCAGGATGAACTTGCCACAGATGCCAACAAGTTTCAGTGGAACGAGCAGAATAACTTTGCCAAGTTCGATGAAAACATGTGATTTGATCGACTCTTTGCCAAGGCGGCCATAGGCAGCGAAGCAGAGGCAGAGGCAGAGGCAGAAGGAGAAGGAGACGCAGATGGTGGCAACTATGCCGAGATCGATGTGTTGCATGACGGCGACTTCTGCTACTTGACCAACCTCAATCATTACTATCAGCAGCAGCGTCTGCAGGCGCTGAAGCAGCTGCAACAGCACGACTATTGCAACGTGCCCCTGCCACCAATTCAAACGCAAACCCAAACCAAATCCACTTCAACCAGTCCCTGCCACAAGTCCAAGTGCCGCATCAAGCTGAAGCCTTTGCAGCTGCTGAGGAAGCCAAAGAAATGGAAGGTCAAGCGCACCTTGGATGAGTTCGTCAAGTGTCTGGTGATCGCCTCATCCGAACATGTCTACAATTACGATGTTCTCTGGTAGAATGCCGCCCTCTAGGCGCCAGTCGGTTTCCCCTCCCCACTCCCCCCTTCCCCTTATAGTAATACCCATCTAGTCAAATTAGTATTGCCATAAAGTGAGAAATATTTGTAGAGACTTCGTAATATCCTAAACTTACTCAATAGACTGTGATTTTATGTAAACCCCCTTTATGTGGAATCTCCCCAAAATCGTCCCCGCTTCCCAAACCGATCTACATGCCAAAAACACACGCTAGAGGGCGCCAGCAGTTATTTCACATTCTCAATATTGTATATAGCGCGAAAGAGATTTGCCACTAACCGTAGTTATTTGTTATATCTGGGACGATAACCAATGGAAAGTTAATCGAATACTCATCGGAATTGTCGTCAGAATTTTCAACTCCAAATACTCATCCTACTTCGGAACGTAAACGAAAGCAACTAATTAATGCCTATGCTAAATGTCGTCTAGCTTAGTATTATTATTATCATTATTATTATTATGATTAAGATTATAATCGTCATTAACGAAAAGGAGCTGAGCCTCCATCCAAAGTGCATATACTACATACTCGTAATATCGTCAAAATACATGCATATAACTCTGTGTAACTAGCCTAAAATTTACTCTTATTATTATGATTATTTGTATTATTATTTTGATTATTTCAATTTTTATTATTATTATAATTTTTATTATTATTCAAATTATTTGTTTTAATATAATTTCAATTAATATGATTATTATTTTAGTACCTTTATAGACATATTGCAATTGCTATAAATCGAACAAATAGAACGATCAACAGGTAAATATACCTAAGTCATACCCTGTATCTTTATATAGATATGCTTAAGTGCTGGGTATTTAATTTATAACAAATACGATTATGATTAATACGATACGATAGTTATTATGATATTTGTTCTATCAATTAAAACGTGAAGCGAACATATTAACGGGTTTCAAGTGTTTCATTGGGAAATGGAAAGATTACTAATGAAATTAGCAATTCATCAGTAAATACTTTAATAGTATATAGTAGATACAACTATTCCCTGCATTATAATAATATATTGGGCAACATCTGAACAAATCAAACCTTTCATTAGCTGGTTGCATGTTGCAACAACTTCAATGGTGCATCGATTGTGCGAATATTCGGTTCAAATCTTATGCAAATTTCAACAGCAACTTTGGCATAATTTGCCTAATTTGGCAGCCAAATGTGTTGACAATTTGTGGGTGTAGGAGACGCCTCTAAGCCAACAAACGCTATAAAAACCAACTGCATTTTCGGATTTTATTCATTCAGCACGTGCAGCGCCAACCAAACACGTTTAAACAACAATAACAAACACTACGAAAATGCAGCAAATGGTGAGTAAAATAAATTAGTAAATTTGTTAAATTTTATTTTAATAAATTTTTGTAAATTTAATTTTTGTTGAATTTATAATTTTTCATTTTTTTGCAGTGCATCATCTTGTCTCTAGCTCTGGTGGCTGCTGTGGCTGCTCAGCCTGCAGCTTTCACACCTGTGGCACCTGCTGGCTTTTCCAATTTTCCGGCTGCTCCTTTTGCCGCCGCTCCAGTTGCACGCCCTGCTCCCTTGGTTGCCCCGTTGACTGCTCCTTTGGCATCTCCCTTCGCTGCTCCTTTGGCCATTTCCAGCAGTCAGCGTTTGGATTACTTTAATCAGCTTAATGCCGCCTTTGCTCCTGTGGGAGCCGCAGCTCCCGCTCGTTTGGTAGCTGCTCCCGAAGCATTTTCCGCTTTTCCCACATTCTTTGGCTTTCCGGCTGCCAATCGTTTTGGCCAGCCAGCGCGCTTCATTGCTGCAGCTCCTGCCTCGGCGCCATTCTTCTTTTAAATTATAACTTAAGGTTACTAATTTTATAAATTTAAATAATAGTTCAATAAAAGCAACACTTGGTTAACCAAAAGCCTGGCAAAGTGTCATACTTCCTTTAAAAATCGTCTGAGGTGTTCTTAAGTAATAGTCCAAGTTACTAAATTACCTCAAAAAATCCACAAAAGATAAGTATATTAAATATTAGACAATATAACCATACAAAATATAATATATCAATGGTTTTTCGTCATAGACTTTATTAATGATAATATAATACATAATAAAAAATTAAAATTAAATTTGATAATGCATTAATATTTATCACATAATAAGCCATATTGTAGCTCTCTTTCTAGATTGGAAATTATTTATAGAGCAGCTCGATGGCATAATACAATAAAATGTTAGAAAAAATTCTGTAAATTTCGGAAATTTTACCAAATACTCTTATAGCCATATCCATAGTTATAAGGATAATAGCTGCCATAGGGATAGTTGTAGGGATACGTATAGCTCGGATATCCGGCGTTATATTTGTAGTAGGTGCTGGGATAGGGCGTATAAGCTGGCCAGGCTGCTGGGGTAGTCGGAGGCACATAATACCCATTAAAGTTGCGGGTTAAGTACTGATAACTGGTGGCGGTAGGCAGCAGGGAGGGTACAGTACCAGCAACGGTAGGTACGGCAGGTACTGCAGGGTAGGCGACTCCAGTTGGGGCAGGAATAAAGCTGGCGTGGCTCAGCGTGGCAGCCAGCAGCAGGCAGCAGAAGATGAACTGTGGAATAAATAATTATGGATGAATATATATATTCTTGATCTCGATCTAACCAGCTGTATAAACGCTAAGATCTCGGAAACTATAAGAGCTAGATCAACCAATTTTGGTATGTAGATAGAGATATACATTACGCAGATCAAGTTTATTTCAAATGTTAAATGCCACGCCCCCTTGACGCCATAATCGATAAAAGCCGATTGAAATACGTAATATTGGGCATAGAAAGTTGCTATTACGAATATATATTCTCTAACAATTTATTTATTATTATTTCATAATTTAAACTTACGAGCTTCATGTTGGGATAGAGAATTTAGCCTGCTCAGCTTTTGGACTCCAGAGCTGATACTGAGTATTGTCGGGTTTCTTTCTCGGTTTTTATACTCTTTCTGACTGCTTTGAAATTTGAATTTGTGGCAATTGCTTGGCAAATGCAGTTGGCCATATAGGAGGGCTGCCCTTTTGGGGCTTGGGTGCTGACCATTTGGGGCTGAGCAGCTCAAGGGCAACGCATTTGCAATGCAGCTTGATGCAAGAGCCTTCCTTAAGTCAAAAACCTAATTATAATTTCAGATTGTAGTGCTATACAATTCATATAAAAAGTATATAGTATAAGATGCTCTTTTAAAAATAATTAAATACTTGTATTTCATTTATTTCTTTAGAATTATTATTAAAATATTTGCGAAAAATATCTTTAGAATATAATAATCTCTCTTTTAAACTAAACTTTTAATTTTAATTGAGACTATTTTAAATATTCTTCCAGTGTGGCCAGGTTTTGAGCTCATTGTACAGCGCTGTGCCTGGACAGGCTGTGGCCTTGGTCTGGCGATGACCCAGCAAGGTATAATCGTTCCTCAGATACCCTCTCTGCTTGGCCTGTTCGATGAGATCCTTGGCATTCTGCAGCATCTGGGCGGAGGGGGCGTGGCTCTCGAAGTTACCCACAAAGACGATGCCAATGCTGCGGCGATTGTAATTGGGAGCATGGGCGCCCTGCATGCCAAAGCCACGCCCCTCGTACACCTTGCCATCCCCGGCTACAATAAAGTTATAGCCAATATCGCTGAACTTTCGCCGACTCTTGTGATCCGTCTGTATGGCCTTAATCATGCGCTGGCAATCGGCGGAGGAGCTGCAGCCATTGGGATTATCCGAGTGGTGTATGATGACAAATTCCACGGCTCCATTGATTCTAGATGGGGATCTAGCGCTGGCAGCTCCCCAACTGCTGCGGGGCTCAATCGTCAGAGCAGACGTCAGAGCAGGCAAAGCTGTTTACAAAGAATTTTAGCTGGTTTTTTAGACTTTTTTTTATAGGATTTGATTAATTACCTATGAGACACAGCGCCAAAGCTGCCAGAATTGCGAATGTTGTGCTCTTCATTGTGGATTACGAAACTTTGAGATGTGTTTCGGCTGAGAAGCGCCTTAAATACAGCGATAAGATGCGCGAACTAGCGGTAAAAGGTTAGGGTATGCTGGGGTATATGCGGTCGATTATAAAAAGCAGTAAATAATGGCTTAACAAGTAAATTTAACTTATTCTTTAAGCTGGGTTTACAAGACAAGCTTAGGAATTCTTACATGGCATTACCATAAGTAATTAAATAATAAAAAATTAACAAATAATATATTCTAAAATATGGGAAAAAAGTAAATTAATAAATAAATCTTGGGCATGACATTAATTTTTGTATTATATTTTTAACTGCTTATAAGACAATAAATAATAAACAAACAAGATATTCTAAAATAGTATGAGAAAACCACTAAATTAATAAATGAATTCATAAATTTTGGGTAAGACTTTAATATTGGTATTATTTATTGAACTGTTTATAGTAGGACAAACTTAGAAATTCTCCCGAAAACAAATACATTAAACTCAATATAAATATATATTTAATACCATATTAATTTTGGTATATTTAAAATTTAATCTTTATTAAATCTTAAAATATATGAAAAAAATATATATATGTGTATGTATTTGAAATATTATTATATCATTCCTGATATATAAAGTGGGCAATATATAATTTGATTAGAAAATGGTTGATAGAATTTAAGATGCATCTACATCAACTACAGCTAGTTTGCAGCTATAGTGAGAGTATCTAGAAGTCGACGCTTCCCTCCTCTAACTTTTGTTTACCTTCTCGGTGATCTACCCGCCGGGGAATCACTTGACCTGCGAGTCAGTGATAAGACAAACGACATACGTAATGTATTTTGTATATTGTATATTCTATATATTTGCAAACTTATAGCTTTAGTTTATAACATTGTTTCTTCAACTATTGCAGCAGTTTACGCTTCTTTATGAGCTTGCGTTTGGGGATGGGCGCGGCTGGAGCTTTGACTGGCTGCTTGGGCTGCTCATCGCTGGCGACCTGCAGCGCGGCCTTGATCTGCAGCTGCTCCATGAGCGTCATGGGTTGATCGGCGGGCTGCTCGGCCAGCTTCTTGTGTATGGCCTCCTTGCGTGTGGAGCGCACCTTCTGCAGCACCTTCGCCTTCTGCTTCTGCTCCTGGCGCGAGCGCAGCGCATCCAACGCTGCCTTATAGATCTGGGCGTGTTGTATCTCCAGATCCGGTGACATATTAAGCTCCTCGCCCATCGGTTTGCCCACATCTTGGAGCATCTTCTTGAACTTGGGCTGTTCGGAGTCCGTGAGCAGCGTGATCGCCGTGCCCTTGTTGCCGGCACGCGCTGTGCGACCCACGCGATGTATGTGCGTCTTGATGTGACGCGGCGCCTCGTAGGAGAGCACCACCTCGATGTTGGGCACATCAATGCCACGCGCCATGGCATCCGAGCAGACGAGTCCATTCACAGTGCCACGCATAAACAGCAGCAGATTCCGTTTGCGATCAGCGACGGACAAACTGGCGGACATGTCGGCGATCGTCACCGGTGCATCCACGAAGAGTCGCTGCAGCACAAAGGTCAGACGATCGGCGGTCTCGGCGCTGTTCGTAAAAACCAGAAAACGCTTCCACTCGTACTTCTTGACCAGAGCATAGAGCGTCAACGGCTTGTAGCGCATCTCCGTCAGGCAATACTGCTCCGTCAGCTCCGCCGGCGTCGTGTACTTGCCAATAAACTGACCTAGCTGCTGACCCTCCGCCTGCACCTCTCCGCTCTCCATCGAGAGCAGCGTCGGCTGGGGCATAACCGTCGTGAAGAGCCTCGGCTGAAACAGTTTCATCCTCTCCAGCTTCTCCGGATCCTGCGTGAGCGTCGCAGAGATGAGCAGCTTTTGCGGTATTTTGTCATAGCTATGCTCCAGATACACTAGGGATATGTCGGGTGCACCCGTTAGCAGCTCGTCCGTCTGGTCGTACATGTGCATGTTCAGGTGGTAGAGCCAGTCCTGGTAAGGCGCGTCCATGATGCGATCCGCCTCGTCCACAACGAGGAACTTCAAGCCCTTCAGGCAGAAGCCCTCTGTGGCGTGCAGGTGCTCCACCAGGCGACCTGAAGAGGAAATAAAGATTAATAACTTATATTACAGGGAGCTGGTAAAATAATATCGATATTTGGGTTTATGAGTTCGGCCAGCGATAATGGGGCTAGCGAGAGTTGAGCCAGCCAGCGATGGAAAACGAAAGTTAGGCCAATGAAAGTTGAGCTAGAGTGAGTTGAGCCAGAGAAAGTTCAGCCAGCGAGAGTTCGGCCAACAAGAGTTGGGCAAGCAAGAGTTCGGACTGTGAGAGCTCGGCCTGCGAGAGTTGAGCCAGCGGGAGGTAAGCCTTGGAGAGTTGCGGAAGTTCGGAATACGAGAGTTTGGTCTGCGAGCGTTCATCCAGCCAGAGTTCAGGCTGTGAGAGTTTGGCCAGCAAGAGATCCGCCTGGGAGAGTTCGGAATACGCGAGTTCGAACTGTGAGAGTTCGGTCAGCAAGAGATCCGCCTGGGAGAGTTCGGAATGCGCGAGTTTGAACTGTGAGAGTTCGGAATGCGAGAGTTTCGCTTGCGAGAGTTCGCAATGCTAAAGTTAGTCTAACGAAAGTTGGGTAGTAAGCAATACGCCGACAAGAGATTAAACTGGGAGAGTTCGGCCAGCAAGAATTGGGCCAGGGAGAGTTCGGACAACTTGTTCGACGGACAAACTAAGTTTATAGTACCAAATCTTACCCGGCGTGCTGATCACAACGTGGACTCTGGAGTAGAATTTGCCCTTGTGCTCCTGCAGTAGCTTCTTCTGCTCGTCCTTGAGCGAATGCTGCTTGGACAGCAGACAGACCTGCAGCTCCGTGTTGCTGGCCAGCGCCTTGAACACCTTGTAGACCTGCAACGCTAACTCGGCCACTGGGAGCACAATCAACGCTCTGACCTGCAGCTCCTCCCTGTAGGCCAGCAGCTGGACAATGGGTATGGCATAGGCGAGGGTCTTGCCGCTGCCCGTAGGAGCCGACAAACAAATATCCTTAGGGCGTAACGGCGCAGGTTTCATGTTATCAACAATTATGTAGGGTATCAGCTCCCGCTGCACTGGAAAAAATCTTTTGATTTTCATTTGCTTGAGCGCTTTTCGCAGGTCCTTCGTCAAGTACTGGAGATGCCTGATGGACACGTGCTGCTCCTCCTGCCCCTCGTTATCCTTGAGATTGCCGCCCTCTATGATTGTGGGATTCGCCAGCCAATGGGGCAAAACCATTTCCACTCTTTGCCGCTTTTTGGCGTTGGCGCCAACCACCTGGAAATCATCGGAGGGCGCAGTTTTCTTTGCTTCTGCAGCTGCATCTTGATCTGCTGTTGCTGCCTCAATCGGTGGCACGTCGGCTGCAATCTGTTCAGTGTCTGCCACTTGCTCAGCTGCTGCCTCATTTACCTCGCTTTTCTTCTGTTTTCTTTTCAGCTTGCGCTTTTCCGCTTTGTTCAGCAGCTTTTGCAGTATTTTCGCTTCGTTCGCCGCTTCGCCGGCATTTTCCGCACTTTTCTTTGGCTCCTCTGTGTAGCTACAATTTTAAACCTAATTAGAATATGTAAATATTTATTAATATTTGTTTATATTTACCGATTTACTGTAAATAATTCCATCTTTCTGTTACAAACTGGCGGAATTTACCAAACAACAGCCTCACACGTGCTGTGTATTAGAGATGCGCAGCTCAGTTCATTTGAGCCGTTTTGCAAACAGCACCACAGAACTTTGTGTCTGATAAACAATTCCATGAATGAAAATTTAAGCATACAGTTCCGAAACACAAGTATGTGATAGTATTTCAGCATTATTTATGCGATTCATTGGTATAAATTAACCATACCTTGCAAAAGCGCTCATCAAATATTGAACAAATGAACTAATAGCTTCAAATGAACGACGATACGCAACTCTATTGTTTATATTTTGTCAGAGTTGCCACTTCAAATTCACCAGCACACACATGTATCGATACACACTGTGACATCGATAACGGCACATGCTGTGCTACTCACTACTGCTATCGATACTTGCTGACTAATTCAGTATCGATTAAACCTGTTTTTGCGCGCGCTTTTAAAAATCCAGGGGAACTTTTGAAGCAAATGCTTTACAAATTAGCATGACACACATGGCTTTAATGTTACTTCACATTTCTATTTGTAGTTTAAATAATTAGACAAATGAATCAATTTGCAACGTAAATGCAAATGCGCTGAATTATCATAGTTTTAATGCTGGGTTTTTGGTGTTCCCCAAATATCATATTTGACATCTGCATATTATGTTACGTTCTAGCTGCTATAGAATTTAAGTTGGAAATTGTGCATAGTTTTGAATAATTTTGTAGTGTGTCAATAGAGCAAAAAGCCACAAAATAAATTAAATAAGATTATACTAAACATAGAAAAAACCGGTTGAAATGTGTCAACAAACTCTACGAAAGATTTGCCGTTTATATGCTATGGATTATTTTAGATATATACAAATCAAATTTGATTTAATCGGAGAAATTTGTAGCAAGAAATTTATTCGTATCGTTTATTTTTAAGAACGTAAGGAAGATGCTGTTTATGCTAATTTAGAAGGAATTTAATTGAGCAACTTCCTTATGCACATCCGTAAATTTATATTTATATTTTTGTCAATTAACAATTGAATAAAGCACGTGTTACTTTTAAAACCTGTAACAGGTAAGAGCAGTGAACGCATGACGTAAAAAATACATCAATTTCACATTGATCCAATTTAACCGAAAAAATCCGAAACCAAGAATTCAAACAAAACTCTTAATTGCGGATATTAAAAGCCGCAAAAAATAAAACAAAAAGTCTGAGTTATTCTTGTATGTTTTTGTGTGGTTTTAACGTAACAAAAGCAAACAAACATTAATAAAATCAGTCGGACGTAACCGACAGTAGGAGACAATTAATTATAAAGACGCATAGAGACAATATATCCGCGTATGAACTAATTGAATACATTAAACTGCTCGAAAAATCTATCAAATTGTTTGTTGCATAAGTTTGTTATTTCTCATCCGATCTTAATGTAATTCATAGCATCGATAGAGAATGTCATATGCTACGTACATGCCAAATTAATTTTTACAAGCTTTAAAAATGTGACTGCTGCGTTTTTTTGCGGTTCGCGGAAAAGGGAGGAGAGGTATAAAATTTCTATAACAAAATTGATCAGGGTACAGCATAGGAGAACCTAATTACAAAATAATTGAGTCTCTAGCTCTGATAATTTCCAAGATTTTGGCATGAATACGGACAGACAGACGGACTTGGATAAATCAACTTGATCAACAATTTATATACTTTGTGGCCTACACCAGGGGTTTTCCCATTTGCAAAAACTTAATAGACCCGTTAGAACTTTTTTAAAGTGGAGGGTTTAAAAAAAATATTCTTTAGTTCTGGCACTGCCTACGGGTGAATGCTAGGAAAGTCCATTATATAACTAGTTATAGAATAGCGAAATCTGTGGCCAATGATCACAAAATAACAGATCCATGATTAATGTATTTCTGTTCTATTTGACCAAACGGCCTATTGTCTTTCTTCGAGTTGTTATGAGAGGCTTTTTGCGTTGTTATCTGAGGGAAGTTGGAGGTGTGTATCCGTAGCTCTTGGAAAATTACTGATTGAAATTGCTCTCAGTGTGTTATGTGCAGTATCTCTGTACTTTCTTTGTTATCTGGGCACTTGTTCAAACAGAGTTTTTGAGAAATACTTATACGTAGCGCTAGATAAAGTACGTTGAGGTTTATTTATATAACATGAAGTTGGTCTGTCTGGTCGTCTGGTCGAGTCTATGCGTTATTCAAATCAACTGATTGAAATTCCAGTATTTTTTATAATAAATTGCGGTAAACAACAATAATAGATTTGTAGCGTTTAGCCCTTTCAGCTGATTTGCTATACGAAAAACCAGATGATGACAAATTTAAATAATTTCCATGGAAATGTAACGCCCATTGCGTGAATCGTCATTGTGGGGGATTTCTCGCTCTCAGTTGCACAGACAAGCGTCAAAAAGGCAACCGGCAAAGGTAAAAATAAATAACAACAACAGCTAAAAAACGACACAAAAAACTGTAGCAAAAATAAAAAAAAAACAAACGCGGCAGCAGAGGCAGCAGAGGCAGCAACAACACCTGCCGAGAACTCGTTCGGAGGCGAGTCTTTGACGTGCTCAGTGATCGCTTTAAAACGCTAGGATATAAAGCGACCGCGTTCATTTGTAAGCGTTTCGTGACGAGCTCAAAACGCTCCCAAAACGCTCCACAAAAAACTCAACTCGCTCGCGAAAATTGCCAACGAAAGTCAACGAAACTTTTTCAAATTGTTCGCTGAAGTTCATCGTTGTGTCAAGTGTCGCTCGAAAGGATTAAAGTGCATTGAAAAAAATATAAAATTAAAGTGCATACAAATTAAATTAAATTAATTAAAGTATTTAAAACAAAAAACTTAAATATAATGTGGCAAATTGTAAAATTAGCGCTGCTGTTGCTGGTGTTGGAACAGACTTTGGCTGCCTCGTAAGTCTTTGTATTTCATATAAAAAAAACAATTAAAATAAAAATTAAATTAAAATACAAAAATAATTAAAATACATTCTGATAAAATGGCTTTTCAGAATAAATTGCATTTTAATGTAAAACTACATTAGAAGCTCAAAAGTTTTAATGTGAAAACATTTTTTTCTCATACTTACAAATTAAATAGGAATTTATAAAAAATGACTATAAAATATATTGGCTTTACAGAATACATATACTTTAATTTAGTTTAAAAAGCTAAGCTTCAAAGTAAAAATAAAATTTAATAATAATAAAATAAAACTTCAAAATACTTCTGAAACTCAAAAGCTTTTATGATTCTTTTTTTTTTAATTTTAAAATGCATCATAGTTTTAAGAACCTAAAGCTTTTATGATTCTTTTTATCCTATTTTTAAATTTAAGCTTCTAGGAATTATATATCATACTGAAAGCCACAATTGCTCTAGATTGTTGTATTAAAATCTAGAATTGAATTCTCTAATGCAATCATTATCACAATAGAACATTTTTATTTTTACGTTTTATTTATATTCCAGTACGCTAATAACAATTATTAAAACTAATTAGGTTGTAAAAATAAAAATGAAACAAAAACATAAATAACAAATTAAATAAAATTTACAATTAATAAATAAATAATTATGTTAGGCGTTCGCATTGGCAAACAATTGTAATACGTTTACCATGAGTTACTTAGATATTACAAAATACAATTAAATTGATTTACACAATAATAAGAACTTTTGCCTTGAACTTTTGTCTCCGCATTTATCTGCAAGTCTTATCTAAATGCATTTATTAATAAGATATGTATACACTTTTTAAAAAACTTGTCCGCACAATTGTTTTTTGTATTTATTTTTTTTTGTTTTTTTGTATACTAAACTCTTGACAGTCTGACTGTCAGCTGCTCTTTTGATATTTTGAACAATTAGCATCAATTAAACGTTGACAATTTCTTAACTCTTTGGGCAGTCATGGCCAGACTATTACCACATCTTCTTCTATAAAAATAAAAATAAAAACCAATTGGTAAATAAATAAATAATTTTTTTGTGTTTTCAGCACTGGAGCTGCACCAAGCAGAGTGCGTCATTTTCCGAGTGATTTTCTCTGGGGCGTTGGATCCTCCTCATATCAGATCGAAGGCGGCTGGAATGCAGATGATAAGGGCGAGTCCATCTGGGATTATCTGACGCATCGCAATCCCGAGAAGATCGAGGATCAGTCCAATGGCGATATCTCAGCAGACAGCTACCATAATGTAAGTCGATAAATCAACTCCATTTTTTTAAGGCAATCAAATTGGAATTATGTAAACGGATGTGTAAACACCCACAAGTTGCACTAAAAGCCATAAAACTAGTTTATTAATTAGACACAAATTGCAAATTAATCATAGCTGGAAATGTTACAGATCCGTTCTATACACAAATCTCGAGTCACGTTCCTCAGACTTTGCTCGGTAGCAACAGGTGTCCCATTTAGATTTATGCCTTTTCCCACAAAAATAAAATAGTACACTCATCGTTGCCAAGCCGTAGAATGCAAATGAAGGCGTTTTAGTTAATTGCTTTTTCAGTTTCAATCATTATCACAGCATATGCCAATTGGTTTTATAAATATGTATTATAGTCAAAGCTATAAGCTGTAATCCTCAGTTGTTGACATTTTTACGAGCTATTTTCCCATTGTAAAACATGCATTCCTTTAACGATATTCTACGATAATATTCTTGATAATATTCAACCTTGTGGAACTAGAACAATTTCCACATACTACTCTGTTTTAACCTACTTCTTAAACTATCTACAGTTTCTCAGCCTTGAAATTGTGTTACATTTTGGTAGACAATCAATATAAAGTTTTGATAGGCATTGTGTAAGAATTTTGGGTGTCGATTGAGAATTACAACTATTTTTCTCAAACATATTTCGCTGATAGGAGTTACATTTGTCGTTTGGATATTTCTCTATTAAAAACGTAATTACGAAAAAAAAATGGTGTACTATTCTAAAACACAACTAGTTTTTTATAAATTCTAAAACTCCTCTAGCAAAACTTTCGATTCTGATAATTTAAAGAATAAAAGTCGTTGGATTATCTTTAAAATCTAATTTTAATATCTGATAATAATGGATTCTGTAAATTTCCTTAATTTTCCATCAAATTTTTGTATTTGTTTTTTACTTTTACAAATGTTAACTATCTTATAACTATACAATTTTATTTAGAAGTTAACAACCAGTAAACTTATGAGAAATAGTATGACTTCTTATCGAGAAAAGATTTTATTTATGATCCCATGTCCTTGAATTCAATTTATATTATATTTAATTTATTTTATTTTGTTTAAATTTGCTAATTTAAGCCTTATACCACTTGGATCTAGCAGTTATTTTCAAAGATTTTAAAAAGCCAAGAAACCATGAGCTAATTCTTAGATATCTTATCGAACGTACATAATTAATTGCAATTAATCTTTTCACACAATGTTAACAAGTGTGTTAAACGCTTACAAATTACCGCGGCTAACTAATATTTAAGTATTGATTAATCGACTTCAGATGACAATCAAGCCAGCTCCATTGAATGATCGCTATCTTCAACGATGTGGTCCACAGGTGTTTAATAGCTTCATTAACAAATGCATCCAAAACCAGAACTCTGACCACTCAAAGGTAGACGCCCACATGTCAGAACCCACTTAAATCAAGTATTTAAAGTACTGAAAAAAAGCCGTTGGCGGTTTGAATTGTTGCCCCAATGTGAGGCACATAATTAGCCAATGGTAGCCAATGGCTTGCAGGTGATCTTGGAGATTGGTTTATGTGGCTTATCTGATTTGGGGACAACAAGTTTTTTTTTCTGTTTTCGTTTTGAAATTCTTTATTTGAAATTCTTAGCATACATTTGGAGCTTATTTATTTATATTTTTATTTGAATTTATTGGCGACAGAGAAAATTATAATTAAGCATAAAATATAATAAAGATTTAAAGTCAATTTAGAGATAATCTGGGCATAAATTAAATAATTATTAAAATGGAATTATTTGAATTTAATTTATGTAATGCCAATAAGAAGCAGATAACAGAGATTATTTTATTATGCATTTAATTCATTTCAAAGCAAAATATAATCTGGGAATATAAGTTATATTAAAAAGAAACTTTTTTTTTTTTAATTTGTTTAATATCAATTAACAGCTGTCGACAAAGATAACTAAAATACAAATTAAAATTAAATTACAGCATTAAATTCATTTAAAAGATAATCAAATAATTATAAAAATAATATAGATATAGAAAATTAACCTATTTTTATTTTGAATTTTTTTTATTAATATTTTTTCAGTGGCGTCGTGATGTACAAATGGTAAAGGAGTTGCATGCCACAACCTATCGCTTCTCTCTGTCTTGGCCTAGAATTATGCCTGGTGGCTATATGAATCAGGTCAGCACGGCGGGTATTAAGTATTATAGCAATCTGATCGATGAGCTGATCAAGTACAATATCACGCCCATGGTCACCATTTATCACTGGGAGATGCCGCAGCGTCTGCAGGAGCTGGGCGGTTGGACCAATCCGGAGATCATTCCTGTGTATAAGGATTACGCTCGTTTGGTGCTGGAGATGTTCGGAGATCGTGTCAAGCTCTGGACGACCATCAATGAACCCTGGCATGTGTGTGAGCACGGTTATGGTGTGGACTACATGGCTCCCTCCTACAACTATCCTGGAATTCCCTCCTATCTTTGTGGACACAATCTGCTGAAGGCTCATGCTGAGGTCGTGCACATGTATCGCGATGAGTTCCAGAAGCGTCAGGGTGGACGCATGGGCATTACCTTGGACACCTCTTGGCCGGAACCCAAGAATCTGGACAATCCCGAGGATCGTGAGGCTTCGGAGCGTGCCATGCAGTTCTACATTGGCTGGTTTGCTCATCCAATCTTCTCCAAGCACGGCAACTATCCCAAGCTGATGATCGAGCGCATTAGGAATCTGAGCAAACAACAAGGATTTGGCGCTCGCTCACGTCTGCCAGAGTTCACCCAGGAGGAGATTCACCGCATACGAGGCACCTCCGATTTCTTTGGCATCAACACCTATACCAGTTATCTGGTTTCGCCCAATGGACATAACAATACCGGAGACTATCCCATTCCATCGTTCAATCACGACATGGGCGTCTTTGCCACACAAGACGGTACGGATTGGCCCTCTTCCGGATCCCCCTGGCTCAAGGTAGGTCCACTTGATATTACAAGCTGTAATTAAATGGTCAAGAGATTGTTATCTGAGCGCTCACGAGTGGACTAGCTAATGAGATGGGTTGAGTTGAGCTGAGATGAGCTAATACCCAGCTTTGGATGGGGCATATATGTGGGAAGGGAGCCGACCACAATTGGATTTATGTCGAGTGAATAATGACAAGGTGTTGGTAGTTACCAAGGGGTGGCTCAAACTACTTAGCCAAGATTAAACTGGGGGTGACTCAGCGGCGGGGCACAAGTAATTGCTTTCGTTTTTGATTTTTGGCAGTGGATTTTTAAGGGTTGCAATCGAAGTTCGTTGAACCCCAGATAC
This sequence comes from Hypselothyrea guttata, assembly GCA_035045125.1. Taxonomy (NCBI): domain Eukaryota; kingdom Metazoa; phylum Arthropoda; class Insecta; order Diptera; family Drosophilidae; genus Hypselothyrea; species Hypselothyrea guttata. Next base: position 561,203 of record JAWNNJ010001722.1, on the reverse strand, counting down.
ACTTTATGCTCTAGCCAATCTATATCTATAAAACTCTTTGTTCAGACTAACAATAAAGTTTTTATAGAACAAAATTTATGAATATAGAACTATTGGTACTGACTGACTGACTTACTATCATCAACGTTCTGCGAGCTATGAAAATTTCACTGAGATTAGTCTAAACCTCTATATCTTACCTACTTTCAGGTCTTCCCCAAGGGCATGTACAATCTGCTGATGTGGATTCATCGCGAATACAATGGACCTGAGATTATTGTCACGGAGAATGGTGTTAGTGATCGTGGAGGTTTGGATGATTATGCCCGTGTGGACTACTATAATCTGTATTTGTCCGCTGTGCTGGATGCCATGGAGGATGGCGCCAATGTCAGTGGTTACATCGCCTGGAGTCTGATGGACAGCTATGAGTGGAAGGCTGGCTATACGGAGAAGTTTGGACTGTATCATGTGGACTTTAGCTCGCCGGAGCGTAAGCGTACGCCCAAAATTTCGGCGAGAGTTTTCACCAATATCTGCAAGACGAACTCCATCGACTGGAGCTACAGACCCTCGCTGACTGAGGAGCAGTTGGTGGTAGCTGCCCGCCTACCGGAGGAGATGGCCCAAAGTAGCGCTTCCAAACTTGGTTGGAGTCTATTGCTGCTGCTGGGCGTGGCTTTGATCAGATTCTAGGCCTAAGTTAAAGTAAAGAAATTCAAACACATTGTTGCAAAGTATTTTTAAACGTAGCCATAAGTTGTATCTATTGGAATGTATTGTGTATTATGTATGTATATTTTGTACTTGTATTTTATTAAGAATCGATGAAACGACGAAACGAACTCAAAGTGAATAAAAGAATGTTGTGATATTTGCGAATTAATCCATGCTAATGATGTTTAATGGGGTAATTGGCTAAAGAAGAAAAGCAACCAATTAGCATCCAGTGGCTAATCAAATTCCCCGTAAAGTCTGAATTATTAAGACAAAGCGTTATGTGTTTTCTGGTTCTTTAGGTTTTATTAATGGGTTTTCAACTACGTAAACTACAACTAGATTTAGTTACGACAATACTAGAATTATGAACATTTCGTGCTTGAATAATTTAAGCATGTTCATATAATGAGAACATTAAACAATAACATTGCATTTGATTCAAAATCTTCAAAAATGTTCTGCTCAAATTGTGAAGGGCAATCAAAAGTCCAAAATCCACTTAAAAATCTATTTGATTTCAGAATGTCTTGTTTCTTTTTCTGAGTGTACTTCGTTGTGTAGGGATTCGCTTAGCTCAAGTGATTTTTAATACCATTTTATGTGAGCATATGCGATTTCGAAAGTACGATGTTATGGTTGAGTTTCAAGGACACAAGCCATATTCTAGAATTCCAGTCTGCTAATCGTACATTGACAAGTTGAGAACTCTGTGAAGTCATGGTCACGACAGTTCCATATGATCCGATTATGTTTTACATATCAAAGTCAGAGGCATTTACCCTAGTTCATTAAGCAGAGAGTAACCCATAAACAAGTATTCCACAAACAATACTATATCCGAAGTGTCTCATATCGTATCGTTTCCGCATTACCAGATCAAAATAAATAAAGCGCAGCAGAAGTCAAAATCAAAATTGGTCAAGCTATTGTCTGCTAATCACAAAAGAGATCGTTGAGCATTAACTATTAGCTATTATTATCCCCAGCACAATGGACCCCGATCATATCTATCAACCTAACAGTTTAGTGTTCTTTATGTAATTTATATAGTCGCCAATGCCCATATTTAAGTAAAGTCAATAGCAGCTGCTTGCCCTCCAGTCATATGGGCACCTATGGAGAATACTTAGTCAAGTAATTGTAGGGGTCTTTAGTTAATAGCATGAACCTGAATAATAAACTCCATTACATCATTGTTCGGTGCTATATGCATATTATATTGTTTAGTAGACCCTGTACTTTGAGAACAAAAGGGTATATTAAGTTGATGCAAATGAAAAATGTGTACACACTTATTAAGCCTATGTTAATCTTCATCGATGCTATGAATTGTGTTACGATCGGTTAAGAAACATCGAAGATATGCAACATTTAATCTGCGAAGGTGTGTGTATTTTTGAAACACAAAGTACAGGGTCTACTACTGTCTGTTACGTCCGACTGTAGCCTTTCTCCAGACTCAACCGCCCTGTTCTTACTGGTTTTTATATGAAGGTGTATTATGAATGTCGAGATATCTACAGATATTGCTTTCAACATACAAGAACAGTTTCGTTTTCTGCTGTTCCTGGCGGGCTTTCAAAACATTTTAACATTTCAAAAATAAATATTACTACATGCCGGAATCAGAACTAGCACTTAAGCAGAACCAGTTCTCTTTCAATTGGACAATGCTTCACGCACTTTCCAACAATAATTACATTGAAAAACAACAACAACAAAACCAACAGATTTTGCTTTCAACATATAAGAATAGTTTCATTATGTTCGGTTCCTGGTTAACCTTCAAAGCATATAAATAATAAAAATTACTGCGTGCCGGAATCAGAATTAGCACTTAACAAGAGCCAGTTATCTTGCTTTTCTTCGATCATTATTTTGTTAAATTTATATTTTTTAATTAGAGCCTGTACTTTAAAAATGTACAAAGGGGTATATTAAGTTGCAAAAAGAAAATGTGTGTAAAAAGCTATATATATTCTAGAAATGGACGATGAGCTGGGCCGATATAGCCATGTTCGTCAAGATTTTCTACTGTCGATTACGTACGACTGATCTGCTTCGTGCTAACTGGTATTATTTTCCAACAATGTCAATGTAATCGATACCTATTTAGCTTTCGACATACTTATAAGAATAGTGCAATTATTTTCGGTTCCTGGTTAACTTTAACATTTCAAACAATAGTACTACGTGCCGGAACCAGAACCAGAACCAGTTGTCTTTCATTTCGGCATTATTTTATTAACTATTTTTTTCTAATTAAATTATCTAACGATTGTTTGCATTGATTAATTACCTGATTTTATTGCAGCTATTTGAACTTACACGAAAACTTGGCATAAATTTAGCTCTACGTATCTGTAGATATATATAGAAACATTTGCCACCTTTCTTATCTATATCTATAGGAAAGGTCTCTCCAAGCTCTCGGGCCCCAGGGCAATGTTGCACCTGTTCGCACGAGAGTCACGAGCGTCTGGCGCACGCCATCTGTTATTTATTGGTAAATACTCAGACTAGAGTAGATATAAGTATAGTCCACAATAAATATATATAAATATATATAATATATATTTATCCGAGTCTGGAGCATAGCGCACGGCGTGTGTGTCTCAAGTGTTTACAGCTGAAACAATTGCATAGGCGTTGTTCAAGCAGGGTTGCACTAATTAAGATAAATGATCAATGAGAGCAACAGCTAAATCTTGTTTTCCATGCCTAGAATAATTACTAGAAAATTCTATAAACAAATGGCTTCAAATCTATGCGCATTACAACATCCATTCTCTTATCAATTTGTTATCAGTTTATCTTGTCAGCTTGTCTCTCCTAATGAAAGCATCATATAAGACCCCCTGTTAACTGGCGACTGTGGAGTTGCAACTGTCAATAAACTCCCCCCTCTCCCTGCCTTACTCGCACAGCAAACAAAGTTGCAGTGTAGAGCTAACTTTATGCAAACACAAACAAACACAAGGATGAGTGGAAAAACTTTGCAGCTGATGAAATTTTACAAAATGCATTACATCAGCTTACATGTCGAAAAAAAAAGCAAAAAACAAACAAACAAAAAACTTTATTTTAGCCAGAATTCCTTACACATTTGTGTAAGAGTGCAAAAACTTGGCCTGCGCAATAAAACCGCAAATTTAGAGTACTATAAGGGAACCTGTTTGCCTGCGGCTCAAAATAGAATTTAAAACTTTGGCGTAAGTTTGGGTTTTCAATTGTTTGCACATAAGTTGTAATATTAATACCTTGGGTTCATCCCATTTTACAGAAAGCAGAAAATCCCCAACTGCATTAAAAATAGCTAAGCCTATATGCTAGATAGATGGAATTAATAGTTTTCATAAATGAGGAGAAAGAAATTAAATATTGATGAATTTCTAGGGAATTTAAACAACTTTGAGCACAATTTATTCATAATTAATTGCTTTGTGCCTGTCTGTTTCTGTCATGTCTCTCACTCTGTTTAACATTAAAATTGTATAAATTTATTGCAAATATTTAATACAAATTTAAATGATCCCATTTACAGCAGTTTTTTGAAAAGGCAGCATGACAGGAGCTGGCTGCTCTAAGTGCCTCTTTCGATGCAATTTCGTATACATTTCTGTGGCACTCTTTTCGGCTGGTGCTGTACTAAAGTGATTTCTGCGCTTTTAGTTCATTTAGTTCATTTTTAGCTGCCTCTGCATACTTTCGAGCTGGTGTTGAAAAATAATAAACAAATTTAAAACAAATAAAAAAAATACTTCTAATTAGAATGAATTATCATTAATTACTACCAAAAATCCAGAAAAAAATTCTAAATATAAAATAAAAAAAATAATTGACTTGTTGCATACTTTCGAGGGAGTGTTGTTGTTGTTAAAAAATTGAAACAAAATAAAAAAATACTTCTATTATTATTATTATTATGAAATTGTTGCCAAAAATGCAGAAAAATAATCTGAATATGAAATAAATAAAATTGGCTGCATTATATGCGAATTCACGGAAATATTAACAAATTTAGCAAATTAAAATTTCACCCACATGTGTGATTCAAAAACTTGCAAACCACCTGTGGAGTCAAAAAACAGGGCAAAACCACTTGTTGATTTAAAGACCAGCTTAAAAGTATGCTGCATTTATGTTAAGCTTAAAAAATTATAAAAAATAAAAACAAAATAAAAAAATACTTATATTAATTATTATTATTATGAAATTATCGCCAAAAATCCAGAAAAATAATCTAAATATAAAATAAAAAAAATTGGCTGACTTATATGTTAATTTACAAAAATATCAACAAATTTAGCAACTTGCAAACAAACAACTTCAAAAAACAGGGCAAACCATTTATTGAGTCAAAAAACTGCGCCATAAATACTTTTAGTAGAGTTATCGTTATGAAATTTTCACCAAAAATCTAGAAAAATAATCTAAATATATTATAAAAAAATTGGCGACATCGGCTGACTATATCCTACAGCTCCCATAGAAACCTCTAACGAACAAAATCGAAATAATGATCGTACGAAGTTAAGATTTTTGTTGGATATAAATAAATATAGTCTACAAAAACTACAAAAACAAAGATGCAAGCAGTAGCAGACTAAAATTAGACAATGGAGGCAAAATTCATATGGATATTGACATACATAAATTACATTAAAATACAAGCAGCATAGACAAATTGAAATTTTAGTCTATTGCATGTACCATCCAACTTGAGAACAAATAACTAAGAGACAAAGAGACTTTGCATGTAGTATAGAGTATGTCCGAAGTCCTGCTTGGCAAATTCCCAGCAGCTGTTTCAGTTTGCCATAAATTTATTGGCAATTTGTAGCTGCAGTCGCAGTTCCAGTCCCGGTCCCAGTCCCAGTCACGTGCTGTAGTTTTGTGGGTGCTTTGCAGTCTGCGGCTGAGCCATTTATCAAACATTTATAGAGCCGGTTGCACTTATTGAAAATTAATACGGATTAAACGCCACAATGGTGCAAAAATCAGGCGAACACATGCCCCGTTACGACTGCCGACCCATATGCCCATTAATCCTGCGAACAGGGTATTTTGAGCGCAAGTCAAACAGCTGCCCAGTCGGATGGTACGTGCAGGGGTAAAGCGGGATTAAATGACAATAAAAGATTAACTACAAATTGTTAACAGCCAGCAAAACTTTAAAAATGTTCCGGTAAATATAGAAAAATGATTTTTGAATAGGCGCAAACAAGACTATAATACTTACTAATAATAATGCAGACACTGATTGCGACTGTGCCTAATTTGATTAACATTTACACTTCACATGGATGCGGGTGAGAGAAACATTGGGAAAAACATTCGATTACTGTATTTATGTGTGTAGATAAAAACATGCACAATACACAAATTTACAGCTGGGAATTGGGGAACCCTTTTTCAATAGCCAATCAAACATTTAATTGCTGCATTTTCAACACCCAAATCCAATAAAGCACTTTCAGCTGTGCTTTGCTTTGCTTTGCACTGATTGAAACATTTTTCTGGTATTTTCTTCGGCTTCGGAAGCGTTTGCCCTCATATGACCGCACAATTGTCCCCGCTCTCCCCCTCTCTTAAGTACAGCCCGCACACTCTCAGATACAGATACATTTTTGGCGATAAGTACACTATAAAGTATCGTTTGAGTTGTGCTTTTGTGGCCTCGTTGAATGTTATGCATGTTAATGGAGCTTCTCGTAATTGGCGGGAATTGGGGAGGCATTAGGCATATGACCATTAAAGATATCAAAGTTCTTAGCATATAAATGGCCATTGTCGTAAATCTTAAGCGAACTTTGCTCCCAGGGCATGGGAAATGCGTGTTGAAAACTGGATATCAATGCCTGGCACTCGCTATAATTATAGGCAAAGGGAAATCCATAGATTTCTATGTGTAAACTAAATCGTCAGCTGTATTTCCTTTTTCCGTTTGGCCTTTTTTCCTTACTCTTTTATTATTTTGATTGACGCCAAAGCAAAGCCATAAATTATGGGCAAGGGATTTTCTTTGAGACAGGCACAAAAGGTGCAAAGGGTAGGTCATATACCTGAGAACGTGCCAAGATCAGAAGGCAGCTGTAAATGCCAGGCAGGATTTGGGTTAGCCTCAGGCCGGGTTAATGGACTCTCACTATTTCTCCTATTCTGTTGATTTGTATACCCCATACCCGTAAATAGTAAATAAATGTATAATAACTTTGTGCAAATGTATATAATAGGCGGAAGCAGGCGTGGAAGAAAAATGTATATATAGTATGTATGCTCGATCAGGATGATCAGCTAGATCTCAGTAATAATTACAGCTAGATCGTTAAAATTCAGAATGTAAGTATATGTATACCATTTGAAGTTGAAGTTTATTTTAAATGTTGGTTGCCACTGATACTATGCCACGAATCAATAAAATTCCTATAATTTACACAACTGTACGCAGAAGGTTGCCATTTGGCGTATAAGTACTCTGTCATCATATGAAACTTTGACGAAAAGTGCATTGTAATCGGCTAATAAACACAGAAGTTATTAAAGAAACAATTTGAATATTTTGTCTCGCTCCCTCTCTGACAGCGCAGATACAAAGACTTGTTTTTGAAAAAGAGAAAAAGTAATAAGAAGCATTTATACAGCGCTTCGTTTGAAGCTAAAAATTGGGGTGCTGGGTATTCGAATGTCGGTTGCGTCCGACTGCAGCCATACCGATTCTCCTTTTTCTTTAAATACGAAACAAATTTTTAGGCGTGGGCCAGCATGATTGCGCAACAAATTGCACAAACGAGGAGGGTCAACCCTTTGCTGGTAACTGGTAACTGACAGTTAGGACTGGTCGACTGGTAGCTGAAACTGTACCAAATTTAGCTATATATCTCTCTCTCTATAAAATAGTTGAAATACCAAAAAACAACCACCAAGCGAAGCTACCGTCAAAGGTTTCCCGATTCCGATTCGATTTCGCAATGCGCTGCGAAACTGTGGCGCCTGCGCAGCTGTCCCGGGTGCTGAGAAAAAAGACCTTGCCCGATTCTGGTTGTACTGCTGTTTTTGGTAGGAGTAGCTCCTCGATTGCTGCGCCGACGCTTTGTCTGAAATTTCACGCAATGCTCATCATTATGGCTATTATGAATGTGTGTACATGTATGCGTTTGTATCTGGGTAACTGCTTATTGATCGATCGACTTGATATCGCATTTTTATTGTTGTTTGTCACAGGCCTGGCCCATTGTTTCAGCCAACTGAATATGCCCGGGGGCATTCCTGCTTAGGGGTAGTTGCCGTAGTTCTTATTATTATTATTATGCCTCTTGGTGTTGCATGCACTGCAGTTGCAGTTTTTTTCCCCCTTGTCACAGGGTAGCTTTTATTTTCATTTCCACCCCTAATGCTTTTGGGATTCAGTTACGGATTTTGGAATTCGGTATTCGGTTTTTCGGGGTTTATTCTGCTGCTGCACAAAATTTCCATTATTTGTATATTTTGATGGCCAGAAATTCAAGTTCATTGATTTCTGCATGTTTCACTTTTCTCTCTTGTTTTCCAGCTTAAGTGGAGAGTTTGTTGTTCAGAGTTATTGGCTCAGCCTTGCACTAAAACTGTCTCTGCTGTAAGGGAGATAAGCGTTGCCAGCAAGGGAAAGTAGTTGAAGTGACATTCCCAGCGTGTTTATGGTCTAATTTATGCATTACTCAACTACGAAGAAGTGCCAGGAAACGAGTATAACTACTTCAACTGCTCTGGGATATTTATTTCCAGCAAAAGATAGTTTGGTAAATTATGAATATGGTATATTATTGCAGTAGAGATGAAGTATTTCTTATCAAGCGAGTTTTGTATCTAACTGGTTTAGAACTTCTAAAAGTTTTCTATTTATTTATAAGTTTATGACGATTAGAATGGTAAAATCATTTATAAAATCCAAACATGATTCTATTTGGTCCAACAACTTGGATTTTAGGGTCAAAAATGTTTTTTTAGGTACTTTTCATACCCGTCATCCAATTTTTTGACCTTGGTAAAATGTCAAAAAAATTGAAATTTTTTATTTGCCAGATTTTGATTCTAAACGATTAGTATAATAAAATTATGCATAAAAATCCAAACATGGGTGTATTTGGTCTAAAAATATGGATTTTGGGGGCAAAAATCATGTTTTTGGGCCAAAATGATCCATAAATACCCAAACAACATTATAGAATTCGATCCAGTCCTTTTGATTGCTGCAATTAATTCTAGTATTACTTTTATTAATATTTTGGTAATGATCTGTTTTCTTGAAACTCTACACTTCGCACATAATCGAAATAATCGTTGTATTCGGGGCACAACAAATTCGAGCATCCCATTAAGATAAACGATCGCTCATTTGCTGGCGAGTATCATTTGAGGTTTATTATCTAAGTTGGGCGATCTCACGCATTGCCACCGATGGATGTTGGACTTGCAACTGCAACTGCAACTGTGGCATGCAACGGTTAATTGTTTTCCATTTATTTGTTGGGCATTTATGGCCTGCCACCGCCCACTGCGTATTGCAAAGACCCGTAGTGTTAATTTATAACGTTGTTGTAGTTGCAGTTGTAGTTGTTGCTGTTGTTGCCTCTGTTGCTGCCACCACCGGCAAAGGTAGGAGTGCTCCATGAACTCGTGGCATATATATCAACATGATATATCGCCAGACAGGCCAACATATCAGCCAACACTTGCCAGCTGCGATCCGAAAAAGCTGAAAGCCTAAGCTCTCCACCCAGAGACAGAACCCCAGCTCAGAGCTCAGAACCCAGAGCATAGAGCCCAGAGCCGGGGACCAGGCCCATTGTCGTCATTGTAGACACATTATTAGACGCGCATCGTTGATCAAATTAATTGTCGCCATAGACGGAGCCGAGCGCTACACAGAGCGAAAGATTGTGTTCTATACGAGCGCAAAAGTGCAATATCATAACTGCATAGGAGAACCTATTGGTGCTTCTAGTTCTTATAGTTTACGAGATCTAGCTGTTCATACAGACGGACGGACGGACAGACGGATATACCTATGTCGACTTAGCTCGTCGTCCTGATTTAGAATATAATATACTTTCTGGGATCTGCCACGTCTCCTTCTTAGTGTTACACACATTTCCTCTTTGCACTTACTTAAAGACCCTCTTTACATTTTTAAAGTACAGGGTCTAATAAGCAATCTTTAATATAAAGAAAATAATATTTGCTACATTTTATTATACTATTTTGCTTTCTTAATTTCATGACTTTCATTCTTAGTAAGACATCAAGTTTTAAGAGCGAATAACTTATTTTTTTCTCTCAGTGTAGAACCCACTCGACTGGGCTCATTGAGCAGGGGGTATCGTAATGATCATTATGATACATTTGGTGGTCATTAACTGCAGCCGGAGATAGCGATTTCGCTGGCAATGTTTACATGTTGCAGGCGTGTTGTATGACAGTCAAATTCTAAACTCAGCTGGCAGATTGGCAGATTGACAGGCTGTCAGACTGACGGAATAACAGAATGAGACTTGGTTATGGCCTAACGCGTTTTGGGTGTTCTCTATTTTCTTTAGCGGCTCTATATGCTTTTTTATAGCCGGAAACTCTAATTGTTGAGGTTTTTTTTTTATGTTTGTGTTTTAGTGGGGGATTGGGTTAAGGTTTATGATTCTGAAGTATGAATCATGCGCGCTCTCTTGCCTCCCTTTGCTGGAAGTCAAACAAACATTCTAGCAACGGGAATGCAAACAGCAACAACACAACAGCAACAACCACAACGTCCAGGATCGACAACCTGCAGCGGGCGCAGGCCATTTGGGGTGGCCCTGTATCGATTTTTAGTGGCATGCGGTTGCCAGGCGGTTGCTTCCCTTTGAGGCATGCCCACTGAGGCATTGGGGTAGTCTCAACTGCCACTGCCAATTATGCGTCGCTTATTAGTGACGGCGTCGCAGCTGCAGTTGCTCCGTTTCGTTCGGTGGTAGCAGAGGCAGAAGCAGCACGTGACTTCTTCTGTGGCAGCCTTTGCTTTGTTTCTCTTTATGCCCTGCACCCATTGAAAATCGGCAAAATCAGGGCAGAATAACTTTGCGTAAACCTAACAGTCAGAAAGAAGTGTGGCAGATACCACAAAGTACTAAATATCAAGTATTTTCCCCTTCTCGTTTGTATAAACATTTGGATCTCGACAACTATAATCGCTAGAGCCATTAAATTTAAAATGAAGTTAGGTGTACAACACACGCAGATTTGGTTTATTGTAGATATTGGATGTAACGCCTACAGCGGAATCAAATCGATAAAAACCTTTTAGAAGATATTAAAGATAGCCTGATAGGCTAAGTACTTTCTAGTAACTTATTATTACTTACTTTGTTAAAGTCAGAGGTTATTAAATAAAGGGTATTCTATAGACGTGAGCGTCCGACTGATCGGAAATAATCCCGACTGGTATGTATTTGCATAAGTGTGGGAAGGACAGCGGGACAGCAGGACAGGACAGAGGTGCGGCTGAGTTTGACATGCAGCACAGACTCAAGTGTCGCAATAATGTCTGGCCATTAGGCTGAAGTGTGGACGCGACTGCATTGAACCATTCACAATGGACGACGACGAAGCCGGGCGTTGGGTGGCGGGCCACCCTAAAAAGTAAATCAGAGCCACCCTCTCCGTTAAGCTGTTTCGTATGCCAAGCGGAATGGGATTGGCTAACGAACTGTGGACAGTGGGCAGCGGGCAGCGTACAGTGGGCAGCGGTAAACCGGTTTCTAATCCTTTCAGCATGCAAATGCAAACAGCGCTCTCCCCACTGTCCCCTCCACCCCTTCTCTACACTTGCCTCGTCAGCGAAATTCAGAAAAAATAAAGGGGTTGCAAATGCCGGCCAGGGCCACAATTGTTTTCTTATTGTCGTTGTTGTTATTATTATTATTCCAGTGCAAACTTTACATCCCATCGAATTGTTGGAATACAAATTATAAACTCGTATTGTTTGGCAACCCTGGCATGATCATCGAGTGCGCTGTTGCCAAATCCGCTTTTTTCACGCCAGATCTGACTGTTTTTGAAAAGCAGCTGATAGAAAATTTGTGAAACTGCGGGAAGCGAGAGCTATTTTTCAAAAATAATTCAGATTTTTGTCAATGTTTTTTTTTTATTTTTTTTTTAATTTTTACAAAAAATATGCTAATACATGGAATAATTATAGCTCTGCTGTGATTAATTTGCTCGATATTTGCCCATAACACCTTTAATTTAAAGCACATACATAGGAATAGATTATGTGTTTTCTTGCTTTATTTGTAAATTCTCGTTGACTTATTTTTCTCTGCCAATTTTTATTTAATTTTTTTTCAATAAAATTGGCAACACTGATCGAGAGGAAGCGACAGCAACAAAAAACAGAGCGATTTGCATGTCAATCACTCACGACACACACACACACAAACACAGTTGCACTTTCTCGCTCTCGCTCTTCCTCTCGCACGCTCGCCAGTGCTGCCCATCGCTTGTTTTTCTTTTGTTTTTGCAACTGTTGTTTTGGTTCGTTCGCTTTATTCGTTTTGTGGTTGGCGGCGTTGCAAGTTCAGTAGTTTTTTGCGCATCGTGCGGCAAGTGCATTTTACGTTAAAAATAATATAAAATATATACATAAATTGCTTTACGGCAAATCGCAGCAAGTGAATTATTTAAAAGCATTAAATAAAACCAACAGAGCTCAGCTTGTGTGTGTGTGCGTGTTTGTGCAAGTGTGCCGCAAAGAGCAGCTGGAAGGTGGAAGTTGGAAGCTGGAAGCTGGAAGAAGGAGAGCGAGAGAGCGCACCGACAGTGTTGTGAAAGGCAGGTCAGTAAAATAGGATCTAATTAGCATTCATGCTGAGTGGAAACACGCTGCCCTGCACTTGCTATTTTGGCATCAAAACTGGTGTTTTTTGGTGTTTAAAAAATTAAATAACTTTAAAATTATAAATAAAATAAATTGACTAAAAATAACTATTGTTTGCAATGCAATAGATTATGCTTTATATGTTTTATATTTATGTATTTTGTACCAAAACTGGTGTTAATATACAAACAAATAAATAACTAACGAAAATAAAATTAAATGATTTTTCTTTATTTTTAATATAATTTTCAATAAAAGATTTTTATTTATTTTAGAATATATCTCTTTTTTCTTGTAATACAATTAACAAGCATAATTATAATAATAAATTACTAAATATACATATTTTAAATTAAATGTTTATAATTTTTTTGATGATATTATTAACAAGCAGTTCTAAATTAATTTTTAAGCAATGATTAACAATTTAATTTACATGTTTAGCTATTATTTAATATTATTCTATTTTTTGAACTTCTCAAATATTCTTCAAATTGTAAGATCAGCTTTATTGTCTTGCGGAGTTATTTATCATAACGAATCTAATTAGCGATATTTGGCTGAGTGGCATCGGTTGCAATAAAAACTCCCACACAAGCTCTTATAAACAATTGAATATAAACAAAAGGCAAGCAAATATTGGATATCAACTCCCTTCCCCCTTACAAATGTGGCTCCTGAGCACACAGTGAGGTAATGTGAGAGGGGGATAACAAACAATTGGGCGCACCCCAACGTCGATGTTGGCTTCTTCTTACTTCACGCTTGCCTGGACAGCAAAAGGGGCAAAAGCGAGTAGCGAAATCAATGCATTATCCTCAGAGCAGAAGGAAAAACAAAAGAAAAACACAATTTGCGCTTTGTTCCATGTGTAGAGCTCATTCAGAGCCTGCCAATTTTTGGGCCCTTACGTTGGCTCCCACGGGGATGCAATGACAATGACGATGACAACGACAATAACAACTCAATGCAATGGATAACAAATTCTCTTTGCCGCAAAAACAAAAAAATGAGGAAGTTGACAGTGAAAAATGTTTGTGAAAATGAAATTTACAAGCTTTGAACGCCCCTGGTTTCCGATGCGCCCATTATTGAATGTTTGAATGTTATTGCATTCTAATGGCCTGAAAAGTTTCTACTCCTTTTGGAGAGAGAGAATTTTTATATCTTAAATAAGTCAGAACTCCCCAAAGTGCCGTTAGTTAGCCTAGTAGGCGGTCGAACAACATGCTGTTAGATCTTTTTTGTTTTTTTTTTTGGTAACCCCTGGCAACCCTGCACGCCAGTTTTATGTTATGAACAGCAACAAGAACATGATAAGTTCGTCTGTCCGTCTGTTTGTCGGTTGGTTTGCAGGTTTGTTTCGTAATTTAATGAAGTTAGTACAGCATAGAGAGCTGGGCAGTAAATTTCATTACCTGGCAACTTTCCCGGTAAGCCCCGAAATGAACTCTTCCGAGAATCAAATTTCATGCGCACTTTGCTAACCCCCACTGAAGTCGGAGTCGGAGTCGGAGTTGAAAGCTAGAGATGAGATTGAGTTAGAACTGGAACTGGATTTGGAGGTTGAAGTTGGAGTTGTAGTTGGGAGTTTGGAGTTGGGGTAATGCTGACGAGCGAAAAACTTCAACAGCAGTCTTGAAAATACGAAAGAAAGAAGAAAAGGAGAAAAAAAAAATGGACAAACAACGGGTCCAACTCATTGTTGTGCCATATTTTATTGTGTTGTTGCTGCTGCTAGTTTTATTCCATTTGCTTTTCTTTTGATTCTCCTCGTTTTTTATAGCATGCCGCTGACTCTATCATTGCAATTCATTGCAGTTGTTTGTAGAATCCCAAGTGGATGCACTCAAGCGGTGCCCAAAGGGAATGGGGCAAGCAGCAAGGGGAAAGGGAAAACGTCTTTCTATATCTGTACTCCCATATCTGTTGCTGGAGGCAACTTAATTGTTAACTGCAGTCGGGAGTTGTTTTTGAAAGTGGAAGAATACGAACTTAATTAAGTTTTATGCGTTTCTAATGTGCAGCCAATTTGTTTCAGATGATATTTCAATTGTAAAGAAAATTATATAGATCACAAATGGAATTATATATAGATACCATACAGAAGATAAGTAAAAGTTTAAGTTACGTTGCGTAAATTAACAAAAGTTAAATTTATTTCTTTTCATTCCTAGAACCAAAAGCGATCTAGATCGTTGATCTGTTAACTCTCTTTCTTTCTTTAATTAAATACTATATAGATTTCAAGTTTAAGTAAGGTAGCGGAAATTAACAGAAGTTAAATTTATTGCCTAGATCCAAAAGATCTCCATATAAGATCTCGATGTTTAAACTCCAAACTCTCTTTCTTCCTTGGATTCTGCAGACTTTTGGGAATACGAAAGCTTATCAGATGTTATATAGAATTTAAGAGTTCAAACTTACGTAGAAGTAGTAGATTTTAATATGAGATCTTGATCTTCGATCTCCCAACTTTCTTTCTTCCTTGCACTGTCCAGCGTCTCTGGTAAGCAAAGGTTAGAATTCAAGTAAAAGTTACGGAAATAAACGTTGCTAGAACCAAAAGATTTGCATCTTGAGATCTTGATCTTTGATCTCTTGGCTCTTCCTTTTTTCTTGGAATGTCCAGCATCTCTGGCGAGGAACGGTTAAGCAGATACAATATGGAGTTCAAGTAAAAATTCCTAACGGAAATTAGCAGCTGTAACATTTATTTCCAGAACCAAAAGAACTTTATATGAGATCTTGATCTTTGATCTCTAGCTCTTCCTTCGAGTCTCCTCCTTGTCCAGTCTCTGTGGCACGCAAAGGCTAATCAAATTATGCAGCCAATTGGGCTGCGATGTCAAGTGCATCATGGCACTCAATTTACCGCCCAGTCATCGTGTCGGAAACTATATTTCCATGTGAATATAAAAGCGTACCCCTCTTGACTCTGCGCCACTGCATAAATTGAAGCCGAAGCTCGCGTGTCAGTTTGTCAACTCTTTCCGAGGCAGCTCAGCTTATACATTATTTAATTACAAGAGCAACAAATGCGGCGACAACAATACAACAAACAAGAACAACAGCAACAACAAAAATAACGACAAGAGCTCTACGTGTCATAAAAAATTATTTTACGCGACGTTGCAAAGGGGGTTTGGGGAAGCTTTAACTTCAACTGGTTTTTCTTTTTCGTTCTTTTTTTCGTGTTTTGTTTCTGTTGTGGCCCTCTGCTCGCTCAGCTCCAATTTGCAACATTATAATTTAGCTTTGAATTACACACACACAACTGAAACATGCAGAGTTCATTGAACTGCAGAAAGCAAATGCAGCAAGAACAACAACAACAACAGCAACAACAATAGACCAAATGCACAATCATTAGGCGCAAGCGATAATTTGTGCACTTATTAAATTTGAGCACAGCGTATGCATATCATAATCATAATCATCCTCATCATCATAATCGTAATCAGCAACAGCAGCAACGGGCAACAGCTCAACTAGAATATGAATAAAATCGAACGTACAGCAGCTGCCTCGAGTACACTCGATCACACTTGCAGATTCAGCTGCTGGAGATGCGCCAAGTTATCGATAACAGTGACTGCCATCACTAAAAAATCACTGCTCAGTTGGGAAGAGAGCTATTTAAAATAGAAAATAAAAAATGTTAATTTAAAGCGGGACATTGAATTTCAATCATATTGAAATTAAAATAAAATAGTTAAAAACATTTATAGATCCTAAGCAGAATAATAAAAGAGCTTATAATATCTAAACTTCATATTGTAGAATAATTCTTTAAACAAGTTTTAAGTTCCAACAAAACACGAAATAAAGAAAACTCAAAAAATTAAATTGAAATTAAAATACAACATAAAGTCTCAGCATTTATTCAAACATGGAAATAACATACAAAATATCTGGAAAAATGTTGTCTTAATGAAATTTTTCTCATTTATTTGCTAAGTTTCAGCATTAAGACGGATAGGGGAAACATAGAAACACTACTTAAAAATACAATGATTCTTATTTTATTAGAATTTTACTTAACATAGTTATAACATTACTTCAAATGCAACACTGTTACCGTGACTGCTGATTGATACCATGCCCAACACTATCGATTGCAACTGCCGCAGCTTCTGCCGCTGTTTATGCGTCCGCTGTATTCGTCCGTCCGTCCGTCTGTCCGGGCTGTCCGGTCTGTCCAACTGCTGCTGGCCGGCAGCTATTTTACACGCCATTGAGTTACAAATGGGCGCTGCTCTCTGGAAGCTGCGGATGGAGCTGTGGAGCTGCTACTAGCTACTAAAAGCTCCAAACTACTTCAACTCTACTCCCCAACTGCCATGTGTTGAAATGGTGCATTCTCTTTGGGCCTAGAGCAGTCTGGAGTGGTCTTGGGGTACAGCTGCTGCTGCTGCTGCTGCTGCTGCTGCTGCTGCTGCTCTTCCTGCATGTCTCTATCAATTTCGATCGCAAATTTTTAGTTCGCTGCCAGCAGAATTATTTGCGCGCGGTTGCGCGTTGTTGCTTCTATTGATTGTGGATTAAGAGGCACACCAGAGACACCACAGAGCACAGTTCCTGTTGCTTGTCTGTCTGTCCCTCTGTCTGTTTGTCTGTCTGTCTGTCTGTCGGTTTGCCTGTTAGGTTGCCATGTTGTCTATTGTGGCGCGTTTCCTGCTGTTGCTTCTGCCTTTGTTCGCTCTACGCTGTCTGGGCTCCCTGTGCCATCGTTTTGGCCTCGTTTTGCGCTTCCTTTCACAGGCACAGCGGCAGCAGCCGCGGCAGCATCATTACCTGTGCCCCAGACCAACAACAAAAGCAAAACAGAAGTGTACCATTTTTTATACCCTGTGCCCAAAGTGTGGATACCATCAGGGTTTAATAAATTTGTGCGAATGTATGTTATAGGCAGACTCCACAAAGTATATACATAAGTATTCTTGATCAGGTTGATAAGCTTGTCGCTTGTTCAAAACATGTGGATCTCGGGAAGTGTAAGAGCTGGAGCAGTCAAGTTCAGAATGTAGCTATATGTATGCCATACGTAGTTGAAGTATATTTCAAATGTGGGCTGCCACTGTTACTTTGCCCACGAATCATTTAAAGCCATGTAAATTACAAAATGTATTCTTTAACATAATTTAAAAATATGTTGAAAAGCGCATTAAAAACGATTGACAAACTCAGAAGATATTTAAGAAACAATATTGCTCTGTCTTGCTCGTTCTCTGGCAGCGCAGATACAAAAGCTTGCTACTATAGAAATAGAAAAAAAGTAGTAAAAAATATAGCTGCAGATCTTTGTATGCTGTTTAAAGGCTACAGGGTATTCTGCTGTCGGTTGCATCCGACTACAGCCTTTTCGTTTTTTATTTCATTTTATTTTTTTTAGTTGTGAAGCATTCGCGGCTTGCAGCAGCTCTTGGGGAGTTCATTCAACTGGCGCCGGCTGTTGAGATTTTTACTTATTTTTCTTAACTTTTTTCATCTTCTTCTGGCTGCTACAGCGCTTCCTAGTTGAAAGTTTGTTGACAACTACAGAAGGCAAAGTAAGGGCGCTCCAGTTGATGGATGCAGTTAGGAGTTGTTGTTGCTGTTGTGGTTTTGCCGTGGATAATCCTGCATTAAAAAGTTGCCTGTCGGGTTTTTCAGTTTTCTTTTGCCCCTTCATTTGTCCCCCGCTGGGGTGAAAATCGTGAGTTTGCATTGCACTGAAAATGTGCCACGTTGCACTTGTTCAGCTGTTGCGGGAATTGGAGGAGATTCACTGAAGTGCTTGCATTTACCGTTGCCTCCAGATAATTTACTTTGCCCCAACCTAGAACAAACCGTAGGCCAATGGAGCAGCTGCGGCTGTTGCAGCCTCTCCTGATGCTTATGGTTTATGTAATGGCTAGAAAAGCAGAGAGAGAAAGAGAGAGAGAGGGGTAGGGAGAAAAACAACGTGCAACGCTTGCAACATTATAGCGTGGAAATGCAATCCAGACAGCATTGTTATTACAGCGCTTCTTGCTGTTGTGGAAAATGCAATTAAATTGCTCGTTGGGGCTGAACGTGGTATAAATATTATCAGCACCTCAGCGGCTCCGTCAATCAATTAGGTTCATCCCAGCGATTGTTATAATTGAAATGCCAGATGCCAACTTACCAGTTTATCAGTTGCCAGGCTCTCTGCTATTTGGCCATGACCATCGGTTGCACTGCCCACAATTAACAGTCTGCAGAGTCTTCTACATTCTATGCACTTGCCGCGTAGGCATCTCAAATGTTTTAATCTCCTCTGCGGCTCATCAAGAGTTGACTCACGTCCAAACAACAACCAAGCAACAACATCAAATGTCTCTCAACTGTTGCCAAGTTCTGACCATGCCCTTGGGGGAATTATCTGCTTTCAAGTGCTAAACAGTCAAGGGTTTATTTTTTAGCTATTACTTTCATCATTCACAAACTCGAGCTGCCAAAAATTGTCGAATTTTTTACAGTTTTCAGTTGTTGTCCCCCTTTACATAATTCAAATGTAAGCAGCTCTGCTGCTATCTGCAGTTGCGCATGAACGCACCAAAACAGTAGACAATAGTGCATGATAGACTAGCAAATACTCTGTTTTTGAGTTATCCAATTAAAGATATAGCAAACAAAATTTTTAGCTTAGATTCTCCACTGAAATTACTAAAAATCTACTTAATTTACAACTAATAAAATGTAAGCTTTAAAAGCTGTTGTAAAGTTAAGCCATTAAATTTATAGTAAATGTATTTAATTTTGTTATTTTTTTAATTCATTTAACTTTAATAACAAATGCTCAAACCTGTATTTAACATGTGAATATTACTTTATGCTACATCGTTTTTTTAAGTGCACTTAAAATTTAAGAGCTTGCTAAGCGCCAACTAAAATGAAACAAGTTATAAACCATTTTTAAGCATCTCTTTAATGTCTGGTGATTTAGTACCGCGAGTACTCACTTCCAGTTATTCGTACAGGGTATCAAAACACGGAAAAAACACAGGGAATTAAATCTGCGTACGCAATAAATTTATTTACAATTCATGCAAGCTGATGCCATGCTGCGACTGCGACTACGACTCTCCTGGCCATATATCATGATGGTTTTCCCTGCTCCGTCTGGAGTCTCTAATTTGCATATTCATGAAACCTGACACCCCCTCATGGTCGCTGCCGTGTTGGCCAGTGTAAAAAGCAGGCAGGAAAATTTGAATTTAAATTTGAATTTTTATTTATTTTAGCATGAGGCAGGCGGGCAGGCAGCCTCGACTACTTCATGGCCCAGAGCGAGGTTGGTGTTCGGATTTGAAGCACGTGCTGTGCCTGGGCTCATAATGACGTCATTAGGCGTGGAGCTACCAAACTGAAGCGCTATAATCCTCCCGAGGCTTTGCACGATCATTAATCTAGCACTGCAGTTGCTACCGACCAGAGCCAGAGCCATGGAACCGAAAGATAGTGCAGAGTCTAGCCTCGGCCGATGCGATCTTTGACATTTTTATACATTGCACATTTTCCATGTGCAATTTTCTTGGCAATTTATCCTAATGGAAAATGAACCAGAATGGGCGGAGCAGATCAGTCGGACGGGCCCGACTGTCTTATACCCTGTGCCACAGCTCGCGCTGCGCGCTCGCAAATACAGTTTATAATTTAAATATTTTAAATATAATTTAATTTATTTATAAAGAATAGTATGGGCGCGCTTTGTTTCGTTTATATCTTTTTTGTTTATTAACCGATTTCAATGCGCTTTTCAAGATAGTTAAATATAATAGAAGAGAGTTTATGTTCCAAATAACAACATTCTATGTTCAATATTACGCTTTCTGTTTAACTTTGTATGTTCAAATGTTCTTACAATCGCACAATTGCCCAGCAGCGTGCTTGGTATCGCCATCTCGCTCGCACACTATTTCCAAGCGTAAGGCTGCTGAGCTGCAACGGCGTGTGCATGCAGTATTACGGCGCTTATATCTCCTTTGTTTATTAACCGATTTCAATGCGCATTTCAGGACAGTTAAATATAATATAAGAGAATATATATTCAACAATAACAACATTCTATGATTAATATTACGCTTGTTTCTGAACTTTTAAGTTCAACTATTGTGAAGCTTATATCTCCTGTGTTTCTCAACCGATTTTAATGCGCTTTTTAGGATAGTTAAATATAGTACAAGAGAGTTTATGTTCCAAATAACAACCTTCTATGTTTAATATTACGATTGTTATTCAACTTTTTGTGTTAAAAATTCGAGGTTATGTGAGTTTTATTGATTTTTGGGCGTAAAGGGGGCGTGGCATCGACGATTTGAAATAAACTTGATCTGCGTATTGAATACACCTACCGATAGCAACCAACACGGCTGCTCTAGCTTTTGTAGTTTCCAAAATCTCAGCGTTCATCCAGACAGACAGACAGACAGACAGACAGACAGACAGACAGACAGACATGGCTATATCGACTCAGCTCGTCTCCCTGATCAAGAATATATATAGTTTGTGGGGTCTGCCACGCCTCCTTCTGCCTGTTACATACATTCTGACAAAGTTATTAACCCTGTTTTCCCATTTTTCAATGGGCACAGGGTATAAAAAGAAAGAAAAAGAAATAGAAATCGTTGGAGTCCAAGGCGCGATCAGATTTCGCCCCACTGAACATGACCGTCGGTTATTGGTGGGTGAATTATGAGCCAAGTCCCCGGCCATGGCCAACTTGGCTGCCAAAAGCATTAGCCACAAACCAGATGCAAAGATTAGTCTCTTGGCCTCTTCGCAAAAAAATAAAAATTGTTAATGCTCGTTCTGTTACGGCCAAATAAATTTGTAGCAGCAAATCGAAAAGAGCCACAGAGCGAAAAAGTCGTGAAAAGTCTTGGCCAGGTAATTGCTGATAATGCCAGCATCGAGGCAAATTGACTTCCAGCTGACCCACAATCTGAACTTGTAGCTTAGACAGTATTCGAGCATCCAGTAAATAGGCTAAATGCCTGGACAATCTTTGACTTTTCCAGCGGGAAAAACAGGCGCTGCAGCTCAGCAGCAATTAAGACATGAAAAACGATTTAAAAATCATTAAAAATGGTCAAGTTAAGGAGACTAAAGTGCCAAATTTAAGTTACGGAAATTTCGTTTTTTTTCTCGCTGTGTAGCAGCTAAACCAGAACAGCTTCAAGTGGGTCTCTTAACTTGTCGCTTGTCATTTTTTTGTGGGTGCTAATGATGACGTTAAGCGGCCTTTCAAGTGCACATGATGGACAATCTACTCCTACTGCTTTCCCCCTTGACTGCACATTTAACATGCATTTGAAAATTTGTCATAATTGGCCATTTCATTGTTTAAATAATTTTTGTGGCTTTTTTTTCCCTTGGTCGCTTGGGAATTAAATGTTGTGCCCTGCCTGTCATATCATAACCTGCTTTCATTCCCAGATTTCTGTGGTTTTTCTTATTATTTTGGTTTTTGGTTTTATGTTTTATTGCTTCTTTGTGGTTTTCGTTTCTCTCACTTTGCGGCTGCCAATTAATGAGGGGAACCTTTCGCCTTGGCTCCCCCAATTTGGTGCTGTGTACTGCATCCTACGGCTCAGTTTTGTTTTCATTTCAATTCCGTGGAATTCCTTTGAGGGGGATCAACATAAAAAAAAACAATTTGTTGTTATTTTTAGTCAGCGCAAAATTCTACGCGCTCTTATTTTGTGGCATCAGCAGCAAATGCTGTGGTTTTAGCTTTACTGAATGGATATACAAATTTGTTTAAAACAAGTTTGTGAATTGAAAAATATTTGTATAGTTGTTTACGATTTTTTTTAATATGCCCAGCATTTTGTCTAAAATGCTGATGTTGGAAAAATACAATGATTCATGATTTTTGGGTAACTTTTTAAAGCTCCTAATGAGAGTTTAAACTTCCATTAGGTTTACTAATGCGATCTATTTGTTTTAAGAAATTTTAGAAACCAGTAAATATTTGTGTATATTTTTAAACAATTTTTTTTGTATGTGTTGAAGCAATAAACATCTTAGAAAATATCACTGAAATATTGATTTGTGATAAATATAATTGTAGAACTTTTTGTTGGACATTTTAGATAATTTTTAAAGGTTCTTGTACAAACTTTCAGTTGGTTTTATGAATGGATATAGTATTTATTTGATCCACATTTATAAAATTAGTAGCAGGAGAAACTTTAAAAAATTAAGCTAAAATGCTGATTGTAAAAATTTCTCTATCCATTTTTAATAACTTTCTGAAGTTCTCAAAACTTGTACAAACTTTCGGCTTTCTTTTGTCACCCTTTCGGTAGCCTTATCTCTTTGGTGTATCTATAACATGTCAAATGCATTAAGTGTTTCCGTTTGAACGCCCAAGAGCAGAGCATAGACCTATAGACATAAAGACATCTCGTGACTTGGTTGGGTTCGTGACCAGCACTAAATAGACGTATGAACAGACAATTAGGAACTGTCCGCAGCTATGGATTGCGTGCATTACCGATTCACTTCCCTACCCATTACAGTGACAATCCAAATAAGAATGCCCCAATCGAATCTTTTGCTATATCTTAAAACAGTAGCCTAACAATAAAGCGAATCTTTAGTTGATATCTTGACTATTTCTCTGATTGATTGATTGCTTGTAGCCGTCGCAGTTTGTGTCTGCCGAAGTCTTTGGCTGTGTGTTCAGCTTCAGGCCAAGATCAATCGCAAACAAACAGCGCAATTTCAATAATTCACAAAAGGAAACGTCAAAAGGGGCCAGAAGAGTTATGGTACTCGACATTTCAACTGCAGCGACCCCGAAACCGTCGGCAGCTGTTGCCACTTTTCGCCTTTGATTTTCAGAGTGCGATTAAAATGCAACTCTGCCCAAAAAGGCAACGACAATTTTTCTGACTGGGGGGAACTGCGAATATGCCTCGTCTCTCTTCTCTTGTCTCTTCTCTCTGTTCTCTGTTCCCTGTTTGCCATAGTGCACCCCCAACTGCAGTTGTTGCTGTTTCTTTTTTTATCGCTGTTGTTTTTTGTTGCCTTTAATAAACGCATCGCTGCGCATTCGCATATAAAAAATGCGACAATACAATGAGAAATGTCTAAAAATTGCCATGCTCTCTGCTGTCTGCCTGCCTGCCGCTGCCTCGCCCCGCTGCTCTGTGCTCCCATTTAAGGCGCAATGACGTGCCGCTCATGCGCATCACGCACATGCCACATGCCACATGCCCGCACCCCTCGAGTCCTCCTCCTCACCTACTCCTCCTTCTTGGCTGCTCTTTGTTTTGTCATCCTTTCTAATCGTCAGCAGTGACAGCGCACAATATTCGACTGCAGCTCATCCTCCCGGGCCAATTGCTGGATCACATTATTATCAAAGCCATCGCCACGTCACGATCGACCAAAGGCACCTTGGCACCTTGGGCGGTGCCTAAACTGGATGCACTCCACTGCCTAGGCACAGTGTGTCTTCCGAGTGTCTTCCAGCAGTTGTAATGAAATGCGATTAGAAATCACCGATTGCAGTTAACACTATTACATTTTGCTGTTTTTCAACTCAAACCAAGCAGCGAGTAACTAGAATACCCTTTAAAATAATGAAGAAAGGAATTTTGATAGTTATTAATAGTATTCTGTTTATCAACATTTTTTTAATATTTTTAATATAAATACTTTTAATTCTATAAGCTTAAACTATTCAGAACTTAACTATAAGATTGTTGCATAAACAAAGACCTTTTAGAAACATAGTTTATGATAATTTTCATAATCGTTTATAGTACTCTGTTTATCCAAAATATTCTATATTTATAATATACATAAATTATGTCTTGAAATAGAAGCTGTGTGTATGCATTTACTTTCGAAATATGGCTTACATAGGATTAAATATTTAATAATAGTATTCTGTTATTTCAATATTCAATATTATTATTTATAAAACGAAATAACTTTATATTATTTTATTTTTGCAGTTTTTAAAACACTGGTATTAATTATGTTGCTAATAAATGTCACATATTTCTGCTTTCAGATTTAATATTGTTTGCTGAAGTTTGGAAAATTAATAACAATTTACTAAAGGTAAGTTTTGTATATTATTATTATTATTATTATTTTTTTTTTTTAAATATTACTTGTATTTATACTAGAACGTAGCGCATTAATTGTGTCTTGTTTGCTAATAAAATAAAGAATTAATTTAGCAGGGACTCCCGCTTGCTTCTTTTTTGCGCAGTTTATGAGCATGATGAGCTGAGTTGTTTTGCTTTCTGCTTCATTGCCACATCGATGCTGTTGCAGTGGCAGTTGCAGTTGCTGGTGACATGTTGCTATTTTTAAATGTTACCTACTGCTGCTGCCTGCATCTGCGATTTGAAAATTGCATGTCGCTGGCCCATTTGTTGTGGCAGCATGTTGCTGTTTCTGGAGCAGGCCATTGTGCTGCAGTTGCAGTTGCAGTTGCAATTGCATTGGCAATTTGCTTGTTAAGTTTTGGACAGCTTTTGCGCTTGAATTGGCCTGAACTTGAGGCGCAGTTCGCATTTTGCCTTTTATGCAGCTGCAGCTCACATGGCCCGTTGCGTGGGTGTTTTCTTTTTAGCTGTATTTTCATGTTGCCTTGGCTTTAAAGCCAATCAATTCCGCCAAGACAAACCAAATCTGGAGAGGCCAACGGCATCATTAGCTGTGCCCCTCCTGCTATGTATATTTCAGGTGTTGCTTGGCAGTCGGCACATGTATTCCGGTCCGTTTCCGGTCATCAAAGCGTCCACTTACGGATGTATTCCCCCAATTCGTAAAGTGCTAACGAACAGCAACAACAACAGCAACAACAGCAACAGCAACAGCATTTTGTTAGTTTTTCTCAACGCTCGAGCAACTTGCCACTGGCAACTTTAATTCCAACTCCATTTCCAGACCTCGAGGCGACAACTCGCTAATGACATTCAACACTTGAGCTGCACAGTGGGCCGACTGCCTAGGGAGTGAGGGAAATTAGCATTTAAAGCACTTATTGGCAGGGTTAACTCCACACTGATAACATGAGGCTGCAGTCATACGAGCAACTCATATCCGCAGCAAAAAAAAAAAACAGTAAGGACGAGGCAGATCAGTCGAACATAATCGACAGTAGCAGAACCTGTATTTTGTGTTTCCATAAGCACTGCACCACTGCCTTAGAGGCAAATTGTCTGTTGCATATCTTTGCTGTTTCTTAGCCAAACGTAATGTAATTTACAGCATCAATAGAGAATGGCATTGACTACCTACATGCCAAATTACAAGTCTATTTAGTTGATGGGATTTAGTAGTAAGCTTTAAAATGGGGGAGATATCAAAATTCAAATGGCTCTCTAGTTTGCTGTGGGTACAGGGTATACATACAGTCGGGCAATATACCATGATACCATGATACCAATATTGGCCCTAAAATCTGCATTTCTCGACCAAATGCAGTCATGTTTGGTTTTTTCTGCATAATTTTGCAATACAATTTGTTTTTGCCTCAATTCTTACGATAAAAAAATTTTTTTTTCCTAAAAAATTGCAAATTTTGAAAATTTGAAATTTTACAAAAATTTTCGCAAAAAATTTAAAATTTTTTTTGTCTAATTTTATGTTTAAATTTTAATTTCCAACTAAAATGATTGAGGAAACACCACACCGCTTGAAAATCGGCAGGATTTTGGTGAAGTTATGCGCATTCAAAGTTCAACAAAAATGTCATTTTTCGTTTAAGAAGCAATAATCCCTCTATAATACCAATATTGGCCCTAAAACTTCCATTTTTCGATAAAATGCTGTGATGTTTGGTTTTTTCTGCATAATTTATATGTACTTTGTGGAATCTACCAAGCCTCCTTATGCGTGTTATCCACATTTCTCATTTAGAATAACTTAGTAGACCCTTTGTTCTTTTTTCAAGTACAGGGTCTAAAAAAACTTTATCATTTTGGTTTTTAATAACAAAATACAAATCACAATGAGCGCAAATTTCAGAGAGATGCCACCCACGCGGATAATTCATTTGGCAATTTAATTAAAGCGCGGACCACCCGAGACGTGGCAAGCTGCTTGCGGCATGCCCCGGCTGCAGTTGCAATTGCAGCCACATCGACTGTAATCTGAAACATAATTTCAAGTCGCAAAACGTTTTGCAGCTCAGCCCACACGCTTGCACTTGAAAGATACTTTTTGTGGCTGTTGCAGCTGGCAGAAGAAATCAATTTCCGGCATATTGTCAAGTGCAAAACTGTCAAATACGGCAAAAGATACAATAGTATCTGCCAGCTACAAAAAGTATCTTTAAATGCTTGATGAGTTCAATAGCACGCGCTGCGTTAGTTGAGTATTTTTTTCTGCATTTTTTTTTAGTATTTTCTATTTTTTTGCTTTCATAATTATTTAACGTTTTTACGGCTGTCGCTCTTGCTCAGCTGTCGGCTCAACAACAATCCGTCAGATACTTCTGGCTTGAGTCTTAATTCTGTTTACGCTGCATCATCATCATCAGCCGCAACAGCAACAACTTCAAGCGACTTCATTAGAGCTGCAGCTGTATCTGTATCTGTATCTGCATCGTTATTTGTATCTGTATCTGTATCTGTGTTGATGATAAACCAATTGTTTCTAGCCGACGTGGCGTCCATTAAATTGGGAAATGCATTTTCCGTGCGGTGTCAGTTGTTGAATTGATGCGGCAACGAAAGCGCTTCATTATGCCAGCCAGTCAGCCGATCAGTCTGTCAGTCAGTCAGTCAGTCAGTCAGTCAGTCAGTCAGTCAGTCAGTCAGTCAGTCAGTCAGTCAGTTTGTCAGTAACTTGCGACTCAATTGGTATCTTAAAGATACTTTGCCCATTGCGGCACTGGCCCGAACACGCTAAGCGGATAATTGTCGCTGGCCCCCGATGTCATGCTGAAAATAAAGCAAACAAAACTTTGAAGGGCTTCCTTGAAAATGAGAAATTACCGCCAACGCACGCCTACACCAACAGCTACATCCACAGATACAGATACAGATACTGTAAATGTATCTGAAGTGTGTCTTACAATCAACTGCAGCAGCAAAAATCAATAAATTGGCATCAGTTGATTGGAAATGAAAGTCTCTCGTCTCACGATTTTCTTTGTATTGTTCCCAGGCAGTATTCTACACAGAAGGAAAAATTGTTCAATAAAAATCAATTTAAGAAATAGCAAAAAAAAAAAAATTAATTTTAAAACAAGATTTAAAGTTATAAATACTTTGAAAATTCATCGCAGGAAAATGCATTGGTATAAGTTTAACCTTCTCAGCTTTATCATTTTGAAGACATAATTTTTATAACGAAATTTGTGATGTTTTCTCTATGTGTATTTGTATCTGTGAGATACTTTTGCTTGTTAATCAAATCAATGTAGAGCAAGCCAGCGCATGCATAATGAAACATGAATGGGACGCGCTTTGTGCATCAATTATGCCGCATTAAGAGCCAACTTTGAGATACAATTTACGCATTCAAATTGTAGGAAGTGGCATATTATTTATGCTACAATACATAACCTGAGAGAGAGAGAGCACCAGATTGCCTGGCGACAATACTGCTGGTGTCGCCCACACAGCAGCAACAGCAGCAGCAACGTTGCATGAGTGCAGACATTGCCTTGCAACATGTCAATGTCATGCCCCAATCCGTTGCCCTTTCCCCCCACCAGCTCGCGCTCGCCGTCTGCCTGCTCCTTGCCTGCAATTCTGTGTGTTAATCTGGCGCTGTTCTCAATTGAAGCCTCGCTCTTCAGTGTTGCCAATTTTATTTGAGATTAAAAAGCTTTTTTTTTTTAGCGGGAAGAGCATAAAGAAAAGCTTATTATAAATTTGCATTAGCATTAAGTTTGTAAAATTTTAGAAAAAGGTAAAAAAAAAGGAATTGTTTTTGAATAAAGCCAAAATTCCAATTAACTGACGTCTTACAAATTTACTAGAAAAAGGTAAAAAAAAAAGGAATTGTTTTTGAATAAAGCCAAAATTCCAATTAACTGACGTCTTACAAATTTACTAGAACCCTACGAAAACAGTTAGATCTGGCGGGAAAAAAGCTGATTTGACAACAGTGCCCTCCAATACCAATCAACCAGAGTGTCGAGTGCAGTTCTCGCTCTCGTTCTCCTTCTCGTTCTCGTCTCTCTCTGCTGCTCTATAGTTTCTGCTTTCCCCCTAGAGGGTATCTATGCTCTGCTATCCAAGTGGGTGTTTCGAGTGCCTGCAGCACTTTATAAGTGCAACGACTGTAGCTTTTGTTGCAGCCCCCAACATCGGCGGCATTATCATGAACACGATCATCATCATCATCATCATCATCGCGCTGATGCTGCAGCTGCAACGGATTGTCAATTATTAACCGTTGTCAAGTTGCTTTCGCACTTTGAAGGCGAAGGCGAAGGTAACTGCAACAGCAGCAGTTGCAGTTGCTGTTGCTGTTGCTGTTGCAGTTGCAGTTGAAGTTGAAGTTGTTTCTATTGTCTGTGATTCTTTCTCCATCTCTCTCTGTCTCTGTCAATTGTACAATTTTAAGTAACATTTAATAGTTGTCTTTGTCGCATTGTTGCTGCCTTTTAAAATGCAGCGACCCATTCACAAGCATCATTTTCGACTTGCAACTTGCGTCTTGCGACTTCGTCTGTCTGCCGTTGCCTTTGTGACTCTAGCACTCCGGTCTTTTAGTCTTTGAGCATTTGTGTCTTTTGTACTTGCATGTATCTGTCAGATACTCGATCTTTGCCCAGGCATTCAACCCAAAACAACCATCAAACATCAACGGCAGCAGCCTGTTTTGATTGCAGGCGTTGCCGCATCTCTTGACCCTTGAAGCAAAGACAAATGACAACTAAAGAAAGTAGGTAAAGAAAATCTAGAAAAAATTGAAAAAAAAATCACAAAGAAAACTGGGATAAACAACTCATAATTCTTTACAATTTTATACAACAAAAGTTGTCATAACAAATTATAAAATTAGCTTTAATACAGACTTTAATATCTGCTAAATTCTAAGGGCGAAATATCTAAAGATTTTAAAGAAAACTAGAAAAATCCAAGAAAATCAAATTATATTTATTACTTAAAACAAAGTCTTGGAAATCTGTTGAATCTTACTTATTTTTTATATCTCATAATTCAATAAAAGCTTCCACAACAAACTAAAGATATACTTGATATAAAGTCTTCAACATCTGCTTAATTTCACCTGCAGCTTGACAGACAACGCTTTAGGCTGTTTTCCCTGTTACTTCTTGGCAGCTTTCTTCAGCTTGTCGCTTTTGCTATCCTTTGAGGTGTTTAACCTCAACGCCCAGACCCACTTAAAACGGTCTCATGTTTTATCTGTCAGTCAGGCAACTTGAAACTTGCCTCCATTAACTCCACACACAATGATACCTCTTACTGCCACTGCCACTGTCTCAATCCCTGCCCCAATCCCTGTCCAGTTTCAACTCCAGTTGCAACTCCGACTCCAGTTTCAGTGCAAGTTCTTGGCTCGCCCTTAGCCGAGTGAATAAAACAGTAAATTTGTTGCCATGTGGGTGGTTTTATGAGTAAGTTTTTCCTTACCACATTGAAACGCTTCTTCTTTTTTATGGTATTTTGGCAAATTCACAAAACGCTCGACAAACAGTCAATGCATTGTATTTTAGCTTGTTTCGCATTTGTAGTTTGGTTTTTATAGCCTACGCTAAGGCGCTTAGGCCAGTAATCAATTATGCTGCATGGAAAAAAAAGAAGTAAGTTGCAGACCGCCAAAACCATATAAATAATTGACAAAAATATGACATTTCTCAGTATAACAAGTTGTTTTATTGGTAGAACGAATCATATATAACATATAATTAGAAGTAGAAGTAAAATAAAATACACCGAAAAAATAACTGTTTTATTCAATCAATATATTAATTTTGATATATTTAGTTTTATTCATTCTTCAATAAAAATTCACCCAGAAAATAATTTAATTAATTTATCTTTTATACATATGTAAGAAGTAATGTTCTATTGTTTTAATAAATTCACTTCTGAGTGATGTATTTATTAGATATCAAGATGCTTCTGGCTTTTATAACGAAATATTAAATGTTTTGTCTCTGTGCAGTCCAAGTTTAAGGCTTGTTAGGTAGTAACCCAATAAAACCGCAACGTAACCGCAGCATGTTAAATGTTACTAGGACCTGTACTTTAAAAGATCTAAGAAAAGGACTATTAAGTTTAGGAAACTGCAAAAAATATGTAAGATACAAAAGGTAGGATAAGTTTCCCACCTAGATCTCACTTTTTATTGCAAACGAATTATTATTTTTTTTTTGATAAGAATCAAGAATTATTTTCTACATCTGTTGTCGACTCCTGATGCAAATATAAACTGCAGGGTCTTCCACTGAGGTTAGGGAATAAATTACTTGTTAGTCCTGGGATATGCCACATCTGCTAGAGCAGTACAGCAAACAGTAAACAGTGAACAGTAAAGATGAGACCTTCAGTGCGTTATCACGGTTTCTTAAAGACCCTCAGCTTTTGGCTAAGGCTTCTAGGATTGAATATTCGGCAGTCTAGTTTACAATATCCTTATGGCTTACGGATAGCCCTGTTTATCACTTTGTACAATATTATATTTACATTTTACTCCATGATTCATCAGGCAGAAAAGAGTTGGACAGACGCCCTTAAAGTCAGCATTATGTTTGGTGGCGTCCTGTGTCTCGCAATTGAGATTTTGACTATTCACTACAAACAACAAAAAATTCGAAACCTCATGGACAAAAAACTTCTGCTATATATGGATTACGAAGAATGTGTATATTTTATTAATAAACGTGCTTTTTGTTACCTCTTTGGCAACTTAACAGGTTATACTTAAAAAACTAACAACAATTAATCATAATTAATAAGTATGACTTATATATTTTATACATTTATCTAGACTACACTATAGACCTTGTTGGGAGGTCCTGTGGATGGCACCTCTTCAATCTCCTCTTTGTTGGGCTGTTTTTTAATAATCTCGTTAAAAAATAATGTGTAGTACAACATATAATCAAATGTAGAACGAAATACACCGAAAAAATAATTCAATGCAGTTCTAGTCAATAAACAAAAAAATTATTATTATAATACTTGGATGATCAGCACCGTATTGTCTTGTTATAACAAATTTCTTTCTAAGTGATATATTTATTAGATATCAATATTCTCTCATTATAAGTACGAAATTCTTAATTTTTGTCTATGTTAGCCTTTAGCCAATAAAATCGCAACGTAACGAAAGCAATTTAAATGTTACCAGACCCTGTAATTTGAAACACTAAAAAAAAAGGTCTATTAAGTTTGCCCAAAGTAAGCGACGTTAGGCAATAAATAAGTTGTTAGTCCTGGGATATGTGACACCTGCTAAAATGGTCAGCACGGGCTGGCCAATTGTAAACTGTGCAACAGAGAACAGTAAAGATGAGACCTTCAGTGCGTTATCACGGTTTTATAGAAACCATTAGCTATTGGCTAAGGTTTCTAGGACTGAATATTCTGCAGTCTAGTTTTCAATATACATATGGCTTCTGGATAGCTGTTATTGTCGCTTTAAACAATGTCATATGCACTTTTTACTCGATGGTCCATCAGGCACAACAGAGTAGGGCAGACGGCGTAAAGGTCAGCATCATGTTGGGTGGGGTCGTAAGTTTCGCATTCGAGATTTTTACGATTCGACACAAAAAAACAGTAATTCGACGCCTCATGGACGAATCACTTGAGCTATATAAGGATTACGAAAAACGTGGAGCGGATTACTTGCGTGCTCTTCAGTTGTCCAGCAAACGAATGCGGAATATGACACAGGTTCTTTGCGTTGGATATTGGCTGTGCTGTTCAAGTATAATCATTCTTCCGCTCGCCCGTTTACTCTACGATAAGACTCGTATGGCCGTAATGCAGTTCGACATACCCGGCCTGCGATTGGAGAGTAATCTTGGATTTACGCTTACATATCTATTGCATTCGGTGTCATTAATAATGGGAACGATTGCGTTCTTGGTTGGTGATTTAATGGGTTGTCTAGCCCTAATGCATATTCAGACGTTAGCTCAGTTTTTTGAGATAAAAACAGAAAAGCTAAAGGATGCTCTGAATCATAAGTCGGAAGCTAGGATCTTAGAGTGAGAGCACCTTTGCACGATGAAGGTGAATTGCAGCAACTCTTGTTGGATTTGATCAAGTGGCATCAGCTGATAACTAAGTAAAGTACTATGAAATTAGTATATTATTGTTACCAATAGAAAGTTTATTTCACGTACTTAACAGATACTGTCGGAATATAGACGAGACATATGATATACTGATGTCCGCTCAAGTGCTGAGCATGGCAGTTTCTATATTCAGCACTTCTTGCGTGCTACTTTCCGAATTCCATTTAATATCTGTGATCTACTTCGTGCTCAGCAGCTACAGAATGTCGCTCTACTGCATTGTGGGCACAAGCATTGAATATGCCGTAAGCTTTCGAATACAAAAACTCGATAGAATACAACTTATTGAAATCCTTTTAAGTACGATCAGGTTTATACAACTATCTGTGATATCAATTGGTACGAATTAAATGGAGCACAGCGCAAGTTGTTTGTTTTGATGTTAAAGCAGGCTCAGAACTCTCAATCCTTCGTAATGCTCGGTATTTTCCCATTGAGTGTGCGAACAGCTCTACAGGTAAATTGTGTAAATTCTTTTCATGATACTGAATATAATACTTTTGATTCGCAGATAATGAAGCTCATTTATAGCTTCTCCATGATGATGAGGCAGAATCGCAACTAGGGAGATTTAAAAGGGGATCAGTGAAACCTTCGGAGCGCCCTGCAGTATGCAATAAATTTTTTAAAATTTTAAATACACAAATTATTTGCTCTATTTTTAGTATTTTTCCTTTTCTTTTGGATACATGTTACCTCTCTAAAAACTGCAAATAAAACCTTATTGCACAGTTTCTCGAAGCACATTTATAGTTTATTTAATAGCCTTAGACCAGAAATCAATTATGTGAAGTGGAAGTTTGGGAAGCCATATAATTGAGCTTAAACTTTAAGCGACTTTCAGCGTTTTTGGCAGCAGTTCGCCAAAAAAGCATAAAAGAAAGGAGAGTCGGTTTTATAGATTAAATTACAAGCATGTACAGGGTATGGGAATACGTATACTTCACTTCCTGTGGCCCACGCGAACTGATACAAATTTAAATTAAACATGAACTTGTTAATTACCCACACAACCCACATAACGACAGAAATAACAACCTCATCACATGTGTTCAGTCTGCCTGTCTGCCAAGTCTCACTTCCTTTCCTTACCTTACCATTCCTTCCTCTTTTCCGTTCCCTTGCTTTCCTTTCCATTCTGCTTTTTGGCACGCCCCCGTCGCGTCATTTGGCGGGTTTCCTCGATCGCGGTTGAGCGAGGATCCATGACAGGCATACGTCATTAGGTCGAATTGACGTTTTGAGCACTGCGTAACACGATACGCATTCCATGTCAGTTTTTGTTGTCTTTGTTTCTGTGGCAGCTACCTTTTTAGGGCCAACATTTGTGGCATATAGCGGTGCCTGATCAGCGGCAGCTGCCGCCAACAATTTGAGCATTTCTAATAGAATGCTTCAGTAGCTACAAACTGTCCACATTTAATTTAATTTTCACATATTTTTCAACAGCTGGGAAAACCCCTATGACAAGGGAAAACCTTAAGCTAGGCGTGAAAGTTGTTGACATGTGGGCTAGGGGCGGGGCATGAATTACATATTCTAATGTAAGAATTATATTCAAAAAGCTAAAAAATATTCAAAAAAATAAATTTTTTTTATATATTTTTCTGCATTTATTTAGAATAAATATCAATTGCAATTCAGATATCTTATTCTATAGCCAAAAAAGTTGCCTTTTCTATTTTTCTGTATTTCTTTAAATTATTATTCAATTTATTTAAAAAAAATTTTACAATTTTTTTTAAATCTTTTTTAATATTTGAAATAAATTCCTAGACCATTTACAAGCAATTCTTTAAGCCTGTCAACTCTGCTTATTTTTCCAGCCTTAAATAAACTCCGCAAAGTTGCATTACTGTCGCAACGCATTAGAATTTTCCTGCGAATAAAGTCGACATGAGAAATTGCAATAAGGCATAACAAAACAGAAAGTTGAATTTTTTGTTACATGCTATTTTCTCAGGGGTAGGCGAAAAAAACAAAAGGGGTTACAACTCTGGCAGGGGTTGGGCGTAGGACGTAGGAGCTGCTAGGGGTGTTAGTTGTTATGACGCATCAATTGCGTGATTTGCCGGCGACAGATGTTTTTTTGATGCTCATCCTGGTTGCAGTCAACACTTGTGCCATTAGGTGAATCTCTGAGCAGCATCCCAATGAGCTCTGTCCGTGTTTCCCTCCCCTCGACAACCCTGTCAACAGCAACAACTACGCTACATGCAGCTGAGGTACACTGAGAGAAAAATCAAAGGTTTACGTGCATGAATCGAGAACTTTTTTATGTAAAGTTTATTGGGATAGAAAATTCCTGATCTAAAACTAACTAAAAACAAATATTAAGATTAAGTTTAAATTATATTAAGGAATTAATTTTCATAAAATTAACATATAAAGATTAAAATAATTTGGAGATAAAAATAAAAAATTAAATCAAATCCTTCTAGTTTCTTGTTCCTTGTTATTTTGTGCAACGAATTACTCTTTGTTTTTCTGAGTGTACTGAGTACTAAGTGCCAGAGAGCACATTCAATGTATTTTGCATTTACTGTACAAGAACAAAAAACTAAAAGGAAAACCTCAACGAAGCCGTCGCCATGTGCCGTTGTTGTTGTTGTTCTTATTGCGCTCGTCGTCGTCGCTGTTGTTGTTGTTGTTGTTATGCCTGCAGCAGAGAGCATAACTAAATAGAGAGAGAAGAGAGAGAGAGAGAGAGAGAGAGGAGCGCGTTCCAATGGCAACCCTTATGCCGGCAGTTTGTGTATTGTTTTGCATGCATTCTGCTTATGCTGCCTTCCAGTGAGCGAGCGCCGCAGAGCCAAAGAGAGCGCAACAGCGAGAGAGAGCGCAGACATTTCCAGTTCAGTTGGTGGCGGCGTCTGCTTGCGCTGGCCGCCAGTTTGAGCCACGCTCTGCTAGACGCCGCACGCTTTCGGTTCCACTCGCTTCGTACCGCGCACGACGCACGCGACGAGCACTTTTCCAGCATCTCCCCCCTCTCGCACACACAGCAACAAAACAAAGAAGCAGCAGATAAATCAAAAAAGCCCACACAAAATATTAAAAAAAAAACTACGACCGGCATTCGTAAGGATATATCTTTGCAGTTATTCCGTGTCATATACAAATTATTCCAAATAAAATCAAAACATCCATGAGCAAATAAATTCAAAAAGTGTTGCAAACATATTTGTTTGTTTTACATACAAGTGCAAATTTATTTGTGTGTGTGCCTGAGTGTGTGTGTGTGTTATACACACCTAAGTGTCCTGCAGGAATCCAACCAACCAACATCGGATTTTGTATTCGTATTCCCGTATATATACATATAGGCTGTACACTCGGATACGGATTATTACCAACAATTTTGCATAAAGCGCGAAAAGAAGTAAGAATTAAAAAATAAGGACAAAATTAAATAAATTAATTTAATCCGATTTAAAAATGTGGAATAAGTACTTTATTCGAAGTGTTTACCTTGAAATTAAAATTATATGTTAAATAATGTGTTACCTGAATTTCATATATATTTTTTAAAGAATAAATTTATACGGGTCTATTAATACGGGTATATAACGGATATATCAAAAGAAAAATAAAATAAATAATAAATAAATAAACAAATTTTTAACAATTACTATAATTTCTGCCATTCTGAGATCGTTAAATATTTTGAGTAATTCAAAATGCTTGATTAAAAAATTTTAAAATTAAATAGTTGAATTAAATTTTTTATTTCAAAAAAGTAAAATTTAATAATTTATTCCAATTATTTTTTATGTATATCTTAAATTGTTTTCAAGTTATTTTTTTACAATAAATATATAAATAAGATATATTTAAATATAAGGAATTATTCAAAATTCTCTTGTATTAAAAATTCTCAAATAACCAACAATTCGAATAAAATTTTTATACATTTTTAAAGAATACAATTTCATTAAAAGAAAATGAAAAATTATCAATAATGTATTTTTATACTCTTCCACATTTCTTCTTACTTATTTCGGTTTTCTTAATAATATAAATTTATTAAAAATTTCCTTTTCAAATAACCAGCGATTTAAAACTGAATAAAATAGTGTAAACGCTTGAGTTTACCTGCTGTTATAGTACAGCATTAACCCATTAGTTTCCATAAGCCTGTCTAAACTAATAGCTCGTGTCATTACTCTCCCTTTCCTCCGCATCTCTCGCCTCTTTCTGAACGATTTTCCCCCTAGAAATTGTGACTCGTGTCGAGAATATATCCATTAGAGCATCCATCACAGCGCTGCAGATGGTTTGGGAAATCCTTTTGAAGATTTCATAAACATAACGCGCTAAGCCCACAAATGTCATTGAAATATTTCAGTCAATCAGCGGTCCCAAGACACACAAGATGCCAATATTTTACCTCTTTAAAAATAAGCTCAAATTTCTTGTCCCGTTTGGGTAAAATCTACAAAAATAGATTACAGAGGGAAAGCGGCATAAATCCCGATGGAGCAGAAGTTTTTCTAGCCTAAGCTCGACAGTAATTCAATAATAAATTAATAGGCGTTGGTAATTAACGCTCAAAACTTTGGGTATAGGCAAATTCCGGGCAGCTGCGATCCAAAAATAATAAGGGAGAAATAAAGGCGCCCAAATGACTTCCGGGAATCAACAGAGAAAACACAAAAAACTGCCGACCAACAACAACAATAAAGAAAACTTCAGAAAAAAAACGCAATAACAACAACACAAATCTTGACAGCTGTAGGGAAACTGAAAATGAAACAAAATGAAAAACTAAAGACGCAACATTTGCATTTTCATGCGTTAAAGATTTATTGGTCCGCGACTGTTCCAGTGCGGAGTTATAGCCAAAGATATATGCATACCTCCCCCAAAAGCCCGATCTTTCTTTCCGCCCGCATTGTTTTGGCAGCTTTTTTTTTTGTTGTTCAAAGACAAAAGCCGCAGTGAAAAACAGTTTTCTCTCACTGTTTTTCCCCCTCATAGAGTTTCCATCTTTCATTTCCACACTGCGTAATCAAACCGAAATTTAATTGAAATTTCTTATGTAAGGGGCGTGGCTGGGGTTCCGATGTTTGCCCTGTTTGTTGGGGCGGCAAGGCTTTCACTTTGTACGTAAACAACAATTAGAGACTTTAATATTTTTCCGAGCTGTTAAAGGTTATGTCGTTGTTGGAAACGGGGTGGGGGGAACCGAAATCTAAACAACATTTTCAACACTTTTTCCCAGTGCTAGATAAACAAATGTTTCTCCCAAGCGCTTTCCCCGGGTTCACGGTCAAATGTTTCATTTCAATTGGCTTTTCCGGCCCCGTAAATCCCTCAACATCAGCGCTAATACTCCGTTCTCTCTCTCCATTCTCCATTCTCTCTCCTGTCTCTCCATTCTCTACGTTCTGTTGTTATTGTCTCAATACTTGTCTCTTGCCACTCGACTCTACTCGCGTCTCTTGGGCTCTTCAAACGTCTATTGACACTGACTAATGAGGCAAGCATTGCTGCAACTCATAAATTTCTGTGTCCAACTGTTGACATACAAAATAAACAAACCCAAACCCAAATCCAAACTAACAACTAAAAAAACCAAATGGTTCCGAACTCAAAAAATAAAAAAAAACTCAAAAAACTCAACTCATAAACGCGCATTGCGAGTATCCTGTGGTGCCTTTCTCTTATCTCAGGGCCATCTACGCCTTATCGTAGGGCTCATAAAAAGAATACAGCGAATACCATACATGTCCTTCTATTTAAAAACAGATATACGAGAAACAGAGAGAGAGAGAGAGAGAGGAAGAATAGGGAGAGAGAGAGAGAGCCCTACTTCGTAGTAACCTACGATATCTTGTTTGTTCGAAATGCGCAATAAAATCTTACTCTGATCCTTTGCTCAGATAGCACAAACAATGAAACGTTTGCTAGAAACATTAGACGTGCGCAGTTGATAAAATCACAGCATGAATGGCCCGCTAGATACCCTGTAAAATGCATAATAAATTGTGCATTTTATGTGTGTTGTGAAACAAATTAGAACCAGCTTTAAAAACTTTCTTAAAAGATTTCCATTCTTTTGTAAACTCTGTTAGCTTTTAAATGAATAAGTTTAAAACTTAAATTATAAGTTTGTTTTTTATTTTCTTTAATAAATTATTGACTGCTTTATTTTTATAAATTATAAATATAAAAGCTTAAAATAGACGTATTAATTCAGAAAATTATAATGAAGAAACATACGATTTTTAAATAAATATAAAAATTTAATGAGTTTGTTCTTAAGAATTTTAACTATACTTAGCTGTTGAATTTTCTTTGAAATGTAGAGTGTATAATATAACTTTAACTCCCTATGCTGCATTACAGGGTATGCGCTAGCACAGCTTTGTTTTTGTTTTGTATTTATTTCTGCTATCTCTTGAGCACAATTACAAATGCCTCAAAATTGTGATTTGTTTTTTGTGGCTGTTTGTCGTCTGAATCCCCAGCGAAATGGCGCCTTGTTTATTTTGTATTCTTTTGGAGTGTCCTGGAAGAGTCTTCACCCTTTTAGCGCCCTTTTTAGCAGCTACCTGCATGCCAGATTGTCATCTATTACAGGAATAACAAGCAGACGAGGGAAGAAGAGGCAGCAAGGGTAACCAGGAAGCTATGGATACAAAGGCTTGTGGTTGATATGCAGATGCAGGCATGGGAAATATTGGATTGGGGTATATTTGTTTTATATTACACGCTTGGCTGGGTCTACGCCTCTTGCCACGTGCACGTGCAAATGGTTCTGAAGCGATGGCTTTGATAGGAAAACCTGGCCAAAGAATCGCAAGTTCATTAGCTGTCCATCAATGTGGCTCTATGTTCTATGATAAATCGCCATGAAATTAACAATAACAACAAGACCAATAACAAAAGGTAGCCAAAGGTACAAGTAAAAAATCGTTAATTTCAAGCGGGCGGAACGTTTAATAAATTGTATCTCATAGATACACGAGAGAATGTATCTTCCAAGTGCCGCAGGGCATTGGTTGTACTTGAACTCTGTTGACCAGAGTCTGCAACTTGTTAGCGAGCTGGCTGTGATTACTGATTACACTATTATTAAGCGAGTTTTCGCGCAGTGTAGGCTCATCTCCCTCTCTCTCCCGCTCTATCTCTAATTTCGGTTCGTTCCGCTCGTCGTGCGATGACAAATTGACTTCGTTAGACTCTGAAATATGAGAGGCAAATTGAAAAACGCTTTTTGTGGCTGGCTCGAGGCTGTTGAATCTAGCGCTGATTGCGGCTTGAGGTTAAAGGATGCCAGGTAATTGCCACCTGGATGTACACTGAGAGATAAATCAAGAGGTTTTGTGCTTAAATCATTGATGAGACGGAAAATACTTCATCTAAGAATTAAATAATTTGTTTAAAATACTTATTTCTAAGACGCTTTAGATTAAGAATGAATATATTTTATTCAATGAACTTTTAGGATAAAATAAGACACGATTCGTACTTGATTTAAACATTCTTCTCACTTATTTAAAAATTTTGTTATCTTGATGAGGCTGAATTTTGTCATATTGCGAATTTTACTGAAATTCTATTCTAAACTTTTTGAATTTGAAAGCTTTATTTTGAGGAACGAATCCCTCTTTATTTTTCTGAGTGTATGCTCCTGCCAGTCGTCATTAATTGCATTTGTCTAGACAGATTTCCTCGTGACGCGATCAAAAATTGTGTATATTATATTAAGTGGCAGTTGTAGTTTAGACAAACGCTTTCAGAATTGATTGCAATCATGTTTTTTAATGGTGTGTACACACTGCTGCATCTAATATCCTGT
Organism: Hypselothyrea guttata; assembly: GCA_035045125.1. NCBI lineage: Eukaryota > Metazoa > Arthropoda > Insecta > Diptera > Drosophilidae > Hypselothyrea > Hypselothyrea guttata. The sequence continues at coordinate 520,538 of JAWNNJ010001722.1, read as the reverse complement.
TTCAAGGCATTGCACCCCCACAAAATTGCCACCCCCTGAGCACTTTACTGCGTGTGAACACGCGACACTGGCGCCATCTGGCGGCCACGGCGAATACCTATCAAATATTCCCAGTGTTTGCCCACAGCAATGCGTGAGTTAGTCAACAACACCAATAACAATAACAGTAACAACAACACCAGGCAGGGGGAAGTACGAAAAAATAACAGTTCTAACTATCCCCTGTCTGCTTTTTATCCCCTGCCTAGGTCATTTCCTTCGGCAATCTCATTTCATGCTCGGCTGAATTTGAACCTCAAGCTCAGCACTTACAGGTTGCGCCTGTTTGGGCAGTTAGGATCAACAACTGGTGAGAATTGGAGAATATTTTTATGCCTTTCTAAGTGTTTCTCGACATGTTTCGAGATATTTCAAATTTATTGTACAGATCGGACCCGATTTAAGCTGTGGCATTAGTCTGGTCTGCTCGTTGAGCTAATGGCATAGTTGTTGCTCGCTTTTTATTGTTTTTTCTCTTTTTTTTCGTTTTTTAGTTTTTTGTAATGTTTGTGGCTTAGGGGAGGGATTACATTTTATGCGTTTGCCTTTATGTTGCATGCTTTTTAGCGTTGCACAGTGGGCGCAAGTTAGCAGAAAGTTGGCGGAAAAAGAAATGAATGAAATGAATTCAGACAGGCAGTCTGAAATTTATATCTCGAAAACTTCAATAACTAGAGCAGCCATTTTCCGAATGTGGATAGATGTACCCCATACGCAGATCAAGTTTATTTTAAATACTGGATGTCCAGCGCTTTTTACGCCCGAATCGATAAAAACCGAATAACAAGCGCAATATTCTACATAAGAGGTTGTTATTTAAAATATATACTCTCAACCATTTTGTTTAACTATTCTGTAAAACTCATTGAAATCGATTTATAAATGCAGAAGAAATTAGAGAAACAATATTGCGGGATTTGCCTTGATCGCTCTCTGGCGATTGATTATGTGCTATTTTCCTGTATTTATTCTATTTGCAGTATTATTTATATCTTTTGTAAATTTGCTTTCTATAAATTTTTTGTATAATTTTGTTTTATTTTCTACTTTGAAACAATCATGCTTCAACCACTGTGCGTACTGCTAAAACAACGTTTTACCGCACTTTTGTGTGCATACGATTTTTATGTTTTAACGGCAATTTTCGCATGTGGCACTAAAAAAACCTAAAAAAAATGTAAGTGGAGAAGGAAAAACAAAGGGAAACAGCGCGTAAGACAAAAGTATCGCATGTCAAACGCAAGTTTCGAATTTGATTTAATTTATGAGCCAAGACAAATTGCAGACTGGCCACATATGCCATACAAATACCCTGTAGATATGTTTGCTTTGGCTGTAGCTACAGTTGTATCTCAACTGGAGACATGCGTGACGATGGGCGCGTCCACTTTGACCCCTCGTCCAGACAGGGGCGTGGAGGGGGGGCAAATACAACGACTTTCAACACATTTCTCAGCTAATTAACAGCGATGACTGTTGGCAATTCAACTTTGCTTAGGAGTAGCAGAACTTTGCCATTTTTTATGTATTTTTTATATATTTTTTTGCAATTGTCGGTCAGACATAAACAGTCTTAGATACATTTACAGATACAGATGCATTTACAGATACAGATACTTTAGCGATAGATTGTTTTTGTGCTGGCAGCGCGAGGCTGTAATTACTTTGACCTGCTTCTGTTAACGAGTGTCGAACGGGCCAACGTCTCAACTGCCTGCCACATGCCACATGCCGCATGCCCCATATATATCCCCTCTCCCTCTCTCCCGCTGCTGTCTCTCTAATGCCGTGAAATCCGCTTCAATTGGATTTCCATTGACGCCGTTGCGTTTCTGTCTTGTTTTGTTTTGTTTTGTGTCACTTTTTTTTCACTTTCGATACGCAACGTCGTTTTGTTATTTCCATTTCCATTTCCATTTGGTTTTCTGTGTTCTTTTGCCCTCTCGATTTCCAGCAGACTGCACAATTTCCCTGCTGATAGTGATAATGATAATGATAATGTCCACAGATTATGACACGCAGCTTGGTTGAACTTTAAGTTCACATTTTAATGGAATTTCGGTTGATTTACATGTACTGAGGTCGCGGCTTGGCATCGATTTCTCCTCTCCTCCCCCTTCCTCTCTGACTCTGCCTTACCCCTCTGCTTTGATCTGTTTGCTGTGCGTGGGTCTTAGGCATTTGTTGAGGCTTCTTCTGTTAAATTTGTTCTCAATGATAAGCAGCGGCATAACACTCGTTTATTCATTCATTCGAATCATTTCTGATTTAGACTTTCGGGCATTTCGGTGTTATCAAGTGTCAGCTGAGGCTTCAAAAGATCAATAGATCATTGGCTCAGCTCTCATATTGTTTCAGAGAATTGTGGAAACTACATATATAATGAGATTCAGCAAGTGCGCAGCTTTATGAGATGCACAGAGAGTTTTATTGTTGCAACAAAGCTTGCTTTATTGAAAGAAACTAAAGCAAAGGCAAGCAAAAGATTTAAAATATTTTTATTTTATATAGTTTTTTCGATGTAGATAGTTTATAGAAATAGAAACTTTTGGTTTGAAATCTCAGAAGTCTCAATATAAATTAATAATTCTATTTTAAAGAAAAACCGATGTAAACAAATATTTTAATTATTTAGAAAACACTCAATTTTCATTTAATTAATTTGTAGTTAAATTTAATTTAATGTTGTATATTGTTATGTTTTGTATTTGTATTTTGATCTTATCTGTCGGCTATCAGTAATAATTAAATAAAATTTATTTATTTAAAAAATAAAATAAAAATCGGTATATTTAAATTATTAATACTGATAGGTATTGTTTTTTATGACAGTTAAAAAATAAATATAAATGCCTATTTTAATATTGACAAATTTCTGTTGTCGTAAAATACAAGATATAGCTACGGATTCTATGAAATTGTATTTATGTATTTCAAAAACTATAGTTTAGATATTTATTATCAATTACTTCTTAAAATAAAAGGTTTTTAAATGATGCCATATATATTTGAATCTTATCTTAACTCCTAATAAATTCTGTTTTAGCCAGGCTAATGTAAATTTAATGAGCTACTTTGCTGCTAACCTATTTATATTCTATTCTGGCTAAAAAATGGTAATTTTTTAGACATTTTCTCATGACTTTTGCCGCCTGCGCTGCGGTCAATTAGCAGCCGTAGTGCAAACAAACGGAATCCTGGAACGTGCTTCTTTAACAATAAAGAAATTACGGGAAATTTTGCGTAGAGTCGACGGCATCTTTGCTTGTTAATGATTGAGATTGAGAGCATGACCTTGGAATCCCCTACGGTTTTCCGTATTCCGTTTTCCGTTCTGTCTTATGTTTAAACTCGGAACGTTGCGCCCGAAGTTTTCCGCTAATTACGTGGAAATATGTGTGAAATGTGCTGAAACGCACGTAGTCTTAGAGTCCTTAGACCGTAGGGTGGCTTTGGCTTCGAGTTACAAATATTCAAGTCGAAAGTCCTGGAATTACAAACCATGTTCGTCGAGTATTCTTGCGCAGCTGGCTGCTTAATAAATTTGCGGTCTTCCCGCCCCGAAAATGCCGAATTTTCTTGCTTACCTGAGCTGCTTTTCCAGGTAGTGAATACGGCTATTCAGGTAGAAATTTCAACGTAGCAGAAATGCAAAAAATATGGCCGACATTTGGGTTTCGGGATTCGGGATTTTCCTTTGCCCCGTATAAAAGTCGGCAAGGAAACGCGACGCCTGCCAGTAGCATTTCAGACTGCGATCGTGATAGATCCTAGATCCTTAGCTGCTTAGCAACTACAAAAACTATAACTACAAAAATTTAAAAAAAATAAATCTGTGTTAAGCGCAGGTTAGCATTTAATAAAGAATTATTGTTAAATTTCTTTAATTAATTTTCCTTTTTTTTCGCTTTTTATTTGCAGAATTCCTGTAGAGTTCTTTAAAGTCAGAAAGCTAGAACATGGGCGAGCTCGAGGAGAAGGAAACGCCACAGACTGAAACCAACGCGGCACAGGAAACGCTGGAGGAGCCCAAGGAGACCGACAAAATGCTGGACAGCAAGAAGGAGGAGGCCAAAGAGAAAACGCCCACGCCGCAGAGCTCCAAGCCGGCCACGCCCAATGCCGGCAAGAAGTCGCCACTGCCGGAGTCCAAAGCCGATGCCAAGGGCGAGGAGATCATCGATATACCCGCTGAGAATGGCAGCAAACCAAATGGCGCCGCCAGCGATGCTGTCGAGGAGAAGAAGATCAGCAAGGAGGAGCGCGAGGTGAAGCCCAAGAAGATTCCGATCGGCGGATTGAAGCTGCCTGGTTTCTTCATGAAGAACAAGCCCAAGGCGGAGGGCGATGGCGCCGAGGGGGAGCTGCTCGAGCAGGACAAGGAGCAGGAGGACAAGGAGAAGGCAGAGGCCGTGCCTAAGGAGGAGGCCAAGCCACGCGCCAATCTTGGCCAGCGTCTGCGCAGCTTCTTTGTGCGCAAACCGGCGGCTGAGAAGGAGCAGGACAAGAAGCAGCTGACCAACGGCGATGCCGATGCCAAGTCGGGTAAGTTGACAACGGAAATACACTGCGAAAAAAACCCAAAAACTTCCTACTTGATACAAATTTTCCTCATGTAATCCAGAATTTCCTGAATTCCTGATATTTTACGTACAATCAATATCGCTTTAAATTTTTCATGTTACTATTTGTTCTCAAATCAATATTTTATTTAGAACTTGGCAAAAAATGTTGTGAGTAATTTTATCCTGCAAATTCAAGAAAGTTTTTGGTGCTTTTCCCTGAGTGTATATCTATTTAAATTAATTATAGATATTAATTATATTTTTTTAATTTCTACAGAAGCCACCGCTGAGGCTGCACCCGCTGAAGCCACGGAGCCTGCTCCGAAGCGCGGACTTCTCAATGCCATCAAGCTGCCCATTGCCAACATGATGCCCAAGAAGAAGTCTGGCGAGGATGTGGAGCTGGGCCTGGGCAAGGCCGGCCTGGCCTCCATGGAAACGCTGGATGACTCTCTGAAGGATCAGGACACCGTGGATCGTGCGCCACTGAAGAGCAACGGCGAGGAGCTGAAGAGCGAGCTGAAGGACGAGAAGTTGGCTGCGGAGCAGAAGCTGGCCGCCGAGGAGGAGGAGCGCGAACCTCCCGTCTCCCTCTGGTGCCGCCTGCGCGGCTACAAGTGCAGCGTGGACGACGCCCTGATTGTCTTTGGCATACTGCTCTTTATGCTGCTCCTGGCAGTTATTGGCTACGTCCTAACCCATGAGACGCTCACCTCACCGCCGCTGCGCGAGGGACGCTACATCTCAGCGGTCACCGGTTGTGGCATGGTGGAGGGGGTGAAGGAGGATGGCGCGTTTGCCTTCCGTGGCATCCCCTATGCCAAGCCGCCGGTGGAGGAGCTGCGCTGGCAGCCGGCGCAGCTGATCAACGACATCGCCTACTGCTGGAACGAGACGTTGCAGGTGCACAATCGCAGCACCGTCTGCACCCAGCGTCTGGGCAACGGCAGCACCGTGGGCGAGGAGGATTGCCTGTATCTGGATGTGGTTACTCCCCATGTGCGTTATAGCAATCCCCTGCCCGTCGTGGTGCTCATTGGCGCCGAAACCCTCGCCGGCCCCTCACCTGGCATTCTGCGTCCCTCGGCGCGTTATTCGCGCTCCCACGATGTGATCTTTGTGCGTCCCAACTTCCGGCTGGGCGTCTTTGGTTTCCTCTCCCTGGATCCGCTGACCAAGGATGCGCATCCTCACAGCTCTGGCAACTACGCTCTGTCCGATATCATCGCCGTGCTGCAGTGGATACAGCTGAACATTCGGCACTTTGGCGGCGATGCCAAGTCGGTGACCTTGCTGGGACATCGTGCTGGAGCTACGCTGGTCTCCGCCTTGGTCACCTCCAAGGAGCTCGAGGGTCTCTACACGCGCGCCTGGGCCTCCTCCGCCTCGGCGATTTATCCCGGCAAATCGCTGCAGGAGTCGGAGCGCATGAACGCGCAGCTTTTGGGCACCTTGGACTGCCAGGATGCGGATTGTCTGCGCGGCGCCTCCAGCGAGAAATTGTGGGCGGCCACGCCCGATACCTGGTTCAACTTCCCCGCCGCCCTGCCCCAGGCCCACGAGCTGAGCAACTCGCAGCGTCACGAGTGGCTGGTGCTCGACGGTCACATACTGAAGCAACATCCCTCGGAGGCCTGGAAGCAGGTGCCCACTGCGGATCAGCTGAAGCATCCGCGTCTGGTGATGGGCGCCACGGCACACGAGGCGCATACGCTGAAGCTGCGCGAGCTGCACGCCAACTGGACCGCCGAGGATGTGCGCGCCTATCTCCAAGCCTCCCAGCTGGGCGCCATGGGTCTGACCGATGAGATCATCCAACGCTACAATGTCAGCAACTATGCCGCCTTGGTCTCGATCATCACCGACATACGGACGGTCTGTCCGCTGCTGACGAACGCCCGACTGCAGCCTAGCGTGCCCTTCTACGTGGTCACCCAGGGCGAGGGGGAGGATCAGCTGGCGACGGTGGACGCAGATGTCCAGGCCATCCTGGGACGCTACGAGCCGCACACTGTGGAGCAGCGTCGATTTGTCTCCGCGATGCAGCAACTCTTCTATTACTATATTGCCCAGGGCACGGTGCAATCGTTCGATTCGCGTCGTCGCGTCATCATCGTGGGGCAGGATGCGGTGGGGCAGGAGGATCACGAGCACTGCAACTACTGGATCAGCAAAGATATTGTGCCACGCTACGCACGCATCGATTAGGAAACTCAATTCCGACTTTCCCCACTTCCTCACAATCCCCCGAAGACCATCCAAAATTCCCATTCAGAAATTCGATCTTCTCTCGATTCTATGCTATTTGTAGAACTTTCTGCCCGATTTCAATTTGCGTTTAGTTTAGTTTAAGTGAATCTAGTGTTTATATACGCATATATAACTGTACATTTAGTTCTCGATGCATTATTTAAGTTGTAAGTTCTTTAAGTCTAATGCTAACTCCACACAAACTTCATTCATGTCTCAACTAAACCTACACGCGAATATATATACGGATATATCCAGGCATATATCTCTGATAATGTATTCTTTAAGCTTAATACACACACACACAAATAAAACACCACAAAATATATATATTATATACTTGAAAAGTATAGACTAAATCTCGTCTTTGAACTATCCCGATACACACATGCTATAACTCTTAAATATTCTATATGCATATATATATAGAAATCGAATCTAATGACCAACGAGCTCTTCTTTTGATACAATTTTACATAGCATTATTTGGGGGCTATAGACATCAGATCCGACACAAAATCAAACTATATAGTTTATAATCAAACTGACAGAACGCATCAAAAAAATATTAAAAAGCTAGAAATTTATGTATAAAACGTGTGTTTAACATTTGAGACTGTCCCGAGGGCTACAATTTACATATATATATATAATACAATTCATATATATGTTGATATATTATATATATGAGACTTTGGTACATTTGAAACTGCAATTTATTTAGTTTCGAAATAAATTCGATTTGCCCATTTACACATACAACATTTTCTATAGCTTTATATGTATATTAATCTAACCATTTTTAATACCTATGTAAAACGCTGCATTTTTCCATCAATGTTCATCAAATTATCATTAAAACTTCGTTTGATTCATAACGAATATACTCAAATATACTAAATGTATGTAAATGTTTAGACTCATTCGAAAAACCAAACAAAACAAACACAAAATACTAGAATCAAAACGAAAAACATACTGCAAATACATATAGCATTTAGCATTATATATATGTACGATCAAGATCTGTGTGTAAAGTGATACAATAACAAAAGATACATTTACATATATACATGTATAAAGTTTGTGTATGTGCATAAAGCATCAAAATGTTTAAATAAAATGCCACATGGAAAAAATAAAAACATAAACTGTAACTAATTTATTGTGACTAACTTCAATTCTGGGTTTGATGTACTTTTCGTGCTACCCTCGCTGGGGTTTCTAGCTGGAACTAAATTGCATATTTTCGATCTTATTCTTAAACTTCAATATCCAATTTAAATGATTATGAAAGAACCACATCATTTGGAAATCGGTTGAGTTTTGGTAAAGCTATGAGCATTCAAAACTTGAAAAAGTGGATTTTTTCCCACCTGGTAGCAATATTGGCCTTAAAATCTGAATTTTACTGGATTGGTTTTTTCCGCATAGTTTTACAATACAATTAGTAAGAGCATCTATTCTTTCAATTTTAAAACAAAAGTTTTTTACCAGAACATTTAATGTTTTTTTTAAGGGGTAAGGGTTAAATTTTTTCCAAAAAATTTAAAATTTTTGTGATTTAATTTTATGCTTAAATTTGAATTACCATCTTAAGAAAGAACGACACCGTTTGAAAATCGGTTAAGTTTTGGTGAAGCTATGCGCATTCAAAGTTCAACAAAAATAGTTTTTTGTTTTTTTATTGTTCAAGGAGTGATAATCCCCTTATAAAACCGATTATGGATCTAAAATCTAAATTTTTCTACCAAATGTTGTCATGTTTGTTTTTTTTCTGCATAGTTTTGCAATACAATTGGTTAGAGCATCAATTTTTACGATTTAAAACAATTAGTTAGAGCATCAATTTATACGATTTAAAAAAGGTAAATTAAAAAACAAAATTTCAGAAAATTGCATAGTTTATTCTGCTTACTTTTGCAATACAATTTGTTACGAATACAATTTACTAACATTTATTAAATTGTTTATTTGTTCGTAGCAGAAAGCGCGGCCTGCGTTGCGCTCGCATTGTTTTCTGTCATGGTGTGTGTGCGTATGCGTGTGATGGCAGACGAAAGCCGCATTTCAGAGGCGATTTCTGGGATGGATACCAGGCGATCAGAACTGGCAGCAAGCTCCTTGTTGTTCTCTCCATTTGCTTTGGCTCTTCGTTTCTCTCTTGTTGTTCGTGTTCATATGCGTGTATCGCAAGCACGCGATGTTGACTATCGATAAGTCGCAGGGCTGCCAGATCGTTAAAAACAGAGCGCAAGTTGGCGCCAACACAAACGGTGGCGGCAAATTCAAATTTGAAATGTCTGTTTGCGTATATTACATGCAAAATTAAGTTATTAATGAATTTTCAATCAATTTTAAATAAATAAAAGTTAGTAATAAACATAATTTAACAAAAATTCAATAAATCTGCAATATATTAATTTTAAAATGCAGAAAAACAACACATTGCATTAGGTTTAGTCTCATTTATTTATGTTATTTATAAAACAGATAATATATAAGTATACATATACATATACACACACACACGAGTATATATGTGTGTATCTATATATATTTATTTATTTGTTTGCCATCTGTTTGGTAGATTAAAATATACAAAATTTAGCTAAAAATCTTAAAACTCTAACGTTGCCATAACAGTATGTATATATATATATATAATTATGCTAGATTTTCGTTATCTTCATGTTAAAATTAATCCATTGTTAGCATCATGCACGTTCCATATAATCACCTACACATTCCAATTGCCATTTTAATCCGATTTGTAATCATATATATATGTATATATATATTTAACTATACGCTAATTTGTGGCTCGCATTTGCTGATTTTAAATGCAGACGTTCCATAGTTCGCCTGTTAAATATACACAAATTAAACTTAAATATATGTAGATAGATGCACGTATAATGAGTATAGGGTAGGGTATATACTATATATAGACTACACAATATTATGTCAACAGATTTGCTAAAAACCCTATTTCCAACCCTTTCCGACCAACATTTCAACTAACTAATGAAGACCTTGCCTGCACTGCATTCCATATCCCAATATTCCGTAATAAAATTGCCACATTCGTTCTTAGCACTAAGTCCATGCGAATATAAAGTAAATGGGTTTTATCTTAGAATAATGCATAATTTATCTATATATATATAGATAGAGAACTGCTTGTCGCAATATCATAATTAATTTAGTTGGTCTTATCCAGCGTTTGTTCTGTTTTTTTGGTTGGTTCCCAGCCAATTCAACAACGAGTACACAAATTAATGGTGTATACATAGATTTATAAGAAATTACTTAATCATATCTATATGTTTATAGGTAAAACTATGGCTAATAAGTGAAACATGAGGTCCAGAAGTTGTCTTTTCTATATACAATTATAAATTGCAGTGCATAATATCGTAATATCGTAATATCATTATCGTTATCATAATTCGTAGCTTGGCGGTTTTATAAATTGCTGTATACTCTGTAAAACTGAATAATTCGATGTTTAATATATTCGTTAGATTTTCCAGAACTGAAAATAGTATAGTTTCTATGGTTTCTATAGTTTGTAAGGCTGTTGCTAGGGGGGGTTTTTGAGGGAGCTCTTGTAAGATTCGTTGCACTTTCAGTTGTTAGTTTAAAATATGCATAAGATTTGACTAATGTAATGGAATATATATGCCTTAGACTCTATATGCAATATGTATATATGATGTATATATATTATGTATATTCAGATAGACATATAAACGCACTTCCTTCACAAACATTTTCCATTTTCTATTCCCCACGTTGCGAAACCTCAAAAACTGAGTGCATGAGATACATCGGCTAAATTTCTCTAAAATATTTATATAATATTTAATCTGCTCGAAGAATATAAATATTGTATATAGACTTTGAATATATATCATAATATAATTATACTTTAGTTTTTAACTTAGATATATTTATGTTTTATGTACTTTCCTTGGGAGGTAATTGTAGATTTCGAATTTGTAACGGGTTGCAAATATTTGTATCGTTGTTCGATATATGTAAGTATGTATGTATGTATGTACATGGAAATAAAACTCATGAATATTGAAATAATAATTTTATTTTAATAATAAAAATAAAAAATAATCATAAAAAATGTTTACAATAAATGAACAGAGTTCAACTCAAAACTCACATTTTTTCCAACTTCTTTCTTCATTTTGTTTATTGTTTTTTTTTTGTTGTTGTTGTTTGTTGTTATTATTATCAACTTTATCAGCAAGTTTGTCAAAAAATCGTAAACTCTTGCGTCATAGATAAAATTTAAAGATAAAGATAAAGGTACTTAGAGAACGCAACTAACGATTATTATGGTAAATAAAAGAAATATCGTAATCGAAATAGAACTAGGAGTTTGTATTGGTTTTTGCTGATAGTTTTCTTGCTAAGAATTAATTGCTTAATTTCCATTAATTAAACTTTAATTTAGTTTAGTTTTTATGCATTTAAGAGATTGCACATTTAGTTTTTGGGCAGTGTTTGGAAATTGTGTGTGTATGTGTGTGTGATGGAACTATTATTTCTGACAGTGTGGCTGTATTCGTATCTGTGGCTGTTGTGTGGTGGCAGTGTGACCGTACTTAACCGAAAAGTGTTTACAAAACTATTTCAGACCAAAAGTTGTATTGTTATTTTCAATTTTTTCAAGTTTTTTTTTTCAATTTTTTGAACTGTATTTTGGCATGCGTGCTGTTAGCTGAAGCTGCACTTGAAAACTGGGAAATATATATTTAAATATAATCCCCAGATTTCCCAGTTAAGCCTGGATTTAGTTGCTCTGCAGTGTTGTTGTTGTGGTTTTGTTGTTGCTGTTCTTTTTGTGTTTGTTTTTTAATCATAATATACAAAACTTATCAACTAATAATTACAAGAAAGTTTCGACCAGCAGTTTGTTTTTAACCTTTAGACTGTGGCTACAATTAGGATATAGTAGATTGGGCAGGGGTTTGTATTTTGTTTATAGCAGAAACACTTAAATAAATAAACTAGCGATTAAATTAAACCTAGGCGTACAACTATGAAATATTATTTCTCATTTCTCATTATAAAATAAGCAACAAAAACAACGAGTCCCAACAGCTTCAAAAACTACGACTTGAACTAGTTCGCGTATTGGATTTGCGGTATAAACTGTGGGCTGTTGGGTCGGTTAGGGAATAGGGGTTTTTTTACCAGGGATGGGGGCATTTAGTTTATGTATTAGGCTAGGCTTTGTAGGTATACAGTAATTCGTAGCTATAAGTTTGTTGTATTTTTCACATCGAATATCAATAAGAACTCGCTCCTCATCAGCAATAATAATTAATAATAATAATAATGATAATAATATATAATAATAATCAATAATAATAATAATAATAACAATTAATTAAATGTTACAATTAAAACACTAAAGCCAATGAATAGATCTTTAATTACTAACGAATTTTCTTAGTTTTTTTTTGTAAACTTTTTTTGTTTTTTGCGTTTTGTGTGTGTATTATGTATATATGTATAGATATAGCTAGAGCTATGTAATTTATACTCTCTCGTCATCCTGTTCTGATCTTTAGCTTTATCCGCCTCGGCTTAGACCTAGAAAAACTCAACATGTACAAAAAACCCTTCTCACAATTCACATGATCTAACCAAACAATATACGAATATATAACTATATATAGCTATAACTATATAGATCGCTTTTTTGTATATATATGTATACATATTGTTGTATCTGTCAGTTTTGCTGTCTATATATCTACTATTGCCGCTAGCCGGTTTAGCTCCCATACTATTGCCACCGATTCCGTAAGCTTACGATATCTATTTACAAGCTCCGATCTCCGATCTGCGCTCTCCGATCTCGGATCTCCTTCGATCTCAAGCTCTTCGATCTCGGATCTCCTCCGATCTCAAGCTCGCCGAACTGCGCACTCCGATCTCGGATCTTCTCCTATCTCAAGCTCTGCGCTCTCCGATCTCGGATCTCTCGGATCTCCTCCGATCTCGCTCAGACGCCATTGCAGTCGATCTCGACTATATCCTTGGGCACGTCCACAAACTGATAGACCAGCCGCTGGCCATCGACCTTGGCCAGAATGCCACGTTGGTAATAATATCGGAGAGCCCTGCCCATCGTCTCGTAGTTCATATCGGGCTTGTTCTTGTGCATGCCCCAGAGGCGGGAGACGGCCTTGGAGTCCACCAGTTTGAAGACGCCCTTCTCCCGATTCGTCCATTTGATGAAGCGCGGACAGTACTCCCGATCCTGGAGCAGCTTGAGCAGGAACTCCCACAGGTAGGTGGTGGAGCCCTCCCGACTACGCCTCTTCACGCCCATCTCCAGCTTGGGCTTGCGCGGCTTTTTCGCCTTGCGCTGCTGAAAACCGCCCAGCTCCAGCATATAAGAGAGATCATAGTTCACGCTCGACGTTGCCCCCTGTGCCCCCTGGGCGCCACCTGCCCCTCCGCCCGTGCTCAGCATGGCCGCCGCTGCCACGGCGCTGCTGCTGCTGCTGACGACGGAGGCGGCGGCTGCCGCTGCCACCGCATTGGCAATTGTGGAATGCGTGTGCTGCGCTGTGGCATGCAGCTGATGCGGATGCGAGTGCGAGTGCGGATGCGGATGTGGATGCGAATGCGTTGACGTCAGCTGCGTTTGCTGCGGATGCTGCTGCTGCTGCTGTTGCTGCGGGTGTTGCTGCTGCTGCTGCTGATGATGTTGCAACTGCTGGTGATGTGACAACTGCTGCTGCTGCTGTTGTTGCTGTTGCTGCTGCTGTTGTTGCTGCTGCTGCTGCTGATGTTGCAGGGAATGATGCTGATGTGTGGCAAAGCCATTGCCAGCTGCTGCGCTGCGCTGCGCTGCTGCTGCCGTTGGCGCATTGAAGTAGGACGTTGGCAGATAACTGGGCGCCCCTGCCACGCCTGGGCCACCGTTGACGCCGCTCACCCCGCCGCCGTTGCTCGACCCGCTGCTGCCGTAGTAATTGTCGGGCACTGTGGGGATGAAAGGAAAAACAAAAGATATAAAGCATGAGTTTAATTTATTAATTTTAATAAAATTAGAACATTTAAATTTTACAAATATTTCTTAGTTTCTTAAAATTTATTATCTTAATTTTTTTATTTATTTATTATTCACAATAACAGGGAATATTTTTAAAATTCAGAACCAAGTCACAATAAATTCTTTAATATTTTTTTATAGAATTTATTGTTATATGATTTTATAAATATTTTCCAGCTTTTTCTAGTTTTGTATGCTACATTTATTATACAACAAAAATGAAGTATGTATAATAAAAATATTTAAGAAATTTTTTTAAATTGTAAAAGTTAGTAACAATAAATAGTTTAATTTTTCTAATACAATTTATTGTGCCCCAGACTTTAATTTTACAAATATTGCTCTGATATTTATATTATAAATCATTTTTATTTTAAATTACAAAATTTAAACTTCTGCATGAAAATCTGAGATTTTTAACTCAACAAATTATTATTTTTATTATTTATTTCAAAATTGTTTCCGCTAGATTTGCATATAAATTTCATCTATTTTTCTACCTCTCAGGCACCACTGTGCGCAGCGCTTTGCGCTTCTTTCGTGACTATTTCAGCGTGCGCACAGGTACACAAACAAACATACATGCATGTAATTTTGTATGCTATTTAGTAAGTTGTGTTTTACATCCGGCGTCAGCTTCGTTGCCCAATTCAACGCGCGAGCGGAGTGTTCGCCCAGGGGGAGGGAGGGCGGTAAGCATTGGATTAACAGAGGGCAGCAGCAGCCAAAGACAGAGAGCGACTGAGAGTTGAATGAAAATCAAAAGTAATCACGCTCCCAACAACAACAACAGCAACAACAAAAGCTGCTGAGAGCCGACGAGCGCAAGCTTCGCTTCGTTAGTGCATTCGTCGTTCGTGAGAGCGTAATAAAAACGAGAGAGCGAGAGAGAGACAGCACTGCCACATTGCTGTTGTTGTTGTTGCTGTTGTTGCTGTTGCCGTCGCTGTCGTTGTCGTTGTGACCTTCACAATTTGCGCAAAGGCAATGTGTCGATGACCACAGATTTACACACACACACAGCCAAGCATAGCCAGAGAGAGAGAGAGAGAGCGCGCGAGAGAGCGTAACAAAGAGCGCGAGAGCGCATAAAATTGCTTGGCGAGTGCAACAAATACAAATACAATTGTATGCAGTTGCTGGTGTGTGCAAGCGAGACATACGTATATACATGCATACATACATCATACATACATTTATACATATTTACATACATTTATACATACATACATTCTGCCTGCACCTAAAGCTGCTGTTGCTTTTATTTTATTTTATTTTATTTCTCTTTTTTTTAATTTTTCATACATTCCTACATACATTCTTACATTCTTCTAAATTTTGCTACATTTCCTACTCACCCCCTACGCCGCGATTCCATATGTTCCGCAACGAATTCGCCGCATTGTTCTGGTATAAATTCGGATGCAGAAATGTGCCCGTATGCAGGTGCGCCGCTGCCGCTGCCGCCGCTGCTGCCGCCGCCGCTGCCGAGTGGGTGGCCGCTGCCGCTGCCGCAGCCGCTGTCGCTGTTGTTGTTGCTGTGGTTGGCGTTGTTGTTGCTGCCGCTGCTGTTGTGGGCATGCCTAGACGCGCCTTCAACTCGTCGGCGCAGGGCTGTCCGCCGGAACTGGAGCTGTCCACGTCGGACACACCGCTGTCCGCCGGACTGGGCGGAAATGAACCTGCAAAATTGAAGGAATTGCGTTTAGTAGAGTTTTATCGATATCGATATTATTAATGTTCGGAATTGAATGGCAATATCGATAGGATTGCTTTTAAAGTAAGATGTCGATAATAAGTGATAATAATAATAATAAAATATGTTCGATAAATATCGATAACAGTCATTATCGATAGCCGCATTTATAGATAGAGCGCTCTATTGATATCTTGCCAATGCTAGCTTAGAGGCTGGCAACAAAAGGGGCGTGGTTGACCTTCCACTTCAGCTTCTTCTTCTTGCAACTCGCACTCACCTGTTGTGGCCGTCGTGTAGTTTCTGTGATGTGGATTGTGGATTGCCCCACCGCTGAGCAGATTGTGCAGCAGCGGCCGATGTGGTATGGCCAGTGGTTGCTGCTGCTGCTGTTGCTGCTGTTGCTGCTGCTGCTGATGTGCATTGTTGCTGTGTTGCTGCTGCTGTTGCAGCGGTGTCAGCAGCGGATTCTGCTCGGTTTTGATGTGCAACAAAGTGCTGGCAGCGCCAAATGCCTGCTGCTGCTGTTGCTGCTGCTGTTGCAGGTGTTGTTGCTGCTGCTGCTGTTGGTGTTGCTGCTGCTGATGCTGCTGCTGCTGGTGAGGTGATGGACTGGTGGATTGTTTGACAATAGGAATTTCGGTGTCTGTAAGCAGATATAAATAAATAACAAAAGTTTATTAAAGAGATAATTTTAAGGGGATTTTTTTTACGTAATATTAATTATAAATTTTATTTTTGTGAAAAATTTAAATGAATTTTTTGGTTTTGCATTAAATATTTGTGGAATTATGCATAAAATTAATTAGTAAACAAGAAAATTCGCGATTTTTACTATTTTATTTGATTTTTTTAGATTATTAAATTTGTGTAAAATTCATAAAAAATTTGTCTAAATTTCGATTTCAGATATTTTTATCTATATTATATTTATATAAAACCCTCTATTATTATATTTTTGTTGTTCTGTAAAATCTAATAAATATGCACTAGAAATTTTAAATAATGAATTTTAACTCTACGAGCAATTCAAATTAGGTTGATGATTTTGTCTGACATCAAAGCTTATATTTGCATTTAATTATGATGATATTACTAATAATATCGTTATGATTATTATATTATAGGATATTATACGTATTTGATGGTTAAGTAACTGCCTTTTTAGACAGCTATAATTGCCATTGATTCGAAAGCAACAAGCGCAACTGTTGCGACCCAATTAAAAGTCGTTCCAACCACACACAAAATACAACATAACTCTATTGGAGCTTCACACGCCAGCAACAGCAATGGCAACGGCAACAGCAACAATATATTGTTGTTGTTGCTCTCTGCCAGCAACTGAAAGCTGTCAAAATGTCTAAAAACTCAACTCAACTCAAGTCGAAGTATGCAAAAGCTAATAATACTTAAATAATTCGCTACAAAGCATAATTACACTAGAAATTGAGATAGTTTGTTGCTGGTGTGAATGTTGCTGGTGTTGTTGTTGTTGTTGTTGCTGTTGTTGCTGCTGTTGTTGTCAGGTTTGAGCGACATGCAAAAGTCTGCCCAGCGCCTAGGCTATATATGCGAGTCAAACACAATTGAAATGCCCCAATTTGTGAAGCCATGAACTCAGCAACAACAACAGCAACAATAGCAACAACAACAGCTACATTTACCTCAACAACAACTGCTAAAATCAATGACAAAAGAAATGCAAAAAAGTGAGAAAAACAACAGCCCGAAAAAAGTGTGGCAAAATAGTGAAAAAAGTAAAACTACAAAAGTAAAAAAAAATACAACAAAAAATTGCATCTCACTTTCTTTTGGCAAATGTTGTTGCTGCTGCTGTTGCTGCCAGTGTTGCCACTGTGCTGCAACGTCAGAAAAATGCACAAGTTGTGTTTTTAGTTTGTATTTACGTAGTGTTGTTGTTGTTGTTGCTGCTGTTGCCGTTGTTATTGTTGCTGAAAAGTAAAAGTGCATTTTCACTTATTTTATGCGAAGCGTAGCAGCAGCAGCAGCAGCAACAGCAGCAGCAACGGCAGCAACAACACGCAAAGAGACAGAATTGCATTGAATGTCAAGCTGTTCACACACTCACATACATATACACTTACTCACACACACACTCGCACACACACATACAAACAGCTGCCTCGCTCTGTCAATTGCAATCTGCAGGCAAAACTAAAAAAGCCACAGCAGCAACAACAAGCGACCACAGCAACCAGCAACAGTGTTGCCAATTTTCTTCAAGAAAAAAAGCTTAATTTAGCGAGAAGATTAAAAAAAAAAATTAAAAGATGTTTTTCAGAAAAAAAAGCGTAAGTTATTCCTAAGCATTAATTTAATTTAATTCAATTTAAATCTTTATTTTAATTGGTCTTTATGTAAAGTGATTATGCAATCATTAGTAAGATTTTATGCTTGTAGTATTAGCAATATATTTAGTAAATAAATAAATAAAATAATCAAATAAAAATGTGCTTTAAATTAATGCAGTTAGAATAAAATATCGTTTAAAATGATGATAACAGACCTACATATACTTGTGCCTTTTTTAGTGGCAATTTTATAAAACTTAAGAAAAAGCTGTCAAAAAGCTAACTACCGTTTTTCTTCGTTTTTGTGGAAGTGTGTTGTAAAAATATTATGTATTTTATATTACAAATATGAAATTAAACAAATTTAGGCCTGTTTTATCCATTTTTCAATATTTACAGGGTATACAATTCCCAAAGTTCCCGCTTGCCACAGCTTTACAATTTTTTTTAGCAAATGCTTTTCAAAAACATGTAAATCTGACGGGAAAATAGCTGGTTTGGCCACCGCAACACAGCAACAACTAAAGCTTGCATGCAAACGTATACACACACACACTCAACACATACACACACTTACACACACACACTGATACGTTGGCAGCACAAGAGAGGAAGAGAAATCAGGTCAAGGCTTGTCGGCGTAGTTGTTGCTGCGACGAGTTTACAATTTATGCTTTGCTGGCTGCATTATTGCATGTTGTGCGAGTGTCGCTGTGTGTGTGTGTATGTGTGTGTGTGTTGAGAGTGTGTTGAGTGTGTGTGCTTTTTTTTTACAGCTTTTTAAATACAGCCAAAGCTTACAGACAATACGCCTGCCTCTGCCGCTGCCCCAACCGCTGCTGCTGCTGCTTCTGCCTCTGCTTTGCGTTTCATTTTCGTTTCGTTTGTTGTGGGTGACTGCGAAGCATGTAAAAAATATAAAAAGCATACGAAAAAAATACACAAAAAATATACGAAAAAAATATTATTCATATTTTTTATTTTTTGACATTTTTTGTGCATTTTTTTTTTTGTATCAAAAAAATTCCCCAAAAAAAACGGCTGTAAAAATATGCAGCAGACAAACAGACAGCGTCGAGAAATAAAAAACAGGCATACGAACTCGTGACGGAAATCGCAAGCTGACACACTCTACCTGCATCAGCTGTATCTGTAGCTGCCCCCGCTCCCCCCACTTCCCCTCCCCCACTCTCTGACAACTGCTGTTGCTGCAACGCCTGTTTCGCTGTGCGCTTTTTGCTTGTCGTTTTTCGCCAACAACTTGTATCGCTGCCTAAGCGGAAACTATAAACATTAGACGCAGCACAAATTAAATTTTCTGCAAAAGAATTTTTCATTTAAAATACGCTTAAATTTTTTTTGTGATTTTTTTGTGTGTATTTTTTTGTTGGCTTAACGGAAATGCCTGTCAATTGTAGCCTGTAGATTTGTAGCTGCTTTTTGTATTAACCAGAGGAAATCGGCTCACGTGGCGTATGCGTAATATGGCGCAGGCTCAAGGGGTGTATGCGTAATGTCTTCAGTTATTGATATTATGCTGTAAACACATTGTTATGCAGCTAAAAAGACGCTGCTTGTGATGTTTGTTGTTTGTTCTGTCATGCTGGGCGTATGAGCAATGCATACAGTTTAGCATATTACGCATACGTGATGTGAGCTGCAACTACAGTTTAAGCTCAATTATGCTGTAATCATATAGCTATGCAGCTAAAAATATAACTATTGTGATGCTGGATGCCCAAGCTGTCATACTGGGCGTATGAGCAATGGAATAAATTACAGAATATTACGCATACGCTAGATAGGCTGCAAGTGCTTAAGCTTAATTATGCTATAAATATATATGTAGTTAGGTAGCTAAATAAATGTCTGCCAAACTGGGCGTATGAGCGTTGCACTTAAGAATATTACGCATACGCTAGGTAGGCTGCTTTTACAACAAATGTTTAGTAAAACACGCTAAAAAAAAGCAACACATTGCATTGCTGCGCCAAATGTGCGCTGACCTCTAAAAATGCGGTCTATTAAAAATACAAATAAAAACAAGACAAGCCAAAAGCAAACACATTTAATATATTATGAGAAAACAGCAATTGGCCAATTTGAGCTACCTATCTCTCTCTCTCTCTCTTGCTCTCTCGCTCTTTGCGTATAATTAACGGTAAAGTCATGTGCAGTGTTTTGTGTTGTTTTTGTGTATCTTTTGCCTATTGGCATTATGTATTTCCCTGCCCGAATTTGGACTTGAACTGCCTCGTTGATATGTGCGCAGCGTTTTGGGACAGTTACATCACAATTCACAATTCCACAATAATTCACAGTCATAGCCAAAAGCTAACGGCCAACAAACAGCACAGCATTTGCAGCATTGTAGGTCAATGTGGCCGATGTAGGGTATGTAATATTATTATTATTGTTATTGCGGCCATAATGATAGCCATAACTATAACCACAACTTCAACTCTTACTCTAACTATGACTCTAACTTTTGCTTTTGGCGAGCTTAAGCCAAACTACAGGATATCTCTTAGTCTGTCAGCAACAACTACCTTATGCCAGGTGAATGTTTCTGTGTCTGTTGTGGCAGCTTTATTGCCATATCATTTGAGCCATTGGCCTATTTAACACGCTTTTGCAGCGCCCACCTCACATCAAACAACAAACAAATAATAAATAATAAAAAAATTAAATAATATAAAAAAAAAAAATGTTCAAATGAATTTAAATCATTTTAAACATTTTTTTAAGCTAAATAAATCAGTGGATTTTTTCGGTAAATTACATTTAAGCAGATTTATGCGTTTTAAATGAATGCAAAGCAATTTGCAGCGTTTGATTTATGCCAACAATCAGCGGATGTAATGGGATATATTTGCAGCGTGTTTACAGTCACAAAAAAGTTAGATAAACAATGGGAATTTTTTAGCAGAAGTGCTTTTTGTATGAATTGAAAATACTAAAAATATTTCTGGGAATTTCTAACTAATTAAATAATTATTTATAGTTTTGTTTTGTTGTGTGTTAAGCCATTTCTATACTGTAGATAAATATACTATATATATAGAATACCACGACCACGACCACGCCGTAATCGATTGAAACTGCATATTAAGCTCAATTTTGAACATAGAAGGTTATTAGCGGAATTCTATACTCTCTACCATTATCTTAATCTATCCTGAACAGCGAATTGGCTTCGGTTAATAAAAACATAAATTATTCAAAATACAATATTGTAGTTATATCAATATATTTTATATTTATTAATTTATTTGCTTCGAAAGGCTTAGCTCAAAGATATTAACCTAAAAATCTTGTATAAATTTTAAATAATATTTTAAATAACATAACTATTGATATAATATTAATATATATATATATCTAAATTTGTCTTGTATGAAGAATTTGCTATATGCATCTGATTTGAGCAGAAATTCGGCATGCAAGTATTTCAGATAAATTAATAAAAATATGTATTATATATACAACAAGTAGCTCTGTCTGTTTGTATGTCTGTATGTCTTTCTGTCTGTATATTGTGCATACTTTATGGCATTGCCAAAATGGAGCTAACGATAATAACAACAGGCAAAAAGCAAATTTATATGCATGATAGCTTGAATCTCACAGCGAAAGCAATTTCAATTTGACTGCAACAACAGCAACAACAGCAACAATAACAACAAATATAACAATACGAGTAAGAGCAACAATAACAACAACAACAACAACCGATTAAGCAAAAGTAATAATAAAATAAGAATAACAGCAAACACAGACAAAGCAAGAGCAACAACGTCAAAAGTTCTATATTTAAATATTATAATTTATGTGTTTGTTTGGTTATTGTACAAACATACAGACAAACATACAAACATACATACATATGGATGTACATCAACTGCTGTTGCTGTTGTTGTTGCTATTTGGCCATTCCCGTATTCCCGCATTCCCCACGTTTCCCGCATTCCCCTGCCCCGCGAGTGTCGACTGCTTCCGTCAGCGAACTCAGTTCCCAGTTCATTCCCACTTTGCGTTCCACACACGCACACAGGCACACCTCCCCTCCCCGCCCCCTCTCTCACACACACACACACAAACACACACTCTCTGCTCTCACACTCTCTCCCGCTCTCCTGCACTCCCGCTCGCTCTCTAAATTCCTGTTCTGTTGCTGCTTGGCTTATTTTGGTTTTTATGCCGCCTCTGCCGCTGCCTCTGCCGCTGCTTCTCTCTGCTTCTTCTTGCTCTTCTGCTCTCTTCTGCTTCTTTCACATTGCCTTTGTATGCGTGCAAAGAATAAATCGCATTGTTGTTGTTGTTTTGCTGTGCCTTTTGTTCTTGGTATTTGTGAGCCGCATTTGTTTGCCTGTCTGGGTGCGTGTCTCTCTCTCTCCCTCTCTCTCTCTTCTCTCCTCTTTCTCTCTCGCTGTGTGTGCGCTTTTTGGAAATTCAGTCTCAAGTTCAAGGTCTCGCGGATAACGCACGCACACACACAGTGACACTCACACACACACGCACACACACAAACACACACAGGCCAACAAGTGCGAGATGGCGACATGTGTGCGTTGCTCATTGCTTGTTTAAGCTACAAATATACATACAGACAAGACATTATATGCACACACACACACATACACACATACAGACAACAGACATATGTACAAATGCATACATATCTACATACATTCCTACATTCGTACATTCGTACATTTGTTTATATATCAAGTCTTGGCTTGTTTACTTTTTTTGTCGCAATTTTTTATACTTTCTTACTCGATAAAAAATATACAATTTCTGGTCTGTTTATAGTATAAACTTTATACAGTTATATACATACATACATGCATAGTATATACAAATAAATATACAAATTTAGGCATCATAAAATGTAGAATTCTTATTGAAAAAAATAATAATAATGCACAAAGACTACACAAAATCCAACGTCAATATTTCCGCATTAGAAACTGATACGGGTTTGTAGACCCTGTATTACAAAAAAGTACAAATGGGTCTATTAGGTTGGTGCAAATGGGAAATTATGTCTTAAACTCCAAGTGCTAGAGGCACTATTATTGGTATTTAGTTAGGTACATTCGAAAGAATGTATGAGCATAAGAATGTTCCTCCGCTATCCACAAAAAAATGCGTTAAGAGCGAATGAGAAACAGCGCAGATATGTAACAGACAATATACTCAATAGATAGCGAATTCGTCAGGCGATAATGGTCTAATTACTTTGCATTGATTATTGAAACCCAATATACAGGATAACCTGCTATCGGATACGTTCGATTCTAGCCTTCCGTCCGACTGATCTGCTACATCCTTACTGATTTCATGTTTATTGTTGCTTTATTGTGTTTATTTTGATATATTTGCTGCCTTTCTTATTGCTAATTGTTGCTGCTATTTGCTTATTTAATGCAAGAGGAAATAGATATATACAAACACACACGTTTAAACATATATATATTTATTTATATTTCTTTATATTCATTTAAATGTATGCGCTTTTATTGTAATATTTTTGCGAGATATAAATTTGTGCAACATTTTATAAATTGCTTGAAATGTTTTATATATATATTTGTTATTTTTATTATATTATACATTTGCGAATGTACATTTGTATGTATACATATATTAAATGTGCATATATCCCCTGCATATATATACATATATATACTATATATACATTTGAATAATACAGCTTGACGCATTTACTTGAAACGCAATTTGTTAGCGGACCATATAAATTTTGTAACATTTCTTTTGGGCTTCTTTGTGTGTTTTATTTATACCAGTTTTTGTCTGGCATTTAAATACCCTGTACTCTGCTTAGAACGGGCCTAATTAAGCTATGGCTATATTGGTTTATTTTTAAATATTTTTGTTTGCATATTAAATGCCAAACTTTTAGTTATTTAGGAGGTCTAGTCGGCGACAAATAAATGTTTGTTTTTATGTGAAATATTAATGATTGAAAGATATTAAAAATTATATTATAATATATTTAGAATTTATCGTCAAACAACTGTCTATTTATAGACTCTCAAAAGCAAATCCATTGGGTTTTAAAAGATATTAAGCATAACTTTTGTAAGAATAAGTATCTTAACTTTAGCAAAGAATCTCTACCATAATAAAGAGTATCTATATTATTGAAATATGATCTATATAATTATTTCTTGCTATAGTAATTACTTTCTTTCAACCTAAATCCTTTACAGGGTATTCAGCTTGCTGATAATCTAAAATTTATTCTCTGTACTTGTTGGGCTTAAGTGTTAATGTTATCATAAAGTGGAATATATTGTAAGTATATATTTAATGAGCCATCAAAATCATGGAGAATGATATATTATAAACCGACTTATACTATGCAGATATTATCGAATTAATTATGCGTATATTGCATAATTCCGAATGTATATTCGTCAAGCTGTCAATTTTCACACGAATTTTCTATAATTAACACGCGCTGTGTCTCCGCAGAGTTCTTTGCGCTAAAATATAATAAAATATTTGTTATAATTTCCCGATAATTTTGTAGCATTACAAGTGCTAATTGAGGCACGACTGATAAAGCTAAAAATAAAATGTGTATTATGTGAGGCAAGAAATGATAATTGAGTTGAAAAGTTGTTTGTTGAAAAAGGCATAAAATGTTGCTGTTTGTTGGCTGTCTCTTTGACCAATGCTTGGCTAATGTGACCTTACAGACAGTACACTGAGAGAAACAACGTTTGGGAATCGATAAGCAAAGTCTAAGGAGTATTATTTATAATCAATTCCGTTTGCTGCTCAATCAGATGTTGTAATTGCATTGCGACAGTGTCTAGTATTATTATTTTTTCTTTATTTTATGTGTGACATAATCTCAGTTCTCTCTATCTTAAATACACAGAGAGAAACACACACACACACACTAGCGCCTATTATCAATTATCGCAGTGCAATCAATGTACAGATAAGGAGAGACCCCAGCTGGGCCAGAGAACCGCCTCGGGGCAATTAAAAACGCTTACAAAATACGCACAGAGAGCGACAGACAGAAATCGAGACATGGAGCTTACATAATTCTAACAACAACAAGAGAAACAACAACAAGAAAAACACAGAAAAAAGTCAGCCGTATTTGGGTTAAGCTAAAGAAAATGATTTGCTAATTTCTTGCCTCCGAAACGAGAAATTTAAGTTTTTCCGCGCTGCTACCTCTAGCTATCTCACTCTCTCTCCCTCTCTCTTTCTCGCTGTCTCTCTCTCTGTCTATCTCGCTCTCTTGCTGTGTGCTCAGTTGTTGCCAATCTATTCCCAACCTACCTCAAAATGTTTTGCGTTAGGCCTCAAAGCAACAGACCTCGTTGTGCAGCTCTTGGCATGAGGTTAGCAGGGGGGGCGGGGCAGGCGGAAAAACAACGCTCTTTTTCACTATTTCCCACAGAGACTCTCTCACACACACACACACACAAATACACTCTCATATACATTTTACACTTACAAGTCAGCTCAGAGCAGCTGAAAACTGAAACTGAAGCTGAAGTTGGGCTGGTTTCTCATGTAAGGGGAGCACAAAACACAGACGCAGGACAGACAGAGAGCGCTTACAAATCAGACAGAGAGAGAGAGAGAGAGAGAAAAATAGAGACAAATATAGATAGAGAGAGAGGGAGAGAGAGAGCGAGAGAAACTTGTAAGCTTGCCGCGCTCTTTGGCTCATGTCGCAATTGAAAGTTGCCTCGTTGCCTCGTTTGCCTCTTGTTGTGTCTGTGGGGGCGTTGCATGCTGAAGTGGCAACGCTGGCAGTGCGGAGAGGGGGAGGGGGCAGGGGAGCAACGTATTGTGGCTGAAACCCCAAAAGGTTGAAGGTAAAATAAAAATAAAAACAAAAACAAAACCCCGCCAACCCAAACGAAAACAAACTTGTGCAGGGAAAAAGGTTAAAAAAATACACACAAATATATAAATATATTGCATGTTGTAAGCGGAAAATGTATAATACATACACACACACATTCGCATACATACACACATATTATCGAAATGTACGTGCCTGCAACCTGCTTTATATGTCCGATGTCTGTCTGTCTAAAATACCCAAATAAAGTTTTTTGTCAAAAGCGTTTCGTAAACGCCGAAACAAGACCAAAAATATTTTTTCCTGTCTTTGGCACAAAACATTTCACAAGAATTTCCATGATAATGATGTTGAAACGACTTCATCATCTAGATACTACATCAGCTCAATATCGTGCAAAATTTTCCCCCTGCTGCTGCTATTTGATTTTTATTTGTTTGTTGCTTTGTTTGTTTGGTCGGATTGTTTTTTGTTTTTTTTTTCAAGGAACCTGCATATTTTGGATACCCGAATTTCTGCGGGTCATTGTGGTTAGTAATATTTGAGCGAATGTATATATAACTGTAAAATCATATATATAGTTTGTATTAATTATACTGAAATTTGCAAAACAAGCCGGGCATTATCTAATAACAAGCCGATAAGCCCCACACATTTACAGAAATTTGCATAGGAAGTTGTGCTGGGCATAGGGGGCATTAAATGATATAATATGCCATAAAAAAAACACTATTATTTCATCCAGTAATTGCAGTTTTAGGCCAAAATTTAGCAAGCATTTTATAAGAAATGGAATAAATTTATTTGCAAGTAGGTCGGCTAGGAATACGCCTATATCGCTTAGTTAAAGCCTATATTATAATTCAATAAGTGTCATACAAAAAACTTCAATTATCTTAGTAAGTTAGTTAAAGCTTTAAGCTTAAAGTTGGCTAGGATATTATAAAGATTTTAATACCAACAGATAGATAGGAATATTATTTTTTCAGTAAGGTATAGATTAGTTTATGCAATGTGTATTATAAAACATGATATAACACATAAAAACGCAATTATTTCAGAAGGTAGTTGGAGCTTTAAGCCCAAAGCTGGCTGGGCTTTAATAGAGATTTGTACTACTAATTATGGCTAGAGTTTCAGATAGGAATATAATTGTTTCAGTTAGTTATGGTTAGTTATAGTTATAATATAACACATAAAAACTCAACTATTTGAGCCGCTTAGTTGAAGCTTTAAGCTTAAATTTGGTAGTTTTTGTTTATAAAGTTTGTAATACAACCGATTACAAGAAACTCAGTTGGGAATACGCCAGTTTCAGTCGGTTATAGAATACGGTCTTAAATGAAATTATGCAGAATTCACTTACAGCTGTGGCAACTGCATAAATCTGTCATTGCCACATGCTCGTGATGCTGCTGTTGCTTTAGCTGTAGCAATGGCTATATCTAGTATCTGTCTCCCACATGTTTGCAACTTGTCTAAATGCTCCCCTGCCCCCCTGCCCCTCCCCCTTCTGGCAATCTCCCTTTATTTATAACGTAACGCCCACTTTGCTGAGCTGCGAGCGACGCGCATTTCCGCTAAGACGAAAATTTCAAGTACCTGACGCCCTTTAAGCAGCTTTATGTACAAATCTAAGTACATATGTAGGTTCTCCTGACAATCAGAGAGATATATGTATGTATATACACACACACACACACACACACACACACACACCTGTAAAGAGTTTCGTATTTATCTTAAGATTCCCTGTGGCCAAATCAGAGCAAAGGCAAAGGCAACCAGAATGGGCGGAGCAGATCAGTCGGACGGGCCCGACTGTCTTATACCCTGTGCCCTATATTTTTTAAAAAATTTCATAAAACTGTCATACGCAGCGCAGCAGCAAAGCGTGCAACGCCTGCAATATTGTTTCGCCTATAACTCCTGTGTTTATTGATCGATTTTAATGCGCTTCTCAGGAAAGTTTAATATATTATCAGAGAGTATATATACCGAATAACAACGTTCTATGTTCAATATTACGCTTGTTATTCAGTTTTTATAAATTAGGGCGTAAAAGGGGCGTGGCATCCAAAATTTAAAACAAACCTAATCTGCGGCTGATATAGACCTACGAACAACTAAAAACAGAATTTATATAACTCGATCTGTGTCTCTTAAATTGGCGAAGGAATTCTTTTTATGCTCGTTGTGGGCGAAAGGGGAGTGGCATCCAAGATTTGAAGTAAACTTGATCTGCGTATGGTATACACCTTTCAGAAATGACCAAAACGGCTTTTCTAGCTCTTATAGTTGCTGAGATCGACGCGTTCAAACAGACGGACGGACGGACAGACGGACAGACGGACAGACAGACGGACATGGCTATATCGACTCAGCTCGTCATCCTGATCAAGAATATATATACTTTGTGGGGTCTGCCACGCCTCCTTCTGGCTGTTACATACATTCGCACAAAGTTATTAACCCTGTTTTCCCATTTTTCAAATGGGCACAGGGTATAAAAAGGCCAGCGAAAAGTCAAAATAGAAGGAAACAAGTTGCCGCTGCAAAGGGTTGCCAGACCGCAAACAGACGCACACACAAGCTTACACATGTGTGTGTGTGTGTAACAAGTGCTATAAACACACACACACACGCATACAGTTGGCGCCTTGGCAGCAACTGAGAAACTATTTCACACACACATTACAACTTACATTGCACACACACACACACACACAGTCATAGTGCAGGCAGCGGCAGCGCAGTCGGCGCCACAGCGAAAGAGAGCTTTGCGATAGTTGAGCGCACGAAAGCTTCGCTCTCATTAGCTTGGCATTAGCGCTCTCTCTCGCTCTCGCTCTCGCCTGGCTCACTGTAGTTGTAGTTGTTGCGTTTGCCGACTAAAAAGTAATCAATAAAATTGTTGAGGTGGGTTAGGAAACTGTTACGAAGCTTCGCCGCTCTTTGCCGCAGACAGCTGCTGCTGCTGCTGCTGCTGTGCTGGCAGCGACGGCGACGTCGACGTCGGCGTCAACGTCGTCAGCGGAAATTGCGCTATTTTAAATAATGTTTATTTTGCGTTTGGACGGTCTTTGTTGTTTTACTTTTTTTTTTTATTTTTTTATTTTTTATTTATATGTATATTTTGTGTGTTTGCCTGCTGCTGGGGAAGCATACATATTTTTTTATTTTTTATTTTGTGTTTTTTTTGTTGTTGCCAAATTGACATTTCACAACATTGTCTAGTGAAAGATGCAAAGCAAAACAAAGGAAAAACCTCAAAAAGGCCAAAACAGCAAAAAGGCAAAGAGGCGAAAAGTGTTTATAAAAATAGGGTAATTAGTGCAGCATTATATCTAATATATATGGGCCAAACATCGGCCGTTTATAAGCCAAAAGTCTGCCTATAAAATTATCACAAACTAATAAACATACACTCGAAAAAAAAACCCAGAAATTCGTGATTAGATCAAATAAATTAAATCCCAACCAAATTGGAATATTCTAAATTTGAGTCCATTCCGTATTTAAAAATATAAAATGTCATATAGTAATGAAATAATAACAATACAAAATTAAAGATAAGATAATTTCTTAATTCAAGAATTATTTCAAACATATTTGTATATCTACCAATAAGTTAAGGAATGTTTCCTTACTATCTGACGAGAGTTTCACTATTCTTTTCCAATCAAAAACTTTTTCAACGGTAATTTATAAGTCTGATATATGGTTGATATTAGAATTTTTGAAATATTAGAGATTTGAGATTGAAAAACTTTCGTTATGACCATCTGCTCCATATTTTGGAGAATATCTTAATATCCTTGCGGCATCAAGTTAGCAAATTTGGCATATAGTTAAAACAATTTATGAAGAGTAGGAATCAGTAATATCCATTTGAAATACTAGCGATTTGATATTAAAAATCAGAAATTATGTTAAGCGAATTGGTAAATTATAGTGGATATGTCAGGTATATATAGTTAGGGGATAATAACTGCTGGGATGTGCCATAACTGCCCACTTTCCATTACTTCTAATCACATCATTAATGGGATTTTTCTATAATATCCCAGTTATCCCCTTGAATGCTCCCCCACGTTACTTACAGTAACGCTTCATCAAGCTCTTCTTGTAGGCGGCGGAACGTTCTGCGGGCTTCAGCCTCATCCTCGCCCTTTCGCATTGGGTCTGCGCCTCCTCGTCGGATTCGGTGCCGGAGTAGGTGCGACCACGCCTCCTGCTGCTGCCGTTGAGGGCGGTGCCAACAGCAACCGCTGCTGCTGCGGCATTTGCTGCTGTTGTGGCGCTGCTCAGCGAGAGATCCAGGGGGGAATCATAGCCATCCTGATACTGCAGCTCCAGCAGCTCCTCATCATCCGCATCGGGTTCAATGTCGGCATCCGCGTCCTCCTCCAGCGTCTCCTCATCCTCAATGTCGCTCATTTGCTGCTGCTGTTGCTGCTGCTGTTGCAGATGTTGCTGCTGTTGCTGCTGCTGTTGCACTTGCAACTCGTTGCTGCTGGTGATGACGCTGCTGCGCTGCAGCTGCTGCTTGCGCTCCCAAAGTATCTTGGAGACATCGTCCAAAGTGCTGCGGGTTTTGTCTGCTGGCTCGGATTGAAGTTGCTGCTGCTGCTGCTGCTGCTGCTGCTGTTGCTGCTGTTGGTGTTGCTGCTGTCGCAGGTGATTGTAGAGCACTTTGAACTCGCGGCAATCGGTGGCAGCTTCTTCTGTCTCTGCCTCTGGCTCCGCTTCTGTTTTAGCTGCAGCTTCAGTTGTTGCCTGCTGCTGCTCCTGCTTCACATCAGCAACTGTTGCTGCTGCTGCTGTTGCTGCGGGACTGACGGGACTCTTGCTCTCATCTATGGCACCTTCAGCTGCTGCTGCTGCTGTTGTGGCAGCAACTGTTGCTGCTTCCGTTTCCGTTTTAATTGCAGGCGTTGCAGCTGTTGTTGTGGCAGCAACTGTTGCTGCTGCTGCTGTTGCTGCTGGCGCTGGTGATGTGGGCGTTGGTGGCGCCAGCGGCGATGCCACGGGCGTGGGCGTGGGTGTGGGCGTGGCACAGGCTGCCGGCGAGGCAGACGCCGACGATGCGGAGCAGGCGGATGACAGCGATAGCAATGAGGAGGAGCTCGAACTGGAGCTGGACGATGATGATGACGACGAGGAGGAGGAGGAGGAGGAAGAGGAGGAGGAGGAGGAGAGTGCCGCCGCCGTTGCGAAATTGTGCGCTGTGGCGGCCACCAAATGTTGCACCATTATCATTTTAGCAGTGTTTGTTTTGTTGCTACTCTTTCTATATAGAACTTTTGATTGTTTGAAATTGTTGCAAGATGTTTACACGCTGCACATGTTACGTGATGTACGTGAGGTATATTTTTTTGCAATTTGTTTGTTGCTTTGCACTAATTTTGTAGCTTTTTTGTTTGCCGGCATTGCCTGCAGTTAAGCACATTTTTGTGGCAGGCCATGGGAACGCGCAACGCGGCACGCGATAACGTAACGTAAGGCAACGCAACGTATCGTAACGTAACGACGCTTAGAATGCGAATTCGATTTGAATTTAGTTACTATATATATATGATGTATATATATTTGTATTTGTATTTGTATATATTTTGTAATAATAATTTGCTTTGCTCTTTTTGCTCCGTTACAAGTTCTGCTGCTGCCAGCCGCGGCACGTCATTTATCTGTTACGGTATCAGCAAAACTAAAACCTAAAGTCAGCGCAAAAAGCACTGCCGACTGTTTATTAGGCGCAAACAAACGTTGCAGGCGGCGACTGCGACGCGACTGCAGTGCGCCTGGCTTTTGCTATTGCCTTTGCCGACGTCGACGTCGGTGCTCACGTCGACGCTGCTGCCAAAGCGCGCGCGCACCCCACTCACAAAATCACACACACACACACACACAAATGCAGAGAGAACGAGAGAGAGCGCCAGAGACAGGTGGGAAGGCGCGCTAGCAACAACAACAAAGCCGAACGAAACAAAGTGAGCTAGCAACAACAACAACAATGCCGAAACGAAACGAAGTGAGCGTCGGCAATGGGGCTCGCTGCCTCGGCTCGCGCCAACTGACAGAGCGCGAGCCATAAAATGTTGTTCGTGGCTGCCGCTGTCGCTGCTATTGCGAAAACGACGTCGACGTCAGCGTCAGCGTCGGCAGCGTGAGCGCACACAAAATGGCAAGCAAACGTAACAGTTTTGCGTACAGAGCGAGAGAGAGAGCACAAAATGTTTGAAGCTCTCTGCCTCTGCCGCTGCCGCTGCTGTTGCTGTTGATGTAAAAAAAAATACATGCAAACACACAAACATACATATGTAGGTATTAATGTCTGTATGTCAGTGTGTGGCTGTTGCAGCTGAGGCTGTTGACGAGCTCGACAGGGCGGGAGGGGTTTTATAGGGGGGTTTTTGTGTGCCACATGCGCATTTTGCACTGCATTTCTCCGCGGGAACACAGAGCAAACCAGCACACTGGGGCAAAATTATAAATAAACCGTGAAGGAATTTTTGTTAATTAATAAACAAAAAAAATTACCTAAATTATGTATATAATTAATTTACATAATACAATATTATGTAATTTGCTTAAATTTAATTTAATTAGTATTTTATATAATAATAATAAAATAATAATAAAATTAAAAAAAAATTTAATACATAAAATATATAATAAT
Source organism: Hypselothyrea guttata (assembly GCA_035045125.1). Taxonomy (NCBI): domain Eukaryota; kingdom Metazoa; phylum Arthropoda; class Insecta; order Diptera; family Drosophilidae; genus Hypselothyrea; species Hypselothyrea guttata. The sequence goes on along the minus strand of JAWNNJ010001722.1, from coordinate 488,031 downwards.
TATCATCATTCCTTAAATTTGCCCATATGCCAATTTCCAATTTTCCAATCATATGCCATTTCCAAATATTCCAATAAGACATTTCCTGATCTACAGCGCAGATCCTATTTATACACATTCAAACACACACACACACACACGCATGCATGTATGTACGTATATCAGCTCTCTCGCTCTCTTGCTGCTCCGCGCTCTCTGCTAATAGCTGCGGCGACCCAGACCCAGTGCGTTCACTTGACTAGAGCAAGTGGTAAGTGGAAGAGGGAGCGGTGGAGAGGGGAGAGGGTGGCGAGTGCCAATTGCAGCTATCTGAGCACCCAAATGGGTCAGGCCAAGTCATAAGGGCCAGGCGATCATGGGGGAGCAGCAGCTGTAACATTGTCTGTGTAAGTGTGTGAGAGAGAGAGAGAGCGCGAGCGCCCAGAAGAAGGAGGTGCGCGTAGCTCTGCCAACGTCGCTGCTGCTGCAATCGTCGTGCAATGCGATGACTCAATGCAAGTGTGTGTGCGCGCGTCAGAGAGCGCCAAAGAGCGCGACAGAGCGAGAGCGTAATTTGGCGCGCTCTCTCAGCATTTGACGATGGCAGTAGAGCAAATTTTCACTTTCCGTTTGTTTAGTTGTTGGGGGCCTTTCCACTTACTTGTGCCAATTGCAATTGTATGCGTGTGTGTGTATGTGTGTGTGTGTGTGTGTGTGTGTCTGTATGTTGCAAATAAAGGAAGCAGAACAAGAGCAGCAGCAGCAGCAGAAGCAGCAGAAAAGCGAAGGAAGAGTTTGGCGTTTGGCAATTCAGTTGCATTTGAGAGAGTGAGGAAGGGCGTGAGAGAGGGGGTGGGCCGCAAGGGGCTGGACTTTAATGAGGGAGTCGGCGACGGCAGCGACAGCGACGTCGACACAGACATACTTTTGGCTGCGCTGGTGTGCGTGCGAAATGAGTCCAATGTACCGACAAATGCTAGCCACTGGCTGACAGAGACGGCGACAGCTGGAGGGGGAGCACAGACAGCTCCTTGGCTAGCAAGAGGAAGGGAGGGAGCATAAAACACAGACTTACACAGCGCGAAATATTATGTTCTACAATTCTGCAATACCAGAATTAATTCTTTTTACAATCTTGAAAACAAATTATACAACATTTTCTAAAATTAGGTTCCAGGGAACTTAATTTAAGAATTATCAATCTTAACAAGAAATTCTAAAAAAAAAACCATGTACTATATCTTAAAATTGTAATAAAAACTCGGAATGCTAGTAAGCATGCGTCTAGAATTTTCCCATCTTAGCATTTTCATTCATAATAAATTTTAAAATTTGAAATGTGTTTTTATACCGAAATTGTTGATTTTTATCTGACGTTTTTTGCTCTGTGTACAGCTCTAAAAGAATTTTGTAGAGGAAGCGCATTAGGTGGGGCTGGGCTCCTTTTAAAAGCGCTAACAGGAGCTGGGAGATGGGTGCTGAGACCGAGACTGAGACTGAGACATAGGGATTTGCTGGGTTAGGCTTGTGTAGTCGATTCATGTTTCATGTTGGCAACAAAAGTCATTGAACAGACGACGACTGCAAATCCATGGGAGTTGTAGCTTCTGCTTTGACTGCGTCCAACACTCCTTCTTTTCCCTCTTTTTTCCGTTCTCTACTTCATCGTCTTACTTCTAACTCTCCTGCTGTTCGGTGCTCCCTTTTCTACTTCTACCTACTACTGGTAATACTTATCCTCCAACTTCTACTGCTAATACTCCTTGCTTCTCTTTACTCCTTGCTCCTTTCGCCAACTCATCGCCACAGACTTTGCTTAGCTTGACAAGTGTCGGAAATGTATCGCTTTACTGGGGCTCGTTCTGTTGCTGCTTCTGCTGCTTAGTCTCTTCTCCTTCTCCCCGTCTACGTCTCCGTCTGCGTCTCTTTTACTACATCCCAAAAAAACAACAAAAAGTGATGCGAAACGCCGCGTCATCGCCAAACAACGACAACGACAGCGACAACGACGACGACGGCGAGACAACATTTTCGGAGTAAACAGCAGTGAATGACCTCATATCATCTAACACACGCGCCATGCACTCAAACCCCCCCTTGGAGCAAGTCAAGCGCCTGCCCTCCATCCGCCCCAGACTAACTAACCTGCAGACTGATGCGAAGCCCGAATATCTCAGTCAGTCGATTACGATGGCAACGACGTCGACGTCGACATCGACATCGACATCGACATCGACAACGACGTTAACGTTAACGTTCAAAGCGGCGCGTTTTGTCAAACTTATTTAGGGGGTCTCCTCTCCTTCAATCAAGCAGACTTGTAATTGTTACGGTTTCAACTGCTTGAGCAATGAAAGAAGAAAGCAAGGGATAGAAATGGTAGGCAAGGACAGCAGAGGATAGGATGGGAAGGGAAGACAAGGTTTGGGAGGGTTAGAGAAGAGCAGGTTGGGAAAGGAACGGATAGGAAAAGATTGGAAAGGATAGGGAATGGAAGGTTAGCAAAGGGAGTGATAAGAACGGGAAGGAAAGGAAAGCAGAGGATGGGGAATATTTTGGAAGAAAGGGAAAGGAAGCTTAGCAAAGGGAGTGATAAGATGGGGAAAGAAAGTAAAGCAAAGGACAGGGAAGGATTGGGAAGAGAACTAAAACGTTGGTTAGGACAGGCAAGGGAAAGATTCCCAAAGATTGGCAAGGAAAGGGAATGGAAATCTAACGAGCAAGGGATGTGGTTTCTTTGTTGAGCGCTTGGTAATCTGGTCAATAATGCTAGTTCTTTGTCTCTGCCCTGCATTTATGATGGCTGTTTGCTGTATTTGATTCTAATGCTCTAATATAATAAATGAGATGAAATAGAAGATAGGAGCTGCAGCTACGTTGGACATACAGATGCAGTTCACATTTCCAATTATGCTGGGGGCTAAGAATTTACAACCAAGGCAGTTAAAAGAAAGTGAAAATTGCGATATTGTCTTGCTTTAAGTATGACAAAAAAATTGCAGTCGAAACTGCAAAACTGGATAAAGGTTTCAATTAACGTTAACGTTATGTCTTTTAGCAATCAGTTTTGATGAAAATACAAAAAATGCTTTTATGAATTTTTCGGAAATTTTGAGAACTTTTCTTATGTTTTCGCTGGCAATTAAAATACAAAGTTGAAAGCGTCTTCAGGAAATGAGCTAAATTTGTGTCAACTTTGCTGTTTTCTTGGCAACTTTTGGTAGTTGTCGCTTTAGTTACAGTTGTCGGTGTTGTAGTTGTAACTGCATTAGTATTTGGCATTCACCTTTTCATTCAAAAAGTAACTAGCTCAGCAGTTAAATTGCCTCACAGCAACAACCTTGAGCGCAACTGTTTCCCCATTTCTTAACAACTACCAAGAGTCAGAGCCAGAGTTACAAATAAAAACCAAAACAAAAACCAGTCAAAAACAGCGAAAAGCAAAAACAAAGAAATGGTTACGAGTCGAGAAGTTCAGTTACTTTAATAATAAAAAAAAATTAAAAACCACTTTTTGCCTTAGTTAAGTACACAATGCACTTGACCGTCAGCGAAAGACATAATCATCATTGTTATAATTAACATTGGGCTTAGCCGAAAAAAACAAAAAACAAAACCTAAATGTACTAAAAAAAAAAAAACAACAGCGACAACCAAAAACAATAAACAATAAACAGTGTCAACTCTTGGCTTGGCGCACGCTGCGTATGAGTAATAAACTTGTAACCAGACAAATTACAGCTTCAAGCCCTGAGTTCAACTTCTTGAAAAGACGCCCAGAATTAGCATAGAGATTCGAGAATTATGCAGACCATAACATTGTGTATGTAGTTCTGCTTTTTGCCCCTATGAGCAGTGTTGGCCAATTCGCTTTTTCTCGTCAAATCTGGCTTGTTTTTCTAGAAAAGTGGGAGAGCTGCAGAAAGCAAAAATTGGGCTTTTTTCGAAGTTACACACATTAATCTTAAGTCTGTAGGCATAACAAATCTGTTCTTAATTGGATAGTACAATTAATTTTATTCTTATGCCATGAAAAACTTGACTGGAAAACCAGTAAGAACGCAACCGATCAGCCGGACGCTACCGGTAAAATATATTTGGAAAAATACAGTTACAACAAATAACTTTCAGGATTTAAAAGCTTATAATATCAATAATTAATTACACAAATTTAAAATGTTAATAACACATTTTTCTATATACTTCTTGTCAACAAAAAGGTTTTGTTTATATTGGCAACACTGCTGATGAGTAATGGCAACCCTAGAGCCAGATCTGAGCAGATCAGAGCAATGCCAACAATGGCATCGTCTAACGAGCGAGACTTTTATGCGTTTTAATTAAACCTCAACGAAATCGAAAGCCATCAACAAGCCAAACCAGACAGACGACAAAAAAGACGATGGTACGATGGTATTAAATGTTGTGCAAAGGAAATAGCTGCAGATTTTCTTGTTGGCCACTAACTCGAGTGCTCATTTGACCAGTACGATTTTCCACTTGCACTTGACAACGAAAATGCCACAACAAATACAGCAAAGCAGAGAAAGAGAAAGAGGACGGAGAGAAGAAGAGAGCGAGAGCGGTAGAGGGAGAAAAATCAGTAAACAGAAAAAACTGAAACTCGTCGTCAGCTAACCACAAACAATGGCATCCTACTTTTGGCCACAACAATAACAAATGGCAAGTTGCTCATACGCCCCGTTGGCCCGTTAGCCCGTTGGCATTGTTTGACGTCGTCTGCCAACGTTTTCCCCCGCTCGCCACTTCACGCCTGCTCCTTGGCATCATTTGGTTTTCCTTTCTTTGGCCGCATGTTGCACTTGCACTTTCTTTTTGCATTATGGCGTGTGGAAAAACTTTCGATTTTCTCGCATTTAAAAGAAAAACAACAACAACAACAACAGCAAGCGCTGCAAAAAAAGCAAATTATTTTTACTTTTGCTGCAAAGAAAATGAAAGCGAGAAGTGCAACAACACATCAATGGAGACAAACAGACGGACGGATGGACGGATAGACGGACGGATAGACAAACGTCTCACTCCTAACTCAGTTACAAATTTATGCATGCAGGGCGTCTCAGGGAGTGGAAAAGCAGCAATTGGGTTTTCTTGTCAGCGTCCTAAATAGTGTTGCCGCTCTCTGGGGACTTGCCTCACTCCATGCAGCACTTATGATGATGCTGTAGTTGATTTGATTACAAGCTGTTGAGAGTTTTACAACAGCAGTTGATCTACCTAAGTCACTGAAGAAAGCTATAAACTTAAGCTGTTATAGCCACGTATAACTATTTTGCAATTTAATATTTTTAGTGCTCAATGTGGGCGTTTGTTGCCGATGTTCGAGATGAAATTGATTAAAAAATGCAATTAAATTAAATTTGAAACCCATGTTAGTTTTCTTTGTTTACTTTTATATATAAATTTGATTTGTAATGATTGCAAATATTTCGATATTTCAATTGATTTTTGGCGCCCAACGTGGGAAAGAGGTAAATATTTTTAACATAGGGTATGAACTACCATTGCTATCATTTCTTCAGACTTTCCTACGTTAAAATCATATAAATAAAATCTTTATAACTTTGGCGCCCATTGTAAGATCTGTTTTGTAAAATTTTGACTGATAACTATAGTTTCCTTTTGTAATAATTTGCATTTTCTTGTAAACATCCTAATCAAAGTTTGATCAACTAAAGAAGATTAGCTAAGAAGTTCTGAAGCCTTAAGCCTTTAAGCTGACCTTATTCTCACAGTTTTTTTTATAGTTTTCGTTGCCCATCAAGTAATTATAATTAATATATTTTCAATTATTTAATGTTAATGTCAAATATTTTTATTGCAATGAGCTTGAAGTTGTGGAAATGCCTTTATTCAAGTCTTGGCTGCATTTGCATAAATGTTTTAATTGTTAAGTTATTTTTATGTGCGATTCTTTAACCAATTACAACTGCAATTGCAGTCACGTGCAATTTGCAGTTTGCACACAAAAAAAAAAACAAAAAACGAGAAAGAAAAATGCAGTTTTTTGCTGTGGCACAGCGTGAAAATCATGATTTTCCTAACCGAGTTAACCAGGTTGGATGACTTCAGTGTGCAAACGCCATTTGTATGCATCGCCGGTCATTCATAATGAAAGTGAATTTCGCATAGTTTTTCTGCTCTGCCATCTTTCCTTTGGATAGTCGGATAGACGGATAGAGGGACAGACGGACGGACGGACGGACGGGCAGACAGTTGCCAACAGCATTTATCCGCATGTTGTTATTGTCTTTTATATGTATGTATATGGCTAATTTCTAATGTTGGCTCTCTTTAGCTTGCTCTGTCTCCTTTTCTTTCGTCTTTCTCTTGCTGTAAGCCAAAACCAGTTGAAGTAACTTGTTGGCCAAGTCGCTAGTCGCTAGTCGATCGTCCGCTTTTGGCATCGTCATCATCATAAGCAATCGGCCCTGGTAACACTGACTGACTAACTGACTGACTTCTTGGCCATGCGGCGAAAACATAAACAGACACAGCCAGAGGAAATTGCTGGCAAAAAAATAAAAAAAAAGAAATACAAAAATAAAAGCAAGAGAGAGGCATTAAAAAAATACAAATAAAAAAGAAAAGCAAACGTTTGGCTTGCAGTTGGCGGTTGTCAGATCATAGCCAGGCTAAGACTGTATCTGTATCTCTGTATCTGTATCTGTATCTGTACGTGCCACATGTGGCGAGTGAGGCGGCCGGTTTCACATTCGATGCTATCGATAGTGAGGCATATGCGTTGCAATTGTTATTGCTGCGATTGCTTTTGATTTTCTCAAGTCTTTGGCCAGTTTCTTGGCTTCACTTCGCAAGCCGGAAAGTATTTATTTTAATTAACGAATGGCGTTGGAGTGCTGGTTGTGCACACACACTTCGCACACTCACTGTGATTTGATTGTTGTTTCTATGATTTCCGAAAGCTATCAATATAATTTGCCAGCTCAAACTTTCGCCAGTTGCAAGGATTTGTTTTTATTAAGCAAAGGGCAAGGGTAGAACTATTTATTTATAATATTTTTGATATTTTAAGTTTGTCCTTACTGATTATCTATTAATAATTAGCTTTCTGGGGCAAAACTGGACTTATTTTTTTTATACAAATATTTTGTATTTAAAGATTTTCCTGAAATCCAAAATATTTTATATTTTATGTTTGTCCTGACTGATTGACCGACTATATATGAAAGCTGAAAGCATATTTGTTTTATAAAAACTTATAGAATTTAAATTTATTCTGACGAATTAACTGACTCTCTGGGAAACTGCAAGGATTTATTTTTGTTAAGCAAAAGGCCAAGGACTTGAATTTATATTTAAAGTTTGTCCTGACTGATTATCTATCTATAAACAATTAGCCTTGCCTGGAAGGTCATCGGCTGCAGCAAATATCTTGAGTATTAATCAACTCGGTTCCGCTTAAAGTAAGTTTTTATTATTTAATGCTAATTAAATAGATCTATATAGAAATAGCAAATATTTGTTTGTCTATTGCAATTGAATTGTAGGTGCTTACAACCTTTGCCAATGCAATAATACAACAATAAAACTGCGAGTATCGTACATCTAATCCATATGGAAATGCATTGAAACGTTTCTCGAAGTCTCCTAACTAAAAGTTGATTAAACTGCCACAATGACACGGCGACAACAACAACTTTTCAAGTTCAACACACAATGAATAAATATCAAATTTGAAAAGAGCAGTTTTTGCTGGAAATTTTCCAAATAGATGCATACAAACAAACATCGTATAGTATATACATATATATGCTAACAAAGCTGCAGCTGCAGCAACAGCATTAACAATAATTTTATGAAGAGCATTAATTAACATAATTCTCACACAATTTCAGTCGCCTGATTAGTACCTAGTCTATAAGAAAATCGACGACACCAACTAACACTGAGAAACCATTAAACTAAAAGTTCAAATTCAAATGCAGTCCAACTGCGAAATGTCGTCTATATGTATCTATCCATGTTTGTTTGAACGTAAGCTTGTACATTTTTCTGTTTTTATGCATCATGCGTTTCATTTTCATTTTATTTGGCTCTGCTATACCCTATAAAAAAGTAGAGTAAAGTGTCTAAAAAACACCGTTTGCACATTGCTTGAGTTGGCTGAGCTATGCGCATTCAAAGTTTAGCAAAAATGGCTTTTCTGGTTTAAGTAGTGATAATCTACCCATGATGCGAATATAGGTCCTAAAATCTACATTTTACGATCAAATGCTGCCATGTTTGGTTTTTTTTTTACATAATTTTGCAATACAATTCGTTAGAACATCAATTCTTAAAATGTTGAAAAAAAATTTTTTTTTGTCAAAAATTATTTTTTTATGGGATCCAAAATTTTTGCAAAAAATTTTAAAATTTTTTTCTTTAATTTTTCATTCAGATTTTACTTTTGCATTGAAATGATTGAGAAATATCTATACCATTTGAATATCGGTTGAGTTGTAGTGAAGCTATGCGCATTCAAAGGAGCATAAGGAGTGATAATCCCCCTATAATGCGAAAATTGGCCCCAAAATCTATATTTTTCGACCAAATGTTGCCATGTTTGGTGTTTTCTGCATAATTTTACAATACAAATCAATTCTTACGATTTAAAAAAAAAAATTTTTTTTGCCGAAAATTGCATTTTTGTTTTTTAAGGAAAATCTTAAAATTTTAATGAAAAATTTAAAAATTTTGTTTCTTGATTTTTCACTCAAATTTTACTTTTGCACTGAAATGATTGAGAAAAATCCATACCGCTTGAAAATCGGCTGAGTTTTGGTAAGGCTATGCGCATTCAAAGTTGCACAAAAACTAGGGTAACTATTAGCCTAAGCCTGCTGCTTAGTGTAGTCTTACTTGTTTTGGTTTTGGTTTTTGTTGTTTGTTTACGTGTTTTATTGAAAAAGATTTTCAATGCCATTATTGTGCATGTCTGTCTAACTGTGTGTGTATGTGTGTGTGAGTGTGTGTGAGTGTGTGCGTTTGTAAGTTGTAAATGCAAGCAAAGCAAACGTCCGTCTAACTGTACGACCGTCAACCGCAGACATTGGGACAGCGAAGACAGAGAGACGTTGAGCATTAGAGGCGTCGGCAGACGGCAGTCGACAGTCGACAGTCGACTGACGTTAGACGTCAACGACAACGTCGCTGTCGCTGTCGCAGTCGCAGTCGCAGTCGCAGTCGCAGTCACAGTCGACGTCGACTGCAACTGCAAACAAGTCAAACGCTCAACGTTTTCATTTTCATTTTCATTTGCTAATAGCAACTACTTATTATGCATATTAAGCATACGTCAAGTTGTACAAGCTGCAAATGTTTGCGCAGAAATTCTGCTGGGAAACTCAAAGCGTTTCAGAGACAGAGGAAACTGTCCGAATTCTATTATATTTTTATTTATTTAAATATATATATATAACTCTTTATACCAAATATCTAACTAACAAACTTACTGCCCAAACAGCACAAACTAGAAAGCTGCAAAAAATCTCATAAATGAAAAATACACTAATTATTTATATATTTCAATATTTAAATTTAATTATTAAGCTGTTTGCTATAGTAGAAACTATCTTACGCTTCGTCATAGCAAATATTTATAGCTTATATATAGACGCTGAACGTTTGCTATTAGACAATAACTGACCTATCTAAGATTTCTCAACTTGAAATTGCCTAGCTAAGTAGAGGTATTTTAAGTTATTCAAAGCAAATTGTTTAAAGCGGCGTAGAACTTTAGCTGTCTTTGCAATATTTGTCTATATTATAGCAATTAAGACAGTTGGCGCCCAACGCGGGGCATAGTTTCCGTTTTAATTAGTTGAAATATGTATTTTATTAAAATAATGTATGATCTTAATATATCTTTGCCATATTTACAATGAATTTTCTATATTTTACCTTTGAAAATGTTTGGCGCCCAATGTGGGCCATAAGTGAAGACTAATTTTCAGCTCAAAACAAATAATTAGTTTAAATATATGGTCATAAATAAGTTTTATAGAAAAACTTGAAGGTTTTGGAGGCCAACGTGAATTCTATTAAATTTTTATCATTTTGTCGCCCAATGTGGTCAATATCGGACTACGTTTTATTGTGTTATTCGATGTTCAAGCGTTACAATTGAATCAAATATGCAATTCAACGCAATTAAAACGATCCTTACTGCAATCTTTGCTATTTTAATAATTTTAGAGTGTCAATTGACAGATCAACCCTCGCTATTAACGCCAGCTAGAGTCGATTATAATGGATATGGGTATATATCTGTGCTGGCTGGAAGAAGAAAGTTTTCTGCAGCGACATGGATGGCCGGCAGCCGGCAAATTGATCGTGCAATAATTACTGCATAGCTTGCAACTAGTAGCAAGTTTGTAAGTTGCAAGTTGCAAGTAGCAAGTGGCAAGTAGTACTTGTTGTTGTAATTGTTGGTGGAAAATGATGATGAAGTTGTTGCTGCAAATGGAAAGCATTGAGAGGGAAAGTGTTTTCAGCCAGCGGTGCGAGTATTGGCAGTTTTCATTTTCCATGGCATGCTGCTAATAATACCAATCGTAATGCCGCATAATACACACAGAATGCACACAGATATACATCAGATATATGTATACAGATATGCACACAGATACAGACATGCATTGGCATTGAAAGCAGAGGCTGAGGCAGAGGGGGACGTGACGAGGAGACGAGCGTAATAGACAACGGCAACGACAACGGCAACAACAGCAATACGGTAGCCTAAGTGAGATCGATCTACAAATGCAACAACCACAACAATTGCAACAACAACAACTGCAACTGCAACAACAATAACAATAAAGAACGTCAAGCGTCAAATTTGCACAAACTGCAAACGACATTCAACCAATAGAAGTCAAAGTTCTGAGAGAAGGCGACAGATAACACGTCACTTGACTCGAATGGGGACATGGACAACATGCGTGCCAACCCCGCCGTGCATTGCCTACCTAACCCCAGTCCCCTCTCCCCCTCTATCCCCTCTCTATACACCCCTCTATTCCCCTCTATACGCTTCCCAGTCAAACGCCTCCCAGGCATTCGTGCTACTCGACACTCGCCACTCGACGGCATCCGATTCAACATCGAGTCGACTCGACTCGACATCGGCATCGGCATCGGAATTGTCGTTAGCTTCGCGTTCCCCACGGGCAGAACTAACATACACTTGGCAAAAAAATTGTATTCTAAAATTTAGTTTAAATGCACTCTAGCTAAACGAAAAATTCTAAATATAAGAAGAATAACAACTCTAAAGATTAATATTTCAAATACAAACAAGTATAATTAAAATTGAATATATAATTTTAAGAATATACAAGGCCTATGAAGAATTCTAGATATAAGAAGAATGACAACTCTAAAGAGTGTAATTGAAATTGAATTGAGAAAATACTTATATTTATAGTTTTAAGAATGGGTTTTTTGTGGCATCATCTACCAAATATTACAAATATTAAATTACAGTTGCCGCACAATAATAACAAATTAAAAGATATTCCAATGTAAGATAATTTAAAAAAATAAAAAAAAAATAGTAAAAACAACAAAAACACTAAATAAAAATCTATTAATTTAATTTAATTCGAATTTTGTTAAATTAAAACTGATTTATATATAAAATGCTTTTTAAAAATATAAAAATTTTATTTTATTTATTTCAATTTTATACAAATTGTTTCGAAACTAAAACTTTGTGCTGAGCAAGATATTAAGTTCAATAACGAAATTGTTGGTATTTTCTTTCTGTGTAGCCATAGCCGGAGCTATAACCGCAACCACAGAGCGCACCACTGTGCAGCACATTGCCACAACACCCGCTCAGCCCCTCTACACCTCTCTTCTCACTGTTTCTAGCTAAAAACATTCTCTGTACGCTTTACAATGTTGCATTTAGTTTTGGGTTTGTTGGCAGTTGATTGCGCTCTGTCTCTCTCTCTCTCTCTCTACCTCTCTCTCTCATCTATGAGTTTTCCTCTATTTCATTTGTGTGTTTAATAGAATTTGCAGTTGCAGCAGCATGTTGCAACGGGTTGGCCTGCAGCAAGTGTGGCTATTTGCCTGCATTTATGTTGCTGCTGCTGACAGTTGGTAGCAACAACAACTACAACAACAACAACTGCAACAACTACAATAACTACATAATACTGAGCTAACAATTTTCAATTTAATTTGTTCTATTCTTGTTGCTGTTGTTTGTTTGACTTGCATTGTTGCTGCTGTCTATTATCTGTCTCTGCAGGTGATTAAATGCCGATACGGTTATTGGCAACGGGTGTTGCAGCTACTGTCAATAACAATAACTGCACTGAGAAAAATCATCGTTACAAAAAATAAAATTTAATAAATTGAAAATTGTTTTTAATATCTTAAAGCCAAAATTCTACTCAACTTTTTGCTTAATTTCAGTTTTTTAGACAATCACAAATAAAGAAAATTCATATCATAAAATTCTATTTAATCTAAGTTAACTAAATTATATAAATTTATCTGTATATTATGAATGAATTTATTATGTTTAATATTGAATTCATTATAAATTTATATATTAATATAATTATTATTATTTATTATAAATTCATAAATAACTTGTAATTTTTTGCTAAGTGCATTTTATGTTTTATTATTTATTGTTGATTTATTCAGTTAGTCACAAGGTTTCCAAAGAATTATTGCCGCTGCAGCACCCTGTATTATGGGATAAAATTACCGACTGTGAAGCTAAATGTTTACTTTATTAGAAAACTTGTTATGAAGCTTCTGAGTTGTAAGTTTAGGCTTTGTTTTGATTGAAATCAAATTGAGTTTATTTGCTAGCTTAAAAGCGGACACCCTATAGTGTCTTACAACATTACAATTTTAATAAAGTGTAAATTTTAATTTATACAACTTGAGCAAGTGGCGACAATTAAATTTGAATATGCATAAAACCAAAAATTTAAACTGTAATCGATTAAGTTATAGGCAACTAATTACACTGTGTTTAGGCAGGGGGAAAGGCGACACCCTGTAAATGGAAACACTCTCTTTATTTGCTTAGGCGTATTTTTAATTTGCGAGGAAGGAGAACAAATAATGAGTGCTACTACGGGTACTCGTACACACTCGAAACACTCACTCGCTCACGCTGTGAATGTGAATAAAAACGTACGAAACGAATGAGCGAATGAGCGAACCGAGTATAAATAATAATAGCAACAAAATTTCCTTTTCTAGGTCTAGGCCAGATGCACAATTACATTCTAAAATATGCACACACCATGTATATGTGTGTGAGTATGTATGAATGTACGAATGTATGTATGTATGTAGGCATAAATATATGTATGTTTGATGCTATTAGTTGCAAGTCGTAAGTCGCAAGTCTCGAGTCTCCCGATTCTACGTAAACTTGACAGTCGACAGTCGAGTGCTGCTTGCACTTGGTTTATAAAGATTCAGACAGACTAGGCATATATATAACTAACTATATGTATACATACATATGTATGTATTTATGTAAATATGTATGCTTGGATGCTATTGTTGTTCCAAAAGTATGCATTGTTGCATCTATAATGCAGCAGTTGATTTCGGTCTCATTTTGAGCGTTGTTTTTAGATCTATAAATATTTAAAATACATTTACAACTACAGCGATATTTGTGTGTGTGTGTTTGTATATATATATATATATATATTCCGCCATTTGTCTGCTTGCAGCCGGATTATAGATGCACACGATGTCGTTGTCGGCAGACATCCGCCTAATATTTTCCACAGTTTTTCTTGTTTTTGTTGTTCTTACGCATTGCAATTTTCGCTTTCAATTTTGCGTGCATTCTCTCTTGTCTCCGTCCCTGTCTCTGTCTGTCTCTCTCTCTCTCTCTCTCTGTCTTCGTCTGTCCGTCCGCATGTGTTTATTCATTTTGAAGGACAGACAGTCTATATGTCTGCGTCTATGTGCCGATGTGCTTGGGTGTCGATCTGAATTCCGACCAACGCCTGGCGCTGTTGTCGCCCCAAACCCAGTACCCAACATACAATAACACACACCTCACACACACACACACAAACACACACACACACACACTTGCATAGATACACGCATAGATACTACGTGCATATTGACACATCTGCATTCGCTTATGTGCAAACTTATTACGCATTCTTTCCCTAGCTCTAATTTTATAGTTGTGAAATGCATCGGTATGACATCGTTTGTCTTCATTAGCGATAATAATCGATATATCTATTGTTATCGATATGATATCGTACCATTCTCATATCTACTTATCTAATCATCTAAACATATCATATCGTACTATTCCCATATCTTTCTATCTATGTCTTTATGTATTTATTCAGCCTAACTAATAATTCACCGATCTACCACTCTATCTATCTAAAATTCCCCTTTTCTATCACAATTTTCTTTGATATTTTATATTTATCAAGCAAGACATTGTTTGTCTTAATTAGCGCTAATAATCACCTATCCATCTATTGTTATCATATAACATCCTACTATTCTCATATCTTCCTATCTACTTCTTTTTTATATATTTATTTAATAGTTACTCTTTTAATCTATCCATCATCACTCCATTCATCTAAAATTCCCCTTTTCTATCCACAATTTTCTTTGCTATTTCTATCAAGTAAAGTCTTAGCTATTAGCTAAGTTAATTGTTTTTCCTGCCCTCTGCTAACATTCCTTTCCGCTTTTCTCCGCCCGCCCTGCCCCCCCTGCATTTCGTGCAGTTGAGTGGGTAACGGTAACGCACAGAAATTCTTTCAAAGTCCGCTAAAACACATCCAATTAGTCGTCCGCCTATGACACAGATACGTTTGTTAGACTTTTCCGCTCATTTTCCTCATTTGCTCGCAATTTTCTTCGTTTTGCACACAATTTGCTCAAGAGACGAACGTCTATCATGCATATCCGTTTACACGCAGACACGCAGAGAGATCGGAAGACTATAATATAAATATACTATATGGCATGGAGATGCTGCTTGTAATCGGGAAAGTAAGTGGGGGTTGAGTAAGCAGGGAAGTGGAGAAGCAGGGAAGTGGGGAAGAAGGTGCTAATTAGGAGCACGCGCTGATTGCTCGATTCTACAGATATCTGTCTATATTGATTCTTTGACTTTATCAAGACAACGGCAATTAGCGTTGCCAGAAAATGACAGATAAAAAAAATTACAAATAAAATAAAATAAATTTTGAAATAAAGCAAATATGCAAAAAATAAACAATAAGAATTAAATCAAATAAAATAAATTAAAAATAAATATTTTTTTCAAATCGCTTTATGATAATTGGCAACGCTGTCTGCAATTGCATAAACAGCGAGAACCTCAAGAACTGCCCTCAAAATGTTTGCTCAAAGACGGAAAATGGATATGCAAACAAGAAGCAAACAAGAAGAAGCAGCAGCAAAGAAATAATAAAATAAAATAAAATGCAAAAAGAAAAAAAAGCAGAAAAAATAGCTGCTGCTGTTGTTGTTGTTATTTTATTTGGTATAATGAAGCGCCTCGCGCAATGAAAGCAATGCGACAGCGCTGCCAACGTCGGCAGCGGCAGCGACGTCGTTGACGTTCACGATGCGCATCTAAGTTTATTTGTATGTATCGTATCTCTGTGTGCATGTATGAGAGAGAGGCGGTGGGGGGCAAAGGAGAGCTTTCGCAGTCGCAGACTCTCGCAAGCGTTTGCCTTGCACACACACACACACACACGCACACACTGGCATATACATAAAACACATCGTCACGCGAGTGCAGCGAACTAATTCAAGGCTGCATACCAAAAGCAAAAATAAAGCTTTTCAATGTATTAGTATTGCTGCGCTCTTTGCGCTCTGTACGTGTGTGTGCGATGTGAGAGAGCGCGGCAGTGTGAGAGCGAGCGCGCAACATTTATTTGTCGTGCATGCAAGCGTACGTGTGTGTGTGTGTGCAGGCGAGACAAGTTCAGCCGCTAAACATTCAAAGCCGAGCAAAGCTAAGCACAAGACGCGGGCTGAGACGGCGACGGCGACGGCGACTGCGACGCAGCTGGAAATATAAACAGCAAACGTCAGACAGAGACAGCGAGCATTTTGTAAGCTTTGTAACAGCATGATCGTGCTTAACCTCATCATCAACATCATCATCATCGTGATGAACATCATAATCACGGCTGGCTTTTGTTTTCATTTCTGCTTTATAACGAGATGCGCGAAGTCGGCACACGCTCTAATGCAATCAAAAGCAAACTGCAAAAACTGGAACTGGAACTGATTCACACACACACACACGCACACACACATGTAGAGAGTGAGGAAGAGCGAGCGATGGTGTGAGAGTGGGACAACAGCAATCGCAGCAATGTTAGTTCCCCCGCTCTCACTTTCTGACTCCTGGCCAGTGTTGCCAGAAATAGCTAGTTTTGCAAAATAAAATATCTAAGCAAAATAGCTTAAAATAAAAAATTTATAAAATAAAAAATATTGCATAAAAACAAATTTAAAAAATTAAAAATATAAAAAAATTCATAATGTCAAAAATTACAGTCTCATCACGATCGAATTAGAAACAGAACAGCAAACAATTTGCTCAATAGAGCTAAGCTAAAGTACAGGGTCTCCTGCTGTCGGTAACGTCCGACTGGTGTTAAATAAAATTAATGAATAAATAAAAATATATAAAAATTAAAAAAAAATAATAATTAATTACGATTTACAATTTCATTAAGATTAAATAAGAAACAACGTAGATATGCAACAGACAATTTGATCTTAGGAGCTAACCCAAAGTTCATGGTCTCCTGTCGGTTAAGTCCGACTGGTGAATAATAATGAATAAATAAAATATAAAAAATTAATAATGCTAAAACTTACAATTCACAATTACATCACGATCGAATAAGAAACAGCGTAGATATGCAACAGACAATATGCTCAATAAAGCTGAGCCAAAGTACAGTATCTACTGCTGTCGGTTACGTCCGACTAGCTTTAAATAGATGACTAGAGTTCCGAAACCCGCTAAAATGGCAACTCTGCTCCTGGCAGTTGATTTGCTCGATTCTTGTTGTGGGTTGCAAGAGCGTGCTTGGAGGGGGGGCGGGGGCTTGTGTGCGCTCTAATGGGAACAGCGAAATGTGTTGCATTTGTTGTGTTTTGTTGTTGCTGTCATTGTTGCATATGGAAAAGCGCCACATTTCATTTTCATTGGCTCGCATGCAGAGAAAATGCATGAAAATGCATGAAAATTGCACCATTTGCAGCCCAACACTTTGCATTATTATTTTTATTATTATTGGTTTTTAGTTTTGTTATTAATATTATTTTTATTTTCGCTTTGCATTTTGCATTTGTCTGTTTTGTGTTTACAGCCTCGCTTTGAGTTTGTTGTTTGTTTGTTCGCTGTCTATTATTATTGTTGTTGTGGTTGTTGTTGCTTTTGTTGTTTGTTATTTTTTTCGCCGCTGGGGTGAAGGTGAAAATTTTTTTTTTCGCCGCAACGAAAGGCCTAACGATCGACCGTCGACCATGTGCATGCCTGTCTCTCTCTTTCTCACTCTTCCTCTCTCTCACTTTGTTATTGTTGCTGTTGCTTTTGCTCTTCGTCATTGTCATTGTTGTTGTGTTGTTGTTGTTGTGTGCTTGGTGTGTTAATGGGTTACAGTGCAATTAGGACAGTGTGTGCTTATCGAGGGGCTTCGGTGTGTGCACTTCACTTTATCGCGTATAAATTGCGGCTTAAAGCCGGCCCATAGAAGTAGACTTTAGGAAAAGTTGTAACAGCAAACCATTAAAAACCATTTAAAATAAATAATTTTTAATAAAAAAAGGCAATTAATAAGGCTAATCGTTAGTTTATAAACAATAATCGATAGCTTAAAGGAAAACAATCGGTAGCATCCTCTCATATACAGGATTGCAAAATCAAGAGATATTGTAGGATATCCGAAGTTAAAATACCCGTTTTATAAATGGATTAATTTTGGAAATATTTTGTTCAGCGCAACGACTCTTAAAAAAATAATATAATATAATATAATATAATATATATAATAATAATAAATTAAAGAATAAAAATCCTTCAAAATCCAAAAAAAAAAAACAAAAATAAAAAACATTTAAAAAGCATTTCTTTAATTTTGTAAAAATAAAAAAAATATTGTTTTAATTGTCTAATAACTAGAATTTATTGGAATGTTTCTAACTTGGTTTAGTTAAATTCCTTTATTAATTCTAAATCCAATTTTATTGTCAAACCAAGTTTAATTGTTTTTTTTTTTTTTAATTTAACCATACAAATCGTTTGTTTGCAATTAAAATCATGCAAAGAGTTCTTTTCAAATTTTGTGATAATAAGAAAAATGATTTTTCGTTTGTGAAAAATTACATTTTCAACAGTTACAATAGCTGTTGCTATTCTATGCATTCTAAGCCATATGTTAATGGAGCTGCAGCTTCTAAGCCGATCATGCTCGAAACTTATGTTGTTTTCCAGCTGCAATTGTCTGACGAAGAAACTAATTAAATTTGAAAAGTCGAGTCGTCAAATCGTGTCGAGTCGAGTTGAGTTGAGTTGAATCGAGTTGAGTCGAGTCGAACTCTGTCTCTCCGTCCGAAGGCGTCATTAATCAATCCTGACAAAATGGCGGCCCCAAAATGACATCATACGCAGCACAAAAGACGCACAAAAGACTTCAAGACACGGCCCCATCTAACACACACAGAATTCTCAAAGCTCGGAGCTTGAAGCTTGAAGCTCGAACGGGGTGAGGCCGAACTCCTGCGTCTGCTGTCCCAGAATTAAGCACAAATGTCAAAGGCAGCAGCACGAGCAGTCCAACACACACACTAAATACCCTGTAAAAATGGGCTCAAGAGAGGTGTGTATGATGGACAATCGTTTTCACACGTTTCAAACACTTTACTTCATATTTTACGGCAAATAAG
Organism: Hypselothyrea guttata; assembly: GCA_035045125.1. Classification (NCBI taxonomy): domain Eukaryota; kingdom Metazoa; phylum Arthropoda; class Insecta; order Diptera; family Drosophilidae; genus Hypselothyrea; species Hypselothyrea guttata. Next base: position 469,068 of record JAWNNJ010001722.1, on the reverse strand, counting down.
CTTTAAAAAAACGGAGAGCTTTAGGTTCAAACCTAAAGGTTTGGGTTGAAACCGAAAGGTTTGGGTTCAAACCGAAAGGTTTGGGTTCAAATTAAAAGGTTTGGGTTCAAACCTTACTATTTTGTAATTTCCTCGTTTGATTTCGAGGTTTGACCCTGGTTTATAGAGTATGGCACCATAGTTTATACCAGGGCTGTAAATCCAAATAAAATTGTAGGAAATCCTAAACTTTTAATATCAGAAATCGAGTACGGTTTGATAAATGGTTTTAGTTTGAAAATGTTTGTTTCAGCATTTTAAATGTTTAGTTTTGGTTTCGGTTCGGATTTGAAAAGGTTTTATTTTATAAATTTAAGTAAAAAGCAACAATTTTGGTAATATTTATGCCCTGTACTCATGAATTGGGTAAACATAGGGTTTATTTAGTCCTAAAATATTTGCAGAAACTTTGTTATAAAAAAATTTCGGCTCAAGGCTTAATTCAAAGTTAAATAAATTTCAATGATCCGTTTCAAGCCTGGTTTTCAGACCTCAATATGCTACAAGCGTATACCCTACCGCTGCTGTTTTACAGGGTAGCCAAACGATATCCGTTAAAACTTGAACTCAGCGGTCACCTGCGTTTTGCGTGCAGCAGAAACAACAAAAAACACAAAAAACAAAAAGCAGAAAACAAACAACAAAAGCCAAAGCCAAAGCAACAAATACAACGCACAAATTTAGCAAAAATAAAACGAGATAAATGAAAAGCACAACAAGAGAAGAGAGGAGGGGGAGCAGAGGAGAGGAGCGAAGAGAGAGGGAATACGACGATATAAACAACAATTGCCAATGCAGCAATCAACAAAATTGCAAAGTGCATTTTGCAGTGGCAACGTTTTGCACTTGAGGCAATGCCAGGGCAGGGGCGGAGGCACGGCGCTAGCCGAGAGGGGGCAGCTAATAGAAGGGGACATTGGGGGGGGCGGGGGGTAGGGGCTAACGCTTAGACGTCGGTGACGGTGGTGACAGTGACGTGCTCGGCCCGGTTCGCTGGCTGGCAATGGACAAATGAACGCCCCTGACATCGTTTGTTGTTGTTGTTTTAGTTGGTATACCCTGTACCCACTGCAAAATGGGTATAACAGGGTTAATAACTTTGTGCGAATGTATGTAACAGGCAGAGGAAGGCGTGGCAGACCCCACAAAGGATATATATTCCTGATCTAGATGTCGAGCTGAGACGATTTAGCCCTGTCTGTCTGTCCGTCCGTCCGTCCGTCTGTATGAACGCTGGGATTTCGGAAACAATAAGAGCTAGAGCAGTCATTTTAGTTGCAATGGATAGATGTATTCGATGCGCATATTAAGTTTATTTTAAATCTTGGATAACACACCCCCTTTACGCCCAAAAATTAATATAACCCACATAACCTCGTATTTTTATTGAACATAAAAAGTTCAAGTATCAAGCGTAATATTAAACATAGGATGCTGTTATTCGGAATATATACTCCCTTCTATTACAGTAATCTATCCTGAAAAGCGCATTGAAATCGGTTTTTAAGCACAGGAGTTATTAACGAAACAATATTGGCCCTTTAGCAACAAGGCCATTAAAACTGGTTCACATAAAAAAGTAAGAAGAAGAAGCATTGCTGCTTGGCTTTGTATGACAGTTTTATAAAATTATATTTAACAATATACGGTATTCTACAGTCGGACCCGTCCGACTGATCTGCTCCGTCCAAATTTTGTGTTTCAGTTGTTGTTTTAGTTTGTTGTTGCTTCAGTTTGTTGTTGCTTTAGTTGTAATTGTAATTGCTGTTAGGCGATTCGCTTTGGCCGGGGGACACGCAGAAATCCTGATTTGGCCATAACAACGCACATTTTGAAAAGCGCGACACGATTTGAAATTCAAATTCAAATTCAACAAATTGCAATCGCAATCGCAATTGCCAATGCAACGCAACGCGGCCAAAAGCCAGCCAAGAAATGCGTGCAACTTCTTGTTGTTGTTGCTGTTGTTGCAATTGTTGTTGCTCTGTTACTGTTGTTGTTGTTGTTGTTGTTGACAATTTAGCCATGAGCCATGGCTAAAAGCATGCGAGTCTAACACAGCTAGAATAGAAAATGGCAGTTAACTAATCAAGCAGACTGCCAACCAGGGATGGGCAAAACAGCAGTGCACTTCAAGGCAGCAGATTTTAAATTTTGAATGAATAAATTCAGCTTAATTTATAATATAATATAACAAAATATATAATAATATGTAATTTAATACAAATATTAATATATTTGTAATATTATATTTTATTATACCTAATTATATCATCATTAAAATACAAATTAAAAATTCTTCAAATATTCTAAAATGCCAAAAAAAAAAAAAAATTAAATGTTGTAATACGAACAATCTACAATACGAAAATTTATTATATAAAATATACATGAAAATACTTTTAACTTTTTCTCCATGAGCCTATTACTTAAAAAATTACATTGAATATTGTATTGAATTTGTATTGTATTTTCTAATAATTTTTTAATTTTTGATAAAGTTTACTTGTAAACCAATATATTTTGAGTTTTATTTTTATTGTAACCACTTTTTAGAAGCTCTAACTTCCTATCATTTATATAATTCTTAATCGAAAATTAATTCAATCTTAATTTTAACTTTTATTAAATTTTGCGCACTTGTTTTTTATATTTTTAAAGGTGTAACCTAAAGCTTTTGCACTAAAACCAAGAATTTACAATGTTAAACATTAAAAAAAAAGCTAGAAAACTGCTCTACAAAAAAACGAAATCAAAATAAATTTTTGTTTTATTAAGATTACAATTTCGTTTCGTAACTTTGTTAATCATTTCCTGTTTTAAATTTTAGTTCAATCTCATATTAAGCTTTAATTCAACTGAATTTTTATTCCGATTTGCACTTGAATTCTAAAACAAAACAAGATACATAACAAAACTATAATTTGTAGAACGAATAACTTTTTATTTTTTTGAGTGTATAAATTATTGCACATTCTTAACAAAGCTGAGAATTCTGTGAGCTTTTCGAGATCCGCCTTGGATGGAGCGATTGCATCCCTGAAGTGAGCGGAACGCAGAAACTAACGCACTTTTCAAATGCGAATTCGAACTTAGCGGCTGTGCGGCTTGGTCGTGTGGAACCCCTTGACATTAATAAACGTGGCCAAGTCGCAGTCAATACCTGCCGTACCCCCTGGTCCCTCTCCCCTGCCGCTCTCCCTGCCCCTACCGCAGCAACTGCCCCGCTTGAGAAACAAATCAAAATGAAGACAAGGCGGGTAGTTGTAGGGGGTAACTGAGAGCAGCGGGAGGAGGGGAAGCTGGCAGAGAAGGAAGGGGCAGGGGGTAGGGGGGGAAGCTGGCAGGGTGGCCGCAATGGAACCTTGGACTGCTGCTGAACCCTCTAGAGCGCACACAATGTCAACGGTTTCAATGGAGACGACGCTGATGTCGACTGCGATGTCGACGTCGCTGTCGCTGTCGCTGCCGCTGCTTTGGGCTGCCCACTTGTCAAGGCGTTTATCCTTGAAACTGAAAATTAAAGTTCAACGCTTGGGCGGCGCTTGAACTCGGCACAGGACAAGACAGGACAGGACACGACCCAGCCAGAAACCCAGCAAAAAGCAACAACAGCCAAAAGCAGAAAAGCAAAATTTGTCTAGCGCCTGTCGCCCTACCCTGCCCCGCCCACCTGCCGCCCACCCATAAGCCAGGCAAACCTAAACTCAATGCTGATGATTGCGAGCATTTTTATATGTCTGTTTCTTGCTTTCTTTTTTTTTACGGCTCGAACTCGAACGAAAATTTTCAAGTTCAAGGTTGCCGGAAAGCAGCCGCCCAAACAACAACAAACAAACAACGAAAGCGACAACAACGACAACTCTGGCAGCTCCAGACAGTTTGAAGAGAGCGAGCGAGAGAGAGCATGGGGGTGGGCGCTGACAGAGAGAGGGGGCATCACTGCTGCCAAATGAGCTTTTTTAACGCCAGAAATGGCTGTTTTGGAAAAGGATTTGTTAGAATATTTGTGAAGCATAGGAAAGTGGGAATTCAGGATTTTTTAAAAAATAATGCAGATTTTGTAAGAATTTTTTAAAGTATTTTAATTGACCATTTTGTCAGTTTTCCTAAGTTTAATTGCTAAAAAATGTGTGAAACTGCGCGAATCAGGAGTTTTGGGTTTTTTTAAGTAATTAATTTATATTAAATATTTTTTTAATATTTGTTTTTTTTTTACAAAAATAATAAAGCTTTTAAGAAAATTTGTGAATCTGCTGGAATTAAAGCTTTTTCAAAAGTAGTGCAGCTTTTTCCAAAGTTTTTTTTATTAGAAAATTTATAAAACTGCAGCAAGCAGGAATTTATGCTTTATCCAAAATAATCCAGCTTTTTTATAAATTTTAAAAATCTTCCAAAATTATAGGCCTGTTGCCATTTTTTTAAATCGATATTTCGTCCATAATAAATTTAATTTAAAACTTTTACTTAATAACTAAGCTGTTTTCTGCATTTTTTTTTAATTTTTGCTTATTTTTTTTTGAGAAAAAGGTTGTTAGCGGGTAGAAGCCAAAAAAAGCGTTTTTTCTGGATGAAAATTGGCAACACTGCCAGGAATAAAAGTGGAAGTGAGAGTGGGAGTGGTAGTGCGAACGCAGAGCCGATGTCGCGTCGTCTTTGTCTGCCACCGTCTCGGTTGCCAACGCGAAAGTTTAGAGACAGAAAAAGAGAGAGAGAGAGGGAGAGAGTGAGAGAGAGAGCGAACGCATTAACTAGACGACAGTGTAGGCCGCCATTTTGTGCGTCTGTGTGCGTGTCGTGTGCGTGTGTGGAAAAAGCCCCGACGTTTCCTACACACAGTGGCAATATCCTTTTGACCTTGAGGCGCACAATTTCCACACGCAAAATTTATTGACCCGCTTGTGTCTGACTTGGCTTCAACCCCTCTCACCCCCCCCTCTCTCTCTCTCTCTCTCTCACTCTCTCTGTCTCACTCTCTGCAGCCTAGCGAAAACCCAAAAAATGAAAATAACATTGGCAACGCCGCCACACGCCGCAGACCGCGCCCTGCCCTGTCTGGCTTTGGCCTTTTTAGAAAAGGAAGTAGGTGCCCACAGAGTTAACGGTACTCAAGTGAAAGAGGGGGTAGGGGAGGGGGAGAGGGGGCTTGATTCGTTCTATATGTCTGCCCCTGTCTGTGTTTGCAACCATTTCTGAGAAACCCGGCGTCGGCTGCGAGTTTACTTTCGTGTCAATAGACGCTTATTAGGGCCAAGAGGAGAAAAGGGAGGGTAGGGGAACATCCTGTCGGGATTTTATATACGTTATAAATACCCATTGCGAGTGAGTGGCCTTTTTATTTGCGACATATTTGCGAGTTGGGGTCCAAAGTTCCTGCAATTTATGAAGCTGCTAAAAAGTGGCGACTCTTTCAAAAATTAATCAAAGTACGTTGAATAGGATATTCAAAATAATAGTATCCATAATAGTATCTATTGAAGGCAGCCCAACAAAAATCGTTAAATACGGTATTAAAACAAAATACGATATACGAAATTGCAAATAAATACGGTATTCAAACTGTTACGATATTCAAATTATATACGAAATTAGAAATTGAATATCGTAACAAAACTAATTACGATAGTCGATCTAAATACGATATTCAACTGTAATACAATCAATATTGTTTCAATAAACATCCGGTAATTAAATTATATACCGATTGCAGACTTAAATAACGTTAAAAACGTATATCGTATATGCAAATCGAACACAGATCGCACAAAATTATATTCATAAATATGATAGCAAAAATCGTTGATTTGCATATCTTCTATTTCCTTCTAATTAACTTTTATTGCCTTTCAGCAACGCCACGCCCTCCCCAACTTATTCAAAATATTGTAATTAATTTATTGCTTCAATAATTTTTTTTAACATTTCTTCTATTAAAGTCATACATTTAAAGCGCCACTAGCGGCCATATTATCAACTTCGGGCAGCGCGCCATCTGTGAATTGCTAGCGAACACAGAGGCAGCGCCATCTATCAGCACACTTTATAAACGCAAATACGAAGCCTCGTTCAACAAGACGGCAAGTAAACTAACAGCGAATGGTGTGTGTCTTGGCTATAATTAGTTAACGAAAGTCTACACTGGTAAGAGTCTTCACTACTTGCTAGCAAAGGCACAAACCAAGCAACAAGTTTGCAATGGCGCCGGTTGTTGCTCGATTTGGCCGCTTGTGCATATTGGCGCTGCTAAGTGCAGCGCTGCCAAGCTGTTGCAATTTCAATTAACAGCATGCGCAGCCAACTTCATGTTAGCTGGGGCGCGCGTATTTAAATTTAAATAATGTTCGAGCACTTACCGTCTAGTTTGTCCAGCCGTTTATCAATATTTAGGCATTTCGACATCAGTTTCTCCACCAGCAGAGGATTGGCCGATGCGCTGGTCACCGTTACAAAACGCGAATCCTCCGATGAGCAGTCGCCATTGCTGTTGTTGTTGTTGTTCAGCAGATCGCAGGGTAGCAAAAAACCTGAAAAGTTTTAGAAATAAAATATTTGAAATATCGATCGGGCGTAAAGTGGTTGTATTATCCAATATTTGAAATAAACTTGATCTGCGTACGATACATATCTATCTATATTCCAAAAATGGCAGTTCTCGCTCTTTTAGTTTCCGAGGTTTAAAATATATTAGATGATAAATTTTATAAATATTTTGTAAATTTACCGTTACGTTTCACCGCCGCCGACGCCGAGTTGGAGCCAAAGGCGAGCAGCGCCTGGCCATGTCCGTTGGCATCTCCAAGACTGGCGCCCACGGAGTCCACGAGGCTCTGGACGCTCAGCTGAACGTTCTCTTTGGCTAGAAGGTCGTCGTTGGCCACAACGGCGGCTGCGACGCTGGCGAAATCGTTGTCGCTGATGACGTTGTTGTTCTCCTCCTAGGAAAGATAGAAGGCATAGAGGGGAAAAAGGCAAAAAGCAGAAAGAGTTTGTGTTGTTTGTTTTTGTTGGTTGTTGGTTGTTTTTTAGGGGGAAGAGAAGAGCAGAGGAAATAAAATTATAAATGGTAAACATTTCACTTCTCAACAAGCAAAACACACACTTTCAAATTGTTAAATAAGCATAAAGATCCTGCGTAAATGAAGGCAAAACGAAGCGGTTATGACTACGGTTAAGTGGTGTGTATTGTGTGTATTTCAAGTGTGAATTGAGATTGTGTATTGTGTGTATTTTGTGTGTGGATTGTAATTGTGTATTGTGCGTGTTTTATGTGTGGATAGTGAGGTATTTTTTGTGTCTTTTGGGGTGGTATTCGGTGTGTATTCTGTGTGTATTGCGTGTGGATTGTGTGTGTGTTTTGTTTAGAGTTACATACTCCATAGTTTCATTTCGAAAATGTATATTTCAACGCATCCAATATTTGGTATTATTTTTGGTTCCAGTTTGTCTTTAATATTATGTAATTTTATCAACTCAAAATAAAATTATTCTTTTAAATATAATATAACTACTTTTAAAAGTTATAGGTAGTTTTTGATAGTTTTTTAAGTTGTCTGAAATTTATTCAAAAAAAAATTATATTTTAGATTATATTAGAAAAATTATGTCTGTGATTTTTTTATAATTTTTATAGTTTAAAAACCGGGTAAGTAGTTTAGTTATTTTATAAATACCTGATTGGATTTAGGATTTGATTTAAAGAAAAATTTATTTTGAAATACCGGTTACGAATCGGTTCGGTTCAAGATCGGTTTGCAGCCCTATGTGTTCGTATATTCTGTGTATATTGTGTGTATTCTATTCTATGTTCATAGTATGTGAATGCTGTATGTATTATATGTGTATCTGTGTGTATTTAATGTTTGTATTCTATGTTTATTTCATGTGTGTTCAGAGTGTATTTTGTTGTATGCTATGTATATTTTTTGCGTATTCTGTGTGTATTTTGAGTGTATTGTGTTTTAATGCGGTTCAACTTGTCTGTGTTCTTGGCGGATGTACATTTTCGACTTTGACCTCAACGGTCGCCAAATCGGACAGCAGGCTCTCGATCTCGAAGTTGCTCTCGGAGAGCGTGCGAAAAAGCTCATCGGAGGAGTCGCTGCCACAGAGAGGCTCCACCACCACATTCACGTTGCGTGCTGCTGATCCGCTCAGCTCCTGACTGCCCGCCGACTGCTGCAGATTCAGCTGCTGCAGCTGTTGCTGCTGATGCTGCTGCTGCTGTTGCTGCTGATGCTGCTGCAGCTGTTGTTGCAGTTGTAGTTGCTGCTGCAGTTGCTGCTGCTGCTGCTGCAAGCTCGAATTGACGCCAACTGTTTGAACTGTGGGATTTATGTGCTCAGCATTGACCGTGGAATCATCCTAGAGAGAAGAGAAAAATAATGTTAATGGTAATGTAATTTAACAGTTAGCTAACAGACTTTTAACAGACCGGGGGTGGCGTAGGGAATGAGTGCTACAACCTTATTCAACTAAAACATCACTGAATGAGGGTTCAATTCCCATCAAGGGCATAAGTTTAAACAATTTTTATATATTTTTTATAAGCCCAGAAAAAAAGGTTAACAGACTTACCGTTATGCATGTTGCCAAGTCTAGACCACCAACAAGACGACCATCGTTATCCGGACACCAGAGCAGCGCGTCATCGATAAATGGCATCGCTGATAGGGCAAAGCCTGCACTGCAAATACTGTTAACTGCCAGCGTGGAGCCGTTTCCTCTTGCCCCCTTTCACTTGAAATAGTATACGATTATATATATATATATCTGATATATATATAGGGTTTTATAACTTTTAAAGTTAGGCAAATTGTAAAGTTCTATCACAATTTTCACGCTGTGTTTGCAATGTTGTATAAACTTGTTTAGGCACTTTTTATAAGACGGTTTTGGTTTGGTTTCCAATTATTTGTTGTATATAATTTTGTTTGATTTTTGTCGTTGTATAAATTTGTAGATTGGACGTTTGTCGCTTTACAAAATAAATTTTAAAAATCCTAATTAGAAGACACAACTGAAATTCGTTTGATTTTGATATTTGTTATTTTGATTTTGGCTTCAATTTGCTTGTAGATTTGCTTTCCGTTCAGCTGCTGTATTATAAAGTCTGTATGAAAGAGAGCAAAGATAAAAAAGTTTATTAAAGAGATAGTTTGGATATTTATAGTTGTTAATTAAAGAAAAAAATTAAACTAATTACACTTCTATTAAATACTAATCACATTTTATTTGTACTTTAGCCTTTTCTATTTGTGTTTGTTTCATTTATTTATTTTAATGCATTTCAATTTATAATTTAATCTCAAATCAATCAAATTCAATTTATCATGCTCTGTCCTTTTCGCACTTAATTTTTTTTGTTTTTTGGCTACCAGATCTCCATTTTTAGCCGCTATTAAGTTTGTATATGTTTTTTACGTATATTTTTTGTCTACAATTAATTTATGCATTCAAATTTACGATTAAAAAAAAAAAATTTTTTTTTTCAAAAATTTTAAAAAATTCAGGGGTTGGGTTAAAATTTTTGCAAAATTTTCAATTTCTTGTTTCATCAAATTGTCAATCCCATATAATTTTCACAGTCAAATAATGAATAAAAAATCACGCCGTTTGAAAATCACATGAGATTTGTGGAAGTTATGCGTATTCAAAGTTTGTGAAATCTAGAGTGTTGAGTACTAAACAGTCGGATGTGCTGCAATAACTTTTAAAGTATTGCTCGTAGATTAAAACTTTGTAGGAATCATCTCTAGTTGTATTCATTAGCTATGCAGAACATCTAACCGAATTCAATTTAGATAAATACGTTAGTTGTGAGAGCTAATCAAAGTAGAAGCAAATTTTTTGTTGCATACTATAGGGCGCATTTTTGCCTTGTATTATTTAAATTTATGAGAAAATTAGTATTTATTGAAAACAAAAAGTTGCTGCCAATTTTTATAAAAATTTTAGCATTCAGCAACATAAATAGCATAAATAAATGTAATTGTTGATAAGAAAAAGTAGCTAGAATGTTTAGAAAAGTATGTATTTGTAGAAGAGTTTTATTATCTTTGCTACTGATATCTCTATTTTAAGTTTTCTAAGCTCTATTGTCAAAGAAAATGCATAAAAAATGATATATCAACAATGATTTGTGTCTGTTGGCAAATAAACAAGACGAAAACCGAAAGAGCAGCAATTGATGTTGATGATGATGATGATGATGATGATGATAGACGAAGATGGGAAAGTCATCGCATTGCATTGTTTTTAATAATTTGCTTGTATATGTTTCGCTTCCGGTTATAACAAAAATGTTGCTTTTGTATCAAAGTTAATTTCATTTTAAAGTTCAATAACATTGCAAATCGCGAATTACAACATTAAGACAACAGCAATAACAGCAATAGCAACAATAACAACTGCAACATTCGATGTGGCGCCCTGCAGCAGGAGGAGTTGGGTGTGGGAGCTGAAGTTGGGGCTGGAGTTGGGGCAACAGCTGCCAGCAAAAGCGCAAAAAGCAAACAGCTTGCAAGAAAAACCCCAAAAGAAAATCGCAAAACAACAACAAAAGCAACAACAACAAAAGACTTGCAACAAAACCAAAACAAGCTGCAGCTAAAAGCAAGCAAAAGAAAAACAACTAATGCTTTTTACATAACATGTTATTGAACTGCAGCAGCAACAAGTTTTACTGCTGCTGTTGTTGTTGTTGCTGTTGCTGTTGCTGCTGCTGCTGCATTTCGCTCTCTCTTAGCCAAATGCAATGCAAGTGAAAGTCTAACAACAACAATGGCAACAGCAGCAACAACTGCAATGCGCAAAAAGTTCGTTAACATTGAACTACGAAACGAAACAAACGACGAGCTTGAAAGCGCAACAGCAACAACAACAGCAACAGCAGCAACAACTGCAACAGCAGCAACAACAGCAGCAGCAACAACTGCAACTATCAGCAACAAGTTGAAAATTTTGCCAGTTCCCGGCGAGAGAGAGAGTACATTGAACAGCAACAGCAACAACAATAATCGACATTACAACATTGCGCTGCCTAACACTAGTTGCTGCTGCCGACGTCGACGTCGACGTTGACGCTGGCAGCGCTGCTGCGCCTGCGCTGGTTTTTCCATTGCATGCTTGTTTGCAGTTTGTTGTAGCTGTTGGTGATGCGCATGCGGCGCGGAAAACTCGTTTGCCATTATTCAATAGCAACAGCAACAACAGCAGCAACAACAGCAACAACAACAACAGCAGCTGGCGGCTATTCACTTTTCTGCTGCAAGTTCATAGAAGAAAACTTGAAAAAGAAAAGCCAACAACAACAACAACATTGGCAGCAAGATTTGCATTAGAAATTGTTATGGTTATTGTTGCTGCTGTTGTTGCTGCTGTTGCTGGCGCCAGCAACTGCTGCTGGCATCGCTGCTGCTGCTGCTGCTGCTTCTACTGCTGTTGCCGCCGTCTAATGCACCATGATTACAAATTAAATCGGCTGCATTGATGCAAAATATTGCCTTTGTTTATAACTAATAACAGAGCAGCAAGCGCCCAAAGAACGCAGCTAACGCTGCGTATGCGTAATCTTACTTTAGAGCGCTTGAGTTCTGCTTAGAGCCTGGCTAAAAGCATATAACATTTGCTTAATTTCAAAAATAAAGCCAAATCATGCGGCATTAAGCTGAAGGCATTTCCTGTAGTTAATATTATACAAATTATACTATAGTCTGAGAGCAAATGATGCAGAGAGAGAAAAATTAAAAGAGGTTTGAGATTGAGAGAGATTGAGAAGCTTCAGCGGATCTATTATTTGAGCTGCAATTGCAACAGTTAAATTATGATAAATTTTATAATTAAGAGATTTTATACATTGGGAAAAATGTTTCCATAAAATACAATAAATATACTTGAAACAGACAAGAGATATCAAACATTAGTTCCTAATTTAATGACAAAACTGTTGATAAAGTTACTATGAAAATATTTGATTTTTTTCTTAAATGAAAAATTAAAAATAAATATAATTTAATATTAAAATATCCAAATTTGGTATACAGTAAACTGTCAATAATTAAACCTTCTATTATGCACACATCCAATACCCAATATTTTAGCCGAAATATTTAATATCAATTTTTTTATTTAATTTCAGATGATTGCACAATATTTGTGTGTACAAAATGGGTGTGCAATTATCGAAAATAAACTGTACATAAATTAATTAAATAATGCAAATATAAATTTAACTATATCTGAAAAATTTACATTAATTATATTAATCTTCAGCAATGACAAGAACGACCTAGAACGCCTTTTATCAGTGCGGAAATGAAAAATAAAAACTATAAATAATAAACAATTAAACATGTATAATAATACAAACAAAATATCTAGTATTTTGTGCAACTACAATTCCTATATTATAAGATAATGCTGTATGAATACTATATTTTAAGCTATACTTATAAATAATAAATTAATTAATTCACATTATATCTAATAATAACTTACCTCAGCTATAGTACATCGGCTTTATTTCAACTTTTGCAATTGGCGTTTGCTTCACGTGTTGTAAATATTGTTGCACGTCGTTTAATAATATTTATGTATATTTATAAATATTGTATATTTATATTTATATATATATTATTGTATATAGTTTGCGTAAAATAAGTCTAATTTGTATAAAACACAGTTTGTATTATCCACAAGGCAGTGTAAAGTTCTCCAAGATTGTTATGATCTCAATACATTAAGATATTTTATTTTTTTTGTTAATAATTATTGTTTTCATTGGCAAATGTAGCAGGAGCAGGGGGTAGAGCAGCGGGAAGTTGAAGATGAAGTCTCTCTGCTCGCCAGCTAAGTTTTATTCAGTTTTATTTTACAACGTATGCGATAGATATACGAATATAAAGTTTTATTGTCATTAGCAACATGGCTGACATTGACCAAATTTGCATGTGTTCCCAGTTTTCCGCTTTGGGCACGCATTTATGGTGTTTGAACGTGCGCCGAGGCATTTAGCTCTTTTCCCGCCACGGACAAACCGCGCACACCCCTCGGGGGGCGGCAGCGTCCCCCGTAGATGCAACACTTGCAGCACAGAGAGCTCTATCTCTGATCGGTTCGATGACGCTGCAATATAAGCAAGAGAAGAAAAGTGTTAAAATTGTAGTTTATTTTAAGCACGATTTAAATTGAATGTGGAATTAAGATTATGACAAACTCATAGCATGATTTATGAATTTAAGGAATTTTCTGAAGAGTTTTTTTTCTAAAAAGTACTGATAATAAATAGTATTATGTTCAAAAACTTTTACAGGATTAGTATACCTTAATAAATAAATAAACTTGCATTAAAATTTCAAAAATACTATTTTTTATAAGAAAAATTTATAATATTATAAATTAATTACTAAGATGAAAATTTTGATAAATTGGGCTTTAAGGATTGATTAATTAGGTTCGAATTTGCAATTTTTTTGTTTTTTAATTAAAATAATAATAAAATTGAAGGTCAGTAGTTTGATCTTTGATTCAAATAAATTCTTCAATTTAATTTCATCCTTAATTTTAATTTTCCGTGTCGACTGATCTTAGTCGATATTCAACTAATAAATAAATTTAATTATATACCATTAGGGAAAGAATTAATATATAATATTAAGCGGAATTTTTTAAGTTAAAATGCATAAAAATCAAGCAACAATTTGATGCGGTGGCAAATTTCGAAGGCGATAACCGGTTAACCAATAAACGCTTTGGTACAACGCTGCGTATGCTTAATGCATGAGTTTATGGCATAGGTTTATGTGTGCGAGGGAGGCAGCTAAAGCACCGCTATGATTATCGAACTTAATGCTAGCTTTAAGATAAATAAATCTATTAAAAAATGTTTTATTGGCCAAGTGTTAAACTCCACCAAATGTGGCTTATTACAAGCAAAAGCAAAGCCAAAGCCAAAGCCAAAGGCAAAGGCAACAACAAAAGCAAAGGCAAAAGCTCGCTGGCAAAAGAGCTTTTGCCTGTCTAGCAGAACAACAACAACAACAACAAGAGCTGAAAGCTACGCAACTGCGTTTGGCTGCAAAGAGAGAGATAGAGAGAGCAAGAGTTGATCGTGTGCGTGTGTGTGTGTGAGAGAGTGCGTGTGTGTGTCGCTAGAGGGCGTGCTAGAGCGCCGGCATCTTGAAGTGTTTTTGTTTTTGTTGCCTTACATTGTTGCCTGCTCGTTTACTGCGTAAATATGCTGGGAGCGAGCGAGAGAGCGAGACACTTGTTTGTATTAGCTTTGATAATTGTAGTTGTATTATAGTTGTGCGTGTGTGTGTGTGTGTGTATTTATAATGTTTTTATGCCTGCTTGTGTATGCAGCGTGACCTTCTCACACTGTCATGGCTACCTATAAAAACTGTATAAAAATAAAAGCTTTCGTTTTATAATTTGTATGCAGCTCCAAGCGTGTGTAATGTGTGTGTGTGCCTGTGTGTGTGTGTGTATAGAACATAAGGCGACTCGTGCTTAAACGACAACAACAACAACAATTGCTGTTTCATTGAACAAAATATTATTTATGTTCCGCTCAAGATCGCGTATTTGCCAGCTTAACAAAGTTGTTATAGTGTTAGTTATAATTGTTGTTGTTGTTGTTGTTTGTTTGTTGTTGTTGTCGCTTGCATAGTGTTTGTTTTTTTTTTTTGCAGCTTGTCGCTTCACTTCCGACTTTGTTTTGGCCTGAGCGATGACTTCGGCTAAAAGCAACAAAAAACTGAAGCTAAAGCCAAAGCTAAAACATACATAATAAATAATACTTTTATTATGCATTAATTTATGCATTTATTCAGATACATCGTATATATATTTGTATATATGTATGCCCTATGTTGCAGCGTTGTTTTCAAGGTCATTCGGCATGTGTTGTTCTGATTTTTCTCGGCGTTGTGCGTTAATTTGCATAATTTACAGTTTTTGGCTGTAAAATCACAGACGTCCTTTAACTAATTAAGCCCAGACTAGTTAACACTTGACTCAGACCAACTTGAAACCAAATGAAACAATTTAGTTATACATTTTAACTCTAAAATTGGGTATAATAAGTTTGTAGAAATTTTTGACTCTACAAAGCATATATATTCATGATCAGTAGAATCAGTCTTTCTGTCTGTCTTTCTGTCTGTCTTTCTGTCTGTCTGTGTTAAGGTCTTTTTTAAGAGTTACAGCAGTCAAATTTTAAAGGTAGTTAGTTATATACCTTACGTAGATCAAATGTCTTTCAAATTTTACTTTTCTCCGCCACTTCTTCCACAAATCGTTGAAAACGCGTCATCTTGTAAGATTTTGATCTTAGAGAGTTGGCATTTGGCATAATTATTCTCTGATATCATACAAATCAATGCTGAGAAACGCAATAAAATCGATTGATAAACACCAAAGTTATTCAAGAAACAATTTTGAATACTTTGTAAGAAGAAGAAGCATTGTTGCTGTTTTAAATTAAGCTATAAGATACTCCACAGTCGGTTCCATCCGACTGCGTCCTTACTGATTTTTAATTTATTTATATATATAAACAATTTAGCAAGTGGGCAAATTGTAACCTTCCATCAAGTGATTTTTACACTAACCGCAACGAAAAAGCAGCAAAAAAATGGGGCAAAAAACACAAATTAGTTGCTGTAGTTATGCATGCTTGTTGTACTTGTAATTGTTATTATTGTACTTATTTGTAATTGTGGTAGTTGTTGTTGCCACAACCTTCTCTTCTGATCGATTCAAGTTTAAGGTCGTATACCCCCCTTGAGACCTTAGGCGCAAGAGTCTAGACGGGCAGACAATAGCTTGACCCTTGAGTCGCTAATACCCACTAATGTGTGGAACAGGGTGTTCGTAATTCTCCATATATTGTCAGTGTTAATGCTGTGTTGTTACAGGTTGTACGTCCAAGGGCGTAGCGAATGTTGTTAGTTGAATGTTGTAGTTGCACGCACATTTATGGGCCACAAACAAACATACTACAATATAATCTATAGGTATAACCATAATTACAAAGTGTATATTCAACTGCCTATAGCTTTTCTCTCTGTGACTATACAAATAGATATAACCGATCTGAGCGGCGTAGGGGATTCTCAAGTACAACAACTGGCAGGCCAAGTCTCGATCTAACGGCACATTTCGAGTCGTTTGTACAATATGTAAAAACTAAATAAATAAATCTATTAGTAATGCGTAAATTTAGTATTACATGTGACAAATTCATTACCAAATGCAAAGCTTTAATTTTATTCCGTTAATTAGTTCCGACTTTCGCCCAAGCTCCGACTACAGAGCACAAAGAGTTCGGGAATTTAATGTGCCTAAATTATGATAAATTGGATATAGTATAAACTAAAGCAGAAATATGCATATCTCACTGCTAAAAACACCGCATGATTTACACTTGTAGCATTCATATTAAAATGTATTATATGTATCTAGGTGTGGGCCAATTAATCGACGTCTGGGAATCGGAAAACTGCGTAATATCTAAGAAAAATAAAACTGCCACGCGGCATAGACCAAACTACGAGTATAATAGTATAAATATATGCATAATATTTACAGAATTTTTCAGAATTTCTATTAGAATTCTGTTAGACAATTGTTAAAATAGACGCAGGAGAAAGTACTAGACAGTAGAGGCGAAATGATCGATGGTCGAATATGCATTAAATAAGATTCGTTTATCTTTGTAGATCTTAGGTTATATGTTTGTATCTGAAACTGAGGAATACTACGTATGTACTGCCAGATTCAGTTAAAAGTACTTTTACTGCAACGTATATCAATACTACTTCTAATACTTATATTTCAATTCCAAATATTCATTATAGATTTTCTTCAAGACCCCATCAAAACTGATAAATTGTTGGTAGAAAAGATTCATTGGTTTTATGTATTTTTAAAATATTTTAAAATATTTTTTTATTTAAGTCAGATCTAGAACTAGAACTATTTGAATCAGATATTTTACTAGATCTTTTTAAGCAGAGCTTCAAGATCTATTTAAATCAGATCTTCTACAAGATATATTTCTTCTAGATTAATTTCTAATAGATCGTCTGCTACTATATTTATTTCTACTAGATTTATTTCCAGTAAAGGCATTTATTATATTTCTAGTTCTTTGTGGAATCTTGATACTAAATACCTTTTTTCAAAAGCTTAATACTCCTATTTCTACTACTAATACTACTACTTAATACGTATTCTTCTACTACTACTAGATCTATTTGAAATCTAACAAGCTGGCGATGCGTCTGCTGCTGTGGCATGATTATAAATTCTTTAGCCAAGACTTATTTATGCAATAAACGTTGTGACCCCCCCTAACTCGAAACAAAAGCAGTTTTAGCCGAAAAATCTACAGATTAACCTTGGGATATATATGTTTATGTGTTTATGCATACAGAAATATGATCATACAAGCATAGCAATGTCTGTATGTCGGTATGTTTTGAACAATATGTAGTATAATTAAAGCCAAGAATGTGGTTGAAGTCCAATCTGATGACAAGTTGAAAGATGACGAACCGAGAAACCAACAAAGAACTGCAAACATACTACATAATAATAATACAAGATGAAGTGTTACACTAAGAGAGCGCAACTTGCATTCTAATACTATAAATTAAATGAATTTAACATAAATTAAATGGAAAATTTATGCAGCGCCTTAAATAGTGCGAAGCGAATCGAGACAAAAGATATAGAAACATGCACAGATCTAATGTATGTGTTTTATTATTACTTATTATGCATACACTAATGGAAAGAAAAATCTTAAATGTCGCGCCTATTGTTGTATTTGTTGTTCTCGTTGTTGTTGTTGTTCTAGTTGTTGTTGCTACTAAACTGTAAATTCAAAATAAAGCATATAATGCTATAAAACAGGCACAACAGAACAGTCAAGCGCTACTAACCTTAGACAAATGAAACAAAAGCAAAAAGCAAAAAAGCAGAAAGCAAAAGGTAACCACCAAGTGCGGAGCTGATCAGTCGGACGCGCCCGACTGTAGAGCCCCTACGCCCAATATTTTAAAATTTTGTTGCTTGTAATTTTAGTTTGTACCGCGAGCGAAGGAGCAAATTCTGCAATATTGTTTCTTTAATAACTTCCATGTTCATTAATCGATTTCAATGCGTTCCTCAGAATAAATAAATATAATGATAGGGAGTATAAATTCTGAATACCAACCCTCTATATTATATACTACGTTATTTATTTGATTTTTATGGATCTGCATATGGAATATTTGTAACTATCCAAAATCTGATCAAGAATATATATGCTGTGGAGTTTGCCACGCCTTCTACTCCCTGTTACACATATAGCCACAAATTTATTAGCCCTATTGTTACCTATTTATCAAAGTACAGGGTATAAGAAGCAAAAAGCAAAAATCAAAAAGCAAAAAGGCAAAACCAAAAGGCATACGGCGCGTATCTAACTACAAGATACACATACGTAAGTTGGCTGTATCTGTGTGCGTGCGTATCTGTGTGAGTTTGTATAAAATACGCAACCTTCAAAAAATCTAACAAAGCAAACTTGTTCAATAGTCATATGCGTATCAGGAAGTCAACATTTCAAGGATTGACTCATTGAAAAGTCGAATGCGACGGCGACGGCGGCAACGACGACGACGGCGACGACGACAGAAACAAGTTAGTCGCTACACACACACACACACACGCACTGCATGCACACACACACAATCGCTCGCGCTCTCTCGCTCTTTACATTAGACGAAAACTTTGAAAAGCGCGCCGGCAAAATGCAGTGCAAAAAATCATAATAATTTACAGTAAATCACACTCTCACACACACACACACACTCACACAACTGCAGCTGCGCTCTCTCTCGCTCTCTGAGATCAGTTGCAGTTGCAGCCGACGTTTGCCGACTGCAGCGAGCGAGCTTTTATGAGCGCGTCCAATCGCAGCGCGCTCTTCATGCCTGTGTGTGTGTGTGCGTGAGAGCGCAGCTCGTTGCTCTCTTCGCTCTGCGCTCTCTTACGCCTGCCAGCTGGCAGCTCTTCGCTTAAGCAAGGCTCTCTGCGAGTGCAGCGCTTGCTGCTGCATTGTTAAATAAAAAGTGCAAATACCGTAAGATTTGTGGGTTTTTTTTTTTTTCTTTGTTGTTTTTTGTGTTTTTGTTGCTGCTGCTGTCGATGCTCCAGCTGCAACTGCAACAACAACAACTACAGTTGCAGCTTCAGTTTCAGCAGGCGTAACGGTATAATTTTACTTTTCATTGTGAAATGATTTTAAAATTGAAACTTATTTGGCAGAAGCTGATTAAGAAGTTATTTATGCAGTTTAAATTTTAAACAAAATTGGAATTTATAAAATTTGAAATATATTTTAAAATAGTTATAAAAATATTCGTTTGCTTGGCTTTGAGTCTTGGTTTATTCCAACAAAATATTCTTTCTGTTATATTTTAACACATAAAAAATAATTTTATAACATTTTTCTTTCAATATTATATTTTGACATGCAAATAAATTATTTATTTTCTTAAGCTTTTATTTTTAGTTTTTCAGTTTTCTTTTATCCCCCCATAATCTCTTTTCCCTTCACTTTTTAGTCGATTTAATTCATAATTTTAACTTTAATGTTTATTATATTTTTCATTGTCTTAATTTTTGTATTTTGTTTTAAAAATATTCTTTTTATTTACAAATTATATAGTATTGATAATAAAATAGAGGGACAGAAAATATGTACATATGTACATAGTGTATCGTGACTTAAAGATCGATTATTTTTTTTATAAAATTAAATTTTAAATTTCTGCTATATATGAAATAATAAAACTTAAAATACCATTCAATAAATTATAAATATGTTATTAAAATCCTATTTTATAAATTACATACATATTTAAAAAAAATAAATAAATAAAAAATTCCCAACTTGAACTGCAAACGAAACCGAACGAAATCTACAAATCTAGAAATACTGCAGTTGTTTTTCAAGATTTATGGCCAGCATTAATATTAATAATGTGCATTAACAAGTTTATTATTACCGAGCATGCTTAAAAGTTCAATATGTGGAACCTTCAACCAATTTGGTTGTTTTCTTTGTAGTTTTTTTTTTTTTTTTGTATATTTTTTTTGCGGTATTTTGGTTTATCAGAAATCGGGTTCAGCGCTCAGCTTCAAGGCGCTAACACAATAACCTAGCCCAAAGTCACAGTCACAGCGGGGAGGGGAGTAGGAGTGAAGGGAAGGGTTGTGAGGGGGAGTCACAGTGACAGTGACAGTCAAGTCGCACTTGCGAATATTTGGTTTCCATAAGCAGCAAAAAACAACAAAAAAGAAGAAGAAGTAAAGCGAGAAGCTAAAAAATAAAACCGAAAACCGAAAACTGAAAACTTCAATTGAAATTCGTGGCGTCGATCGCGGGGAAGGTCGTTGCATTAAAAAGAGTTTAATGACCAAGGAAACTTTTGCCGAAAATATGAAACAAAAGCGCCCTCTACAACAATGACGCTGCGTAACAACAACAACAACAACAAGTGAAGAAGCAGCAGCAGCAGCAGAAGAGAGCGAGAGGGAGCGAGAGAGAGTGCGCCCACAACTTACGACGCGCACTCCTTTCATGGCAGCAACAACAACAACAGCAGCAGAGAGCAGCGCGGCAGCGAGCAGCGCAGCAGCAGCGCAGCGACAGCAGCAGCAGCACTTGGGAAAGGTCAACGAACAACATTGCCTCCGTCGGTCAAAAGCAGAGTTCACACGTACAGACACACACACACATGCACACTCTCTCACACACACACACACACACACGCGCATACAGCTGCATTTGAGCAGCGACTGAAATTTTTGTTTTGCTTTTGCTTTCGCGTTGAGTGAAGTGAAATGAGTGTAATGTGAGTGCAATGAGTGCAAGTGAGTGTTGGTGAGTGTTTGTGAATACATGTGAGTGTTACAGCCTTGTCTTTTGGCAATGACTCACACCACAGCAACAAAAACAGGCAGCGTTATTAATTGTTTATTAATTGTTACTCAGCATTGAGCTATTTTCGCGCAGTGCAGCGACGCCGGCAGCGACGGCGGCAGCGCTGAGAGTGTATCTAGAGCAGAGAGAGGACAGCGCTTATGCTAACGGTTGGCCAGTGTTGCCAATTCTTCTAAGAAAATAGAATTCGGTATTTAAAGGGATAAATTAATCAAATTAAATTTACAAAAAAAACATAAGCTCAATTTTTTTTATTTTTGTTAATTTTTAGTATTTTTTTATTTATTTCAATTGCAGAATAAAATAATTGTTTTTATAAAATTTCACTTATTAAATGGCAACACAAATATCGAATATCAAAAAATAATTTTGCAATTTTGTGCATTTTCACGCTATATATGATGATTGTTTTTTCTGGGTTTTCCCCAATACCTGCATTTAATTTTATTTTCTTTTAATTTAATCCTCATACATATATATTTATTTTAAACTTTAACTGCATTGTAACTTTTATTTATACATTTAAATTGAATTTCTTATAACTACTTTGCCGACTGTGCTTTAAATTTACAGTGTAATGGGCAAATATCGATAAAAATGAAAAATAACAGGCCAATGATTTTTCCTATTTTACTATTTCTATTTTATTTGCTTAAA
Organism: Hypselothyrea guttata; assembly: GCA_035045125.1. Lineage (NCBI taxonomy): Eukaryota > Metazoa > Arthropoda > Insecta > Diptera > Drosophilidae > Hypselothyrea > Hypselothyrea guttata. Next base: position 447,371 of record JAWNNJ010001722.1, on the reverse strand, counting down.
ACAAAAAGATATGCCAAAAATTTAGCATCCTGCAGTTTCACAAATTGTCTAGCAACTGCTCTACAAAAACAGCCAATTCTGGCGGGAAAAAACGGATTGGCAACAGTATAGAGCAGAGGAGTGGGGGGAGGGCAGCGCTTACGCCTGACGCTTACGCCTACGCTGAGCGCAACGTCAACTCGGTTTCATTCACTTTTGTAAACTTAAATAAAAGCGACGCTGCAACGGCAACGGCGACTCCGACGGCGACTGCGACGCCGACTGCGACTGCAGCTGCGTGGCGACGCAGCGCGAGATCAACGCACTTTGTGTGTGAGTCAGCGTGTGAGAGAGGCAAAACTGCATGTGTGTGTGTCTCTGTCTCTGTGTGTGTGCGTGTGTGTGTTGATCCCACGAAACAATTTGCCGTTTAATGCACCCCGAAAAAAGCAAAAACAAAAACAATAACAACAACAAAAACAAAAACTGCAATGACTCAATCGACTCAAAAAAACTCAACGCTTGTTTTTGAGCGTTTTTGCTTTTGAGCGCAATTTTTTATTTTTTAATATTTTCCATTTTTTATGCAGAGTTTTCACTTTTAAAATATTACAAGCCTTATATGCAGGCTCAGCAAACTTGCTGCAAAAACGCCATATAAATAAGACAAGCAGTAAGCATGTTGCGTATCAGTCGAACGCAACCGACTGTATGATGTTGATGTTGAAAATAACGATATATTGATGTTTTGATATTTCAAAATATCGATTTAGCGACTATAAATTTTTTAACTTCGAGTAATCAAATTGTCTAAATAATGATGTAAATAAACTTAAGTTTTAACTAAAACATTTATTCATCTATTTAAGTTATAAATCAAAACAAAAATGTTAAAAACCTTAATTTAAATTTGGGCAAAATTAATTTCATTAAGCGTTTTCTACTATTTAACATTATTATTTAACAACTACTATTTAACTACATTATTGATCTATTTAATACTAATAATGCTAATAGGAGTACAAATATTATTATTATCGCAACTATCGATTAAGTAATTTATATGATTTATAATTATAATTTATCTAAATTTTAAGTCAAAAATCGATATATATCTAAAATAAATATTGATAATTACTGCAGATTTAAAACATCAATAAAAAGTTTTTACACCCATAAAAAACTAAAATAAAACTGTGCAAAGAAAGTTGCCAATAAAACTGCATTGTTAACCTAACCATATAAATAAATAATTAAATACACAGTAAAAAATAAAAAATATATATATTAATAAATTTGAAATTTATGTGAAATGAAAAGGCAAAGAAAACTGCAAATTCCTGGCGGGCAGAGCAGACGCCCCGGATACAAATACAATGCGCTTTGGCCGGAGAGCAGACGCTTGAAGCTGCAACTGCAACTGCAACTGCCGCAGCAACTGCCACAGCAACTGCTGCCTGAGCTGGCGGCATTAAACTTGTTTGAAAGTTGCAATTGTCGATGAGGCAACCGCAGTTGAGGAAGCAGCAGCAGCAGCAAACGAGGCAGAAGGCGACGAAAAAGTTGCAATTTCGGTGGTTTTCTTGGCTTTTTTGTTTTCGGCTAAACTTGAAAATTATGGCTTACATGTGAAAACGATTAGGAAAGTATTTTATTAAAATATTTCAGATAATAATATAGGAAATGCCCAAAGCAAAATTGTAAAAGGCAATTGCAGCATTAATTAAACTAAGTAATTAAATGGAAAATGCAAGAGAGTGGAAAATATAATACAACAAAAGAAACTAAAAATATGTGAGGGAAATTTAATGAAATAAAATAAAATAAAAATATTTCAAAAGCAAAAACAGCGAAATAAATTTAAATTTATAAATAAATACCTATTTACTACAATAATATTAAAATATTTAAGCCAATACTATTAGGAGAACTTTGAAATAAGAAATGTTTAAATATTTTATAAAGTAAACTTAAATTAATTTGCCTAATTAATACATTAAATATATGCTTAAAGTTTAAAGTTTGTAGTTGCTGTAATTTTTGACGATTTACGGAATGAAGATAAAATCTCAAATAAACTTGAGCTGCATAGAGCATTAAAGAAATTAAATACCAAATTTTGACTCTCCAGTTCTTACACTTTTCAAGATCTAGCTGATTTTATGCGCTGAAAAACGAACTGAAAAAAATATTTAAGCAAATTCTATGTAAAATAATCTTAAGAAAAATTTGGAATCTGGGTAAAACGGATTTTTCAGAATTTAATTCAAATTGGCAAACACTTAAAAAAATAAAAAAAATTGTTGAAAAAAAAAATTCAACATTTTTTAGGTGCAAATATTTGGCCTTTAGCCTTGGTTAGGGGAAAGTGCCTAGATCTGTTTGAGATTTGGTTTGAGATTAGCCTGGCGTTAGCCGAACAAGGGGCTATATAGGAAAATAACCCCCAAATGCATGCAGAACGTAATCTAACAAAATTGTGCATTAAATGCAACGCCGCAAAACGCAAATAAACATCATTAGAGAAGAAAAGAGGAGAAGAAGAAAAACTATTCATAAGGATGGGCAGAGGGAGGTGAAGAGGAAGAGGGAGAGGGAGACTGGGCAGACCAAACATTTGAAGATATCCATAAAACTGGCCCCAGCTCCAGGCGCAGACCCCAGCCCCGACCATGCCCCCAACCATGCCCATGCCCAACATGCCAGGCAACATTAGAAAACTGCAACAACAGCGACAGAGGCCGAGGCAGAGGCAGCAGCAAACTACAGCGACTGCGCTGTCAGCGTCGCTGTCGACGTCGCCGTCGAGTGTATGCATCAAAAAAACAGACAGTAAATCTGATTGTTTGGGGTAATTGAACTTTCTTAAGAAATTGCGACATGTACACTTTGAAAAGCTCTGGATTTGCGAGCGGCAGCCGAGAGACAGCAAAAGCAGCAGCAGCAGCAAAGCAGCAGCAACAGCAACAGCAGCAGAGGCAGAAGCAGCATAGTAAGCAGCGACAGAGGCAGCGACTGAGGCAGCACACAAATGTACGCCAATGACCGAGTTCGGGTGAAAGACCTTCGATAACCATCATCATCATCATTCGCAGAGCAGCAACGGCAACATCATTAGCGACTGCGACTGCGACGGCAACGGCGACGGCGACTGCGAGCGTAGTCATTGCACTGCAGCAAAACAAAAACAAAGCAAGCACACACACACACACACACACACGCACACATGCATGCAAAAAAAGCGCGAGGCGCAGTTGAGAGCGCAGCAGAGAGAGCGCGCGCCAAAGAGCACTGTTGGCAACTAAGCTTTTTTAACGCCAGATCCGACTGTTTTTAAAGCGCAATTGCTAGAAAATCGGAAATTTGTTAAATTTATCATAATTTTTGGCATAGTTCAGCTTTTTTAATTTTACAAAATTAGTGATAAAAAAAAAATAAACAATTATAGTCAATTTGACATTATTTTAATTGATATTTGCCCATAGCATTTAAATAAAATAAATTATAAATATAATTTGAATAAATACTATTATATAAAATGATTTCTTTAAAATTTAAATTAAATTTAAAATTTAAATAAATAATATAATACAAAATGATTTATTTAATTGATGGCTTACTGTATTATATTATGAGTTTCAATATTTCAATTAAGCTAAATAATAGATTGAACGAAAAAAATGGAGATTATATTCTAGTCGGCAGATCAGTTAGGTGAATTCTCTGAATTTAATTTAAATTAAATTAGATTAGTTTAATTTAATTTAAATAATGAAAATCACTTTGCTGTTTTCTGCTTTTTTGTAAATTTTTAGCTATTTATCGTGCTCCTTCAGCCAAAAAGAGCTATTTTTCTCGAATATTGGCAGCACAGCAGCTGAGAGAGAGCGCGCGCTCGTAAGAGCAACGCCAAAGAGTTGAGTGCAGTGCGAAAAAAAATTCATTGAACTAAATTTAGCCAAAGAGCGCAGCACGCGATGCACAGCGTGCGCTCTCATCAAGGCGCTCTCTCTCTCTCTCTCTCGCTCTTTCTCTCTCGCCGATACTAAAACAAAAGCGAGGGAGTTGTTGTTATTGTTATTGCATTTTTGCATGTGCATTTTGTTGTTAGTTTTTATTGTTATTGCTTTTTGTGCAATTTCGAGGTGCATGGCAAGACCTCAACTAAGGCTAAACTTGCATGCGTGTGCCTGTATGTGTCTGTATGTGTGTGTGTGTGTGTGTGTGTGTTTTATTGTTGTTGTTATGCGCTCGGTTTGGGGGCTATTGAGATAGGCGCACGATGTGCGCTCACTGCAGTGCAGCTCAAACTGTGAAAGCCTTGGCTCGGCATTAAGTTTGGCGCGTGTTGCTGCAGTTTTGCATGCATTGCGGCTGCTCAAACTGCAACTGTTTACAGTTCTAGCTAAAATCAATGCACATTTGTAGTACACTCATAAAAATCAGGAACGATTCGTTCTACAAAATAAAGCTCTTTAAGCTCATCTTGTTTTGTTCTAGAATTCAAGTTCAAATGGGAATAGAATTTAGTTTAATTAGGCCAAAATTGATATAAAATTAGTGCAGGGAATAATTAAATTAGCTATGAATAATAAAATAAAATCTTAATCTTAAACGTTAATAAAAATACAAGTGAAATAAATTAAATTTAAAAAACGCGTTAAGTGAAGCATTTCATTTGTGGATCAAGAATTTTTTAGGCTCGTTAAACTTTTGACACCAGAATTTTTTTGATGCAACTGCGAAAACTTTTGATTTCGACGTAATTAATTATTTTATTGACAGAAAAAAATATATTTTACATGTATTTATATTGTAAATCAAATTGAAAATTTGAATAGATTATTTAGTTTTAGATGAATAACTTGGGAAGCTTTAGCCTGAACTTGAGCTCCATAAGGCGATAACGATAATGAAATATTGTTAATAAATCACAACTTTGTCCCTATTTGCACGATGCAATTTTTGCATGAAATGTTATCATGAAATTGTATGCCCCACACCTCTTGCCAACGCACAAAATCTTCCGGAGAAGTTTATTAGAATATAAAATTTCTATTTCGATATTTAAGATCAAATTATACAAATATTATACTAATATTTTAATGCTAAATATCGATGTATTGATATTTGCATATATTATCGACAACCCCAATTTATTAATTGTTTATTTTATTTATAATTTTTTATTGCTATTCATTATTTGCTATTATTTTTAGCCTGCTAGCTCATGTATTTAATCATGGGGTTTTAAGTTAAATTTATGAATATTACAGCATTTTTATGAGGGCAGTGCGAATGCACAGAGGGAATTTTATTTTTTTTTTCTGTTTTTTTTTTTTTTTTTTTTTGGCCTGAACTTAAAGTGAACGTACTTCTGCGTCAATGCACGCTGACGTAGCCGCAGTCGGCGTCGCAGTCGACGTTGGCGTTGCAGCCGCAAAAGCAATGACACTGATCCTGGCGTTGACCTCATGACGACGCAGGGCCATTGCCGGCAGGCACAGAAAGAGAGAGAGAGAGAGAGAGAGAGAGAGAGAGAGGGAGATAGAGAGAGCGAGACAATCGAACAAATTTCAGTTTCATTTTCGTTGCTTGATTCTCGACTTAGGTAGCCTCCACTTGAGCTTAATGTTAATTATTATGCTTGAAGCTGTTTTTTTTTTGGCTGTATTTTTGGGCAAGGTCATTAAACAGCACAAAAAATACTACAAAAAAGAATACGAGAAAAAAAGACAACAACAAAAACAAATACAAATACAATAAATAAGAAGAGAGCGCGCAATATAACTTCTGATAGTTGCCTCTCGCTTCTTAGACCGAGCTTTTGTCCGTCCATCCGACTGCACGTCCGTCCGACTGTCCGTCCGTCCCGCTTCTGCTCAAAGTTTCTTTATAGTTGAGTTCGCTTTGGTTTCGTTCATTCGCTCTTAATCAAGGTGAGTAACCTTGGCCTTATTTTCGAGCAGCGCACTCTTTGCTGCCTCTGTGTGTGTGTCTCTGTGTGTGTGTAGCGCTCACGCATTGCCAAAAAAAAGCTAGCTACGGCGCTCACCACCGAAAGCGTCGCTCACGAAGGCCCTCTGCCGGCAGCGGCAGCGGCAGCGCCAGCAGCAGAAGCAGAGGCCGAGGCAGAGGGCGAACGGCAATTGTTGCTGTTGCTGCTGGCATTGTGGAAGGTCATGATTTTTTCGGCTGTTTGCCTGCTGCTCTGTCTCTGTATGTGTGTGCGTGTGTGTGTGTGTGCGTGTGTATCTGTATCTGTGTATTGCCGAGTGACTTGACGCGATTTGCTTTTGGCATTTGGTTTTTTGGGCTTTGCCGAATCTAAATCTAAATGTGAATGCGAATGCGAATGCGAATGTGAATGTGAATGTGAATATGAATGTGAATATGAATGTGATTTCCTTGCTTCAAGCTGAACTTGAGCTCAGGCATAGAATATCTAGGAAAAGCTAAGGTAACTTTTAGTCAGGCCGTGCTTAAGAATATATCATTTAATAAAAAAATATTTATGTTTTATGACACATTAAATAAAGTTTACTATGTGAATAATTTTTTAGTTAGCAAAATTCGTATGCAATTATTTTTTTTAAGTATTTTCCAAAAGAGTTAGATGAAAAAGAGTTAGAAAACAATTAAAAGTACTTTAAAATATAAATAATAAAAATAGTTAGAAGCGCTCGAAAACAATTAAAACTACTTTGAATTATGAATTTAATATTCATTTTGTATTTTTTGTTTATTTTTTAGTTTTATATTATTATTTACTATGAGAATAACATTCTAATAAATCATATTCTAAGGCATTGATTTATTAAGAATTTTTCAAAAGAGTTAGATAACATCAAAACAATAAAAAGTACTTTAAAAAATAATTTAATATTCTTTATTTATTTATTTTTTTTTTTTGCAGATTTGTGTGAATTTAAATTTGATAAAATTTGTAATAAAATATTTATTGCTTATAAATAAATTTCTAAGTATTCCCTTAACCTATTTCTAGAGTTCTGGCTGCCTTCTAAGCCATATCTGTTGTATCAGCTATGCGATTATATATCTTGTAAGTTACCGCTCAAAATGTGGCCCACAGCACGTGCTGTGCAACTTGTTGCCTTTGGCAGAGCGATGTGAGTGCCCCATGCTACACACAATACATATTAATAAAGATACATATATATATATTTATATAGGTATGTGTGTATCTGAAGCATGCATAATCAAGAGCCAAGCTGAGACACGCCACGGCTTGCACTTGGCCTTGCCGAGTGCCGCTGCGTGGTCACCTTGAACCTCAATGTGCCGAATGTACAGACGGACGGACAGACGGACGGACAGACGGACAGACATACTCATAAATGTTGTGGGGGCAGCAGCATTAAAAAACTGAGACCGAAAAAAAGCGCCGAAAAAAAAGAAGCTGAATGCTGAAACTGAAGCTGAAACTGATCTCTGCAGTTAGCGTTGAGTTGGCAGTATGTGCTTTTTGCTGGCTTTACGTAAAATGCTGTGTTGTGTTGAACTTGCAACAAACAATAACAATAACAGCAACAGCATGAAAATAAATATTTAAGAAAATTAGCGGTCGCAGACCCTACAATAACAAAACGTGACTTAAGGCTAAACAACATAAAAAACACTTTGTCTTAACTTTAACTTTAAGTTAATGCGTCGCTTTTAATATTGAAATTATGCATATAAAACAGACAGCGAGACAGACGGACAGAACAACAGACAGACAAATAAAGTATCATGGAAACGTTTATACTTTGGCTTAGAACTAGTTTTCGTATGCACGATACATCTGCCCTGGGGGCCTAAAGCATCCAAGGCCGCTGGCTTCTAAACCTATCTAGCCAACTATCTGTACAATACACACAAACAGGCGTAAACACACACACATAGATTCGTCAAAATCCATTTGCTTTGCGCGCACACTGCGTATACGTAATGTTGCCTAAGGTTGCGCTTTATCGCGCATACGCCGCGTTGTACGCTTATCAGTCACCGAAGTTAGCGCCCGCCCGAAATACCTTTAGCACTATTTATTAGTTTATGCCGTAGCATAACTGTTGCGTGACTCTCGAGGTATTTCAAGTTTTAGCATTTGCCGCAATCTCGGGCCAATCTACAAGTGCTTAAGCTCAAGAAATGGAGCTAGATCGGAAATTATGCATGCCAGTATACGTAATATTTCTTAGCCAGCACAAACTGGTTCGGTTCGACCAAATAAATGTTCAAACACAATCTGATTAACGCTGAAGAGCAAAGAATATTTGTAGTAAAGTAAAATCTGATTTAACATAACTGACAAAACAATTTATGAAAATAAAAGCAGTTTGAAATAGTAAAAGAATAATAATAATAAATATAATAAAATATTAATTTCGTTAGATTATTTTTGATTAGGGCAAAAAATATATAATTCGATAAATAAAAATAAAATTTGATAAAATATATATTTTGCAATAAAAAAAATATAATAAAATTAAGAAAAATACAGAGTAATTTTTAAAAAGCAAATGTTTAATGTTTATAAATAAAATATAAAATTGTAAATAAAAAAATTAAACTGATATTAAATAATTACTCATTATAAAGAAGGAATCCTAAAAAATATCATAGCCATAAATAGTTTAAATTAAACCAATAATTTAATGTAAACAATTTTTCAAATATTTGAATTCTAAAATACATTCTAAAATTTTGTTGAAGAATCTAATATTAAATAATTTTGTTTATAAATAAAGTAAAAAGGAGGAAAACTTTTAAAGTTTAAAGGGTTAGCTACTTTCCCAGCTAGCGCATACCCTGTAATTTCTATTAAACATTCTCGAAAGCATGGAAACAACACGAAAAGTATCGAATGTGCGCACACATACAGTTGCAAATTGCGAATTTTTACAATGATATTTATTGCAATGCACATAAGTGCATAGTACGGGTGTGAGTGTATTCGTGAGTGTGTGTGTGTGTGTGTGTCTAGCCGACATCGGCGGCAACATGCCTAGTATATATTTTGAATGGTTGCGCTTTATATTGGCCTCCGAATGTGTCTAGCTTCAATAGCAGGCCAGGGTCATGCGACACCGGGGAGGAAAAACTGACGCGAACCGACGCAAGGCACACACACACACATACATACACACACATGTAGATGTGTATGTTTGTATATGTATATATTTATATACATGTCCGTTATCGGAAGAAAACGCCAAAAGCTTTGCAAGCGTTGAATGCGCGCTCGCGTTCATTGCCTTTGCAAAATAAAACTTTTCGATCTCTGCCTCTCTCTCTAAGACAGTATCCCTCTCCCTCTCTTTCTCCCTCTCTTTCTCTCTCTCTCTCTCTCTCTCTCTCTCTTATTCTCTGTCTCTTATGCTGGCATTAGAAGAGCAAATATGCATAGACATCGCGCGTTAATTGATTGAATATAGCAAGATAACAAATCGCGCTCAAGAGAATATTCCTGCTAATCGGGCATTAACAACAACAATAACAACAACCGATAAGTTCTCAGGGTCTCATCAGAGATACTTAATTATTATTATTATGATTTCGTCTTGCTTTTTTTGGCAATTCTCATTTGAGTTTTTGCCGAAAATTTGTTTGCTTTGGGCCTAACGAACTGTGAGGTTGGTCAGTGTTCGAAATTTAAATGTGCGAGTCGAATAACCTTTGTAATTGTTGCTAATTATAAGCAACAAAAAATAATAATAATAATAATAATAATAACAAACGATTGCAAACTAAATTCAAGAATGTTTGGCATTTTTATTTTGATTGATAACCTGCCCTATATTCCGACAATATTTATAGCCCCAGCATATGAGATCGCAAATTTTATTGATGCTTTAAATAATTTAATTTATTGTTGCTGGCTAAAATCTAACTTGCAGACGATCTCGGCTTGAAATGATAATTTATAAGCTTGTCACTATCGTGTCGAAGGTCTCACCCATCATTTGAATTGCCAATCTTTTTGGTTTCTCGTCTCGATTAGCTCTAAGCCAAAAAGCCAAAATAAAGCCAACAACAACAACAACAACAAAAGCCCCCAAATCAAACTTAAACGTTATAGTATACAAAATCATACATTAAAGCATAAATAGTAATAAAAAAAAAAATAATACAAAAAGCCAACAATCAACAACAACAAGAAATCAGTTATAAATTTTGCGCTGTTGTTAGCAGATTTTTTTTTCTTCGTTTTTTCTTTGCATTTTGTCTCGTATTTTAATTATTGGTAAATTGTCAAATTGAAGCCAAGCAAAACTGGCACATTGCTCTCTAGCAAGTTTGGTAATTCGAGCAGAGAATTAACGGCTAAAAAAATATTTATGAATTAATGAAAATATTGCAAAATTCGTGCTTTGAATGAGTCAATAAAAGTGCAGGAATTAGTAGTAAAAGCCAAGTAAATAATAGTGTAGTTTTTACCAGATCACTGCTTTTCGTTTCAATTGATTTAATTTTCTGCTTAATTTCAATTTGAGTAAATAAACATTTTTTAAGATTTTAAATTTATCCCCATAAATCTTAAGATAAAATTAAATTACATTTCTACTATAATTTTCAGTTTGCGGTGTATTTTCAATTAATTTGTCGACTGTACTTAGTTGGCATTAAATAACTAAACCACTAAAAATTCAAGCGTATAATGAGGATATTATTATTAAATAAAATTAAAGTTTACTTAAGAACATTTTTCATTCTCCCTAAATATAATTATTTCATTAAATCCTCTGCCTGATTTTAATTTGTATTGAAGTGCTTTCTATTCTCAGCTGACCTTAGTCTAAATAAAATAAATAATTAATTACAGCTGTACTCTTAAAATTAATTTAATTTTCTATTGAATTACTATGCCTAATTTTAATTTGTATTTAATTGTTCTAAGTTCCCCGCTGACCTTGGTCTAAATTAAATAAATAGTTATGTTAGCTGAAGATCGCATGACTCATTGCTGACATACTATTTTATATAATTGGAATAATATTATTATTTTAATATTATTTTATATAATATTCTTATAAATTGCAATATTTTATATTATTTTTTCTATAATCACATTTATATATAAATATTTGTATGCATTTAATTTCCCACATTTTCCTGAATTTTCGATAACCTGACGAAATGCAATTATCGCAAGCTTTTGGCGTTTTTATGGTGAATTTTTCTGCCTCTATTCGCTTCCTGCATTTTATCGAATGCAACTCTGCTACAAACGCAACGTATTCGATGCTGAAAATTCTAGCAATTTTTTCTCGTTTGGTGCTACGCTGCGTATGCGCAATGTGCTGATATATTCGCATGTGCTCTTACCATTTGCAGCAAAAGTAATCCAATTTGACGTGTATCCATTATGTTGGCCAAATGCAATATTCGTTGATTATATTCTGTTGTTCGCCGCTGCGTTGATAAACGTTTCGATTTATTATTATCTGCTACTAAAAATAGTAACTACTTGCACTTAATGCAGTGGCAGCTAAAATGGCTGCCAGATGCTAATATTTGCATAGAAACTATTGTAAATATTACGTATAACACGTATGCATTTAACACTCGGTTGGCACACGGCGAGGGGGTGGGCGCTGGGCAGTGGGTGGGCGTGGCCGGGCTGGATGTCAAAACATATTAATTACACAAGATTTATGCCAACTGCGTGGCATTTTTGGGCAGTGAATAGATATTCAGATAAACACTCACACACTCGATTATTTTGCACTCGATTATTTACATTTTCATTTGTTGTATTTTTTATTATTTAAATTTTATTTTATTTTATTTTGGAGTTAGAGTTAGACGAAGATCCCCGTTCCGTTTGAGTCTGGCTGGAGCAAATTGATTTCTTTTTGGGTAATTAGCAACGCGCCGCAGCAGGGGAAATTGTTGTTGTTGTTGGGCTGCGCGGGGGGGTTGGGGGGCAACGACGCGTGCAGTTACAACAATTACGTTTACGAATTGATTTTGTTGTTGCTTGAGCGAAGGTTTCTCGCTTTATACGTAAGTACATATATATGTGTGTATATATTTATATATCTGTATAGCTGCTGATCGACTCTGTGTATATCCGCACTGTTCGCACTTTGCGACCGTCCGCTTCAGCAGTCAGATGAAGACTAAACGCAAGCGAACGCGTTATTTTTGCACACAGTGCACTGAGACGCACACACACACTCTCACATACACATACACACAAGCAAGAGCAACATTCACAGCGGCAGAGACACGCGCGCGCCCGCTCAAGTTCATGCTCTGAACTTCAAAGCTCAGTTACCTTCATGCACGCTGCCTCTGTGTGCGTGTGTGTGAGAGAGAGAGAGAGCGCGAGCGAGCATAAAAGCGTGCGTTGAGAGAGCGCGCAGTGAGAGTGACTTTTTTGCACTGCAAAAAGAGAGCGAAAGTCGTAATACAGTTGCAATTGCATTCAGAGCGCATTGCAACTGCTAAAGAGCGACATGCCAAAGCTTAAGAGAGCGATTAAACACTGCATGCAAAAGCTTAAGAGAGTCATAAACACTGCAGGCAAAAGCTTAAGAGCTTGGTGTAAAAACTTAAGACTTTATTTTAACTGTATGGAAACAAGCGTGCCTGACACTGGCGATTTTTTAGCGGTTTTTCTTTAAAGAGGTATACAACATATAAAACTGCATATTTTTTATGTTTTTTATGTGGTCTTCAGCGAGGTCGGTATCTTGGGCAAGCCAAACTCGTCCGTCTCAATTGTGCTCTGTAAGAGATTGAAATTCATATTAAAATCTCTCTTAAAATGTGGGTTTTGGAAGCATACCTTGCCGGGCTTGATGCTATCGGCGCCTGGCTCTCTGTCCGGCGCCTCGGGCGCCTTGACCACATCATCCAAGTAGCTGGTATCATCGTCCAGCGCCATTTCGTCGCCCAAGGCGTCGAGCTCCGCCTGCAAATCGTCGTCATCCACATCGGGCATGCCGTAGGTGCGACCCATGGCCTCCTGCACCTCATCCGCCTGCTCCAGCATGTCAGCCATATCATCTTGCATATCCTGCAGACGGAATTATAAATATAAATATGGTATAAAGTAGTAGTTACGGAGATCAGTCGTAAGTAATAGACAGTAGAATACCCTGTACTATGTATTTCAATAATCACTGCAAAGGTTTTTTCTCGCTATAAGCACTATACCCTTCCCCTTTTCAGAAAATTCCAGCTAATTGTCTCTTAGATAACTTTGTTGGTTCTAAACTGATCGTAATATAATTCACAATATCGATGAAGAATAATATTAGCTACGTATATGCTGAATTACAAGACTGTAGCTTAACAATTGTAGCTGTTGTATTTTTTTGTGCTTAGCGGGGGAAGTGGGAGAGTATCAAAATTCTAAAACAAATTTTATGAGCGTACAATATAGGAGAACCTACATACCAAAAATAAAGCCTGTAGCTCTTAAGGTTTTCGAGATCTATATGTTTATACAGATGAACAAAAATATATATTTTTTCTGGGATAAATATCCAGCTGCCCGTTACAAACATTTCCCACTTGCACTACCTTATTAGACCCTCTGCTACTTTGTTAAGATACAGGGTATACAAATGTATATATGTGTTCAAAACCCACCTCGATTTGATCGATATTGATTTTCTTGTATTCGGTTTTCATCTGCTTGACGCCGTCCTTCATGGCAGCCACCGTGGCCTGAGTATCCTTGAGCGATTGTGCGGCATAGTTGGCCTGTTCCATGTTGAAGGACTGATTGCGCAGAGATTCGGCTTGTTGTTCATAGCTAGCATTAAGTGAATACATATAAATATAATAAACTCCACCCGATTTTATTGCTCTTACGCCTTCTTTTGTTTCAGCACTCGCAGCGCTCTTTGTTTAACCGAATTTTTGGCTGGCGATTCTCGCATTTTGCTCATCTGCTCGCGATATTTGCGCAGTTCGGTCTCCAGCTTGGCGATTTTCTCTTCGATATTGGCAGCCCGAGCATCCACCTTGAATACATTTAATAAACAATAAAAAATAAACATAAAAAAAACTATACGAATTTTGTAATTTTTCATATTTCACTTACGCCTGTAATGCAGTCATTTAGGCTTGGTCCGGGCTCCTTGGGCTTACCACGTCCAAATAGGCGATTCATTTTGCAGTTATTTACGTTTAAAATGCAAAAGTTTAAGGAATTTAAACGCAATTTGCGTAGAATTTGGTTTGATGACTAATTTCTAGTTTTTTGTTCAGTTTGTAAACAGCTGTGGCTGACTTATCGATATGCCAGCTAACGATAACTGCTGTACATTTCTATGTTAACAGCAATGTTGCCACTCAGCGTGCTTTTTACAGCAGCACGAAATGTTAAGTGGCAAGCATAAAATTTGTAGTTTTACATTCACATTCATAAATGCAATTGTGTAAAAAGTGCTTGCTTTATATAAAATTGTAACAAAACAAATATTTTTTATGCGTGCACTTATTATTATTAATTATTATAGTTATTAATATGTATAGGATAAAAGCGTTTTGAATTTGCGCGCGCTGTTAGTTAACAGCTGTGCGTATTGTTAACATTTTAGTGTACAGCCTGGCAACCCTGCTGTAGAGCAACTCTGCAGCAGAGCTGCCGCAGTTGCTGCAGTTGTATTTTCTCTATAAAAGCGAGCGCGCATGTTGCAGTTGCAACAAATATATTATTTATTTAGCCTGGCCAACGCGCAGCGGAAAAGCCAAGAAAATTATGTGCAAAATTCAATGTTGAGCCAACCAACACAAGACGACGACGTTGCGATTTTAACGCGCTGAAAATGATACTTGCGAATTGTGCTAAAAATAAATAATAAATAGAATACGCCGCGAATTGCGTTATTAAATAATTGTCGATGTTTCGATTGTGCGCTTGTGTGAGTGTCGATGTCCGTATCGATGTTGAATGAATACGCGAAAATTCGATAATTGCTGTCGTCATTGTCAACCCTCTCGCTCTCACCTTTGACGTCACTGGCAACCCTACGCCCTTCCACTGTTGCCAGCTGTTTTCCAACTGCAACTGTAACTGTGAACTCCCCACTCCCCCTGCTGTAAACAGTTCAAACATGTTGCTGTAAACTTAACCCAGCCAACAAAACTATGGATAGCTCCATGTATTATAAAGCTTTGCGCGACAGCGCAGCTGATAACGACGTCGACGTCGGCAGCACGCCAGCGACGCCGCCAGAAGGAGGCGGCGAGGATGGAGGCGTGTCCATGGACAATTTCTATCCAGCCCTGGTTCAATGTTTTGGCATCATTATTTGTGGGTGAGTACCACTGTGCCGAGTTCGCTTTTTACCGCTAGATCTGGCTGTTTATTAAGAGCATAATAGAGTCGCAAAACTATAGATCTTAAATTCGATATTATCGGTGTATACCGAACTCTCCGATATATTGATGTTTAATTTTCACAATCGATACCGTTTCTTACTTGGAGGGTATAGGGTATTGCGTGTAATCCCCCCATGATTCGAAAAAAGGCCCCAAAATCTACATTTTTCGACCAAATGCTGTCATGTTTGGTTTTTTCTGCATTATTTTTCAATACAATACGTTTACGCATCAATTCCTATAATGTAAAAAAAATTTTTTTTTCTGAAAATTGCATATTTTTTAAAAGCTTAAAATTTTTGGCATAAATTAAAAATTTTTTTTTTTGGCTTTTCACTCAAATTTTACTTTTGCACTCAAATGATTGAGAAAAATTCATACCGCTTGAAAATCGGTTGAGTTTTGGTAAAGCTATGCGCATTCAAAGTTAAAAAAAAATGGCTATTTTTGTTTAAGGGTTGGTAATACCAACATGAGTATTTTATTCCCGAAAAATTTGCCAACACTGTTGAGTACAATGGGCACAAAAATTATGCTTTCGATTTTTGAAAGCTTTTTTCTGTTTTTGCTATTTGTGGAAACTGCACCTTGAACTTCTGCCGCCTTTGTGTGGGAGTTCAGTGTGCTTTGTTTGGGTGTTATTACTATATAGTATTTTGGTTTATCAGGTTGTTAGTTCTGGTTGTTGTCTCTTAGTTTACCCGATGCAAATTAGCTCAATTTCTGTTGTTTTTGTTTACTTGTCGGTCACGCGCTCGTTCGACCGTTCGACCGGTTCCATTTTATGCTGCCTTTTAAACAAAACAAGAAAAATGCGTTTTTTTTATGACTAATCAACGGCTCGTATGCCATGGATGGGCTGCTCAGCTGATTAATAAAAACAAATCAGTTTAATTTATGCACTTTGAGTGGAATGCGAATGAATGTTGGTACCAGGCAATCGATTGCTGCAGCCTGGCTTCCGCTTCTGGCTATAATTTTAAAGATATTACACAGGGTAACACATTAAAAACCACAGTAAATATTAAAAAAAAAAAAGAAAACAATTTTTTACACAATTTTTCTATAATTCCAATAAAAAGAAATTTTTTTTTTATTCTCATTAATTTTAGCTGTAAAATCTAATTTAAATGCAAAGATTACACTGGCTAAAATTATTAAAATCTCATTATATATTTTACTATATTTAAATATTTAAAGAATTTTCTAAGCAGCCAAAGTATTATTATTATTTTTTTTTAATCACATTAAATATTTTCCTATAACATTTTAAAATAGAATTTTCTAAATAGCTAAAGTCTCAACTTCTTCATTATATACTTTCAATAAAGAAATTATACTGGGTTACAAAGTTTTAATCTCATACCTCCATAAGGAAATTGCACTATTTTTCTATAACACATTTTTAATAAATTTTTCTATGCTGCCAAAGTTTTAATCTCTTAGATTTATGTCCCAAACGACGCCTAAATAAAGCCCAAATACAGATAATGGAACTTTGATAGCTTGATAATTTGGTGTTTTTTTTAGTAGAATCTTAAATTCAAGATAAACCAACGGATTTCCCGGAAAGAAACTCGAGCTGCCCCGATAGTTGCCAAGTTATGCGGACGTATAAACGGACAGTTATACTAACCAAAAAAAAGTATTATTGGGTTGCACAGTGTTATTAAACATACTGCTTAACGCCATGCATTCTAATTGCGGGCTTTTCATATTTTCTTGCATATTTATGCCACAAATTTCCAATTAGTCAGCCATGTATGTATGTACCTATAGCTGGATATACCCGTAGTTTGGACTGCAGCTCTATGTCCGACTGAATTTCAATTGTAATGAGTCGAGAGATAACTGAAAATGTCAGTCGCAAAGCGTGAACAATTAATGAATGCACACAAGCGTTAAGCGTTTAGCTTTGCAGTCTGGAAATGAGTTTAGTCAAAATGATGATAAACCAGCGGGATTATGTAAAACTGAGCTGAACAATTAAATCTACAATAGCAGCAAATACTGGGCTATGTTTTTTCAATGTGCCGCCAAAGGCGATTGCGAAATAATTGCGCTTAATTGGTAATTGCAATAAGCGAAAGTAAAAACGTTTAGAGAGTGCGATAAAAAACAAAACACAAAAAATATATAAACAAAACACAGAACAACAACAAAGCGTTACAAATGACCTTGCAATGCTGCCAGTAAACAAAATCGATCAACTTGGATTTATGCAATATATATATATAAGTATATATGTACTAATGTCTAACGATTATGCAATGGCAATTGTTTATTTAAATGCAGCAGACAGCGTCAATATTATACCCTGTACTTTGAAGAAATACTAAAGGGTCTATTGCGTTGGTGCAACTGGGAAACGTGCGCAACACCCTGTAAGGAGGCGTGTCAGACCTGGAAAGTATATTATTATATAAATTATAGATTGATGTATGCCATACTCAGATCAGGCTTATTTTAAATCTTTGATAGCACGCTCCCTTTAAGCCCTATTTGATTGAAACCGAATAACAAGCGTAATATTGAACTTGGAAGGTTGATATTCAGATTATATACTCTCTACTATTATATTTATCTATTCTGAAAAGCGCATTAAAACCGTTTGAAAAACACAGAAGTTATTGTAAAAACAATATTGCAGAATTTGCCTTGTATAATAATTAAAAATATTTGTAAATTGTATTTGAAAAATAGTATGCAGGGTATTCTACAGTCGCGCACGTCCTACTGATCGGCTTTGTCCCCACTGATTTTTTATTGGCTTTATTAAATGCTATAAGATAAACAACAATTGCATGCTTAACCCTCCGTCTATATAATACTCTATAGTATTTAATTATGAATTGATGCGCTGCACGCGATCTCTGCCCACTGAAACAATTCAATTTGTATTAACGTGAACTGTTCTATCTGCTAATTAGGCATTAACAATAGTGACAACGACTATTGTTAACATTGCCTGACTTCCAATCAATTGTTATCATTGCGCCATCGCAACTTTTAGCCTAATAATTGATTTAATAAAACGCATATCATCTAATTGTTTATGCACATTGTTTCATATGAAGTTTAAACAATTATATGACGAACGTAAAAAACTGATAGATTGTTAAAAACGGAGAGCAGATATTTATTTATTCAATAATCTAAATTAAAATACAACTGGGAAAGCAATAAGTGCTGCTCGAAATAGACCTCTTGATAATATTGTACTGTTATATCACGATCATTGATAATATTTTCTAATTTTACTGCTCATTTTACCAATGATATCTACGGTTGATATGACTTGCGAGAGTCTTATATTCTGGTGATAGTAAAGCAAAAGTTAATTAGGGAAAACCCATGCTGAAAATAAAGCAATCTATAGACGATCTAGAAATTTTTAAAAAGCTAAATAATCTATTTTACGTGCGCTGTATTAAAATATTTTAATTTATTTGTAGAAAACATTCACAATAAACATTTTTATTGGTTGAAAAAAAATTTAAATAATTTTAGAACCTAATTAAATGGAGCAAAAATTCCTATTGTAATTGTAGAAATAATTCCTTTTTTTTTTTTTTGGGTCGTTGAAGCCGAGTTTAAGCTCTGAGTAAAGCACTTTCTTTAGCTTGATTAAACATAAATTGAATTCCAAAATAATATTAGGAAAATACCTAAATATAATAAGCCAGTTTCAGCTGTTTATTGATGCCGGAAACATTTGTTTACTATCAATAACAGCCAGAGATTATTATTTGCCCCGAAAGCCACAACTGTCACAACAGTTTGAGCTGCACAGCTGTTTTGGTGCTCAAGTCCGATGTGACATATATATATGTATATATATAATAATTTATGTAGCACAACAACAAGCAGTTTAGCTTTGGCTTTAGCTATAGCCAGCGATTTGTGGTATGTAGTATTATCACGGGTCCAGATGCGATTACTCAGCGCACGTGATCGGCGCTCACATGAGTTCACTTTGCGGCTTGCAGATGCAGAGGAGAAGAGGAAGACGTCAGAACCCCCACAGAAAAACAACTTAATTAATGCCAAGTGACATAATACAGCCGATTAAAGGGTATTTGAATTGAGCCCAAGTTATCGGAAGAGTCTCTAATTACAGCAATTTCCGAGATTTGAAACGTGAGAAATTCAGACGCTAAATTCATCAATTAAACTTGACTACAACTTTTAGCTGACTAATTGGAAAAATATCTGAAATACTAGACGCGTTGCCTTGCGCTTGACATATTTGGAGTACAGTTTGTCAGCTGGCCAACACGCCCAGCAAATAATGCTCTACTCTATATGATAAGCTTAGGCAACTAGCTTGACAGCTGGTTTGGTTTTCATATTGGGGGGAAGTACTCCAGTTTTCCAGGTTCCCTGTTGCATTAGTCAACTCGAGCGGAACAAACAAAACAATATTAACACACACTTATTAGCCAATATAACTGAAACTGGTTTTTTATATAGTATATACATATATTTTTATTAGCTTTTTATTTTCATTTTATTTTGCATCATTTGGTGTAAAGTTCACGTGACACTCGCCCACTTTGCATATCTCGGGACAGTTTAATAAAGCGTCAAAGTTCCGCATACGGCCAGAGGTGTGACCACTTGAAATATTAAATAATTTTCATTTAATTGAATGCAGCTCTTTAGTTTCTTTTCCTGCATTTTTAAAAGAATATGTATTGAATATTTTAATTTAATTAATTTCAGTTGTAAATAATAAAGGTACATTTAATTAAATTTCCTTTTCTGCAGGCAAAACAATACCAAAAATATTTTAAATAAATTTATTTGGCTATAAAAAACTTTAAAAATTTTTATTTAAGTTTGTTTTCCTGCATTTTTAAAAGAATATATTAAATACTAGGGGGCTCCGCCCCTACAGGGAGTATTAATTAATGTGAAACTCTCCCTGACTAATTCTCAATAGCCCAACTCTCGCTGGCTCATCTCTCGATGCCCGAAAGCGCTTTCCGAATTCTCGTTAGCCTAACTCTCGTTGGATGAGCTCCAACTTTCGCTGGCCAAACTCTCGCTAACTAAACTCCAACTGACCCAACTCTCACTGGCCGAACTCTCGCAACTCTGTACCTTTAAATCATGTTGATAATACTATAAAATACAATATTGAAATAATAATTGAAATATCTAAATTAAACTGATTGCATTTATTTTGCTCACCCGCAGCTATATCGCCGGACGCTTCAAGATCATTAGCAATGCGGAGACCAAAGGCATGTCCACATTTGTGGGCACCTTTGCCCTGCCCTCGCTGATCTTCATGTCCCTCGTGGAGCTGAATTGGAACGCCGTCAACTGGACCTTCCTGCTGGCCATGTTGATCTCCAAGGCCATCGTCTTCTTTGCGGTTCTCGTTGTTTGTCTGCTGGTGGCGCGACCTTTGAACTATGCGCGTGCCGGACTCTTTGCCATCTTCTGCACGCAGAGCAATGATTTCGCCATAGGCTATCCCATTGGTAAGGCTTTCAATAGTATACAATGTATGATATGAAGCTAATTTCTATTAATTTATTTAGTATTGGCGCTTTATAAGGATGTGCATCCGGAGTACGCCTCGTATTTGTATCTGATGTCGCCCATTTCATTGGCCATATTGAATCCCATTGGCCTGGTCCTGATGGAAATCAGCAAGATTATCAAAAACAAAGAGGAGGTCAGAAGTAATCCCCCGCTTTGCCCCGACACCTGCCCCTCGGAGCAGATGAGCAAGCAGCGTCGCTGCCTGGGCGAGCATACGATACTCGTTTGGAACGTGGTCAAATCGCTGTTTTTTAATCCTTTGCTGCTGATGACGCTGCTGGGCGTTGGCTGTGGATTTCTGTTTCCCAAGGGGCTGCCGGAGCTGGTGGTCAGCGTGCTGCGTGTTTTTGGCCAGAGTTTTTCAGCCACAGCGCTCTTTTTGCTGGGCTTGAAGATAGTCGGAAGTGGCGGTGCAGAGCCAAAGGCCAAAAGCATGGGCCTGCTGCTGCCCAGCGTGCTGATACTGGTCAAAATGTTAGTTAACTATAAGCTATAAATTATAGCAAATTCTTATTAATCAATGCTTTTATAATTGCAGCTTGGTCTTGCCTTTGGTCTGTCGACAGACGGTCAACATTATACAAGCTGGTGATAATTTTAATGACACCACGGAGCTCAGCACCTTTGGCTTTCTCTATGGCACGATTCCAGCAGCGCCAGGCGCCTTTGTCATTGCCGCTCAGTACAATGTGGATGTGGAACTGGTTAGCCTGCTTTAAACTCAATTTAAAGTCGGTTATTTAATGCAAATTATTAACTATTTTATAGACTGCACGCAGCATGGTTCTGTGCACATTTTTCTCTGCTCCGCTGATGTTTATCTCGGCCAAAATGATATCACTGACGAATCTGAAGCCGCTGGATTATCTGCATGAGCTGGATGCTTTCTCCTTTGACATCAGCATTTGTGGCGCCGCTGCCTGCGTTTGGGTGTTGACGCTTTTGATTGTAACGAAGCGTTTTAAACGCATGCCACAGCGCATTACAGCCTGTTTAGTATTGTCACAGGTAATCACTGTAATTAACTGATTATTTAATGTTATGGTTAACTAATTGCATGTTTTATCGCGCAGTTAATGTGCTGCATTGGCGTCATACTCTGGTCGAAGCTGGATCATGTGGCACGCTGGCCGTTGTACCTGCAATTCTTTCTGTTCAACATTGGCACTTATAGCTCTCGTCTGTGGACGGCGCTCTTGGCCATAACTTTGCTCTTTCTGCAGTGTCGCAGCTTGTGCTTTGTGCTGAAACTATGGCCCTATATGGTGGGTGATTGTATATAACTTGATATGTTCAATTAAGATTTAATTTTTGTATTGTTTATTAGCTTGTCTTTGCCTGGGGCGTGCCCGCTGTCATCTCTGGTCTGCTGATTGCCTTCGACGCCAAGTCCATGCCCAGCGAGAAGCAGAATCCCAGTTTTCAATACGGAAATGCACAGGCTGCCATTGCCGTATTTATGCTAGTTATGTGTTTTATAGGTATGAAAGGAATTAGTTAATTTAATCAGGGATCGTAAATTATAATGGGATTTATAACGAGTCCAAAAAAAACCTTCTTGACTAGTGGAAACAAGACGCATTTCTTATTGTTTAACGGCGATTTTGAAATAATATTCAACTTTTGAATATTCAAAATATGTAACATAATCTAAATTTTTTAGAAATCCTTTTAATTACGATCCCTGAATTTTATAGATCATATTTTATATTATAATGATGACAAAAAAGCAGATTATTTGACGCGTTAAGTCGGCTGTGCTAAGCGCTAAGCTTGGCTCAGTTTACAGTGATGCCCACTAAAAGTTTTCAAGCTGATTGCTTTCTAATTTTAATTTACTACTAATTAATTTAAAATATTATTAATGTAATGCCTTAATTAATATTTTAACAGTTACCGTTGGCTGTCTGGTGCTGCATCAGCGCTACAAGAAGCGCTATGAGAAATATCTGACCTATACGCGTGAGTTATCAAATCCGGACTCGGGTATGCCCACAGCATTTGAAATCCCTTTAATAATAAACTCAAATTATGCCTCCGCACAGCCTCCTCCGATCTACACTCGACTGTATCCACAGCCAATCTGCTGGCGAATGCAGAACGCTCCAACCTAAGGCAGAGCTTGCGCACCGCTTCGTATTCCTCCTCCTCGGATGACGATGAGATGATAACCACAGCTACGGCTCGTGTGAGCGCTGGCGGTTGCAGCTCCGCCGGAGGCAATTGTTGCTCCACCTCCACTGTGAACACGCCCACATCCGCCTCCACTGTGGTTATGGATATCGAGGATCTGCTGAATCGCAGACAACAGCGTCAAGAGGAACTGGATAGAATAGATAATGCACCCACAACTGAAGCGTAAGAAAACGGTTTTCATAACTTGACATATTTTATTGATTTTTCCTGCTTTTCCTTATATTTTCCAGCCACATGTGCAGCAACTCGTACAACTGCGGCCCCAGCACATCGCGTCAGAGCTGCCAGAGCATCATCGAGCGCTATGAGGAGCAGACGCGCAGTGGACTGGAGCCGTTGGAGCATACGAGCGACTGCGATGAGCATCAGACATTGAAGCATACGATACTCTTGATCATATTGTTGTGCTCCATGTTTGTCGGCCTGGCGGTGTCCATTTGGACGCTGGTCATGGAGGGCATGTCGGGCATATACCTGGAACTGAGTTTCCTGGATGCGTTCCTCAACTTTGGACAGGGCTTGATTGTGCTGGCTGTGTTTATCAGCGATACGGGCGAGTTGCTGATGCCGCTGGTTAAATTCTGGCGAAAACTATGGTGAGTTGATATCGAAGAGCAATTGAAAAAGGGTTTTTAGAACCTGTACTTTAAAAGTACTTTAAGTTAGCGAAAAGAAGAAAATTGATATATAATTTATATACTAATTTATATTGACAGGCTGAGTCTGTCTCTCCGTATGAACACTTAGATCTCTTAAACTATAGGAGCTATAGACCCCATTTTTATATGTAGGATTTTCTATGCTGTACGCTGACGAAATTTGTTAAGAATTGTCCGTCTGTCTCTCCGTATGAACACTTAGATCTCGTAAACCATAGGAGCTAGAGTCCCCATTTTTTATATGTAGGATGTCTTATGCCGTACGGTGACGAAATTTGTTTAAGAATTTTAATACCTCCATTCCATATTCCGCTAACCACAGCAACCACAATTTAAAGCCAAAAACTTATAGCCCATGGCATTCCCTATCTATGCTGTGAATATCATTACAATCGAATAATAAACAGCGAAGATATGCAACAGACAATTTACTTGATTATGTTAGAATTCACTATCAAGAATTCTATTGACGAAATACTTTAATTACTTTAGAGTGATTATGAAAACACAAAGTACAGGCTCTCCTACTGTCGATACCATCCGACTATAGCCTTGCGCCCTACTGAACTGCCTCGCCCTTACTGATTTAATTGTGTTTTCTTTGCAGGTACGGCGCCAATGTGGTTAGTCTGCCCCACTGGTCAAATGTGCGTCCAGAAACGAAGCTGATTTGCGAGCAGTTCCGCAATCATCATCTGGAGAACTGCAAGAAGGACATTGCCAAGGACAGAAGGTAAAGTTAATAAACTTTAAAACTAGTTGAGCTATGAATAATAATTGTTTTTACTTTAATTAGATGGCGCATACGCGTTTATCGCAAGGTGTTCTATGGCAGCGAGTTCGTCGCCTGGCTTATCGAGGTGGGATTGTCCAAGGATCGCATTGAGGCCGTGCATTATGCCCGACATCTGGTCGATGGTCGCGTGCTCAGGCATATAAATAATGTTTATCATTTCGAGGATAAGCAATTGCTTTATAACTTCTGCAGTCGCATCTGAGGAGGTTGCAACAAACGCCAAAATTAAATGTTTATAGCTCATGTAATTTTATGATTTAAATGGAAGATTCTTGTAATTTCATCTGCTGTGATTGTACGCTAGACACACACACACACACACACACACGCACAGCAACAGCCAGCTGTGAGTGTGTGTGTGTGTGTGCGGTGTGTGTAATGAAATTGTTTATGGCCCCACTATATTTATATTTATATACAAAACGTAGATGATTTTCGTTTTTGTTTTTGCTTTGGCACGGTTTACATACTAAGTAGATAGTAAATTGAGAAGCTAATGCTTGAAGCTATAGTGCAATATATATATGTATATAATAATGATAATAATAATATTTTATTTAATAAGTAACAAAATATTTTAAATATTTAGCGAGGCTTCTACAAATAGTCCAAAGCCAAAAGATACTGTGCATAAAACCAGAAACAAATCAATGACTAAAAACGTAACGAATCTATACATGTATTCTATACTATATTGTAAACAGGCAAGACAAATTGATATAAATATATATATATAGATATGTATGTGTGTAAATAAATATATACCTCATGCCGCGAAGGCGCCAAAACATTTCAAATGCATTTGTGTCGTCGACGTATGTTAATTCCTATTTGATTTTTTTCAGCCTGTGTATATATTTTTGGGCGCGCAGTTTAGCAATAAATTTGCATATCTCTATACACATCGATTGTTTATTTGTGTATTTATATCTTTAAGATATTCTTTGCTTTTTGGCGTGCACGCGTTCAACAATTTCGACTGCGTGCTTGTAATGCCAATTGAGTTTAATTCCGGCCCGTTTTAATGGCCACGCGACCATCTATTGATCGTATTTGTATCTTCTATGGCAGACATTAAAATGCCGCAGATGAAGCGATATGTTTGCACACTTATGCTTATTATTTATAATTTTATAATTATTTTTTGCCTTTCTTTTGGCTGCAAACACAATAAAAATTCTTGTTCGTTTGTCATGCAAAATAATCGGCGAAAAAATGCAGCACGATGCAGGCAGCAGCTGCTGCCGATGTTGCAGCTTCCGTTGTACGTCTATATACGCTATAAGTCTATGGATGCCGGGCACGTCATTTGGTTGCATGTGCTTGGAATAACCAATCCATACTTGCAGCTGAACGACATTGACTAAGCCCAACCTCAGCTCAATTCCTAGAACTTAGCTTCAATTCCAACATTGTAAATACCTCAAGGAAATAAGTTTAACTGCATTAATTAACATTAAATTGTATTTAATTTTGCTTAAATCGTTATCGAAATTAGATGTTTATCTGTTATCGAGTTTGTTTTTTTTTTTAGAATACCTATGCCGAATTCCTCTTTATTATTATTATTTCTACGTCTTCTGAGTATTTTCTAAGACGGTTACATATTTAAAAAAAATCCTATTTATTTACATAAATTTTAAGTTTGTTAATATTTTCCATTTTTATAGTCATTAGTACTATAATAAAAAAATAAACTTATTATTTAAAATAATTTTTCCATTAAAATGTCCATGCATATATGCTAATTTCCTTTAGACGGTTGCATAAACAAAAAAAATTCTTTTTTATCTACAAAAATTTAAAGTTTGATAATATTTTCCTCTTTTATAGTTTTATATCCTACATTAATAATATAAACTTAATTGATTTGCTTTAGTTGAAATAGTTTTTTCCATTAAAATTTGTATGCACTTATGCATTATTTTCTTAAGATACATTGAAAACTTGTAAGTACAATCGTTTAAAATGTTTTATCTAGTGAATTACAGGATGATGATGCGACCTTCAAGCTGACAATATTTTTATACATTTACGATCTACGCTGAGTCTCAGTAGTTGGATGTTTCTGGCTTTTACCGAGTGCCAATTTAATCCTACAAACTTAAGATTTGTATAGCAAACAGTTGTTAAGTGCAGTAAATTCTATAATCAGTTTTAAACGTCAGTTTGTAGGTTTAACTTTTGTTGACCAGGCAAACAATTGTGCAATTTTGCTGGGGGGTTTGGTTAGGTCTTTGTGAGTCAGTGCAATGACAGTATTATTGCACTTCAAACATTTCAAATATCATAAAGCTTATCACAGCGCAGATTGTGATATGTGAGCAATATATATTTATACCTTAAGTGGGAGAAATGACTTTCATCCGCAGTAATTGATTATATTTGCTGGGAATAAACAACGTTATTAACTGATTCACCAAATCAATTGGCAATTGAACTCATTTTGTCAGACAAGTTGTCCTAGGTAATCATTAATCAGGCGCTTTAGGGACCGAATTTTGTGTATTAATAAATAAATGAGCGCAACGGCAAATAATGTGTTATTATTTATGCATTTAATTTGGCAAATAGGGTGCAAAAGCAGGTCAAAGGTCAGTCAACCGCTGGAAATCAACAGCCAAATAAATAAATAGAGATGTATCAAGAGACTGAACTCCAATTTCGGGTGTACAATTAACACAGAAAACAAAGAGGCACGCGCACATCAAGGGATCTATAAATTCCTAGAAATCTATGGCAAGGCTCAAAGTTCCTTTTCGTGTTTGCCTTTCGCATTTGTTTGTTGTTGTTTTGGCTTGTGTCGAAATTAGCTAAAAATAGCCGCCTGCGGTTAGCCGCAACATGATGTCCTTGCCCCAAACGTCAGCATCCATATATCATAGTTACTCTCTCTCTCTCTCTCTCTCTCTAAATATATATTTCTGTGTAAATGATATTTGTCTCTGTCTGTGTAGGAGTTTCTCAAGTGCCGCCACAAGCAATGCTGCCAATTACGCTTTTTTACCGCCAGATGTAGCTGTTGTTTTTTCAAGCATTTGTTGAAAAATTTGTGAAACTGCGGCAAGCGGGAAGTTTGGCTTTTTACAAAAATATTTCAGCTTTTTTAACTTAAAAAAATGCTCATTAAATAAGCAACAATTTTGGGCCATTTGTCATTATTTGGATCGATATTTGTCCATAACATCTTAAGAAATACTTTACTGTTTTTTTTTATTTTATTTTATTTATTTTTTTTATATTTTGTTATGTCTATTTTGCAATTGTCAACACTGACTACATATTACACACATATTGCGCATACGTCGTGTGGTGCGCCCTGCCTTAAAATGGCCCCTCAGTCGCAGTGGCAGTCGCAGTCGCTGCTGCAGTCAGCGTCCGCGTCGACTGCGGCTTTTTGCTGCTCACTTCCGTTACGTTTTTACGGATAATATGGCATTTAGAATGCATTTTGCGCCTCTTTTGATCTGAATCCAAGCATTTCACAGCGCCCATTGCGATTATTATTATTATTATTATTATTATTATTATTTTGCTATCGATTATCGCATTACTCGATGATGGGCAAAACGTTTTTTTCAACAATATTTAAATTGTTTACGCTCACGAAGCGAAAATTCATACAGAATTCAACACAATAACACAAACATTATAAATGTTAATATTCAAGCGAATGCAGAGGCAATTTGTAAAAGGCAAACAAGCAGCGGCAATTACTTTCTGAATATCAAATACTCTTAGCGTTAAGATCGGCAAATTAAAACAATAATAATAGAAATAATAGGAAAATATAAAAATATATATTCTGCAAAATATGAATATGTAAATTAAAATAAATTATGATTAAACATTATTTTTCAATAAAAATAACAATCAATATGTTAAAATTATTGAAATGTGAATATTTAAATACAAAACAAAATGACAAAATATAGTAAATAATTAATTGAATATAAAATAATTTTAAATTTTTGCATAAAAAAATTCATTTTCTAAATACTTATTAAAACTGTAATAAATATAATTATGAGCGACAATAAGTTAATAATATCTTAACCTAAATACAGAATAAACTTTTAATAAATCACGAAAAAATTTTGATTGAGTAATATATTTACAATAAAAATGTTAATACTATAATATAATACATATATTAAAAAAAACCTATAAATAATAAAATAAATAAAAATAAATATGTAGTAAATTTAAAAAAAAATAATAAATAAAATATAAACACTTACTAAACATAAACCTGAATCGAATATAAATAACGAATGCATTTTATACTAATTAAATTTGGTAGTAAGTTTCTATTTTGCAATAAAACTAAATTGTTAATAAAAGCTTAATATCTTTATTGTGCGCTATTAGCCAAAAGTTGCGTTATTATTATTGTGCATACTTTAGAAGTGTATGGAGAGCATTAAAAATCGCCGGGCTATAACGCCCGCACACGCTTGCTATCGCTGTCGCAGTCGCAGTCGACGCTGACGCCGACGCTGCAGTCAGCTACTGACTGCGCATTACAAATGCTACTATAATATACTATATTTTGTGTTGGGGCCTGAGACCTGGAGGCGACCACCGTCGGTGTCGTGCGCCTACTTGTTGAGCATTTTTGATGGCAGGAGCTCTGCTCTGCTCAGCCGCGGCGTCGCAGCAGCAGAGGCCGGGGCAGCGCAGTCGCCGGCAGCTGCGGTTGTCAAACGCTGCTCGGAGTCTCAGCCAGCTCGTCATTCTGAATCGAAAGCTCGCTGCAGACGGTGCACGGTACGGAAAGACGTCCAACGAGACGCAGACGAAGAAGCAGACGTGTGTGGCAACGTAGTGCTTCAATGCTGCAACAAATATCGCGCGTGCGTAGCCGATAAATATATCCAAATATATCCACTATATCTTTAACAAATTGCCGCTATTAAAAAACTAGTTTCGATATCAACTAACAAATCAAGTGGCAGCATTAAAAGAAATCTGATAATTGCGTGTGAAATTTTGTCGCGTGCAACATGTCTGTGGCAAGTAGTACAACACCTGCAGCTGTTGCTGCTGCTGCTGCCGTGCAACAACTGCTTGCAACTGCCGCAAGTGCAGTTAATGCCACCTCAACTGGCAAAGATCAATCGGCAGCGCTTTACAATAATCGACGGCGTCTGATACTGAGCGTTATTGTGATGGGACTCGGCGTGCTCGGAAATTTCTTGGCCCTGATTATTCTGGCGCGCAAAAAGCACAACAAAAACAGCAAATACACCTTTATGCTGCGGTAAGTTAATAAATTCAAGTAGTGAAATCGAAGTAGAACAGTCGGACGGGCCCGACAGGGTACATCCCATATGCCCCATAATTTAAATATAATTGAAAAATGTTATACGAAGTGCGGTAGCAATGATATTTCCTACTTTTTTGTCTGTATCATGCCGAGAGTGCGCTTGGAGAAAACTCTGCAATATTGTTTCTTTAATAACTTTCATGTTCATTAATTGATCTCAATGCGCTTTGGAATATAGTTAAATATAATGATAGAGAGAAAATATTCTGAAGCACAACATTCTACGTTTAATATTATGCTTTTTATGCATTTTTGACAACTTGAGCGTAAAGGGGCGTGGCACCCAACATTTAAAATAAACCAGGTCTGCTAAAAAAATAAATCAATCTACATTCCTAAAATGATTTCTCTAGCTCTTACTATATAATTGCCGAGATCTAAACATTCTTACAGACGGTCAAACAAAAAGTCATATCTTCTCTGTTTCTCATTCTGATAAAAAAAAATATACTCTTATACATATATATGATTTCCACACCTTCCTCTGCCTGTTACACACATTTGTACAAAGTTATTAATCCTCTATTCACCCATTAAGCGGGTACAGGGTATAAAAACACAAAAATATGCGCCAACTACGTGTAGAAATTGTGTACAGAATTGTGTATTCTCTATGTCGTAATAGTTGTCATAGCTTTAGCCAGACTAGACTAGCAGTTCATGGCAATTATTGGTGGGGTTTGTTCAACTTTGCTTTGATATTGATATTGTGCGGGTCTCATTTGCATTATTTGCGGCCACCCCTAATCAAAATACCGTACAGACCACAGACAACATTTGTAATTGCCATCGACAATCTATCTTATCAATCTGCCGACTTTAAACCTATCTAAATTCATTAAGCAGCATTTTTGCGCTTGAAACTAGAGCTGGTTTAAAGCATAATGAATTAGTTATGAATTTTATTGCATAAACTCAAAATAGTTGCCAATAAAGTATTTTTAAGTATTTACATATTCAATTTTATACTATGTTTTATGGTTGATTCCTTAACAATTTCAAATTGTAGCCTAAAAACTGTTTTATTTCAGTTAGTAAAGCTAATTTAAATATAAAATTAAATGCATTTAAATTTTAATAAAGATTATTTAGAATAATCGTGACTAATGCTCTAACAATTCATTGCTAATTACAAAATGAGTGGACATAAATTAAAAGTAAATAGAAATCTAATAGTGTTAGTTTTAATTTTAGAATTTAATTTTAGGCTTTGCTTTGCTTTACTTCTTTATTTTTACATTCAAAGTATTTTTCTGTGTTTTGTTTGGTACTTCCCACAATGATTTGTACTTTTTATACTTTATGTTTTAATTTTCCCGTCTCGTTTTTTTTTTTAATTTAAATTACATTTATTATTGATTATTGTTTAGTATTTAAACTAAAATATTTTAATACTCTCTGATTATTTTTGTAATTTATGCGATAAATTTAAGACAATGCAGATTCTATAAGTAATATGTATCTACTATAGCATAGAGTTAAATTGTATTGAAATCAATTTCTGTCTTGTATTTCTCGATGTCTGTCTATCAAACTCAATTGATTGATAGCAGCTGGCTGTAAAACGGAAGCTACAAATTTAAATAGAAACAGATAAACAGATTTTTGCAACTATTTAGAACAAGAAATTAATACAACAAACGCACTTTTGGTCATATATACATATATTATAGTATATAATAAATTAAATCCTGAGAGTTTGCTCAAACGACACCAAAAAATTCATTGAATAGTGTAATAAAATTGAAAGTAACTTGAGCAACAATTTGCAGCAATTGAAGCAGAAACCCCTCGAATGAAATGCGTTAAAATACGAATTTATTTCAACGCCAGAAACGTATTTAATCGACACCAAATAGCACTCAGATTTTAGACACTTACAGCCATAATCTGAGTGAGTTATGATGCTTTGAGCCTCGTATATCTGGCCTATTCCCTCTACATGCTTCATTTATCATCGCCAGGCGCCACACTCACTGCCAAAATTATGCGCCCAGCATCAATTTGCGCATTGAAATCAATTTTCCCTGTGTGGAAATACACAAATTCAACAAATTGCGCACTTCAGCAATTTGAGCTGGCAATGAAATTATCCCTTTTGGGCCCGCTCAAGTGACAAGCAGCTTTGATCTTAGCTTAATTTGATTGATGAAAATGTTTGCTGCGATTGGCACAAATTACAGGGTGTTTACTGTGTGCCATGAGTGGAAATGAATATATTTGCAGACTCACATTTCCGGCATATTGGCCGTGAATTGTAAATTTGCATTTAGCGAAATTTGCTCAAACATTTTTCGTGTGCTTCGTTGTGTAAACAAAATAAAAATCAAATAAAACACTTTTACAACCCGCCATAAATTCCATTAGTAAATATAATTGAGAAATGAATCCCTCTAATATATACTATATAATATTTACTATTTAGTGCTATAATTACAGCCCGAATGTTTAGCTCTATAATTACCAACAGAATTTCCCGTCTATGCAAAACTTTTCACTGTCGAAAACCAAAAACAATTATTAATTGTAAAGACAAATGATTTTCTTATGTGGGCCAATACTATGACATTCATAAGATGCTGAAAAAAATATAAAAATTAATACTGTTATGGCATTGTCAAGACAGACACAGAACTTGTTGTCTGTGCTTGATGGGCTTGTTTCAATTAAATCCGAATATCCTATACACTTACAAAAATTTTCAAGCTGCCAAGCTGTGATTTAAGTGAATATCGATAAAAGAGCAATTGAAGAAATCTATGGAATCTGTAGCTCTTAAAGTTCTTACTAATCAAGATTGATAGCAAACCAATTGACAGAAAATCGAGGCAAAAAAATTCTTTAATACCCTAAGAAATATCAGGTTTTTCTCTTTAGCTGGAGCTTAAGAGCTGAGTACTTATCGATTAATTGAATTAATCTATTATTTGACATTACAGTTAACATTAAAAATGAAATAAAAAAAATCCAGCACTTGCTGTGACTCACTGAAAAATACCAAACAGAAAAATCTAACATTATTTTATGATTGGAAATTCCATTTTATAGCTAAAAGCTGGATAAACTTAAAGGTCGAGGCGAATTTAAAGCTATATGATTTGCATTTCAAAAACATATTACTATTTAATTATAAAATCCATTTTTTAATGAAAAAAAAAGAGTTAAAGAAACATTTGACATTTGTATTTATTTAAAATTTTTAGATTTTTGACAAAATTTAACAACCCTGACACCCTACTTTTAAAGCATACCAAGCCTTACAAAATCACAAAAAAGGCCAAAAGATTTTAGGCGCAAAAAATGTTTGTAAACATATTTTTCTTATCAAAGGTTATTTATATTAGTTGAAAAACAAATGCTATTCATATCCATTACTACATTAAGGATATTTAGTTACCATAATCTCATTAGTTGCCATTAACAACAGCGTAATAAGCTCCATATTCAAAGGAGATTCAAGGATAATACGCACTCAACATTATAACGCCTTGCGGTCAGTTGAGCACTTTCAATTTGTGGCTGGAATGCGATGCCATTTGTGGCCCTGAATCGATGGGAATTATAAATGTGACATCATTAAACCTATTTATTGTGTGGAAAACTTTAATTGCACTATTTACGAGCGACAAGCTCTAGGCTCAGCCTCTCCAGGCACGTTCTCCCTGCCATAACCACGTTTTATGTCCGGTTCTCAGTCAGAATGTCTCCAGCTCCCACTGGGCTAATTTATTGCTTCCCATTCACTTACGCATCACTAATCCCACATCCTTTCGATGACTTTTGCTTTTTGTACCCTCTACCCTTTTAAAAATGGGATTGATCAATATGTGCAGCTCTATGTAAAAGACAGAAAACGGCTAGCAGACCCTACAAATTAGATACATATGCTTGATCAGGACGACGAGTTGAGATAATAGATAAAAATTGATTAACAAGCGTAATATTGAACATTGAAAGCTGTTATGCAGAATACATACTCTCTACCATTATATTAAACTACCTTGAAAAGCGCATTAATATCGATAAATAAACACAGAAGTTATTTAAGAAATAATATTGATAATTTTCCCCATTTGCACTTTATGAGAAACCCTTAAAGCATGCTGCAAAATAATAAACAACTAAGGAGGGGATTTGCTGATGCGCTCTCAGATTGAATTTTATAAAATGATTTATGTACAGGGTATTTTACAGTCAACCGTTTTAAATGTATTTTTTCGTGTGTTCTCCAGATGCCTGGCCACAAACGAACTGGTGGGTCTGCTGGGCATGCTAACAGCAGCGCTGCTCAAGTACAATCTGCAGGAGGATGAGGAGCTGCCGCTGTTTATACGACTCGACTGTATCGGACACGTGGTGTGGCGCTTCTTTGGCGTCAGCTCCGGGTGTATTGCCGCCGTAATGGCCGCCGAACGTTGCATGGCATTGGCCCGTCCCTTCATCTACCACAAGGTGAAATGCTACAAATATCTATTACAAATCACACAGTGGGTTATCATTAAGCGCCAAGCACTATTAAGATCAATTGATTTACTACCCAATATTTACTATAATTTAGTTCTAAATCTAGCGCAAGGTTTTTTGTTTCGAAAAAGGGCAACTTTAAATGATTTAGAATTAGGAAGGATAGACAGTCCCTCGTGATACCAATATTGGCTTTGAAATCTACATTTTTCGACCAAATGCTATCATGTTTTTTTTTCCATCATTTTGCAATACAATTCGATTACGCTTCAATTCTTACGAAGTTAAAAAAAATTTTTTTTTTTTAAATTTAATTTTTTTAAAGATCTTAAAATTTTTGCAAAAATTTCAATTTTTTCTTACTTTGATTTATCACTCAAATTATACTTTAGCATTGAAATAACTGAGAAAAAACCACACCGCATAAAAATCGGTTGAGTTTTGGTTAAGTTATGCGCATTCAAAGTTTAACAAAAATAGCTTTTTTCGCTTCAATTCTCACAAAGCTGAAAAAATTTTTTTTTTTTTTTAAATTTTATTTTTTTAAAGATCTTAAAATTTTTGCAAAAATTTCAATTTTTTCTTACTTTGATTTATCACTCAAATTATACTTTAGCATTGAAATAACTGAAAAAAAACCACACCGCATGAAAATCGGTTGAGTTTTGGTTAAGTTATGCGCATTCAAAGTTTAACAAAAATAGCTTTTTTCGTTTACTGAGTGATATTTCCTCCTGGACCTATATTGGCCCTAAAATCTACATTTTTCGACCAAATGCTGTCATGTTTGGTTTTTTCTGCATAATTTTGCAATACAATTCGATTACGCTTCAATTCTCACACAGCTAAAAAAAAATTTTTTTTTCTAAAAATTTTATTTTTTTGAAGTTCTTAAAATTTTTGCAAAAATTTCAATTTTTTCTTACTTTGATTTATCACTGAAATTATACTTTCGCATTGAAATAACAGAAAAAACCACACCGCATGAAAATCGGTTGAGTTTTGGCTAAGTTATGCGCATTCAAAGTTCAACAAAAATGGCTTTTTTCGTTTAAGGAGCGATAATTTCCCAATTTTACCTAATTCTATAATATCTTGTATACCCTAGCACATCACCTACGAGCTGATACAGAAATGCATCAACAGCATACTCATAGTGGCAGTTATTATAACCTTTCTGCCCTTCGTTGGCTTTGGAGCCTACATTGAAGAATTGGATGATGGCAAGTTGAAGTGCATACGCTACAGAGATGCGCCGGGTATGATGAACAAGGCATACTCCATATTCTTTATGATATTCGGTAAGTCGGAGGAACTACAATTAATACAGTTGAATATACAATTTCTCCTACTACAGGCAGTTTGCTGTGCGTGTTGATTGTGGCATGCAATCTGTTTGTGGCACGCGTCCTGTGGGTCATCGGACGCAGTCGCACCACCAAGCGGCACATGGAGTACAATCTGGTGGGGAAGAACGTGCGCAGCATCGATCCGGAGAGCAGCAGCGGCACCACGCTGTACCAGGCTCAGTACAACATGCACAGCAATATTCCTCCTCCCAGGCAGTTCCATCACAGCAACAGTGTGACCATGCAGTCGGCAACCTCCCCCGACGAGATCAAGTTCGCCAAGTTAATGGCGTTTCTGAGCATCTCCTTTGTGGTCTGCTGGATGCCACAGATGGTAAGTGTTGATTATACATGCATGTTAGTTTGCATGTTAGTTCGGCTAGCAAACGAGAGTCAAGCCAACGAGAGCTAAGCCAACGAGAGATCAGTCAGCGAGAGTTAGGAAGATCGATACTTGGAACAGCGAGTTGGACCGGCGGTAGTTCTGTTGAGGCAACGGGAGTTCGACCAGCGAGAGTTGAACCAACGAGAGTTATGCCAACGAGAGTCGGGTCAGTGAGAGTTGAACCAACGAGAGTTGAAACGACAAGAGTTGAAACAACGAGAGATGGGCCATCAAGAGTTTGAACAGCGAGAATTGTCCTAAGAGCAGTGCTGCCAGATTTTTTGGGCCAGAAGTGGCTAAAATTGTCGAAAAAAGTGGCTAAAAATGGCTAAATGTGTTTTTCAAGTATTATTAGTTGAAATATGACAAAATGTAATTAATAAGCAAAAAAAAAAAAAAAAAAAAAGGTCTTTCTTCACACAATTTGAAGGCACTTACACGAGTGAAGTAGTAAAATCTAGTCCCAATTTGGTTAAACGCAGCATTATCAAACCGAAATTTGTGTTCAAAAGTGCAAATAAATTAAATGGCTAAAAGTGGCTAAATGAAACCAAAAAGTGGCTAGATTTGTAGTGATAGCATTTTCAAAAAAAAAGTGGCTAACCCGGTCAAAAAGTGGCTAGATCTAGCCACAAAGTGGCTAAATTGGCAGCCCTGCCTAAGAGTAGGGTAGCGAGTTTTTCGTTAATTAACCCCCTTGGGGGTTGGCGATGATTGCTTGATATAGTCTTCCAAGCAAGTCTAAAACAATTTTACAAAATCAAATAATAGTATCTTGTTTTAGAGAATCAATGTTTTCTTACCGATATTAAAGAGATCGCACCGTATAAATATAATAGAGCTCAAATCAATCCAACTTTCCCCACAGATAGCCATACCCTTGGCCATACGGGAAAACCGAGTGCCCAAATCGCATCCGTTCTTCATCCTGGCCGACGTGCTGATGGCCATACACTTCACCCTCGATCCGTACATCTACGTGCTGAGCCGTACCAAGGGTGTTAACTGGTCCCTGCTGGGTTGCATCAAGCGATGGCGCTGCGGCTGGCGGGGAAATCGCCTGCAACGTTCTCAGAGCGATCAGAGCCGGATTAGGACCACGACTACGGAGCAGAATACCCTGGAGTTTAACTGACTGTGGGCGTTTCTATCGCATTTGTGTATAAAATTCTCTAGTTAAGTGCTGCTAAAGTATCTCAATGTTGAAACGGATTTGGATTCGGATCCGTATCAGTCTAGATTTAAGCCATGTATTATACGATAAGCCAATATTAATTCATATCAGGGCTGCAGCATACTCTCTACACTCTATTCTCCATAATCTCATATTAATTCTCTAAGTACTAATACGAACTACAAATATACCCTGTAAATGCAAATCGAATTGAAAACATGTTTTTTCGTCATTTTGTGTACAATTAAGTTTTTATTTTAAAACCGACATCGATACATAGTTTTGAGTGCATTTCTGTTGTTCTCTATAGATTGTAGTTTTATGTATAATTTCTTTGCGTTTCGTACAATTCAATTGCAAAATTGAGATATTTGAATTTAAATAATGTCAATTCTGTTTCAAGTCAATTAATTATTATATTATTATTATTATTATATAATTATTACGTCTGCTCATTTAGCAAATTGTCCGCTTCAAGTGAAGCCAGTTTCATCAGCGTTACTAAGAGTATATATATATGTAAATATTAGTTATGTAGGTATATGTATATATATTGTGTCTTATGCCCAGATCCGTATGCGTCTCTAGTAACGGTTGTAGCGTCCACGCGCGCGGTTGCGCTGCGGAGTCGCCTTGGCCGCGGCGCCGCCTCGTGTGGCCGGAGTCGCCTTCTTGGCCGGCGATGGCGTCGCCTCTGCGGCTGCGGGCGTGGCAGCGGCAGCTGGAGTAGGCGTGGCAACGGGCGTAGCGGCAGCGGCGGGGGCAGCTGCCTTGACTGGTGTCTTGGCTGGCTCTACCTTGACGGCAGCTGGAGTTGGCACGGGGGCTGCAACGGGCGCGGGGGTTGGGGCAGGCTCTGGCTCTGGCTCGGGCTCAGCCTCTGGCTCGCCCTCCTCCTCCTCTTGGGCGTCCATCTCGTCGCCGTTGTCCTCGCCGGCAGCCTCTTCGTCGCCGCCCTCCTCACCCTCCTGGTTCTCGACCATTTCAAAATCGTCGTCGCCAGTGGCCTCCGAGGGATCGTAGAGCTCGCCATCGGCACCCTCGGCGCCCTCCTCGCCAGCTCCGTCGGCGGCTGGTGCCTCCGACTCCTCAATCTTGCGCTTCTTGCGCTCGTTCTCCTCGAGGGCGGCGGCGGCGCGCTTCTGGGCGATCTTGGTGTCGCTGGACTTCTCGTTGATGAACTTGAGGAAGTTGCGATGGTGGGTGGCAGTGCGCGAATGAATCTCGGCCGTGGTTTGTGTGTCGAAGAACTTGCTGCAGATGGCGCACTCGTAGCACTCCAGCTTGGAGATGAGGGCGGGGCCGACGGCACGCTGCCAGTTGTATTTGGGCAGACGGGTGTCCACCTCGCTGGGAATCTCATCGCCGTCGGCAAAGTCAATGATGCAGTCCTCGGGATCGACGGGCAGGGCCACCTCCTCCTCCTCCTGGCTCTCGTTGAGCTCCTCGCCCTCCTTGGTCTCATCGGCGGCCTCCTCGCCCTCCTTATGCTCCTCCGCGTCGGCTTCTTCGCCCTCGGCGCCCTCCTCGGCAGGCTCCTTCTTGATTTCGGCGGCATCCTCGCCCTCCTTCTTCACGGGCTTCTTCTTGCGCTTCTGTGGGGGACGCAGATCGCGAGTCTCCTCCTCGGCGGTGCTGATAGGGAGCGTCTGGCGCTTGCGTTCGCCCACCTTGGTGTTGTTCTCGGCGGCCTTCTTCAGATGATCGGCGGACAGCAGATGCGTGTCGTAATCGATGCGTGTGGCAAACTCCTTGTTGCACTCGACGCACTTGGGATGCAGGAACTTCTTCAGCTGCAGATGCCCCTCCGACTTGCG
Organism: Hypselothyrea guttata; assembly: GCA_035045125.1. Lineage (NCBI taxonomy): Eukaryota > Metazoa > Arthropoda > Insecta > Diptera > Drosophilidae > Hypselothyrea > Hypselothyrea guttata. Next base: position 408,322 of record JAWNNJ010001722.1, on the reverse strand, counting down.
ATGCGACGAGATGTGGCCATGGAAATTCAAATCGCACATGGTGCAATAATCCAGCTGACGCTGCTTGCTCTTGCCCATGCGCTTCAGACGATCGAACTCAATGGACTTGAGCTGCTCGGCGATCTTCGCCTCCTGGCGTATCATGTTGGCCTTCAGGCGGTAGCTCTCCTCGATGCCCTCGCGCATCATCAGATGGGTGCGTCCCTTGATGTGATTCTCAAACGAATTGGCGTCCCACATGTGCTTCTTGCACAGATGACAGTAGAACATATCATTCGGCACGCTAGCGTACGGCGACTCCTTGGGGCTGCTGCAACAGAGATACATCCGACAGAGATTGGGGGGAGGAAATAGTAAAAAAAGACATTAATTAAATATGGAACAATTCGAGTTGTGACAAATAGAGTTCGGTCTGAAGCAGCGACGACAGCTGAAAAGTCACGCTGAAATGCTTATAGTTATTAGGACAACGAGACGTAGACGAGTACAGAGCATGAAATAATAACTAAATTATCTAAATGAGCTGGGAGTTTGGTGCTAAATGAATTGTTAAATGTTTGGCAAGATGAAGATGATTTCTTTTGTTAGTATTTGCATTTGCTATCGGAGCAACGTGAGCGGATGAACGGTAAAAAAAAACTGCACTTTCTAGAGTTGTGATTTATAGTTCATTTTGAGGATTAGGTTCGAATCGTTCAATTTGTGATCAACGAGTCTTTCAGAGAGTCGTTCAGTGAATCACTCAGAGAGTAGTTTAAGGAATAGTTCGCAGAATCAGTTAGAGAGTTATTTAAAGAGCTGCTCTTTCCATAAGACAGAGCAGTTACAAATGCTAAGGAGCCACGAGAGCAACGGCGTGGGCACTTCCGGGTTAGAACTCTCTTTCAGTCTCTCAATAAATTGTTCAAAAAATCGATTAGAGTCGTTCAGAGGTTGGTTAATCGTTCAGAGAGTTGGTTAGTAAGTCGTTCGGGAAATCTCTTCTAGTCGTTCAGTGAGTTGTTAAGAGAATAGTTCAGATAGTCGTTCAGAGTAGTGATTTTAACACGTTCTACCCGGCGCAATGTTTCTATACATCGTTGTTCGTTGTTCCAAGTTGTTCGTTTAACGGAACTTTTCTTTAAATTTATTATTACCAATCTATTTTGTGTTATTTCTTTCTAGTATGGTTTTTGAATTAAAAGTATAAACATTTGTGGACCACAGCAGGCCTGTGTACCACCGGTGTTACACGCCGGGTAAAACGTGTCAATCATTCAGAGAATCGGTAGAGAGAATAATTCGTTCCGAGAACTCTTCAGTAAACTGTTTAAAGATTTCTACTGTAAATCGTTTTAAAAGTCATTAGGTAAATCTTTTAGAGTTTTATAATGAATTGTTCAGCGAACGACTTATTCAATGAGTCGTTCATTCATTGGTTCAGTGAATGAATCGATTGAAAATCAAGAAGTTAGTTCGTTCATCATTTAATTGAATCCATTCCAATCTTTCCGCACAACTCTAGCAGCTTCGGCTAGCCGAATCACACGTAATGAGTTAGTAGTGTGTTAAAATGTTAAATAGATAAACTAAAAATAATACAAACAATGCACAAATATATACGTAAAATATTGTATTCAAAACATCCCTGCCATAGACAACATTTGAGTAGTAAAAGGGGCGTAAGCTATATACGTTCAGCTAATCAAAAAAGATCTCAATAACCTACGAAATGTTAAGTTTGCGTAGAGCATAAAAATCGGAAATTAAGATTGTAAAAATTAAATGCATTTATTATAAAAATAATGCATTAACAAAATATATATATATATTTCATTTGCTTTGCAAAAAACTGCAAAAGTCGTAAATTTTTCGTAAATGTAAAATGGTTTTTTGGTTTTTTGGTTTTTGAAAATTTTTGGTTTTTGTTTATAGTAGTTTGTAACTCTTACCTCTCGATTTTCTTTTCGCCAGGAGTAATTTCCTTCTTTTTATTAGTGTTGGCATTTTTAGCCAAAAGTTTCTTGGCACGATCAAAAGCATTCTGCTTGCGAATACCGCCGGCGCCCTGCTTTTGAGGGGGCTTGGGACCACCAGTAACGCCACGATTTTGGAAACCTCCTTGGCCACGACGATTATTGAGACGATTGCCGGTGCCGCCACCGCGATTGACCATCTTTTTATTTTAATATGGATATCGGTTAAGATTCAGATTCATATGGATATAGATATGAGTTCGTAATGGAATATAGATGCATGTTGAACATGACAAAGATAATCGTTAGATTCGATTTGATTTTAACAATATACAATTCATCGATGATTTTAAAAATCATTTACAATATTGAATTTAAGATAATTTAGAAATTACGTCATTTAGACAGTGAAAGAATATATTTAAAGTGTATAAAAAATGCATTGAAATTTACATAAAACACATTGAAAATTTAGCAGAATTTGTCAAAGATATATAGAATTTATATATGATATAGATATAGGTCAAATCGGCGGTAGGGTCGCGCAATCAGTCGACGGGGATGTTTATTTGATTGTTGAAGTCGTAGGCGTGGCGGTCGGCGTGCGTGGCATATACATAGATATATAGTATATAGAATATATATACATATATATTTGTATATTTTGTGGTATTTCATGGTGAAACACAAACACAGGCATATGGAGAAACCAGAGTTATTTGTATACGATATATCGGATGGATATCATGGAGCAGGAACGTCGAAGAAGATTTGGCGATGTATTATACAGATTGGATATATATATTTATATATATAGTTGTAGGTAGATAAGTTTAGTTTGGTTGCAGTTGCACCAGCAATCAGTACCAGTACCAGATCGGATCGTTTTTTATCAGTTTTCAGAGCAGAGCAGATTAGAAGTGAGTTCAATCATTCAATCAATCAAGCAATCAATCAATCAGTGAGTGGCGTCGCATTGGAAGATTTGGCATCGCATCGTTTCACAGTTTCGAGTTTAGTTTTATTTTATTTCGTTTTTCGATTTATCGATTTTTATGTATTTTTTTGTTTTGGTTTATTTTGCGTTTTATGCAATTTGTGGATTGCGTTGTGTGTGTGTGTGTGTTGCCACATTTTGTTGCAAGTGCCGCAAGTAATTATACATTTTTTGTTGATTTGTTGATTAAATAATAAAACAACAAATGATAAATTTGCATAAAGCAACAGAAAAAGTTGTTTCGGCAGACACCAGAGCAACAATCAACAATCAACAACAACAACCACAAGAATTTGCACGCAATGACGACAGAGTCGGCGACATCGGCACATATATATATATAGATAGATATATATAGGAGATTTATATATATGTACATTTGACAGATGCATGCATACGAAATGCGTTTTCGACATATTTGATTCGGTTTTTGTTTTGTATTTGGATTTGGTATTTGTTTTGGTTTTCGTGTAGAAGAGAACAGAAGAAATAAATAGTTGTAAATTAGAAGATTTGTTGAAAATTGCATTTAAAAATCGTTGAGATTTTTACAATAGTTTTTTGGTTGGTTGGTTGTATTAAAAAAGAGTTAATTAAATGCCTAAATACATCTAATATGAATATACAAATTATTCGCAATAAACAGTTATCTCATTAATTTGATACAGTTTCTATTTGTTTATCATTATTTATCATGATCATCATACTCTTTTCATCGATTTAAATGGGAACATTTGTTGGCGGTACTTCATGTTCACGTGGTACAAACAGAATTCAAAACATTTCAACAAATTGTGCAATATTTATACAGATATATAGATATATAGACAAACAAGATTACAAATAAATTTGCATTTCAAATGGAATAAATGCGTTTTTAGCTTGAAAACCTCTGCTGCTCCTCTTTGGCTTCCTTTCGCAGTAATTTGTTGAATTTGTTAAAATTATTTGTCGTTTTTAGTATACAAACTAGGTTGGCATTTATAAAAAACATAGATTACAACAACTAGGCTTAGTAACAAGAGCTAACCAAAGTGTTTTTCGTGTCTTAATCAAAATAACAAACAGCTAAAGTAAAGCTCTCCGACTCTGAATGGAATCGATGAGCAGCAATACTATATAATATTATCTATATTCAATATTCCATGCTCATCGTTTCAGCAGAGCGCAGAGAAGCTCGACTTTAAATCATAAACAATTCAGAAATCAGAAATGTTGTGGGTAGCTCTACTAAACAAATTAATTCTTATCGGATATAAGGTATACATACCGGCCCTCCCCGCTGATTGCGATTGCCCATGCCGCCACGTGGCAGGTCCAGAAGCGATGGGGGATTCTGATTCCGGAACAGATTGTTCAGCAGATTGTTGGCCAAATTGATGGCCTGGGCGTTCATCTGGCCTCCGCCCTGACGCATATTGTTGCCAAATTGTCCGCCTCCCGGATTCTGGGATTCCCAGGGAGACATATTCATGCCGCCCATGCGATTGGCACCCATGGGGCCTACATATTGATTGCCGCCGCCAAAGTTGCGATTACGATTCTGATTACCACGGAATGCCATGTTTGCCTTGGGATTATTGTTGCCGTTATTCAGGTTATTACCACGTTGTTGCTGCTGCTGCTGCGAATTGACGCTGTAAGTAGAACAATCGATAATTATTTATAAGTTCAATCGAAAATCGCAATAAAAATTAAGCAAATTGCAAGCAATTGAGAGCATACTAAGCATACCTGACCATAATTTTGATAGGGTTTTATCGAAAAATGTGCAGTTAGGGTATTTAAATGTTTTGTTTGGGTTGCAAAAGCGTATGAAGCTATTAAGCAATGAAAATGAAAAACTGCAGGGTGCTGAAATAAAGAACAAAACGGCACAAACATAAACGACATGTAAAAGGAACAAAAACATGCGATTAGTAGATTAAGAAAGTTGCTAGATTAGTAGTATATTAACTGAATGACCTTATATTATTATTATTATTATTTTTTATTAATTTAAATTAATTGCTTAGTTTAATTTTTATTATATATTATTTAGGTATTAGCATATCCCACTGATTTTTTTACCGATTACATTTATTAATTTTAAATATGTACATAAATAGAAAAAGATACATCATTATTTTATTAATTTTGCATTTATCATGTTATCAAGAAGTTTTCTTAGTAAAAGTTTAATTGTTTAATTAACTAATTAGTACTATTTTTTAAAACGTTTTTTTATATATACATAATTTTATAATTTTCAGTTAAATTTTAATTTTTTCAGTTGATCATAAAGCAACTTAAACGTGTAAACGCAGACACATATGAATACACACAAACACACACATAAATATTTACAACCCAAGGGTGCACGACCGAAGCAGGGATACACACACAACAACAACTAAGGAGGCAAAGCATCCGGCATCATGAGGGTGGGTAAAAAGAGAGGCAAGCAGTGTGCGTGTCTGTATGTATATAATTTAGTATGTATGTATGTATTGTTCATATGCCAAAACTACCTGTTAAATGCGTGGAAATGAGCGCAGTTTCTACTTAACAGCATAATAAAACCGGTTTTCAAATGAAATACATAGATACATACATACACAAACAAAATAACCGGCCAAGTTAATGCAGAGAACACGCAGCAAGAGAAAGAGAAAGAGAAGAAAAGAGTGAAGAGAGCAGCGGAGCGAGCAGAGAGAAGGTGAATGCCTGTCTAAAAAGAAAATGGCGGCTGTTTGAAGATACCAGCATGCGCTGCAGTGTTGCCATTAATGGTGAAAATTGCAATTAACATGAATATTACAATGAAAATACAGTGTAAAAAATAAAATTATAAACAAAAAGATATATACAAAATTAAGCACAAAATATATTTATATTTAAAACTTGTTTTCCGATATGCGCTAGATTGGCAACGCTGCTGCGCTGACTCACGACAGCCGGCGACGTGAAAATTTTTTACGTCTTTTCTGCAATTGCAGCAAAAACAACAAATTACTACAAATTACGTATTACGACATACATACATACATATATATAGCTGATTCTAACGTTAAATAAAGCGCAATTGAGTAAATAATATATAAAACAGCCGTTGCATAAGTTGTAATAATTTTATGAATTGCCAAACGATGCCAATATTCGAAAAAGGGCTATAAAGCAAAATGTTGGCGAATGAAAATCAATAATTAGCACAAGGAAAAATCCTTCAACAGATACACACACATGCACCAGAAAATTTTACTTTTCATGCAACCAAAAAAATAGATTATAAAGTAAAAAAAATTGCACTTACGCTTAGATTTTGGTAATTGCTACGTAGCGCGTACGATACAGTTGCGTTAACTGTTGATTTGACACGTTTGTAATTATGAAATTACTTGAAAATGAAAATTGCCGCTTGCTATGAAAATCTGATATTTTCACACACGAACGATTAAACTACGTATGAGCTGTGTATGCAATGTGCATGGGCTTACGTCGAGTTTTACGTGCAGGGTTGCACTGGCCGACGGGCGTTGCCAGACCGCGGCAGGGTTGCGTTTTGAGTGGCGCCATGTTGCGCGGCAAATTCAAATTTGTAATTACTGATTATTAGAGAGAATAAAAGAGATTCGCTTTAATATTTTGTATTTTATTAATTTGCATAAAACTGACGTAATTTTGTGAGATACGTCCTTGCAATGCATATTTCAATTTACATACAAAGGGATTAAACATAGTAATTATAAACGTTATATTAGCAATAATCGTAATTATAATAGTTGTGTGTGTATTTCTTTTAACTAGCAAAATTACCGCTGGCTTTTGTTTTGTTTGTGTTTGTGTGTGTATCAACTGATTTTTAAGTACCACAGCAAAGAGTAGACTCAATAAAAATATGTTGTTGGTTTTGCTTTCATTTTCTAGGTGTTGCCTTTGCTTTTTGTCTTTTTGTTAACAATAGAAGCTACTACACATTTACATTACATCGATAGTTGGACGATGAGCCCAAAAAAACAGGTGCAGCGAAGGGGATTCCCCGCCTTCAGCTCTCACTACTCTGTGCGCGTCTTTCGTGACATGTGTTGATATGGATAATACACATATACAACACAATATATGGTATTATTATGCTAGCTTTAACATTGTGGATTTTTCGATTTTTGGATTTGTAGATTTTGGATTAACTTGCGCTAATTATGATAACGTAAACTACAGAAAATGCTAACACTAACCAATAGTCGTAGGCTCGCATTGGATGCCCACAATCTGGGATTGAAATTAAAATATTTGTAGGTATAGAGACGCCGCCGAGACGTCGTAATCGCTGCCTTCCTTTCCATCATCTTTATCTTTGTGATGTTTTGGTTTGTTTTTGTTTTTTTTTTTTTAGTTCGTTTCTCATACACATAACGTATTTACATAACCCGTCGACGGCGACGGCGCCCGCACCTAGTAGAAGAAGAGCAGCCGCTCCTGGGCAGAGGCGGAGAGCAGGCGCCAGGAGCGTTTGATGCTCACATACTGTATCAAGGCCCGGATGGCGATCAGGAAGCCAAAGGCACAGATCAGCCACCAGAGCCAGGAGTTATCGTGCGATGCCAGATCCGTCGAGTGCTTCACAATCAGCGTCCACTTGGCCAGGGACAGACCAAAACCGGACAGGGCGCCATACCGGGCGGCAATTGTGTGACAGAAACAGGTCAGCATCAGGAATCCAATCCAGTTGAACAGAAATGCGACCATGAAAGCCGTAATGAACATAATATCCGTGCCCAGCAGATTGTCCGCCGTGGACAGACTGTTCTCCGGATCGCTGGCATCGATCGCAATGAACGTCAGCGCCGGCTGAGCGGAACGCATGCCGGCGGGACCATCGCGCAACGGATTCGGGGGCAGCGGCAGCAACGGATTCGGCGGCGGTGGCAACTGTTGTGTCTGTGGCAATGTCAAAAATGCGGGCGGCAGTTCTCCATTCAGCGATTTCTCCATCTGCACCTCCTCGTACGTCGGCAGCTTGCCGTGCAGCTCCTCGACCTGTGGCATGCCACACTCCGTCGGGTTGCCATGTGTGGTCAGCGCCAGCGACGGCAGCTGAGACGGCAGCACCACCTGCTGTCCCCCCTGCCCGAGTGCGTCCGGCTCGTAGGGAGGCGGCGCACTGAAGTCGGCCTTAGGGGGGCCCAGCTGATCGTCCGCAGGCGGTGGATTGTTGTGCGGCATGGCGACGAGCTCTGCAACAGACAAGATCAATCAAGGATTATAGTAAAAGATATGTACTTCTAGTTGTAAGCAGCGCTGCATCAGTAAAAAAAATTGTAGTTCCGAAATACTTCAAACCCTTTTGACAAAACGTTAACTTTGATTTAAATGGGTTTTTTTTTGGGTTTTAATTTCTATTCTCAAACTATCTTTTACTATTGATTTAGTTTTTTTAATAAACTAATTATTTAATTGTTGGAGATTCTGTTGCGTTTTTGGAATTCTCCCAACCGATTTAATTATTTGTAAATTTTATTTCTATACCCAGATTATCTTATACTTTTGTTTTTCAACTCTGAAATATTTCAAGTTTCTTTTGATTCGGGGTTTGTATTTTTTTAATATTCCCAATTCAATTGATTTCATTTTTAATTTAATTTCTATACCATGATTAACCTTTACTTTTCTTTTTAACTTAATGGTTAATTTTAATTGATTAATTATTTAATTATACGGATCTCCAAAATATTTCAAAGTCGGTTAACTTTGGTCTGTTTGAGTAGATTGAACTTAAAATAAAATTGGAATTAAATCTAGAATTTGGTTTTAAAATGGTTATACCAAAATTTATGGTTAAAAGAAAACTGCTTTGGGGTAGTTCGTTTTGTTCTCTCGCCTTTATTTACGACGTCGTTGTAAAAGTTAATAAATAATCGTTATGGTATTATTAAATTAGATTTTTAAAATGCGACGTCGGCACAAATTTAAATAAATAGTCATTAATATAATAGTTATTAAATAGGTATTAAAAATGTGGGCTAGCTGCCAAAATTGCATTGCATGAAATCAGCTTAAAGTGGTTTAAAGTTTAGTCTGCAGTTAATAATACTTCGTTAGAACGTTTCTCTCTCCATCTTGCTCTCCTAAACTGTGTTTAAAAACGGGTTTAAAACGAGTTAAGAGGCCGGCTCTATCGGGTTTGGACGGTTTGGTAGGCCTGCTCCAGGCTGAGAATACGACTGTGATGTGGTCCAAAGGGACGACGCGCTATGCGCAATGGCCTCAGTCCGTCCACCTCATCCACGGCGGGATTCTCGCAGCCCAGATCCCCGACATCCCCCCCGCTGGTGTCGTGCAGCTTCTGCTTGGCCTGCTTCTCGTGGTGCATGAAGCATGCCACACAGAGCATGAACACCACAAAAAAGGCGAGCACCACGCCACTGAGGATGCTCGCCTTCTCGAGCATTACGCGATTCCGGGTGGGCAGGTAGGATCCATCGATCTCCTTGTACTCGCAGCGGGGTCCCATGAAGCCCAGCGCACACTCGCAGTTGTACAGCACCTCGTTGTGGATCTCGACGGTGAAGCATGTGGCGTCGTTGAGGCAATACCAGGCGGCGTAGGTGGGCGGGCAGCTGAAGATGGGGAAGGTGATGTTCGGACGGGCGGTTGTTGTCATCGCCAGCACATTGTCCGGCGGTGGTGTGGCAACGGTGGTCATCATCAGCGGTGGCGTCTCCGGACGTGGCTTGTTGATCGCACGCGAGGTGCAGGCGCCGCCTAAAGCCAGGCAAAGGCTCAGCGCGGTGGCAAGCAGCAAAAAACGCATCTTGCAATCGAGCAAAAAATCTACGCTAAGTTCTAAATTCTGACTTATGGAATTTTCTTGGTTTGTTTTTGTTTTTTTAGAGCTTAGCGTCTCGGCATGGCAGGCAAGGCAGGCGGGCGGAGGTTTTTTAGTTTTGGCTTTTTAACACGGGAATGTGCATTGTTCGAATATCGAGTTTGTTATTTATATATTTTTTTTTTTGTGTTTAATTTACGTATTGAGTTTTATGTTGGATGGCAGCGAAGTCTTTGTAAATTGTTGCTGCAACAAAACAAATGCAAAGTGCAATTAAAATCAAACTCAAAATGCAGTAAACTGTGAGTGTGTATGCAGTGTGTGTGTGTGTACACTTAGAGAAAAGTTTTAAACAATCGAAACAAAAGTCTTGTAAAATTTTAGTGCGTTACTTAATTGATCAATATAAAAATAAACAAAATTGTTTTTACGAATCATTGAGAATAGATTGAAATAAAAACATAATTTAATTGCAAACAAAAAAGTTTTAAAACAAGCTAGAATGTGCTTAAAATATTCGAAACGTGCTAAAAATCAAGCAAATTCTGAGGATTACTTGAAGCAAGTAAATTATGCAAATTACGATAATTGTTTCTCTGAGTGTATGAAGTGTGTTGGTGTGTGTGTGTGTTCGTTAGTGCCTGCCTCGGCCAGCCTTGCCCTCATTTATCATTCTCATTCACACTGTCTCTTCTCTGTCTCTAGTTCTCTGTCTTCTCTCTGTAATTCTCGCTAAAGCTTCTGGTTCGCTTATCGACCTGAGTGAAAAATACAAAGCGGCTTATTAATTTAAAACAAAACAAAACAAAACAGACCAGGACAACTCGAGTAGAGAGCAAAATACATACAAATTACACATTTTATTTACCTGCTCTGAGACTTGAGTACTGAGAACTGCGACAGCTGCTGTTTGCACAGTTTGCACAGTTTGTACTTTTGTTTTGGGCTCTTCTCAGTTTTTTATCGTTTTCAATTTCAATATTTATGTAATATTCAACAGTTAAGGGTTCACCATGCGCACTTGAACTGAGCGAAACGCGTTCCACGATTGAACTTAAAAACAAGTTGATTTTAGAGTTCAGAAAGACAACCAAACATGGCTTTCCATAAGGACACATTCAACACATTCGACGCCATTTTCTACATTCTATAGAAATGTATTCGTGTCTCAAAATAAAAACCATAGTATAGATGTCGTTTTTCGCCTTTTTCTGTACTTTTGATTCGAATATGTTGTACTTATCAATATTTATCTAATTATTCATCTATTAATATTATGTTTATAGGAAAAATATAGGGACGGGGACAATCAGTGTGACGGAGGCTACAGTCGGACGTAACCGACCGTAGGAGACCCTTTACTTTGAGTATATGTACATACAAACACAATCAGACGCACACACACTAAGCTACCCGCGTATGCAAGGCACACCACCCCCCCTCTGTCTAGTGCGGCAAATTGTCTGTGGCATATCTTATCCGATCGAAACAAAATTCACAGCGTCGATAGAGAATGTCATAAACTAGTTAAATCCCAAATTACAAATCAATAGCTTCAAAACTGTGGCCACAGCAGTTTTTTGCGGTTTGCGGGGGAAGGGTGGGAGGTATTCAAAATCTAAAACAAACTCGTGCTGCTTACTGAATAGGGGAACCTAAATTTCGGATATGGTGTCTCTAGCTCTTATAGTTGCTGAGATCTAGGTGTTCATACAGACGGACAGACAGACAGACGGACAGACAGACAGACGGACATGGCTATATCGACTCGGTTTGTCGTCCTGATCAAGAATATATATACTTTATGGGGTCTGCCACGCCTCCTTTTGGGTGCTACACACATTTCCTCTTTGCACTAAGTTAACTTAACCCTTTTTACTTTTTTAAAGTAAAGGGTCTAAAAATTTAAATTGTAAGCTCAATATAATTTTGAATAATTTGTTTTGTAAGTTCAGTATAATTTTGTATAATTTATTTGTATAAAAACAAAGTTTTATCTTCATTTCCAGCCTCATCATTTTCATATATTGTTTAAAAATTGTTGCATGCTAAATATAATTTTAAATAATAGTAGTCAAATGGGTTTTCCATGATGCAGTTTTATGACAAAACAAAGTTTATTTTTAAATTCTAACTGCTGATTTAAATCTGGTAGAATGGCAAATGGAAATAGAGAGTCTATGATTCGACAAATGTGTAGCAGGCCTTTGAGAAATAAGCTGAAAGTCGGCGATTATATATTCAAAACAATTACCCCTAATAAACTCTATTAGATCATTACTTTTCACTTAAATTTTCAAGCTAAAATTTGCAAAACCTACTCACAATACAAACTCAAAGGCTGTGAACAAAATTTACATAACAGTGTTTTAATTACAGGTTTACTTTTATGACTAATTTTATATCTACCTGTCCTTGTAGCTTTTTTTATCAGTTACAAGTCGTTAAAACTGAACGTTATGCACCAACTGAGACTGTAGAAATAAATAATACTCATGTGCATACACTCTAAAAAGTGAAAAGGAAAATACGCACATGCTGCTAAACGAGTGCAATTAGATTGACCTTAGACCAATTGAATCCAAGTGAATACACTTTGAATAACTCGCTCAATAATTGAGAGTATCTAAATATAGTTGAAGAAAACTCAATTGACAGTAAAAATGCGTCTAATTAGCAATCGTAGGTCTCAAAACCCCCCGTCGAAAGGACAGAGTCAAAAAACATTGCGCAATTGCGCAGTTTCTTTCGTTTTTCTTGAATTCATTCATTCATGTATTCAATTCATTCGTTTTGGATGCGGCTCTCCATTTATACTCGCTTGGGCAGTGTGGGTGTGCGTGTGCTGGGCACATAAAGCCACGAAAAAAAAAACAGAGTGTGTGCCTGTCGAGCAAATTAGCTAATAATGCCCCAAATACTCATAGGACACATAATAGAAAATTAAGTTAATACATATTAGAGATGACAGTCGGATAGAGCTTGAATTGGAGCTAGGAAAACCGATTATTACAATACTTTCATGAAGAAGAATATTGAGAATAAATACAAATAATATATAATTTATATTTCTAGTCTTTAAAATATCGGTTTAAAGCAAAAATGTATTATAGGAAGAAGTATATTGAGAATATTTTCAATTTGAAATTTCAAAACTACTTTTTTTTTTTTAAACTGTGTAACATTTTCGAACATAACAAATTATTATAATTGGGTAAACTGGTTAATTTGAATGAATAATACATATATTGAATATTAGGAAAATTTAAAATATGTATTTTCAATTTGAAATTACAAAAATTTTTTTTGTTTAAACTGTATATTTTCAAACATTAAAAATTATTATAATTGGATGAACTGGTTCATTTGAATGATTAATAATATATTGAAGTTTAAGTATATTGAAAATATTATTTATTAAAAATTTCAAAACCTTTTTTTTAAAAGTGTAATATTATCAAACATTAAAAATTATTATAATATAATGAACTGGTTCATTTGAATGAAGTGGTTCGTCATTTGGGCGAAGTGATTTGTGAAATGACGTCGACCTGTCACGAGTTTTCAAGTTTTGAAAGTGAACTCGCAGTGAACTAATAAATGGGTTCATTTCACTGACCGCCTGCACGAGTTTCTGATTGAGTTGGCAGCTCCGATTGCGTGGCGAAAATAAAGCCAGCGCTGATTAAGGCCGATAACACACACACACACACAATGAAATCTATTGATAAAGATAATTTCAAACGCAGATGAGTCACTAGCAATGAGAACTTGTATATATCTATGTATGTAGGTATTTCTTTCAGTGTATGCGTTAGCTCTTATAATGAGACAAATTGCATGAAATTAGCAAGAAACGTCGTAGGTAGCTGAAACGAATGGTGAAAACTGAAAAACAAGAGGGGACAAGTGTTTCCAGCTGCGTAGGTTGGCGAAATACATATATGTATGTACATATATAAATATATATATATATTTATTTGTTGTAGGCGCGTTTTAACTGGCTTTGGTTACGGCTGCTAATAAAGGCGTTAAGTGAATATTTTCTAGCGAAATTAGCCAAAGATAAAGCGAAAAAATTGGTTTATTTTTTTTTTGTTTTTTTTTTTTACTTTTTGATAAGCAGAAATTTGAGCGCGACGACAGCTGCAGCATTTGTTATTGTTCTGCAGCAGGTGTGCATAATGCATACATACACACAAATATACACACACACACACAACAGACACACACTCTGCCGCCCTAAACCAGTTTAGCACGACAGAGACGGAGAGAGAGAGAGCGATAGACAGAGGCGGAAGTTGTTGTTGCTGTGAAGACCTTAAGCAGCAGCTTCCGTCTGCTTCTTTCATGCAGTTGCAACTACAAAAACTTGAATGAATAAACACACACACACACACACACACGCACACACACATACGCGGGAGACAACTCTCAAAAGCGTGTGTGTGTGAATATGCGTGCAGCTAGAACCGTTATAAAGCAGCGACTGCGACAGTGCTGTCAACTAGCTGTCAACACTTATAGCTAAAATAGTCAGAAATAGCCAATTGCACTTAAAACGTTTTTTTCCTTAAAAAAATATTACAAATAAAAATTGCTAAATAACTGCAATATTAGAAAAAAATCCAAAATATCGATTTTTAATGAAAAACTGTAATTTTCTATAAAATCATAAAAAAACAAATAAAATAAACTAAAAAAATGCAAAATTAAAATAAAAGAAATATTAGAAAAATAACAGCAAAAACGTTTATGAAAATGCTGCAAACGAAAAAAATCAAATTATCTGTAAAATCAGAGCTATCAAAATAGAATTAGGAAATCTGTAAAATTATAAAGTCGCAGCCATCGATAAAATAGCTGACTTGCCAACACTGGCAATGGGCAAAACTAGTTTGCCCAGACAAAAAAAAAGGCTGCACGAAATCTATGTAGTTCTGTTTACTTTTGTGTATTTGCTGCCTTTATTTAATTAATTTACTTGCAATTGTGTGGAGGAATGTTTTAAACAAATAAACAGGCGCCCATTTAAGGCAATAAATAACAATTTCACACAGTGGCGAAAATATCAACAAGATTATGAATTTGCTAAGCACAATACAAACACAAGCACAAACACACACACACACGCACACATGCATGCGCTGCTCAAATGCAAACGCATGTAAACACGCACACATGCACATAAGATGCTCCCCTGGAGCTGTTTTCCTCTGCATTACAACACCTCTCGCTCTCTCGCTCTCTTTTTCTATTTTCGTGCTCTCTCGCTGCTGCTGCATTGGCTGCCCTAATCGACGCTGCGCATTTGGCGGGTTTCGCAATTATATTTACGCAAATTTATAATTAATATTGCAAACTTTTATTATTTATTTTTATGTAATTTTTTATGTTAATTTTAATTTTTTATATTATTTTTATTTTAAAAATCTACCTATTTCTGGCAACACTGACGACGGCAGCGTCGACGCTGGCAGCGGCAGCAAGAACTCGGCACACCCAATGCCTACAAGTTTATTTTTACATCAATTGCTGCTTGGGTTTTTTTTATTTTTATTTTAATTTTAATTCGTTTTTTTTCTGTTTATTTATTCACCTTTTTGCTATGCGTTGGTTTCGTTGATTAGTTTTCACTTTTGCGCACCACAAAACGAATTTATTGATTTGCCAAAAGCGAATTGAGCGCACTCTCTGAATACTGTTATTGTTGCTCTGAATTATCCAGCACTCGAATGTCACAGTTTGTTGTGTTTTCGTTGATTTCGTGCGGGCTGCAAGTTACTTATTAGCTTATTTAACTTAATTTGTGACTCAAAAGGGAACAAAACAAATGCGACTACGTGAGCCACATTCTTCTTCTTCAATCAATCTCGAGCCTCAACTGAATGCGACTCAGTGCCAGTGTTGCATAACAGCCACTGGCAGTAATGCCCTAAAAAATACCACAAAGGTATTCATTGCACTTCATCAGTGTTGTCAGTGTGGCTAGAGAGCGAGAAAATAAATCGCTCATTTATCAGAAGTGTCATAACTCAAAAAACGCGATTTTGCAATTTTTCAGTTAATGTTTGTTGGTTAATAATCTATGTTGTGTCAAAATTTCATTATCCTATCTTCAATACACAGAGCCGGAGAAGAGAATATGTCGCTCCGCTTTGTATGGAGATACACGGCGAAAGCCTGGCAACACTGGCAGACTGGCCAACATGTATGAGTTCGCATGCCGGCCTGTTGAGCGAGAGAGCGCTATGGGCGCAGCAGCATGTGCGAGTGAGGCAGCCGTCGTTTACGTTCGCTGCCGCCATCTATCGTCAGCTGAGTTCTCTAGCATTTTTTGTAAACAACGACGTGGTGTAAATTAAAATTTGCAGACTTTAAAATGTTTAAATCTCAGTTAATATTAGCTGCGCTAATGGCGCTCGCAAGCGTAAGTTACTGCCAATTAATTGAAGTCAACAATTAACCGAAATTCTGCTTTCCAGCAGCAAGCGTTGGCCGAATTCACAGCCGCCGAGTGCCGGGAATTAGGATTCGCTAAAACCCAATTAATGTGCTCCAATTGCGATAAATTGGACGATTTTGGGCTGGAGACGATCAAGTAGGTGTGATATATATAGCTATATAAATCGGACCAGACTAGCGCTGATCAAGAATATATAAATAACGATTTCTTGTGAATATTTTTGACGTAAATCCGATCGATTCTACAAAATTGAAGATCCAATTTAGCTCTACTTTATAGATCGACCAGGCTATATAAATCTGAGAATACTTCCATATTTAATCTCTATTCTTTCCTTAGACCGCAGTGCAAGCAGTGCTGCACCCAAGACCAACAACCGGCCGCCCAGAGAACCTACGCGAAGGCCATCCTGGAGGTGTGCACCTGCAAGTTCCGGGCCTATCCGCAGATCCAGGCGTTCATCCAGAGCGGACGTCCCGCCAAATTCCCCAATCTGCAGATCAAGTATGTGCGGGGCCTGGATCCCGTTGTGAAGCTGCTGGACGGCAGCGGGAAGGTGCAGGAGACGCTGTCCATCAACAAGTGGAACACGGACACCGTCGAGGAGTTCTTCGAGACGCATCTGTCCAAGGAGGGCGGGGGCAAGAGCGCCTACAGCGTGGTGGAGGACGCCGACGAGGAGCTGGAGGATTATCTGCGCACCAATAGAATATAATGAGCCCAATAGAATATGTCGTGCCTGCTCAGTTAGTCAATGTATTCGTATTAAATTTAAAATAAAAGCGAGCCTAGCATTTAGGAGTCGCAGCCAAAGTTGTAATCGAGCAAAGTTTTAACATGTTTGAAAGGCGTTCGAACTTGGTGCTGCTCATTTACAAGGCGAACGAACCTGCGTTGCTCATACTTCGTCGAACTTGGAACATGGGGAGTTGGAAACTGCCGCTGCTCATTAGCCAGGCGCACGAGCATGCGTTGCTCAACTGTGAGCTTTGTACAGTTTGAGAGAGCTGGCAGCAAACAGAAGTTCGAGCATCGTGCTGCTCATAAACAGCGCGTACGAACCCGTGCTGCTCAGCTGTGAGCTTCGAGTGGTTTGAAAGCTCGCAGTCGGAAACTGGCGCTGCTCGTTAACAAGGCGCACGAACCTGCGTTGCCAAACTGCAACGAACTTGGAGCAGTTGCAAAAGCTCGCTGAGATAAGAAGTTGCGCGCCCTCTAGCGGGCAGTTTTGTAAGCCAGCTCTGGAATTATTTATACTTACAGTTTGAGAGTCACTCTGCCGCAGTGGGTCGAAGTTATTGATTCATCATGCATATATATATATATATATATATATAGATATGTGTATATTTTTGATTTGTTATCTGGTTATCAATTTGCGTTGCGGCCAATAACAATGTCTGTCTATTGTTGGCGCACGGGCGTGCAGCAGTTTAGCGGTACTTCACCCGCCGCGCCCCAAGCATGACGTATTAATTCCCCCCAAGAACCCAAATATTTGCTCAGACTGTTAAATAGTCATTCACTAAATTGGCAGCGTAAATAAGAAAATTATTTTTGTTGTTTTATTTTGTTTTGTTTAATTTGCTTGCGTGAGCAGGTTTTTTTTTGTAATTTTCTATTTATTTATTTTATGTTATTTGGCTTATCTAGCCTTTTCTCACTGTGCATATCTGGATGTGTTTGCGTTTCCGCTTCCGTTGCCATTTTGGCGCCATTTTTGAAGCCGCCGCGGCGCATGTGCAAAGTGAGGTTAGGTCGCAGCCTGTTTACGTTTTATTGTTGTTTATTGCTTGCATTTGAATAAAACACAAATATTTGCTGCGACTTTGCAATTTGTTATTGCACTTGCTTGTTTATCGTTTTAATCATGGCCTGAGGCACAGTGGAGCAAAGTTTAAAGATTACAAATACAAAAAAATAAATAATTTTTTCCACACTATTTATAGCCATATTTAATTTTTATTGATTAAAGCTGAATAGCCAGCTATATAGAGAGCTATTGCCTGGCGATCAATACTAATTACTTGCATTATGACAATTCTATGCATATTGCATTATTGTTATGCGCAGCGTCGTCCAGCGGGTGTAGGGCCAGGGGAAGGGGCAGGGGAAGGTGTAGCAGATACCTTATCATTGTGTGCCATAAAGGCGCATTCAACTAACTCTCTCACTCATCAGTGTTGGCTGATCAGCGTTTTTACCGTCGAATCCGGCTTTACTTTTTGGCTATTTTTCACGATCTATCACTGATCACTGATCTTTTTCCTAATCTATAAAAAACAGTTGGAGATCTATCGTCATTATTTGGATCGATAGTTGTCCATAATATCATTAATTTAAAGCAAATTATAAAGTTTCTATATCTTTTGTTCGCTGTCGATTTTTTCTACAGCTAAATATGATAGCGAAATAAAACGATTATATTGTTACGCAATGAAAGAATTCAACGAAACAAACTTTGCTATATCCTGGAGAACAGAATATATTATATTTTTGGTTTTTATTTACCCTCTCAGTTTTCTGCTTTTTACTTAATTACAAAATCTCAGAAAAAAAACCCTGTGAGATTTATGAGATTGTGATCTCAATTGTTGTTAAAAAGCTTCGAAAATCCTAAGAAATTTGCTATTTTCTGTTCTTTTTTTTTGCACAATTGTTAAGCTTTGTTTGTAAGTGCTTCCCACCAAAAGCAGCTTTTTTTCTCAACAGAAAACTGGCAACTCTGCCATGCATATACCTATAGAGCAGCTGTGTGAGGCTGTCCCCCCTGTCGATGCCTTCCCCTTGCCTAGTCGACTGCTCGGACTACGTCTTGGAATGTCGTTTAAAGCGCCCCCTAGCAGAGAGATTGAGCATTGAGGCCCCTTGTTATTGTTCTTGCCCTGAGCGTTTTCGCTCTTCTGTGTTTGCTGATAACATTTGCGCCTTTTGCGGCGATAAGCGGAAATATAATTATGACGCTATGGCCGCGGCGTCATAGCTCACAAAATTTTGATTTGATTTTTTAGCACTTTATTAAGAATTAACACAAACTGAGAGCCAGCACGTTTTATGCTCTCTTCACTCTCCTCTCTCTCCGCTCTCTACTCCCACTCGCCTGCTCTGATTTTGCCCTCTACCATTAAACAATATCAGCGAAATTAAGGCGGACTATATAGATTAAAAATCAAATCGAGAGCTTTGATTATTGAGTATTGTTCGCTTTCATACGCCTCTAACTGCAGGCTATAATTATTTAATTAACTCGCGGCAATTGGCATTTATCGATTGTTCGATTTTATTAACGCCGCTTTTTGTTGTAAATTAATTAATTTTTTTTTAATATTAATTAACACAGCTTATTATTAAATAACGGAAACAATTTCAGGAACTCGAAGCACTTATGAGCATTTATTTCCGCTAAGATAAGCTGCAATTATTTCAAAAATAAATTTCCAAGTTATTTTAATTTTAAATGCCAAACGATTTAATAATTTTTAAATACAAAATAGCATATTTTTAGAGAATATATTCTAAGTTTTCTGACATAAATACCAGTAAAAATATGCGATAAAGAACAAGATGCGTTGAAAAAAAACCCAAAAAAACTCAATTTGTAGAACTTTAAAGTTGCATAACTTTGTCAAAACTTACAAGAATTTTAAGCGGTATGGTTTTTTAGCCATCATTTCACTGCGAAAATTAAATGTATACAAAATAAATTTATTAAAAAAATTTTTTTTTTTGTAAATTTTTAAGGTTTTGTAAGGGGCACCCTTTAAAATTCTTGAATTTTTTGAAAAAAAAAAAATTTTTTTTTAATCGCAAATTATGTTTGTTAAATTAATTGTAGTCAAAAATTAGGCATACCGATGATTTTAAAATAAGTTTCGGCTAAAAATGTGTATTTGAGGATGAGAAAACCATTCAAATAGGGTAAGGATACTATACAGTCGGACGCTTCCGACAACCGCCCAACTTAACTTAACTTTTTCGATTTGTAAACATTTTTCTAGCAATTATTTCTATTGTATGTGCACTATATGGGCACTTGACATGCCAAGCACTAAACACACAATATATTATTTAATAATAAATGAAAATAAGTAGAACAATAAACAGCAAATAAACACTCTACTTATTTTTAACTGTAAAACTATACACATTAGATAATGTGGGTCTGTCCGAGTACAGACATAGTTTTACGTGCAATTATTTGCAGTAAAAAATGGAATTACATTTTTATGGCATTTCGCACGTAGTGAATGGAAAGAAGGAAAATAATGCTCACAATTGATTGATTTAAAATTAAATGTAAGATTTATTTGAAACAAATAACTGTGTTATTACATTGAATATACTCTTATTACGCTTATTCCTGTTGCTTGGATTTAGAAATAATGCAATCATATATTACATACACAATTACTTAGCTTTAGCATAATATTATAATAGTAGTAAGTATTATGTATAAACTACATCATATACATACATCATATTTACGTTTTTTTTACGGGTTTTTCTCCTTCGATTTTAATCAAAATCTGACTGTGTTTTTTGTATTATTTGTCGTTAACAAATATTATTTTTCGCAGCATTTTTTTGGGGTTTTTTTGTAAAGGATTTTCAAGTAGACTTATATAGTTTTCCATTATAGCTAGAGTTTTACACTGACATATTAAAAAAGGGGAAATTTATGTATATGTATATATATACTATATATTTTATGCAAAAATCTTGTATCTAGTATAATTAACAATAT
Organism: Hypselothyrea guttata; assembly: GCA_035045125.1. Lineage (NCBI taxonomy): Eukaryota > Metazoa > Arthropoda > Insecta > Diptera > Drosophilidae > Hypselothyrea > Hypselothyrea guttata. The sequence goes on along the minus strand of JAWNNJ010001722.1, from coordinate 387,355 downwards.
TATGTATAAGTTCTGGTACTCAATTAATAAAACATTTTGCACTTTTTAAAGCCTGTTACTTGCGCTTACTTTTCTTCAACAACATTCATCGTCATTCATCATCATTCATCAACATTGATTAACATTCTCTGTCGTTTGTTTAAAAATTTGTATTACTCGCCATGTATTCGCTTCATTTTCGACTCTGTATTTGTTTAATTTTTGCAATTGGAATCCAAATAAATTTAATTTGATTGTGAATAAATTTTGGTACGTTGAATTTGATGCATAAGTTACGGAGTGTGGGTAATAATTAATTAGGAATTAATAAAAAACATTATGTTATTCAAGAATTTTGTGTTACATTTTTTCCCTAACTATTTTATCTATTTAAGTTTTTTTTGTAAAAAATTTTGAGTAGTTTCGTTTTGTTACTGTTTATCTGCTTCTTCATTTTGATTTGTGATTTACAATTTCGTGATGTTTAGTCGTTGAGAGCAGGGCGCATACAGCATGCTATAGGAATCTCTGCAGATCCCACAGAACTAAGGTACAGTTGTGCCGGGACCTCGACTAATGCAGCATAGTCTATAGCAATCTGATGCGCCCTGCTGGCCAAATATATAATGTAAAGGGTTTATTATATAAACTATATACTATATATATTCAGCTATATAAGTAAGTATATATATTTTGTGATACTGCTGACTTTAGATAGAGATAGAGAGAGAAAAGGGAGAGAATAAGTAGAAGAAGAGGGGGTGAATGATGGATGAGGTCTGGCTATACCTAAGAAGTAGCTCAAAGAAATTGATCGTGGTATTCGAAAACACTTTGATTTTGTTGCATTTTGTTTAAAACATAGATAAATGTTAACAGCACAGTAAGGATCGGTATCGGATAACGAATTAACGGTAACAGTAACGGTTCTGCGCTCTTAAATACTAGTAATTGCTTCGACGGCACGTAAGGGTATAGATATATCGTCTGTATATCTAGTATATATATCTGTTGCTATGGGGGGACTCCTGATAGTAGCGTTCATAGCATTATCATTATTATCTTTTATATATATGTATATGTATAAATAGTTCGGTAAATTGTAGCTTTATTTTACAGGAATTTCAATTTGTTGTGTTTTCTTTTGCTTTTTCATTTTCTTTTTGAATAACGTGTACAATAATTTGGTCGTAGGTCTAAGACACTTTTTGGTTTTAATCCATATCCATATAATATATATATATATATCTATATATATATAAATAAATATATATGTTGTTGTTATGTACAGAAAGTAGCGTTAGAATTTACAGTTAGACGTAGTAGTAGTTGGTATTTTCGTGACTTATGTGCGTAGTTAAGTAAAATCTGAGACTCGCTGTAAAATATATATATATATATATGTATATCGTCTATCGATAAGTCGATCGATAACAAATTGTGCTTAAATTTTGCAGTGGGCTTGGGTGGGTTTGGGGTTTTGTTTTGTTTGTTTTGCGTTTTACGGATTTGGATCGGGTTTACTGCGTACACTTAAAAGCTAAAAGGTATTACGAACTAGGTACATAAAGCACAACGTATAACAAACGATTGGGAGCAGCTGGAGGGGAGTACGACAATAACAGAGGGAGCTGGGAACCAGGAAGAGTTGGACTAGGCTCTGCTTAACGATAATTTGCCTTAGAAACTACTTTTGTCGCTACAAAGTTGGCATGACTTAGAAGAAGAACTTGCGCACTTCCTCGTCCAAGTCGGTGGAGTCGACAAGATCATCAATAACGCCCGGCACAAGTAACTCGACCGCCTCCAAATCCCTTTTATCCTTGCTATCGCTCGCAGTTGCTGCGGCTGTAATTGTTGCTGTTACTGCAACTGCTGTGGCTGTGGCTGTTGCTCCTTCCCCCTCCTGCTCCTGCACCGGACTGCAGCTGGAGCTGAGGGGCAGGGCAGCATCAGTTGCAGCGCCAGTTAGCAGCGCCTCGTAGGTATCCTCGAGCAGGACGCCGCTCTCGATGGCCGCCACAGCTTCCTCATAGTATCAGTTGAGGTCGCGTCGAAAGCTATCCTCAATATTGGGATCGGCAATCATGATGGGATTTTGATCCGACAACATCTGCAATCCTGCCACATCCATTTGCCCCAGATCCAGGTCCAGCGTATCGAAGATCTCACGATTGAAATCCGCATTCGAGGAATAATCGCTGAATATTATCGAGGGTATGTTGGCGGTGGTTGGCGTATGACTCTGCGATTGTTGTTGATGATGGTGTTGGTGGTGCTGTTGGTGTTGCTGCTGCTGATGATGATGATGTTGCTGCTGCTGCTGTTGGTACTGTTGCTGTTGATGCTGCTGCTGCTGATGGTTCATCAGCATGTTGGAGTTGACGGGCGAACTGCTGGAGAGCGGAGAGTTGTTGTGGTGCGGCGAGTGCATCGGTGAGTGGTGCGGCGAGTGGTGCAGCGACAGCGACAGCTGCTGCTGTTGATGTTGATGTGGCGAGCCTGCCATCGGTATGGGCAGCGGTGAGCTGGGACAGCCGAGCGGCGAGGGCACAGGCGAGGCAACCAAAGACTCCGGAACTCCACCACCGCCACCCCCTCCCCCACCGTTGCTGTTGTTATTGTGGTGCAGCTGTTGACTCTCACCTCGCGCTGCATTCAAGCTGCTGCCGCCATTATGCGTCGAGCCATTGCTGTTGTTGTTGAGGAGTTGCTGCTGCTGCTGTTGTTGTTGCTGTTGCTGCTGTTGTTGCTGCTGCTGTTGGTTGTTAACTCTCCGCAGATTGTTGTTGTTGGCGGAAGTTTCGGGACTGCCGCTCAGTTCGTTAAAGTCCAATAGTTTGTTTTGTGTCTCCTGATTGTGGTACGGTCCGTTCGCCCCCCCTCCCCCGTTTGCACCTGTCGCCGCACCTCCGAAATCATCGAAATCCAGTCCGACAAAATTGTTGGCGAAACTCTGCTGCTCCGGCGATGAGTTGCTGTCGCCGAGCGTAAAGTTCTCGAAGTGATTGTGAAACGACGGGTTCAGACTGTTGTAGGCGGCATCAAAGTTGCTCGTCAGCTGCTGCTGCTGTTGCACGCGTATCGGACTTGCCGGTGCGCTCGTGTGCAGCTCGCTGCCGGACACGGAGCTGAGCAGGCCGGGCGAGGAGCGTGGACTAGACGGATTGGCTGGCTGGCGATAGTCTGTGAGATTGCCGGCAACGGAGGTTGACGTTGACGTGGTGCTGACTGTGACGCTGTTGGCGCCCAACGTGGGCAGCGGACTGAACGACAAATGCGGCGAGCTCGGCGGTTGCTGGGCGGGCGTGCTGACAACGGCGGAGGCGACACCGGACGTTGGCGAGTGCTGCTGCTGATGGTAGGGCGACGGAGGACCTTGACTGAACGGACTGGGAGATTGATCGCGTTCATGTCGCTGTTGATTCAGCGGCGACATCACAGGCGACAGCGTCTGATGTTGCAACGTTTGCTGTTGCTGTTGTTGCTGCTGTTGTTGTTGCTGCTGCTGTTGTTGTTGCGTCTGTTGCTGTTGCGGCGTGGCGTAATGTTGCAACGCCGTGAGATTGGGCAGCGAACCGGTGTTGGCATAGGCTGCCTGTTCCTGCAGCGGTCGAAACAGCGAATTGGGGAATTTGGCGTTATATGGCGTTTGTTGCTGCTGCTGCTGCTGGGGATGCAGCTGTTGCTGCTGCTGCTGCTGTGGCAGCAACTGTTGCTGCTGGTGTATGTGCAGCTGCTGCTGCATATTGTGCTGATGCTGCTGCAACTGTTGCAGCTGCAGCTGATGCGGCAGCAACGGCGGCTTTCTCCTTTGTGCCTGCGGACTAAAGCTTCTTCCGATTTGATGTGGCGAGTGAGATCGTTGACTGTGATGCGACTGTTGTTGCTGCTGCTGCTGCTGCTGTTGTTGCTGTTGCTGCGGGTAATTCGCATGCAGCGAGTTCATGTCCTGCGCATAACCAACCTCCGCCTGCACCGCCTGATGCAGCGCCGAGTCCGAGTTGGAGCGTCGCCAATTCGTGTCCATGGGCGGACTCAAGTACAGGTTCTGTTGTGTGCCGTTGTTGTTGTTGTTGCCGCCGCTGCCGCTGCTGCTGTTGGTGTTCGTGTTGGGCAAACCGAGAGCGTTCACCAGACCCACGCTGTTGCCGTAGGGCGAACGATCTTGTTTGCGTTCGGAGGGTCGCCGCATGGGTCCTACGCCCACGCTGCGCACCCGCGACTCTCGATAGGCTGTGGGTGAACCCCCGCCGCCCCCGCCTGCAATGCCATCCGGTGAGGCGCCACCGCTGGCCCCGCTGCCATTGCCACTGCCACTTCCATTGCCTGCACCCGGTGAGGCGTTGTTCTCTGTCCCGCTGAGACAACACTCCAGTATCTTTTGGTTCGCCTGCGTCTCGTCCATCTTTGTGGCATACACCTCCTTCATAATCCTCTCGAACTCTGCCGTGCCCTCCGCCTGCTTTTGCTTCTGCAGCGCAATCTTTTCGCTGAATTTACGCGGATTCGCCATGGCTTTCCTCTGTCTTTGTGTTTGCTGCGCCTGTGTTTAGTCTGCAAATACAATTAGCTTATCAAATGACGAAGTGATGACTGAGCTGATGGAATGGTTGTAGAACTAGAAGTTGATGTTGTCAGGGGTTAAGCGGAAGTTCATTTACTTCCATGCTCCTACGCATTCTACCCATGCTCCAAACATGTTCGTTTTTGCTTTGCCATTATTATCTAGCGCTACGATTCACGATAGATTCTCTCTAACAACCAAAAAGAGCAAGCACTTTAAGCGAATACTATCTGATACTTGGCATACCCTTTGAAAAACCCGATAATATAGCAAGTTTTATTATAGGGCAGAGTTCTAGCCTTCGGTTAACCGAAAAAAAACTTTGTCGGATAGTCGAATTAATAGTTCAAACTCTGTTTAATCGGAGGTTGTACTAAGAAAATGTATTGTTTAGCATTTCCAATATTGTCGTTTCGGTTTCCTAGTCCGATTTTCGCTATTCCGAATTCGGAAATGTTTGGTTTTAAATAAGGGGTTTGATTGTGGAGAAAGTATTTCCGCAGTACCGGAGGACCGGTTAGGCTAAAACTAGGTCTGTTTGACTACCATCAAAATTTTGCAAACAAACAATGCACCGACTCAGATGTATCCCATGTCGGTTAGGGTATTGCCTATGATTCGGTTTGCTCTTGGGCTTTATCAATGTGTCAGCGAACGTGCCGCTGATAAGGCAGATAGTTGGCCTAACAAATCAGACATAGCCGTAGCCGTAGCCAAACCAAAACCGACTTCCCATCGTCTCTGTCTTTCGGTGATATAGCTATCCCGCTCATCGCGCATTGCATAACGAGCGCAATATGCAAAAAGGGCGGGAAAAGCCAAGTAAACAATAAGTTTATATATAGTTCCTTGGGGGGGAAAGAATGCCAGCCAGGGAAGAAGGGTACGCCAGAGGAAAAAGGGGAAACTTCCTCGACTTGCAATTGTAATATGCAAATGGTAAATGCCGCGTCTCTTGCGCAGTAAACGAAATAATTTTGCATTAATTGATACGGTGCAAAGTTGTTTCTGTAGGAATTGAAACACGTGAAGGGCATACATATACGAAATCGCATGTTTCTGATTTTCCAGTTTTGCCGCGTTTTAATTATGCTTACACTAAAGTTGAATTATCGATCGGGCCAGCATATAATCATATGCGAAATCTTAAACCAGTTCCACAGCCTGTCTTGGCCTGGCCTTAAGCGTGAAGCTACAGCTAGTTAGAAGGGGTTTACTTATGACAAAAGACCTACCAAATTTGGCTAAAATACTACAACTAACTCAACAGAGAGACACACGAATACACACACTGAAGTCAGCTTTATCTTTGGAATACGAGTGATAGGGCAATCGAGTCATGTTAGAGAGTCATACGTAGTTTTGGATGTATGCTTATCTGTAGGATTGGACATGCTCGTAGATCTTAAATCGTACTCGTGACTAGAAGAAGCTATCTACCAGCTGATAAATCAAAATATAGCACAAATTCAGAGCACAGATTTCAAGTGGAAAGTTTTTATACAGACTTTGTGCTCACGTTTCCAGCCATGGGAAAATTCAGCTGTTAATTATAAAGTTTAACAATAAAATATAATAAATAAATCGCCGGCAGTTGTGTGTAGAAAATTCATTATAATTATTGTTATTCCCAAGTGTTTTTTTTTGTTGCCTGCAGTCATTTGCAGTAAATGCAGGCGTCTTAACTTGACATTTTAACGGAATTCATAAGCTAAGAAAAAACCCCAGCAGAACTCGCAATGTTCTGAGGCTAAGACAGAAACAGGGGCGTAGCTTATAAGTGCTAAAAGGGGATTAGTTTATGTGTGAACTTTTTAAAATTTAAAAGCTTAAATTAATTATTGATAATTTCCGGCTCAAGAAATATTGTGAAATATCCCGAGAACCGTTTTAATAATGATTTTATGTTTTGAAAAACAAAGAACGACTTGTCCCATAAAATAGTGCTCCAAAATTGATCTTGATTTCAGCTAGTATTTAAGAATAATTTATGGGAATATCACTTTCAGTTCGATCCCAGTTTTTTAGATATATTTCTCTGCCTACGCCCCTGCCTTTCTATCCAATTCCAGCTAATTGCCAGCTTTTTTTGTAAGAAGCGTTGAGTCATAATTCGGAAGTGTGTGTGAAATCCAATTGTGGCTCAAAGTGATGCGACTTGAGTCAGGCTATAACTGATTTGTTATTCAGTTCAGACAAATTAGCTGCCCATAAGAAGTTCGCGTTACGCCCCCTAAAAAAAAAACGGAAATGATACGAGTACAAATAAAAAAAAAAACATTCCCACGAAATCGATAATGACATTTAATAATGATTTAATAAGCGTAACGATAAAAATATATTTGGGCGCGCGAAGGGTATACAAAGGGCTTTTGGAACCCCCTCCCGCTCCTCCCCTGGCTGTTAGCCCTATATCCCAGGTTTGGCCGTCTTATCAGCTGGCTTTATCGCTTAGCGCGCGCGCCATGGAATTTTTGAATAATTTTGCACTGTTTGTTTACTAGGCGCAAGCACGAAAAGTGGGGAGTGGGGGGTGTCGAGAGGGGCAGGCGGCAGTGTTGGGCAATGACAAACACCCGCATGTCCGAATGCCGCTCTGCACTCCCTCACCCCCTCGCAAAACCAAGCAAATTGAGCAGTTGCCTTCGCCGACAGTGTTGCCACAATTAACCAGATATCTAAAAAAAAAGCTTAAAATAAATGTAGCAAAAATGAAAAACTGCTTAGTGCCGCAAACTGAATGTGGCATATCTTCGCTGTTTCTTATCCGATCACAATGAAATTTACAGCATAACTGTATAAAGCCCCATAATGCCATAAATATTGAACTATTTTTATCATATTTAGATTTTTGAAGGAATAAATTTAGCGATATAAAAATTCTTAAAAAAAATGCTTTTGATATATTGTGGACAATAAAAAATATTTCAATATAAATCTATAATTTTCAAAAATATATCGATTTGTTAATAATTCGATAGATTGACAGCCCTGCTAAATTGGCAGCACTGTTCGCCGGTTGCAAAACAAAACGCGCGTTGTGTTTGGAGCAGCGGGCGGCGTGGTGGCTTAATGCTGAGCGTGGTGTGTTGGGTGAGGGGCTGGTGAGTTGTTGCTGTTGTTGTTGTGGGGGCGGGGGTGTGCGGGGGCATAAAGCATGTTCCATACTTACTTGTCAAGCGCTGGCTATGACAACAAAATCTCTCTCTCTCTCTTCGCTTGCTCTCTCGCGTGCTTAGTTTAACACGCGCGCTCTCTCTCTCTCTCTCTAAACTCCAATTGGCCGCTGTTGTTGTTGTTTTTGGTTTGTGTGCTTATGTTGTTGTTGCTTAATTAAAATATATATGTTTATACATATATATGTAGTTATGTGTGTATTTTATATGCTATATTATAATGGCGCTGTTATGGCAGAATTTTTGGCGCTTTTTTAGCGCCCAGCTGCTGCTTTTGTTGTTGTTGTTGTTGCTTTCGTTTTGTTTGCTCGCAGCGCTTTTTTAACTGCGTCTTCTTCTTGGCTAAACGCGCTAAAAAACTTGTCAGCGTTCGTTTATATATTTTTTTTTTATTATTTTCTGATTGTTGTTGTTGCTGCCAGCGCACTGATAAAACCAGATTTTTATTGTATTTTGCGTTCTGCGTTTGTTTTTTGTATTTCCGAATTTATTGTTAAATATCAAAATTGATTTCGAATTTCAGTTTTGAGCGCAGCTGCTTGTTGTTGTTTTTGTTATTCCCTTTTGTTGTTGTTGTTCGCGCCAGTTGGGAATTTGTTAATGGCCGCAAAGATTTTTGTGCTGCTGCTTCTTCTCGCTCTGCTGCTGCGCTGCTTAGTTGTTGTTGTTTGCCTACCAACACTGGCAAGCACACGCACACACACACACACACAATCACTCTCACACATACACGCGCACGCTTCTGCTCACGTTTATTGTTTTAACGCACAAACTACGACGTTTTTTTATATTTTGTAATGTATTTTAATTTTATTTGTTTATGTATTATTTCTCTATTATTTTTATATATTTCCTTTTGTTGTTTTGTAGTGAAAAACTTTTTGTTGCGCCTTTGACCTCTTTTCACAGCGACAGCGACGTCGACGTCGACGTCAGCTGCGGCGACACTTTAAAAACTGTAAATTTGTTGTTTGTTGCGTTTCCAATTGGAATATGTTGAATTACAACATGCTGCAGGCAGCGGCAGCGACTGAAGCAGCGGCTGCTTGGAGGTGAGGTGAGGTGAGATGAGGAGATTTGCCGTTATTGCATTTCCTTGTTGTTGCTTGTATGTGCGTAAGCTTATGTATTATGTTTGTATGTCAGCTTCTAGCTAATGCTCCAACACCACACACACACACACACAGACACACAGGCACACGCACACCGACGTGCCTTTGATATGTGCTGCGTCTGTATGTATTATGCACACACACGTATGTATGTGTTATGTATGTTATTTTCGTTGCACAAACTTATCATCACGATTCGACTGCTGCTGCTGCTGTCGTTTCTTCTTCTTCGTTCATCTTCGTCGTCTTGGTTGGTTTTTTTTCGCTCTTTTTTTTTACGTTTTTTTCCTTTTTTTTGTGTTCTTTTTGTATATATTTTGTGTGTGTTTTTTAGCTGTTTAGTTGTTGGCACTTGTTGTGTTTAATGCGCGCCGTCGTTTGTTGTTAACGCGCCCTTATTATCGCTGCGTTTTGCAATAATATTTATCGCATTTGTTTTGTTATTTTCTCAGTTTTTCTTATTAGATTTCTGGTTTAGCAGCAGTGACTAAGAATACACTAAAATTGCTCAAGCGCGTGGAGCTGAACTAGAACCGGAACCGGAACTGGTTTTGCCACGGAGCTAGCGCCGTGCTGTGTTGGCGCCATATTTCCGCCAGATGGCGTGCCAATGTGTGCAACAGTGGCGCAACTGTGGCGTGCGCTCAACAGTTGTGCAAGCGCTGCGGGTTTTATTTGGATTTTTATCTTTATTTTTATTCTTATTTCATATGTTGTGTTTTATTTGTCATTGTTTTATTTACGCTTGCTTTTGATTTATGCAGCGCAATTTGCATGCGAAAGCACATTAACTAATATTGTTAAATAAATAAAATACGTTGGAAGCGCCATTGCATTTGAGTTATTAAAATACCCTAGATTTGGGCGGGCTTTGATGTGGGGTATATAGTGCAGATAAAAATGAATAATAAATAATATTTATAATAATTTAACTATATTAATAAATATAAATATATCATTCTATAAATATAATTATGGAATAAATATAAAAATGGGAATAATAATAAATTATATTACTTATAAAATATAAAATCTAATATTGTTATTATTTTAATTATAATATTTTTTTTAAAGCAAGGAATGAAAAAAATTATAGATTTATTTTCAATTACAGGGTATTTTTTCGTTTATAGCCAGCTGTCGCACAAGTTGTCTGTTCGTGCGCACATGTGAATGTGTGTGTGTGAGTGTGTGTATAGTCTGAGAGTGGGGCGGGGTGGCAACCCACTATACGTACGCCTGTTTCCTTTTCCGTTAACATTTTGTGTCTGGTTTCCGGCATTTTTGTGCGCCGTTTAAAATTGTTTCCTCAGATACAAATCTCTCTCTAGCAGCAGCAGCAGCAGCAGCGAATTTCGTTTTCCAGACACTTGAATGCCAATTGCAAGCAAATTGATGCCTTCGGGCTGAGCATTTAAGCGAAGCAGCATTCGGGAGGAAACAGGAGAGGAGGAGCAGGAGAGTAGCAGAAGAGAAGCAGTACTATCCGAGGCTGAATTTCTAGTTAAACTAATACACAGACAACTGCCAAATGACAATCAAAATTGAAAATGTGGCAACATTTCAATGTGGCGGGACTCTCGGGAGTTAAACGCCCTATGGGAATGCTCTATTTGGAAAATGATATTTGCTCATTTGAATGTCAAGCGAATGGAGCATGATGAAAGCCATCCAGACAATTACAATGCAAAGAGAGCTTAGGATTATTAACTGCTATCTATATACGACTGAGTGTTACGTGGATATACAATATATACTATATCTAAGTAAATTACGTCAAATTTGGTCTTTAATGTCGGGTAATCGTAAATTGAATGACGCAGGTCCATTTATTGATTTCATTAGACACAAATAAAACTTAGTATTTGGTAAGCGCAAATACCAATAATACCAAAAAAGGCTAGACTTCCGCTAATTTAAGTATTTTATTATTTTATTACATTTTATTTAGTTTAATAAAAAATTATTCTATATTATTTAAGTTTATTTAAAACGATCTTTAGAGTCTGTAAAGTCTGGCAGCACTGAGCAGTGTTGAACAGCGTCAGCTTGAACGGAAACAGATCATGCAAATAGTAAAGTCTGGCAACGCTGTGCAGTTTATGGCGCCAAATACGAAATTTTTGTAAGTTGCCCAAAATAGTTTATTATTAGTTAAATTTTGTTTCCTAACCATGAATAATACATCATTTTTTAATAACCCTTTATAACTATAAGTAGCTTTATTTATATGTTTTTCATATTTTCATTCTATGCCGATAACAGCTGACAGCAGTGCGATAAATCAAGTGGAACAGTTCATATTAAATGCCTATTAATTTTTGACTACTTTATCACGAACAAGGCTTTTTATCTGCTGTCTCTTTGACTGTCTCTGCTGCCGCAGGCACATGGAGTTTTTTATTTCCTCTTTTATCGGTTTGCGCTTGTTATCATTTGATATCATCATACGCTTGGGGGGCGTGGGGCAGAGGGGGGCGGGACAGCAATTGATATTATTGCATGGCGTTTGTTCGGAGGCAATTCGCATTGATTTCTTGAATTTCAATCAATGTGCAGCGTTGCCGGTTTTTATTATTATTATTATTTTTTTTATTTTTATTTTTATTATTATTTTTACTCGTTTTTATGTTTTTTCTCTTTGGTTATGAACATTTTCGCTGTGTATTTGCTGTTCAGTTGAGCGTCGGCATTTTTGGCACTAACAATTAAAAGTAACGGCAGTTGACGCCACATTTAACGGTACATACAGGGTGTGCCAGCTCCACTTCATATCTATATAGACTATATAATCTGTGTGTATGTGTGTGTGTCTGATGAACTCGCAATAAAGCGATAGCGATTGCTATAAAATTTAATTTTATACTGCAATCAAGAAAAGCTGAAAAAAATGTGCATAAAAACAACACCTGTATCCGAGCTTAAGTTCATTAATAGCAGCATTTGGGAAAAAAACAAAATAAAAAAATAAAAAAACAAGCGAAAGACAATAAAATCGAACTACAAAAAGCACTTGAAACGGCGAAAGGAATCAATGGCAACTGAGGACGGGCTGCAAAACGTTTTCCCTAGATTTTCGTCGGTTGAATATTTAAATTTTGTTTCAGTTGAGTTTTTAGGGCATTTCAGAAATTTGTAATGGAAGTGTAGATTTTTTTCAAGAATTCTAGGTATTTCTTAAGTTTAAAAATCAAAAATCGGTAAGAATTTTGTGATCTGAATTTTAGTTAATTTTTTAAAAATTTCAAATTTGTTTCTTCCATAAATTTATATTTATTTCGTTAGCATTAACAGAATTTTAAAGCTTCAGATTTAGAATGCTCATAGCTTACTCCATTATCCATAGATACCTGTGAATTGCATTACGATTGGTTGAGAAACTGTGAAGATATGCCACAGACAATTTGCTCGACAGTGTGTGTATTATTCGAGCGCAAAGTACATGGTCTTAAAGTGTCGGTAACATCCGACTGTAGCCTTCTGTTCGATAGATTTGCTCCCTTCTTACTATTTTACCTTCAATTAAATTAATTATTTTATTTTTTGCTTTTTTGACGAGTTTTCTGTATATTTAGTAACTTTTTCCACAACTGTCGGTTACGTTCGACTGATCTGCTCCGTCCTTACCGGTTTAATATGTAAGATGAAGAAATTTAAATGAAAATTCGCAGAAATTGCAGTGTTTTTCTTGATGAGAATTGTCTCTCCGTGGCGGCATTCAAAATAGTCGAAAACAGGATGATTGCGCTTTCGACTCTCCGTACGGAAAATCCGCAGCTGCTGATGTTGTTGCTGTTGCTGTTGCTTTGGCTCTTTTACGCTCTTTCATGCCTTTCAGCTCGTTATCGTCTTGGAGCAACAAAAACAATGAGAAGAGCAATGGAAGAGCAGGGGAAGCAGGAGAAGCAGGGGAAGTTCTTGTTGCTTGTTTGTTTGCCAGGCCGCAGAGACAGCAAACAACAAACAGCAGACAGCAGACAGAGAACTAGGGGGAAAGAGATATAGAGGAAGAGAGAAACGGAGCGATAGAGGGATAGACTTATAGACAATCGGCGGGGGAAGCTGAGCTTTAGTCTTTACTCGCTGCTGGATATTCGGGCCTGCATTTGTTGTCAATGAAATCCATAGTAAGAGATTGGGAGAGTACGAGAGAAAGGAGGGAGAAAACTGATAAAGAGTGAGAAAGGAAGAAGGGGAGAGGGAGAAAACAGAACGTAGGAGACAGCACTTAAGTTCCCGCTGTGTTTGCTATGCTGCGACTGTCACTTGTCTCGCTTTCTCCCAACTGTTCCCAGCGCTGTTCCAACTGTTCCCACCTCTGGCGATTCCCTTCCCATTTGCAGTCTGTGTGTGTTGTTCCTTTGTTTTTCTCATAGAATTTCGAGTGAATTGCTCGTTTATTCATTAAATTACCAAAATGTAGCGGCAAGTGAACAATGCAATTTGCCATTCGACATTTGCCAGTTGCAATTGAAAATGCAATTTGAAGTTCTGCTGCGCTCTTAAGCGGCTTAATTGCTGCCAAATTGTATGCTGAAAACTAAGAGCATCTTTAAACAAACACACACATACTTTTACTTCATCCCCTAGGGCGGTTGCCTCATAAATTTTAGGGATTTTTTTTAGATATTACGCCAGACGGTTTCCAGACTGTTCCCAGCCTAAGCCTGAGTTAGTGAGGCGTTCAGAGTGTTCTCAAGTGGACAGCGAGTCCATAACTGCTGCAGACTGCAGTGCAAAGGGTTAAGTTAAAGAAATTCGGAAAAGCTTGCAGTCGGACGCTACCTACAGTAGCATGCCCTGCATCCTATATTTCAACATCATTAGGAAGTGCTTTAAAGGCTATTCATTTTATTTTATTTTATTTTTAAATTGAATTAAATTAACAAAATATAAAATAAAAATAAATAAATAAGTAATAAATAATATTTTCAACTATTTGTAAACCTAATTATATTTATATTAATTATAGTTTATATATTTTAATTTAATTTGTGTTTTATAGTTACTAATATATTAAATTAAAAGTTTTTGTACTTGTAACATTAGGAAAACATATCTTAAATAAATAAATTTAGATCGAGGGTCTGTTACGCCTGTTACTATTAATATATCCCTTTTCATTAATTTTGCGATTGCAGAGCACCAAAATTAAGCCCTATAGAGTGCCTGCTCTTTGTGGCCAACAAGTATAAATCGAGTGTATTATTTAAACAAATTTCCCAGCTGTAAAATTTGCGCTTAAAGTACTCCGAAATTCTATATACAGTTTTTCTTAAACACGAATTTTTCTCTTCTATCTTTAGCTGTACACCATGGCAACTACACGTAGTTTACTGCTGTTATTTTTCTTGTGTTTCGTTTTTCAACTATCCGAAGTCCTTGTGGGCGCCTCATTAGCAGAAATAGATGAGCGGGATTTGGTGGAGCAGTCGGAACAGTTGCTCCAACTGACACCTGCTCAGCGTCTGTTGGCCATGGTGCCAGCATCAGGTAAGAAGGAGAGAAAAAAGAAAAACTATCGCCAAGTTTTACTGATGCAGCAATTAAGCTTGTTTATCACGCATACGCACTGTGGGCGCCACTTTGAAACTGTCAGCAGATGCAAGAGAAACTGCCGGCTTGGGCATTTGGGTGAAATGTCAACGTATTCGTAATTGCTATTTCGTTTGCTGCATTTAGTTGCGCCAGTTTTAGATCTTGTGGCAAGCCACAGCCAGGCGAGATAAATACACAAAAAGAAAAGCGAAGCGGGAGACGAAGAAAATACACCAAAAATAACTCAAGTGTCACTCGCGCATGCCATGAGAGCAGCAGACAGCTTCAAGTGTGCATAGTACAGTGGGCGCTAACTAAAAAGCACGTACAGCGCAGGTATACACTTAGAGAAATATTTTGAATATTGAATTAAAATTGTAGTTTATATTAAATGTAGTTTATATTTAACGCATTCCATATCCATTTCTGGCCATTTCAAAGTTTAATAATCTTGAACATGGCATAAACATATATATAATTTAAAGATATAAAAAAATTCATTTCTGCAGAACTTTGAATGTGCATAACTTCGCCAAAATCTATGTAATTTTCATGCGGTGTGTTTTATTCTCAATCATTTGAGTGCGAAAGTAAAATTTAAACAATTGTAGAAATTAAAAAAAAATTTTTTTTTTTCAAAAATTTGCAAAAATTGTAACCCTACCCCTTAAAAATTGTTAATTTTTTAGAAAACATTTTTTTGTTTTACAATATCTATAATTAGTTTTTAAACGATTTGTATTGCAAAATTATGCATAAAAACCAAACATTACTGTATTTGATGAACAAGTGTAGTTTATAGAGTGATTTTTCTGTAAGTGTAGCCATACTGTTCCAATGTTCCGCTTTAGCTGGTTAACACCGTGTTGCCTTCAGGATTTGCTGTCTGTGCATTGTGCATCATTTTCTCTTCGTTTGCTCAAGCTGCCACTGCTCTTAAGCTGTTGTTGCCTCTGCTGTTGTCGCTGCTCGTGTTGCCACTTGACAATTCCGCTGCATCCGCTGTCGAGCGGAGGAATCTCAGCCATGACTCATGCCTCATGCCGCATGCCACGTGCCTCTTGCCCGCCTTGCTTTGTCAGGCGATTTCCGTAGCTGCTGTTGGTCCGGTTTCCGTTGCAGCAGCAGGAGAAATAGCAGCAGCAACAACAGCAGCAGAAGCAGCAGCAGCAGTGTTGCAAAATTCGCTTTTTTTCCGCCAGATTTGGCTGATTTTGAAGAATGTTTGCTAAGAATATTGTGAAACTGCGGAAAGCGGGAATTTAATCTTTTTTGAAAAGGAATTTAGATTTTATCCAATTTGTTCTTAAGTTTAATCAAGTTTATACTAGAATAAAGAATAATAGAATAATAGAATATTTATGGGCCTGTTGCCATTATTTTGATTAATATTTGCTCATAACAGATTTAATTTTAAGCACATACTTAAGAATAACTTAGCTTTTAGTTTTTTTTTTTTATTTTTTAAGCTTTTCTTGAGCTGTTTTCTTTTCCCAAAAAAATTGCCAACACTGAGCATCAGCATCAACATCAGCATCAGTTTGATGTTGTCGCTGGTGTCATTTGTCACGCGTTGCAATTGTTGCTGCTGTTGTTGTTGTTGTTGCTCTAGTGTGTGAGCCAAGTTTATTCTTGGCATCATTAAGCGCCGTCGTCGGGTGATAACACTTAACACACATGCTGCTAAATGACGCCGGAGACGCATTAAAATGCAAATTTCTAGTGGTCGCAAATATTTTCAGCAGCAGCAACAGCAAGAACACAACATAAACAAACAGAACTCAAGAACTTTCGCTTTTTGTGCTGTTGCTTTCGCTGCTTCGTGTTGACATTTTGGGTCAGTTGTCTCATTTATTTGGCGCTCTTCAACTTAAAATGTGATTTATAGCTGCAGCCGAATACAAAAACAGTCGGAGTAAGAACAGTCGCAAAAAATAGACGTAAAATGGCACAGAAAGCGCGCTAAACTTGAAGCTGGGCAAAAGTTTTTCTATGGCAGCGCGGAACATGGCGTATGATTAACGTCAACGCGTCGTATGCATAATGCCAAAAAGTTATCACAGAAAATACAATTTTTCAACTGTTCAATTATGAATAATTTGAGCGGCAAATACACTTGAAAAAAACTTCAACAAACTGGCTTAAATGCAATTAGCAAGTGATAAAAACTGATAAAATCGAGAAATGGGAAAAATTGCGCAAATTAGTTGAGCGTAGAAAACTCTTCAGCTTAGCATAATTATTTGGCAAATTGTCTTTTTGCAACTGTTTGCAAAATCCTTTCAGGTATTGCAATTGCTTTTTTTGCTATCTATGCTATTTCCGGGGTTATTTTTTTTCTTCTTTCTTCTCGCTTCTCGCTTGATTATCAAACAATTTGATTTCCGCTCGGGTCTGGTGAGAATTGGCAGCATTGGCTACCTTTTGCAACAGACAATTGCTTGAATGTTACGTTGATTGCCCTGAAGCATTGGCAGGCATCGGTCTGATGCCATTGCCATTGCCTTTTGTTTGGCCATCAAAGTCAGCAACTTGTCTAATGACTGCAATTTGATACGCTTATCAATGATTCATGTGCGCATTTGCCAATCACCTGCTAAAGCGATATAGGACAAAGCAAAGACTGATAGACTGTTCGACTGTCTGAATGTTGTAGGTGGCGAGTGAAATGTGTGCCCCATCTACGGTTACACATTTCATTTTTATAGCAATTGCACTTAACTGACAGTAAGTAGCTAGTTAGACTCGAACTCAAACTGAAACCCGAACGCAATCTGAGCGTACAGCAAGTGGAGCTAAACACAAGTGTTTCCAGCAGACTCAAGTGCAAATCTTAGACAGTTTCTTCGAGTACATTTTGTCTTGTTGGAGACTGTACTTAAAAAAATTTACAAAAGGGTCTATTAGGCTTGTGTAAATGAGCAATGTGTGGGACAGCTAGAAGCAGGCTTGGTGGATCCCACAAAGTATGCAATATATTCTTTATCAAACCGATGAGCCAAGTTTGTCTGTCTGTCCGTATGAACACTCTCATCTCCCAAACTGTAAGAGCTAGAGATACCATTTTTGGTGTGTAGATTCTCTTATGTTATGTCCTTCTATGCTGTAAATTCCATTACAATCGTAAAAGAAACATCGAAGATATGCAACAGACAATTTGCTTGACTTTGTGTGTATTATTTAAAACACAAAGTACGTGGTCTTCTACTGTCGGTTACGTTCGACTACAGACTTGATCTCCGTCCTATTTACTTTCTTTTGTGAAAAATTAAATTTCTTGTTTAGCAGACACTTAAAAGCCAAGTTTATGCTTTTTCTTTTCGCCTGCAGCACGCGGCAGTTTTCTGCTCTACCAATTAGCAATGGCCATAAATTCTGGCAACTACCCAAGACTCCAACCGCCGTTTGAGTTGGAGATGGAGCAGGAGTTGGTGCTGGAGCAGAACCTGGAGCAGCCGCTGCTGTTGGTACAGGAAGTTGACTCCAGCTGGCTGAACGCAATGGCAAATGAATTTCAGGTAGAAAAACCACTTAAATCCATATCGAGCACAGATAAACCCCACACCAAAAACACACACACACAAAAAAGAAGCAAACATAAATCACGCGCAGTTTTTCCTTGTTTGGGCATTTTTAACTTTTTGGCTCAGTTGCCTGTCAGAAGCAATGGGTTCAGAGCAGCACGTGACCACGCTTCATTGCCCCAAATTCCATTTACTACAACTGAAACACTCAACTAATCGCAAGCCAACTTTTGGCCAATACAATATAAGCAGTGTCTGTATAGACAGCCATTTTGTAAGAAAAGCCATAGCTAACTCAATACTCAACTGATGTTCTAGCGATGTAGTTTTAAAATTTAGTAAGAAATCAAAGAAAAACTATTTGAAATTTTTGGACAAATTTTTTTTATTATAAATTCGTAATAATATCGATTTTGCCATCGATAGCTTTGCAGCTCTACTGTCTTACGCCATTTATTTGAACTTACTCGTAATTGTAAGCAGTTTATTTTCGCTGGAATTAAATTGTATCGGATAGCTGCATCTATAGTCGAATCTGGAACGCGTTTCTATCTTTGGCCCGTAATCGTTGTTATTGAATATTTATTGTCTGGCAGCTACAGCTCTTGCCAATCTCCGAGTCCAATCAGTTTCAACAGTTTGCACTGAAAAGCAATATTTCCGAAATAGCCTTAAGGTTGGCATTGGGGTTGGGGTTGAGAGGGTAATGGGAAGTTGAGTTGAGCAGAAAGTTTCTAATTATTGCCGGCATAAATGGATGCGAAAAGAGATGCCAAAAGCTGGATAAGAATGTGGCCTTTGGGGTCTGCGTGCCATTCCGCTTTTCACATTGTGTGAGCTCATTGGGGAACTTGTACCCATTGTGGTTATATTTGTTGCTCTTCTTTCTGTTTGGGTCTCTTCTCGATTGCATTTGCAGCATGGCTTCCTGTGTTATGTGGCATGCGGCATGCGGCATGCGGCATGTGCTGGTGTCCCAGGGACAGCTGTTTTGAATTTTTAGATTGTCGAAATAATGCAAATTTTTTGCATAATCATAAAAAATAACAGCAAGAATATATAACAAGCGAAACTGTGAGAGATGAGAAGCAAAAATGCTGGGGAGACTTTACTTGTCAGGAGATCTATTTTAACTGTTAGTAGAGCAGCAAAGGTATAGAAAATATTGTTCGATTTCTGATTTCGCAATGCAGATGAGTTAATTAACATTTTTGTATAAAATTAGCTCAATGCGAACTTGTTTCTTAATGTCTTGAGGTTGATAGAAGTACAAAATAAGTAGATTGTATCGGATAAAAATTTGAGTTTGATCGAAGAAGCTGAAAAAATACTTAAATTTTTTAGTGGACTTAAAGCTGTCATAGAAACTGATAAAGAATTTTTGTAAGCACATATTTGATACATCAAAATTTTGTTATTTATATGAATTCTTTATCCTGCATATAAGAAAATATTTAAATATTTTATAGCTGAAATTTAAGCTTTAAAACAACTTTAAATTGAGCATTTTCGACTAGCGCTCGCTAACGAACATTTACTAAGATTTCACAATGGTTAGATGTCTTTTCTCGCACAACATTTGACTATTTACTTTTAATTCTGATGTTTGATACTCTCGAGCAGTGAGTCGTTAAGGATTTTCGAGTCTGTCATTATGTTCATTAACCAGAAAATCCAGCTGCAGTGAGAGTTTGCACTCTTAAGCTGTCGTGGCTGTCAAATTGCTGTTAGTTTGCAGCCAACGTCCAAGTTGTGGTGGCTTCTCTTGACTTTGAAAGAGGCGAAAATGAAAGCAGACAGAGAATACATATACACCAGGGATTACTTTGCTTAATTCAACTGCAAATGAAAAGTGTTTGTTCAGTAAATTCAATCTTCTCGGTTCTCTCGTTGTTGACGTTGTCATTACGCTGAAGCTCTGCTCTGATGCCATTGCCTCGGTTTCATCTACGGCTCGAGCATTTGGTTATGGTTATGGGCATTGGCTTGGCTCTCTGTCTTGCGAGTTCATCAAAGCGTAATCTGCACAAAATGGCGGCATTTCCTCAGACTGGAAAAAATGACTGGAACTTTAAGCCAACTATGCGTCCTTCAGCCCCCAAAAAAAAAACAACATGGGCTCAAGGTCTTAGGCACCCCCCAAGCCTAATAGAGTCATAATTCTTCAGCTCGTTAGCAGCAAATACATGCAATGTTAAAATGTATAACCCTCCGTTGCGCTGTCAAAAAAGGAAATGCCTCGCATTTTTTCGTTTGCTTCACATTTTTGGTATACCCAACGGTTGAGAAAGGGGAGTTTTAACTTGCTATCGACAGCGGCGAATTGTACATGTACTTTTGAGCTTAAAGGGTATTTTATGGCCAAGTTTATGTATTTTGCATACCCTGTACCCAAGAAATGAGTTAGAACAGGGTTGATAACTTTATGCAAATGTATGTATGAAACAGAAAAAAACGTAACAAGCCCCATAAAGTATACATATTCTTGATCAGTATATATATTTTTGTCTGTCCGTCTGCATGAGCGCTGATATCTTGAATATAGGTAGGAGTACGTAGATCGAGTTTATTTCAAATGCTGGATGACCTTTTTACGCCTTACTGGTTTTGAACAGAATAACAAGAGTAATATTGAACACAGAAGGTTGTTATTCAATTTGTATAATCTCTACTATAATATTTCGATATCCTCCAAAACACATTAAAATCGGGTAATAATCACAAAAGTTATTAAAGAAACAACATTGCAGGTTTTGCTTCGCTTTTTCGCTTCCAACTTGGCTACTAAAACATGGTACAGACATGAAAGTAAGAGGAAGCAGCATTGTTTCTGTTATTCGACTAACATTTTTAAACTATTTTTAAAATATTTGAAATGTATGGTGCAGGGTATTCTACAGTCGGGTATATCGAACTGATCGACTTCGTCCATTCTGGTTTGTTGTCTGCAGTTGTTTGCTCTCAGGGTGTCTGTATTGTGAGTATATTAAGCCTTTCTTGCCGCATGCTCTCTTGGGGAATGCGCCTTTATTTTTTGCTGTGCCTCCTCTGACAAGTTGCTTAATTGAAAAGTGTTTTGTGCGTGTTGCTCGGCTGCCACCTTGCAATAATTTGCCTTTATTCCATAAAAAGCACAGAATCTGCAAAAAAATACGAGAACACCCGAGCAATTTTTCAAAGCAGCTTCCGCTATTTGGGCAAAATCGTAGCCTGCCTTCCGTCTTCCGTCTTCCATGTTCCGCCTTCTGCCAGTTTTCATTGCTTCCGCTGGCAGCGTTGACAGCGTTTTGGCCCTCGCTTATGCTGAGGCTTGCCATAAATAATTATGTTATTTTAGATAACTCCCGCTTCACACGAAGTGGAGTATAAATTGTTGCAATAATTATCACATTTTTCACACCGACATTTTTCAGCTAAAACATTAATTAATGCATTAACTGTTGTGTCTACTTAGTCTATTTAATCCCAATAAAACGGATGCTTCTACCGACAAATTGGACAAGTCTAAAGCGTCTGCTTTTGGCCTAATCGGATCTACTCTGAATTCGGTATAGTCTGGTCTGTAGTCTCCTCTCTGCTGTTTGCTACTCTCCCTTCAGTCTCAAGTGTTTGTCTGTCTAATTGGCAATTTTAATTAGCCATTTCAGCGTGTTTGCACTCCCTACTGTTGGCTCACGATTTGCGTTGACGTTGACGTTAACGCTACCTGCCAATGACCACAATTTTGTGCGCTTCTAATAAGTTTGCTTAAATTTGCACAGCAAAATTTATAGACTGCAGTTTGTCGACCCGCATTATAATCGAGCTGTTGCTGCCGCTGCTGCTGCTGCCGCTGCTGCTGCTTTTGTTGCAGCAACGTAAACATTGCAACGTTTGCCTTGCTGTGATTGTGATGTTAGCGGAAGTGCAACACTTACAGCCAAAGGGCCGCACACCTGCACAGGTTTGCTCAAGTAGTTCTAAGCAGCCAATAAAGCCAAGACGTTAATCAAAAGCAATTTAAGCAAATTTCTAGAAGGTGAAGGCCTATTAAATTTTAGGGGAAATTTAAAGTTTCCTAATTGAAATTTATTTTTAAGCGCTCCCATAAATTTTATTTTGTAGAGTTCAATACAAGCATTCAAAAATAGTTAAAATTACATGTTTTATAATTTTTAATATTTTAAGCTTACAATTCTTTTTCTTTCTTTTTACTACAATTGAACTGAACTTAAAATATATATCGGAATATTGATATTCGATTGATATTATAATTTATTTTTTCAAATTTAAATTGATTTAAATTTCAATTTAATTTGTCTGCATTTTAAATCCATATTTCTATGAGCTTTATTCTGATATTTACCTTACGCTTTTGCTTGCCTGCAAAGTCTACCGTACTTGATGCTTGAAATAGTTGTAAAAGTTGTTGAATTGCTGAGATTTTTATGGTAGTTATGGCATACTTGTGAAACCACCCACGTTATGCGCTTAAGAACTTACTGACAGTTATAAAGCATGGCCAAAATGCGTTGACGTTGTTTGCAGCAGCTTTCAATTAAGTTGTTCCGTTGTCGCCGTCCTTTTAATTAGCCCTCAGCGAACAAGTTGAGCATTTTTCTATTCGCTTTGAGAAATACCTTTTACACTTTGCTATTAATAAGTTTTTCTTTTAGCATTTGTAATTGCTGGTAAATACTTATGATTAGAGTGCGTTGCTCATACGCAGCGTTGCACCGGAAATTACTTTTCTTTGCTGAACTCCATCTCAATTTAATCTGTGACACTTTCCTTGCAGACTGTTCCTGTTTATGAGAGTTTTCCCATGGATCTTGAAGCCTGGCTAATGGATAGTTACGGTCTCAGTGCACTTGATGTCTATCACAATTGGTCCTTGAAGCGACGCAGCGTCTGCAATGGCCGTGGCGACTGTTTTAAAATGGCGTCCATAATGGCGGCCTGTTGCCCCTTCTGATTGGATATAGATATGCAATAAATGTATTTAAAATCGTTAAACGTATGAAATAAACTGGCGTAGAGACAGCAAATTATTGTTGATGTGCTCGCGGGTGACCAGGGAATTGAAATTGTCGGCATGGGAATATCGTGTCCGCAATGTGACCATTAAATGTTGTTGCTGTGGTTTTACTCATGGTCAACTCGTTGACGCTGTCGCAGAGACAAATAATCGAACAGCCCAGCTGCAGCTGCTGCTGCTGCGGTGATTGTGAGATACCCTGTAACAAACAGCAGAGCGGCATATAAGGCTGCCAAGCAACAATTGTGATATAATGTAAAGCTTATACAGCGTATGCCTTAGTGGAGTTTGTGCTCTCTAGAGTCTAGCTTTTGAGCCGGCAATCAGCGGCATGAATGTACGAATGCGTGATAAAAAAAAGCAAAATGCATACAGTGACAGCAAAAAGTGTAGCTACAGTTGCGAAATCAACATGCCAACAGACAACAACAAAAAAATGACAACAATGACAGCCCACAATAGCAACAAGAGCAACAACAGCCGTAGCAAAAGAAACAATGACAAACATAGCGCTGAGGATAGTCCTTACACCTAAATACCCTATAATTAAGATGACAATTTGTATAGCATTTAATGCTATATTCTATTTGGCAACAATTTTTTAAAATTCCTTTTTAAATTTTATTTATTTTGCCAAGCCAGCGTATCTGTTAGTTCTACATTTCTTCAGCCTTTCGCTGCCATAATGGAACTTACTTGTTTTGCGCTGTGATTTTTGCCTTTCGCCTTGCAACAGTTTTTTGCTGTTCCTTTTCGCTTTTTACTTGTTTTTTTTTTGCCAGCACGGAATTGTTTCGCTGGTAAACAATGTGATTTTCAGCGTGAAATTTTATTGAATCCAACCGGGGTACAGGCCAACGCGTTTTCCCACTTCATTGCTTCAGTTTCCCATGGCAAAAAGGTTTTAACGCTGTTTATATTGTTTTTATTTAGGCTATGCTCGTTTCGTTGGAAATATGCTTTTTATGTTTTTTTGTTTTTTTTTTTTAATATTTTTTTCATATTTGGCAAAAGTTTTTCTTTATTGCATGCGAAATTGCTATTAATTGATCAAATTGTTCAAACATACTGCATGCAAAATGCTGCCGCTTGTTCGTTATTTGTATACCATATTCCATGTATTTGAAAATAAGTTTTTTGCTCCATATTTATTATATATTCAATCGCAGTCACTGATTAATTTGCATATTTGACTGTCTGTGCCAACATGTTGTAGTTTCATTGCATAAATATGCATTAATTTATTGATGATTTGACAATATGCCCCGAATAAATTAATGCATATTCATGCCTCTTAGAGTGTAGCTTGAAGTCCGATTTAGTAAATTGAGTATGCCTATGCTATACTCTGGATTGCATAACATTATATTTTGAAAGAAATCTGTGAGAAATCTAAATTAAAAATAGAGAAAATAATTATGTATATTATTTTATCGTATATACTTTGTATTTATTATTTTTATAAAATGGAAAACCTTTCCAAAAGGCAGTCAAATATACTTGATTATTAGAATTAATTTCAATTGCAATTTATTTATTTTAAAATTGATTTATTTTTATTTTTTTATACAGTCAATGCTGCAACTTTTGCAATTAAATTAACGTCTCCCATTGCAAAATAAATAATGCAAAATATACACAAATTGTGAAAATTACATATGAAAATGTATTTAAAGCAAACTGAACTGAATTATGATTTCGATGCACAAGTAACTAATGGCAATTTGCCTGAGTGCCAGGTAGCGCCCAAAAAAAAAAAAACAGTTCCATTTGCTCTGGCGAATTGCAAGATATGTAATGCATGTAAACGATATTGCTTCACTCAAACTGTCAGCCGGCATTAAATAATAATTTGCACTCAAAGCTTTAGTTATGTCGAAGGAGGCGCCACAGAGCAGGCAGCAGCAAGCGATGGCGGATGCGAAGGCTACAAAGTAGATATGGCAGCATCGTCATGGTCTGTGACATTTTTGACTGCACGCCAGGAGCAACCAGAATGGGTGCAGCCGATTAGTCGGACGCACTCGACTGTAAAGTACTTTGTACTCAACTCTTGCTGGCCGAGCTCTCGCTTAAAATATAAGTGAATTTTTAATGAAAACTTTTCTTAGTGTGCATCTAAACATTTTTGTGATAATTATCGTGACGAAATTAAGTTTTTATGTATTACCATTAGTCAGTCAGTCAGTCAGTCAGGATAGAGAACTTTATATATATATATATTGCGAAAATGGCTGATCTATCTCTAGTAACTTTCGAAATCTTAGCCTTGATAAAGACATTCATACAGACTGAACTACATAGACTTAGACTCATCCTGATCAAGAATAGCAATATCCTATGCCCATAATATACATTCACACAAAATTATGAACCCTGTTTTTTGCCAATTTCGATGGGTACAGGGTATAAAAAGCCGCAGCCTGGCAGCCTGAACAGAGCAAGAGTTGTGCGGGCAACAGGCGGCAGTTTTGCGCCCTATAGACAGGCAGAAAGATACAGACAGGCCGACAAGCAGACAGACAGACTCACAGATGTCATGTGCAGTTTTATATAACATATTTATGCACGTCATAGGGCGTATTTAATTTTTTAAATAAATCAAATTTGCAGCTGGCATTGAAATAGAATTTTAGATAAATCTATCTATCTAGTCATGGCTAAGTCTTGACATCTCCATATGCCTTTCAGTGTATATCTTTTCTTTCAACTTCAAACAATTGTCCTTTTTGCCAACAGCCATTTACCTGCTGCTGACGTCGACGAGCGCCCAAAATGCGGGCATCAATAATTTTAGCACAGTTTATTATGCAGATAAACAAAATGGCGGACGGACTACATACAGAGGCAGAGACAGAGACAGAGATAGAGACACACACAGATAGACTCAAAGGCGAAGGTCTCGACCTGGTCTTGAGTAAACTAAGCTGACACAGCATAAAGTTTTCCCACACGCAGCTCAAGTCCAGTTACGGTTGAGAAGGCAACAGTTGCCAGCAATCATCTAGGCTGTTACCTTATTACAACGACAGCAACAATGGCGAAAAAGTTCGCCATTACGACAATGGAAGTTATCTGCCTGTAAATACATAATCTGCTGTCCGCTGCAGTTCCCTTTTCGGCTCCCAGAAGGTTTCGCCTGCTTTTTGCACCTTGAATAGGGATTTATTTTTATTGCCACAGTGCCTGCTTTGTTGTTGGGTATTAAGGGTTAAGCAGGTGCTTTATAAAACGCACGCACACACACACACACTCACACACACACACACACCTGGCGAGCATCTAGAGAACTGAACTGTAACTAAACCCGAAGGCCCATCTCGTAATGGTTTGGTTTTGTCCTACAGCGTCTTGGCTTTTTGCTATAGTTCCTAGACCCTTGAAAGACTAGCTGTAAAATTTACACCTCAAAATGTGTCCCCAAAGTGCAATCAAAGCGTCTTTTTTTTCGTCAGTCACTTTGACTCGACTTTTCTGCTAAGCGTGCGAAAACTTTCAAATGAAAATGTTAACCCACTTCCAACCTCTTCCAACTCTCTTCCGGCCTTTCTCTTCGCATAATTAGTTAAGCGACACATTAAATTAGGTGCGAACATTTTTAGTGCAATTGAATTATTCATTAGGCTTTGAGTTAACCTGCCTACGTTTTTGCTGATAAATTATGATACAGTTATGGAATTAAGTTATTATTATTATGTGCGCATGTTATTGTATTGTAGAAATCCTCTATGAAAAATGGCAGGCATGCAATTAATGAGCCCACGTTGGGCGCCATTTTGTTTTTGGGAGTTTCGATTTCTAAACGGAATTAAAAATGGACTACAAACCTATCAAGTAGTTGTTAAAATGATAAAACTTTTATATGCTTGGATTATAAACTTGCCAAACTGATTGTCATGCTCACTGTACCGCTCATAAATTTGCTTTAATCCTTCGGCAAATCGGCAAATCTTATTGAAATCAAATACCAAAATCACATCAGAAACCGAAGCAAATTGTTAAAATCAACAGTATGAGCCTATAATGATTTGATAACACCCAAACACCCTCACACACACACATATATATACAGTCACAAAATTTTATTTGCACACATACACACACAGCGTAAGGTGGAGTGAGAAAAGGAAAAGTTTTTGGAAGTATAAGCCCCAAACCGACATATTGAAATTCATAACTATACACAAAAACCAATTACAATATCAATTTAAAAGGGATTAAAAAGCATGTCGAAGGCTTTACCGGGAAGGTCGAGCACCCACAGAAACGGTTTCCAACTACAAAACTGAGGCAGAAGCCGAATCAGAATCAGAGTCGGAGTCAGTGTCAGCAGAGAAAGATGAGCTCACACTGTGGTCGCAAAGTACTCGTAATATATATATAAGATATGAATGCCACCCACAGACATAAATGTAAATTGTAAATTATGTTTTTGGTCATGTTAAATCTCATCACACTCACACACACACAGAGAGGAAAAATGCTTGTGGTTAGGGAGGGGGAAGTGAAGGGAACTAAAGTTTAAATGAAATTCTGAGCTAGCAGCTTTTCATAATAAATAACGCATAATAAACCATAATGCTATTGTGCAATATCAAACATGTTGTATTGAGAGTCAACACGGAAAACACAATTTTCCCCCCAACAAGTGGCTGACGCTGTTGCGTATTATGTATATATATTATATGTGATATATCTGTGTGTGTATGTGTGTGTATTTGTGAATTTTTGCATAATTTATTTTGATGATAACCACAATTTGGTACACAAAAGACCACAAAGTATTTGCATGCGACTCGAAATCAGCAGGATTAACTCAGCAGCCGGCAGTCTGTCTGTCTGGCTGGTCATTATAATTTAGTTAAGTCAAGCTACAGCCAAGTGCAATTCATGTTGTGCAAATAGACTGCACAGAGAAGCTCCGATGGCTATAGATAAAAGTACTATGCTATAAGTAGCAAGAGCAGCAGCAGTACACTAAGAAAAAACATTGAATTTTTCACTGTTTCGTATTTGAATTCACGATTAGTAAAAAATTGAAATTTCTAAAATTAGTGTGAAATTACTTTAAAATTCAGCATTAATTTGTCAAAAATATCATTTACTTTTTAAAAATTAAATTTACAATAATTAACTTAAACTTTAAAATAATATATCTTAATTGATTTTCAAAGTTCAACATGTTTTTAGTTAAATTATCTAACAAATTTATTTGATTGAATATTGATTTTATTTAACTAATAATTTTCTGGCAAGCTAAGTTAAGTACTTTTGTTTCTTTTAGTGCAGTTGAGCATTTTGCGGCATGCAACGTCTGGTTGCATTTAAATAAATTAAATTCAAATGCCTGACTAAGCAATTTAATTTGTACATCGGCAAGAGCAAAATAAAGATTGCTTTCAGCTATCAATAGCTTTTGCTTCATTAATATGCTGAAACTTAAAAGCAAATACGATTACGACACAGCTTCGCATATATATATTTCTTGGAATTTTCATTTGGCATTAAGTTCTTTTTGCTGTCAATACGATAAAAATAGATAAAGACAGCCACATGTCAAATTAACATTAACTTGGGCTTTACCTGTTTCCCCTAACTTTGGGCTAGGCGCAACAAGCCAAATGACAATTGAAAGGATAACGAGACGCACAGCCAGAGCAGCATCAACACTCGTTTGCCTACATGTTGATAGAGGAAATTAAACGCACAGAATAAAAAAAAAAAAAAACAGATAAGTAGCACACACCCGACTATAGAATACCCTGTACCCTATTAAATAAACCAAACTTTGCTGAATCATATTATTATATTAACAGAATTGGTAGACATTAAGTTCTACCAACTATTCAAGAAAGAATTTATCTAGATTGGTCTATATCTCGTAATTAAGTCAATTTATTTTATTTTTTGTCAATGTGGGTGGAATGGGCGTGGCATATTAAAAAGACAAAATGGCTGCTATAGTTCCTATACTACTCTACTACTACTTTTTGAGATCTCACCGTTAAAATAGCCTGTTACATACCTTTGCACAAAGTAATTAACCCTGTTTTTAAACATTTGCTCGATGGGTACAGGGTATAAAAAGGAAAAGAAGTTAAGTCCCTGCAGACAATTGACGTTGCTGGTCAGACCAGGATGCTGGAGCTGCGGGGGGCGTAGCAAAAGACTGTGGCAGTTTGTCTGATTGTCTGGTTGACATGACGTTGCGCGATTTGTAAAAGGCTTTTGTTTTTGTTGCTGTTTTCTGCCTCCTCTCTCTGTCTCTCTGTCTGTCTGGCTGTCTGTCCGCCTACAAGTGAGCAACACGCGCCAATGATTATGTTGCCGCTGACAACGACAACAAACACTACGATAACAGGCAAGGGCCACAGACCACTCCGAAAATTGGCAGCGTGCAACGTTTGTTGCTTTTGTCTGGCGATTTCCTTGCTTTTCCTACTTGTTGTATTTTATTTTTTTCGGTATTAAATTGGCAGCAAAGCTTTTCATTGAGTAAAAGTGACGCATGCGCAGCTCTCTAGCCCAAAGCCGAGTTGGTCGGAAGCGTTTTGGCGATTGCAATTCAGTTCGTTGTTGTCGCTCGTACGTGCTGGAGTTGCCTTGGTGCGTTGCACGCGGCGTATGAGCAATATCTGAAGTGTTGTAGCTGCCTCAACTAGAGTCAACAGTACGTATGCTTATTGGATTTTGGCGCAAGTAATAAGCAACAAAAAAAGCCGGTTAAAGTGTTAAGAACATGTGACTGTGTGTATCCGTGTGTACCGAGCATTCAACAAAAGCATAAGAAAAATTCCAAGAAAATTAACTTGGCACTCATTGTTTGCTTTTGTTTCATCGCCGTTTGCCATTTATTGTGGGCGCTGCTGGCGTGCCAACTCAGCTCGCAACTAGGTTAATTGATGTGTTGTGTCGGCGCATCCATACAAAATATAGAAACCAAAACCGAAAATAAATAAACCCTGATATATACTACTTCGAGTGAACCGCGCACACAAGTGGCAGCAGCAAAAGTCCTAAATCAACGTGCAACAAACTCATTTGGCACGCGATGATTGAACTGAACTAAGGTAAATGCTTAGAGATATAAGAGAGTTATAAAGCGCTTTTAATTATGTTTTTAACGTATCTAGCAATTTGAAAGCGCGGCAAAAAAACAATCACTTTCTTATTGTTGTATTGTTTGAATCAGACGATTAAACTTGATTTAAACTATTGACCAAATGTAAAAAAAAATTTTAAAAATTATTTTAGTTATGTGCAATTATATCGAAATTATAAATTCAATTTTTAATTTTAAAATGTCCAACAGATTTTGATATAATTTTTAAGCAGTAAAATAATATAATATCTATGATTACTTTAATTATTTAAGCAACCAGTGATCGTTTAAAGTAATTAATCTAATATTATATTGTATATTATTAAAGAGTTGTAAAATTTGAAATTATTTATTACAATAACTTTTAAAGCATTTATAAATTTCTAGTTCATTTTATATTAATTTTTTATTCGTTAAATTTTTATATTTGTACAAAAATGTTCAAGATTTCTTCGTATAGCTATTTATTTTAATAGTCAAGATTGATACCAGAGGCACAACCATTTATGAGCTTGACTGAGCTTTACATTTTCCACATATTTTTAATTTTATGAATTTTTTTCAACCATTGTAGCCGGTTTTAATTAAATTTGCATCATAAAGCAAATAGCATGGAGCAATTACAATCGTAATTTTGTCCCAATTTCTGTGCTCCAAAAATATTTTTAAAATTTTTTCAAAGTCGATTTTTGTCGTTGTTTTGTTAGCCTTAAATTTAAGTGCATAGACTAGCAGCAGGCACTGTGGGGGCGGAACAACAGTTGCCTTTGCAGCAATATTGTTGTTGTTGTTGTTGCTTTATGCTTTGCTGTGGTTGTACTTGTGATGGTTGTTGCCTGTGTGTTGTGTGGGTGTGTGTATTGTGTGTGTGTGTGTGTGGGTGTATGTTTTGTTTTATTATTTCGCGGAAGCAACGCCGCAGCATTTATAAAAAGGTTTTTCTTGCTCCTCGGGTTACGTGAGTCACCAGCAATAATAACAACAAAAACAACAACAAACTTACACACACACACACCAGCTACACCCGCACATACAAAGCGTCTGTTATTTTATGACGGAAGTACATTTAAGCAGATTTTTTACTGTTGTAAAAAAAGAGCTACGCGCTTAAAAAAAATTTAAATATTTGGACCCGTACTTTTAAAAAGTAAAATAGGATCTATTAGGTTTGTGCAAATGGGAAATGTAATGTAATATTAAGAAGCAGGCGTGGCAGATCCCACAAGATATATATATTCTAATACAATACTGCAAATAGCACTAGAAACAGCAAAGATATGCAACAGACAATTTGTCTGACTGTGTGTCTGCTATTAAAGCACAAAGTAGAAAGTACAGGGTTTGCTACTGTTGGTTACGTCCGACTGATCTGCTCCCTGGTTCTCCTTTGCTTTTCATTTTTTCCCAGTGCTTGGCCAGAATTTATTACCAAACCAAATTGCACTGTGTAGCGCGAACAATAAAAGAAAGCAAGTTTCAGCTTTGAGGCACAATAAAAAAGGTTTACGTTGCATTAACCCCAGTTGAAGTTGGGCATGAGCAATTGACTTCCTAACCCATTTCTAGGCTGACCCTGAAAATTGTCAAATTATGCTCCCCTTTCAGCTGTTGACGTTTCACGTTTCATTACGTCTGATGCGCGTTTATTGAAATTTAATACAATTATTACACACCTCGGGGCAAGAGAAAGTATGTGTGTGTGTGTGTTAAGTGAAAGTCATAAGCTGCCAGAAATTGCGAAAAGTGAGAGGAAGCTGTGAAAAAGTGAAAAAGCGGCTGCCAGTTGCCAAGTTAAGTCAATAAATAAATTTACTTCCGACAGCAAAGACTTATGAAATGAGTTATGGGGTATATTAGCTGGCACATGCTTTTAACTAAAAATTTGTAAATTAATATTTATACAGGGTATGGCAATTCAACCACTTTGGAGTTGTCTGCAAGCTTTGCTTTCATCTACAACCTGCGCTGTGAGATATTATATGTCATGCGTAATGATATAATCTAGCTGAGGCAGATAAAAGCGCGTTTAGTAGGCGCAATTTCCATTTGCTCGTCCTGCAGCATTTAGAAGGTTATTTAAATTTGCATAGCATTAGCTCACGGGCGCTTCGAGTGACATTTATTAAGTGTGTAAGTGTGCTATTCAAAATCAAAGTAGCAGAAAAGAATCATCCACTACGAAATGCAACAGAAAAGCCCTGCCGTGCCGCATGCCAGCTCGACTCTTGGCAAATCCTCGACAGTATTGTCAGGCAAATTCTAAAAGCTGTAGAGCTGTAGAGCTCCGAGCTGTGAGCTGTGAGCTGTGAGATCTGTGCTGCAGCTGCAACAATGCTCAGACATTTATGGCATGAAATGCCGGCGGCAGCTGGCAGACAAAATGCCTTGAGACCCTGCCAGAGCGTAGCATGATAATGCCAGAGCTACACCTACATCTTATATCTTATACCTTATACCTAACCCTGGCATTCCATTCTAAGGCCGTGTGTCACCTGCTGACATTTCCCAATGTCTGCGAGCACATTAGCTCGCTGCCATTTATTTTTCCGTAGCATACTTTCAAGCGCCGTCTTTTAACGTAGCATGCTTTAGAGCGTCATCGTTATAGCTGAATCTTACAAGATTTCTTAAAGAGGCATTATTAAAAATTAAACAATTTTATGAGCTTATTCTAAATTTTGATTTACAATTGATTTATTATATTTTTTTCAATGTCTACTGAGATTAGTCAACATACAAAATTTATGAGCAAATAAAAATAAATCATAAATTTAAATGAGAAAATTTAAATTAATTAAAAGCAAGGCATAATCAGCTTATAAAAAATTGAATCAATCCAATCAAAAAAGTTTTTTCAGCCAAATTCTGCTAAGTTTGTTTAATATGAACTCGTTAAAGTTTGTTTGTTCTTTAAATTTTAGCAAATTTATTGAGCATAAACTCATCTCTAGCAGAGACATTTTTAATATGGCAAACAAGCCAAGGCTTTGATGTTGCTTTTGCTCTTGCTGCTGCTGCTGATGATGATGATGATGGTGCTCTAGCATATTTGCTTATCATGCTGCCACTTGAGCTATAGCTTCACTCAGTTAAAAAATCAGATATATATATAGCTACTTTGCTCTTTAAACTGTCTAAATTTCTGCACAGCTTCTGTGCTTTGTCTCTTTGCTTTTGCTGGCTTGAATTGTTAATTTATTACGCATACGCCTTGTGTGCTGCATAAAACAGCTGTAGACACAGGTATATAAAGCGCATGCTGCCTACTTTTAGTTTCCCATGCAAAATGTTTGCCAGACTTTTTGCATAAAAAGTGTGAACAATTTTATTGGGCGGAAAATGTTCCAGTGTGTGTCCAACTGTCACAAATACTTTTGCATAATTTTGCTCATGCTAACAAACAAAAGGTTAACCTGTCCAGTTTTATGCACTCTTTTATGGCTATTAATTTGCGCCTTTAAAGCCTTTTCATTTTTGTATTTTTTGGACCCTATACTTTTAAAAAGTTAGTGCAAATGATAAATGTGTGTAACAGGCAGAAAGAGGCGTGGTAGACTTTCAAAACAAATTTGTTGTAGATTTTTGTTACCTCCCTTGGCAGCTAAAATTTTAAAGCTAAGGAAAAGAAATATCAGAGATATGCAACAGACTATTGGCTCAATTTGGCTCTTTGTGAAGTTGTGATGTAATAATAATTAAACCACAAATTACAGGGCCTACTGCCTGTTATTTCTGACCTTAGTCTTCCACCCGACTGATCTGCTTTGTCCCTACTGATTTATGCTTGCTTAAACATTGCAAAAAGAGAAAATTTAACCTCCTAAATCTGCATAGTCATTGCAGCGTTTGACTTGGGCTCTCGATGTATTATTTACATTGACAACTTGTTGGCTTTAAATTTGTTAACTGGAAATTGGTTTACACAGCTTACCCCATGCATACGATTGTCAGGCCTTTTATAAGCACTTTTAGCAGTGTTTTTCTTTCGTTTTTGGCAGGCTGGCAGCTGATGCTTTAATTCCCCATTCGTGTTGGCATTCAAAGCGTTTGCTTTTCAATTGCTCCCCCATTGCGTACACGCTGACAATTAAAGCCCCAAAAAAAAGAGAGTAAAATAAATATGCAATGCGCTCGACTGCAGCTAAGCATGAAAAGCATTGCATCCACACAGATGTAAACACAGCGACCGTGGACCCATCAAATATGCATGTACGCTGCCAAAAACTACAGCATTTTTTTACGCTCTTTGCATACCCTGTGAAGGCTTTGTGTTGGGGGCGTGGTGCACGCCATTGCAATAAACACATCGATTGTGGCAGTTTATGCATCAAATTCCCACTGCAAAAGCTTCACACAAAAAAAATATTATAAATCTTAAATGCTCCAACATGTGTTCCGCACACACAAAAACCGTTGAGTGCAAAAAAATAAATCCGCAATAAATGAAATACTCGAACTGAAGAACTTTGCGGGGCCAAAGTAAAAAGTGCCCCCGGCGGGGGGTAAATCCAAACACAAACACGAACAACAATGGGCAGAGTGGTAGTATGGTATTGGGAATAGCCAGGAGTAACTGGGAACAGTTTGTTAGTAACTTGAAAAAGCTGTGATTAACTGCGGAGAGTTAAAAGTAAATAAAGCGACGTTTTTCTACCTGGGAACAGTTGGTATGCAACTGGAAGCAGTTGTTCAGTTGCTAGGAACAATTGATGAGCAAGTGGAAACAGTTGGAAATTAACAGGGACTAGTTTATTTCCATCAAAATTGTTAATAAGTAGCTAGAAACAGTCAATTAGTAACTGAGAACAGTAAATTAGTAGGTGAAAACGGTTAGTGAATGGCAGGGAACAGTTGATTAGTGACTGAGAACAGTTGGTTAGTAACTGGAAACAGCTTCGAGTAACTCAAAACAATTTAGAAAAATCAAGCAGAGTTGATTATCAACTGGTAACAGTTAAAAAGGGAACTGGGAGCAGCTAAATGGTAGCTAAGAATAGGGATTAGCAATAGTTTCGGCTAACTGAGGGCAGTTTATGACAGTTTAGGACACAGTTTCGACTGACTGAGAACAGTTAACACAATTATTAATAAGAGAGAAGAGTTGATTAGTGACTGAGAACGGTTGTGAGCAACTGGCAGCACTGCCAGCTGTTGTGGTATGTAAGGCGTGTAAGAGCTGTCATTGTTTTGGGGCGTTGCTTAGTTGCTGGCACCGCAAATTACTTGTCAAGAGCTTTGGCAATTGACGTCGACTGCTCGACAATTTGTGTCAGCGTCAAGCATCAAAATAGTTTCCACTTTGCCTTCCACTTTTCCATTTGCCAGGTTACCCGCAGTTTCACAGTTCCATAGCTCCACAGTTCTATAGTTTCTTATTTCCTCCGAATCGTGCTCCTGTTGCGCCTGCACAGTAGGCCATCTATTATTTAATAAACACTTTCACGCGGCTGTAAATACTTGTTGATGAAAATGCTTGAGAAAATCAAAAGATTTGTTGGGAAAAATCTGAAGAGGTGAAAGAGGCAGAACAAGAGCATAACGAATATTTGAATTTTGGGTTAAACTTGCGTAGCTGGTTTGAGGTTGAATAAAACATAGCTTTGATTTGATAAATCAACCGTGCAAATTGTCTATTGCATATCTTTGGTGTTTATCAACCGATTTTAATGAAAGTTTGGGTCTAAGTAATATAAATTTATAAGATTTTTGTGTAGTATTTGATGATTGATTTGATTTAATTTAACCAAATTAGATTTGGGTAATATAAATTGGTATTCTTTCCTTCCATTTTAATTTGCATATCTTCGAGATTCGTTGTTAAGCTATCAACATATCTGCAATGAATCGCATAACTTCACATGACAAGTTTAAGCTGCATAGACTATTTGTAATTTAAATATTGATAACTTTGAAGTAATATCCAAGGAGTCTATATCTGTATTATAAACATTGCTTTGCCTGCAACTTCAGCAAGAACTCAATTGAAAAACTCCAACTCCGACTTGGAGTCTAAGTTTAACTGTGATTTTCCCGCACGCTGCTCAAACTATGCATATCGCAATAAATTTACATTGAAGAGGCAAAGCAAAAATGCGCAGATATTTTTTATGCGCAAAATAAATTGAACTTGAAGCGAGGGGCGTATGCTGGAGGCGTGGCAGGGGCGTATGGAATTTCGATGCAGAGCCAAATCACTTGGTGTAGACGAAAAGCGACGAAGCGCATAAATTCTGCTGCTCTCGTCTAAGACATCCCTCAACACATGGATCCCAACTGCTTGTGTTTTGTTTTGCTTTGAGGGATTATGTACGTATGTATATAAATGTATGTACATGTGTATTATACCTGCTAAACTGAAAAAAAAATGAAAGCAAAAACTTCAACTCAAAGGAGAGGCGAGAGAGAGAGAGAGGAAGTGGAAGCTGGGCCGAAGACGGAAGTAAAAGCAGAGAAAACCCGCATCCGCATCGCATCGCCAGCCCAGACAGTGGACGTTGAGAGCTCATCTCTAGAGATTTGCCTAAATTATGATTTATACTTAAATTTATTTTGCTGCTGCAAAAAGGCAATTTTTTGCTTGTCTACTCCGTAGTTACTGACACCGCAATTTCCAACCGCACCTAGCTCCGCTTTCCGTTGCCCTACACAGAGAGAAATCAAGTATTTTGTTCCAAAAATTTTCAAGGAAAGAAAATGCTATGAGAACTTGAAATATTAAATAAAATAAATAAGATTCAATAAAGAAAATTTTCTTTCCCAGGCGTAAGAATTTTTTTTTCACTTTAAATTACAATATATATAGAGTAAAAATAAAGGTTTCTTCCTTAAATTTTTATTTTCATTTAAAAAAATTCAGTTTTTCCCAAGATATTATAAACTTCTTCGTAACTCTGAAATATTCGTTTTAAGAATCTTTCTGGAATTTGTCAATAAATTTGAAAGTAACCAAATTAGTAACAAATTTTTTTTTTTTTTGCACTGTGTACCCGTATCCTATTGAAATTTGTGCTCTATGCATGAAATTTGTTGAGATAATGCCGTCCAGTCGATGCTTTTGGGCTGTCAAGCAGGGGAAGTAGGTGTGCCTGCCACGCCCCTTTGTATTTACCAAGCAATTTTAATCGTTGCCGCCTCTACTTGGAGTAGTCGGTAGCACTAAGTATATGAGTCCCGTTTGTGTGCTTGATGTCTCCATAATGTGACAGGCGCTGCTCGGCTACGCTCCAATGCGCCCATTCATTTTCCAGCCTCCTGTTTTCCCCCATAAACATAACATATGCATATACTTACATCACGTATGTGAATCGATAATACACACATGAATATGTAAGATATACTCTCTTATGTATGTAATAAATTTTACAACGTAAATCGAAGTGCCAATGCGAAAAATTCAAGGCTCAATCAGGCTCAATTCGGGTTTTCTCTTAACTAGTTTTTCCAGCTGCTTTACTGCACTTGGAGCCAGTTTGAAGTTTTCCGTTCGCTTTTTAGGTATTTGGTTGTTGATAACTTAAAGGTTTCGGCTTTCGATCAAATTCAGGAATTTGCCTTTTCGCATTCGAGGAAATTGGCTTTTAGTTTGTTCGCATGAAAATCGATTCTAGATGCTGATAATTGTGGCATGGGTATTACAAAACCTAAATGGTTTCCAAAAACAAAATAAAAAGGCAGAACTATGGCAAATATTTATTTAATTCCTAAGCTGCATGCACTGAGATAGAAATTAATTGGTTTTTTGCTATTGGAAATTGGCAGTTGGAAAGCTGAATTCAATATTTGCGATATGCTTTTTGAATGATTTAAGCCCTAGTGGGTATATTAAATATTTATACGCAGCCATTTGCTAAATTGTTTTTGCATCGACTATTAAAATTATATATGAAAAGCACAATAAGTTGACATATTGAAATGTTGTTTGGGATGAATATTTTTTTTATTTTTATTATTTATTGAATGTTAACCTAATGCAGATTATGAACGTAATCTAAGTTTAAGACTAAGATATCTGGGGATGAACATAATACAAAAAGTAATACAAGGCCCAGAATACTAGTTGGTAGTAATTTGTTGATCTATTAATTTAAAATGCAAACAGAAGTAAACTCATTCCCATCTTTAATATAATACAATATAATTTATATGTTCGAAAATTAAACATAATGTGCAACTTTATTCTACAACTGCGTAGTTAACTTGTGCATGATTTTGACGTTATAATTTTGGCCAAAAATAGTTATCGATAATACTATAAAGCACCTTTTGGCCTGAGTGTGGAGCAGTTTGAAAATAAACGCCACATGTCACAGGCAGTAAGGACAGAGGCAAAGGCAAATGGCCGAAATACACACAAAAGCAAACACAAACAGTGCGGCAGGTTCAGCCATGTGTGTGTGTGTGTGTGTGTGCGGGTGTGTGGACACTTTCATTTTGTTTGTAATGCGTCCAATAATGGCGGCATTACGCTTATTTAACATGCACACACATACAGGCAACTACAACTAACGCAGATGTCCATGGTAAGCACATGCGTGAGCTGGCTTAAGCACTGTATGAGTGTGTGTGACTATGCGTGTGTGTGTGTGTGTGTATGTTTGTGGTTGTATGTGTGTGTGTGCGGCATGTGTGGATGCATAAAACTGTCCTTAACCCACAAAAACAGTGACAAGGGATAATATTAGCATAATATGAGTGCGCCGTGTGGATATGCTCATGTTTCAGTCAATGTCTATCTCTCTTACTCACAGTCTCTCTCTCTCTCTCTTTCTCCCTCTCTCTCTCTCTCTCTCTCTCTCTCTGTCTTTCCCTCTCTTTTGCTGTAACTCTGCGAACTAACAAAGCCTAAGCCGCAGTGGGCCAGACGTTTTGGCCTAAGCGCAACCAAGCGACACGGCCATAAAGCGAGTTTAACTGAGCTGGAGTAAGAGAACTAAACAGAGAAACAGACAGAGAGAAAGAGAGAGAGAGAGAGAGAGAGAGAGAGAGAGAAGAGAGAGGGAAAGAGAGAGAGAAAGCAAGAGAGAGTGAGAGCGAGCCCAAAAGTGTAAGTGAAGCAGGGGATAAGCAGCCACATAAGCCCAAAAACTTGCTGGTCGTACACTATGAGCAGGGCATTAGACATGGCCTTTGCTGCTGATGACGCACTCCAAAAGGGAAACGAAAGAGAAACAGAAGCCGAAACAGAACCAGAGATGAAAAGAAAGTATGCAAATATTTAGAAAGAGTAAAGCAAACTTTGACACAACAGTTTAAAGTTAAAAATTTGTAAATATTTTCACAAGTAACATGACAAAAACAAAATTAAAGTTAAATGCCGTAAAAAGGCATTACAACTGGCACACAAGTAATGCAGATAATAGAGCTATCGTAATCCCAATCGAAAAGAAACCTTAACGACCTTGCCTATAAACCAGTCATTTCTTTAATTATTAATAAATAAGTAATATTTGCTAGATGTTGTTTAAGATGGCAGAAGGATTGTAGCAAATTAAAGTAGTGAAAATAATAGTTAACCTCTAATTGGATTATTGTTATTAAACCCTATAAGGATGTTATTTAAAATAAAGTGTTATGTAGAGATAAAGCATTCGTAATCGATTTCGCATCTAAAATTATTAGAAATTGCTTAAACTGAAGCAGAGATAATTATGGCTAAAGAATTGCACTAAAATGATTGCCATGAAATTTCATAGCCTACTTTTGCAGCTTGAACTAAATTTTTGTTATTTTTGGAACTGTTTGCTCGGTCTTTTGTTATTCTTGGAAAATTGCCATTATCTTTACAGACGCACACACACATACGTATGCATTATATGGCTAATATGCCTTGGCCATTGCGGTTGCCAGTTATGTACGAATTTAAAGCAAGGCTCGGTTATGTGATGCTATAAAACGCATATAGCGGCGACTGCGTTTGGTTGGTTTTCAGTTTTCTTTATTCGCAGCCGTTTTCCGTTTTTCGTTTTCCATTTACTGTTGGGCCCTTTGTTTTTATCAATGTAATTGGCGCAGACTGTGCGGCCTGCGTGGTGCAAGATTAACCATATAATAGAGCCAGGGTCTTAGCGAAGGTCGTATGCAGCGTGTTTTTAATAACATTTGCTGCTGGCCAAGAGCTGGAATTTGAGAACAACGCATTTCATTTCGCAATAAATGAGCCGTTAAACGCTTTAAGTTAGCCATGCCTCACACACATACGTACAGAGATTGTAAGTGTGTGGGTGTTGGGCATTTTATTGCCGCTTTATTGTGGCGGCCTGGCGGCTTGGCCAAGTCTTAGTCGAGTTAAGCGTCATAAACGGGTTAATGACTTGGAAGTTGCTTTTAATGCTCCACATTTGTTGTTGCTGCAGCTTGTCTGGCTGAGTGTGTGTGAATGTGTGTGCATGTGCGTGAATGTGCGTGAATGTGTGTGAATGTGTAGCTTGGCTTGCCACTTAAGTCTTGACTCTCAGGCCGCACTTTGCTGCTTTTTGTGCGCTATTTTTGTGGCCTTTTGTCTCTTGCCCCTTTTTTTTATCAATTTTACGCCGCATTTTGTTGATGTTGATGCTGTTATTGTTGTTGTTTACTCAGGCCACAATATGATTATTTTTTTATGACCAAGTTTTAATTTGTTTGCACATGTGTTGAGTACGTGGCAGCCAAAGGGGTAGGAGCTGAGGGTTATTGTGTTTCTGCCTTAATAGCCAAACGCCACTTGTCAGCGTATACGCATTTATTTTCCTCATGAGTTTTAGCCACAATACACACACAAATTGCCAACCAGTTGCGTAGTTTTTCCCCTGCTTTTCCACTGCCTTTTCCTCTGATTTCCTCTTGTTTTTCACACTATACAAATGGCAGCTCATTTTTATACAACAATATGCGTTATTACGGCTGTGTGCGTTTGGCAGTTGTTGTGCAGAGAGCGTTGGTATAAATATTTTATGATGCCATATTTTGATTTATGCCTTTTGAGCGACCCTACGCTTAGGTGTTAATAGTAGTTCTGCCTGAATGCCTCGCATTCGCATTCGTATCCTTATGCCTAATGCGTGCTAATCCTTTAGGTGTCACTGGCATTCCAGAGGGTGTTCATCCTAAATAATTAAGCGGATTGGCAGTGTGATAAGCATATAATTCAGACAGGACTTTAATTTGGTATAGATAGAGAAGATCTCATTTGTGGCAAATTAGTGACCCAAAGTTACAAATACTCGTATATCAATGAACAATTCTCTAAGATACATAAAGTTTAAATTTAATAAATAGTTATGTAGTTTACGTAAATCCACTGTATAGAGTTAGACACATTTTTTTACATGTTTTTTATTTTTTTTACAATTTTTTTATGCCGTCTTAAACTGTAATCAAACTTTAATCTAAGCTCACTTTAATGCCCAACAATAAAATGCGTTTGTCTTTCAATGTTATTTTAATTTCCCCCTTAAGCGCAGACAACTCAAGAGTTTATATGCCATCGACCCAGAAAGTTCATTAAGAATATCAAGCAATTTAAAACATATCTTTATTTTGCGATAATTAAGCTTGGCATGGGAGTGAATATTTAATTTTGTTACTCTGAGCGCTGTTTATTTTATTTTTTTCAGGGTTGTCTTTTACGACGCGTACTTGATACTTTTTATTTTGTAATTACCCAATGCGGCAATGGTTAAAAAATTTGTCGACTTAATGACAGAGCTGTAAAATTGTAGCTAATAAAAAAGACACGTCGCACTTAAAAATTGACTCGAGAGCAAAAGACCGAAACACGTAGCAGCATTTTAGGGCCGCCTAAAAGTATGCATCAGTTAATTTGAATTTGTATGCGAATTCGATGGCGGTGTGCGAGCGTGTTTGTGTGTGGTGTGTGTGTGTGTGTGCAAGTCAAGCTCAAAAACTACTTAACTGTCTAACTGGCTGATTGTCTGTCCTTCTGTCCTGCCGTCTGCTTGTGTGCCTTGCTGTCTGGCAGTCAACGGCTGCCAACGAGCGACGCACAGTGGGGTATTTTACCCCAAAAGTGTCGTTTAATTCAGGGGAGCAGTATTTGATGAAACTTATATTTTTCCCCGATAGACTGGTTTATTTGTAAGTAAAGAAAACTTGTTTTTACAATATTGGTGGAGCAATTTTATTTTTTATTTTTTTGTTGTTTAGTTGCAAAATGTGAAAAAAAAGAAGTTTTAGTATGAAAATTTTTTTTATTTTTAAAGCTATCAATATGAAACTTAGCCAAAGTAAATTTCTCATCATTATACATAAACTGACCAAATTTGATCAAAATCGGACCACTATATCTTATAGATGAAATTGGCCGATTTTAACGTTTTTGCATAAAAAATGCAATTTTTTACTTATTTTAACAAAAAGAGCTAAAAAAAATTAAATTGTGAACTGCATTTTTATAATCTTTGTCAATTTAGGTTAGGATCAGACTACTATATCTTACAAATTTTAAGTAACTAATTGATAAGGGTCTTAATTTCAGTGTAAAAAATTATGTTATTCCTATAAATTTCGTATTAAATTATTTATATCAGAGCTTCAGAACATTATTTTTATTTCTCTGAATTTAGTCGGATTTAGAAATAGTTGCACACATGTTTGCATTGCTTTTCCCAGACCTATTTTGATTCCTATTATTAGGTCTTGAAAATTTTAATAAAACTGTGTTTCTCTGTGAATAATTTATTAAATTTTGTTCTTTACACAATTTTATTTTACTATAAATTATCGGAGCTGATAATATAAAGAACCAATAATTAATGCCTACATGTAATGTAGCTCTGCTAATGTTGTACCCTGAACCCATTAATTCTTGCATACTTTTGTCTATTGTTTTTTAAGTCCCTGTTTCTGGCTTCCTGGTTATCTTCGAAGAATTGATCTACGGTTTATAAAGCAGTTTTTATATCTCAAGACCATTTATTAAAATCAGCAAATCGTACCACGGATGGAATGAAATATATTTAGCTCGCGTGCGCTTGATTTTAATTTGACGGTATCAATTTCATGTCCGTAGCAAGGTTATTCAAAATCCATATTATTGTATTTTGGCATTTTTTGAATCTTAGTTTCTTTACAAACTTTCAAGTGTACTCCCATTATTAAAATATCCAAGTCCAGGCTTTGACTGACCTATATTTCCTCCTGATTTAAGCTTTCTTGTTTGAGAAACTGTTTCCTTGTCCTCTGATGTACTGATTAGCCATTTTTTTAAAGGATCATTTATAAAACACGCAAGAGACACTTGAAAAATTGTATTGTATAATATAAAAAGGTCCGAATTGTTGCTAAATTTGGTTATTTAGGTTGTAATAACATTACATAAAAAATTGTTGCATGCTTTTGGGCATTTGAAAAAAGTGGTGAGTTTTGATCTTCCATGACGTTATCTTTTATATCTCACCTGGCGCAAAAAATCGCAAGACCACGCCTAGTGGGCGTAATAGCTGAATATGTGTACAAAATTACCACATATATTTAATGACAGGCGGACACAGGCACAACTACTTTAAGGCTAATGGAAATTGCAAAAATACAACTTTTTTGAGTTTTTTTAATTGCACATAATTTAAAAATAATAAATCTTAAGTATTTTTAATAAAAAATATTTTTAAAAATTACTTTTATATATCCTTTTTCAAAGTGCATTCAAACTTTTTTACAATTTCAGTGGCGAAACAAAAAAAATTTTTTTCAAATTGCACAAAATAGTGAATTTTTTACTCGTTTTGACAAACATCAAAAAATTTGCTCAAGTTTGATTCGTGATATCTCGGTTCCTGTTATATATAGAACAAAACTTTTTTCATATTTAGGTGAAGAATTTTATTGACTTTCATAAAATAATAACGTCTAGTGCCAAATCTCAAATTCGTTTTTTGAATTAAACGACACTTTTGGGGTACAATACCCCACTGTGCGACGTCCTGACAACTCAGGCGAAAAATCAAAATTTCCGCACATTGCCTATTTTTCAAAGCTGTTGTGCGTGTGTGTATGTGTGCTGTGTGTATGTGTGTGTGTGTGTGGCTGTGTGTAACTTGAGGCAAGTTTATTTGGGGTCTTTTTGTGTCTGTCGTTTTAGTTGAATTGCTGCTGTTGCCTTTGCCGCTGCCTGGCGGTGTCTGTTACCGCTCATATGAATTGCTCTCTGTATCCCTTCCCCCATCCCCTCTCCCACTCGCTCTTTTACTTCATATGTATGCCAGCTCGTTTCAATC
This sequence comes from Hypselothyrea guttata, assembly GCA_035045125.1. Taxonomy (NCBI): domain Eukaryota; kingdom Metazoa; phylum Arthropoda; class Insecta; order Diptera; family Drosophilidae; genus Hypselothyrea; species Hypselothyrea guttata. Next base: position 343,130 of record JAWNNJ010001722.1, on the reverse strand, counting down.
ACGTGCTGCACGCTGCCGCCATTCAATGTTGTCAAAAATTTATAGCGAAACAGGGCAGAAGCTGAAGAAAAGCCAGGTGAACTTAACTGGCAGGCAGCGTGTACTACAGCATATATAGAAATAAATAAAAAGGCATAAAAACATGCAAATAAAATTAACAAAACGAAACGAAAGAGAACAAAAATACAGCTACAGCTGACGGCAGTCAGAAATAAAGCAAAAAAAAGCAGAGACTGCCGAAGAAGGCAATGCAAACTTTTGATAACACAAACACATGCAAATATATATAAATACATATATGAACGAATATTGTGTATAGGCTTATGGCAATTTTCAGAGTTATATATTACATGAATTGGCACAAAAATGCTCAGCAACTTGCATATCAAACGCAAAGTCCGGAAGCCTAAAGGAAGCAAAAAAAAAATGATAGGAAAAAGAAAATCTAAATGATAAATGTGCAGCTTTATTGATAGAATTTTAATGTTATTCAATAGGTGAAAACATATAGAACATGATAAAATAATAAGCTAGAATTATAGTTAAATAAATATATATTTATTTCTCCCTAATTTGAGGACACTCGATTTTGAAGTTAAAATATTTAGAATTATATAAAATGAATTAAATGTAATAATAAAAAAATTGTAAATTATTTTGTATCCGCATTTTCCAACATTTAATTTAAAAATTGAAAATATATAAATATTTGTTATATAATAAGTTATAAATATAAAATATTATGGCTTTTTCTGTTGAATAGTTGGTTTAGAAATGCAAAACTAGCAAACGCAAGCGCAAGTTGACGCTATTTAGAAGATTCAATTGGGGCAGCAACAGCAACAGGGTTCTATCGGGCCATGATTTCCCTCATTTTGTTGCTAACTGAATTTAAAGCAATCAATTGAATTACGTCAGATTGATAGAGGCAGAGCAGAAGTAAAGTGGGCGGCAAAACCAACATTGCTAACTGTCAATAATGCCAATTTTTTATGGCAATCAAATTGTTATTGATTTATTATTTTGGTAATGCAATTGACTGGTATCTGTGGCATTGATTTTTTATATTTTCATTATTATTATTATTTTTTGCTTTATTTTGTGGTCAGCTGCGAAATTGACACATTGCTGAATTGCTGAATTTGTGCATTTTAAAACCCAGTCAATCAAATGATGCGCTGCTGTGGTCTGAGGTTTTGCTTATAAAGCACAATCGTAAAAAGAAAATCCGTAGCTAAAACCCGCAAATGTTTCAAGCACCTCAAGCTGTTAACAAATGGAAATAAAAATAAAAACAAAAGTGGCAGAAAAAATTAAATTGTGCAGAAAAACGAGTGAAAGGCAGCCAAGTTGAACAACGTGAAAGCCACAGAAAACATGTTAAGTATGCCAGAGGAAACTGCCAAACCGAAAACCCTCAACGTAATCAACATGAGAACTGATGAACTTTTTGAGACTGTCATAGTGTGTGTGTGTGTGTGTGTGTGTGTGTGAGCGGGGGAGAATGGGGAAATGGAAAACTGAGGGGAAAAACCAAAATAGTTTTCTGACATGCATGAGAAATGAGAAATGATCTAGTGAGTGTAGTTTGTTGTCTCGAGCGAAATTGATGCTCTGACTGGTTAAATGAGCTGTGCGTTAATCCTTTTAATATGCTTGCATATTTCTCTCACCTGTGACCCACTGTCCCAGTTGAGGGACGCAATGCCAAACAACAAATACCTGTAAACTACCTACACAAGGTCATATATTTCCGTCCAGCTTTGCTGTTACCGTTGCCAGTTGCCATTGCACAGTGGTTCAAATGGCCAATTTCTATAAGAAATAAAGTAATAAAGGTAGAGCACTGAAATTTGGTAGCATTATAGGTCGAAAAGAAAATAGTTTAAGCCCTTATGATTAATTTTTATATGCAGGATTGACAATTTTCTTTTTAAAATAGCATGGATCGTTTAAATCGGTGAAAAAACATTGCCTTGTTATTATTTGACAGATAACAATTCGTTTAAACATATTTGCGCTTTTGGGTATGCAGTAAAAAATATGACGCCAGTTTCCCGCTTTTTTCGGTGAACAATCGTCTTATCGATTATTGAACTGTGAAAGACCGCTTAAAAATCAGCACTGCAGATGAATATGGTTATTGAATAATATAGTAGTTGGATAATATAGAACTTTGGGAATATATAAATCATATGAATATTTTGCTTAATAGATATTTTGATTTCATGCAAGAAAATAGTTATTTTCGACCAGTGTGCGTTGCTTTGCATGCTAATTAAAAATTAAAATATCTACTAAAACAAAAAAGCAACCTGTGATTCATTAGGCTGGCAGTCGGTGCCAGTGAATAATAAATAAACTCGCTGGCTAATTAAGTGAGGAAGCAGCTCCCTCCTCGAGCATAGCATAATACTCTCTTGTAATTTACATGGCACACGTGGCCCGCGTCCTCTGTGCAGCTTACCTCATTGCGGGGCAGTCGCCTGGAAGGGCAATCGATATACAGCCCTAGCTGGCACTACCAACTGAATTAACTATGACTCTGGCAGGCGAGTGGCATAGGGTTGAGTTCACATTGTAGCTGAAGCTCTAGCTATGCAGGGCCACACATAAAGTATAATTGTTGTAATGAAAAATAAATGTGAACTTATCAAATAAGTTAATTTCGGACATAACAGCACTGACTGCATTACGAATGTTTATTTATTCATTGAAATTCTGGTTTAGTTCTGGGGCTTACCTAATTAAGTTATTTATAGAAAACAGCTAAACGATTGCGGTCATTTATAAACATCGTATGGTTTTCCTTGTATTATAATTTATTTACTATATTTCATTGAAAAACTAAATCACACAATTCAGGAAATAAAATTTTATTTTCGAATATTAAAAATTTGATAAGTAGGGTTAAAAATATTGAAAAAATTTCCGAAAATAATAGTTGTTATATTCTTTAAACTATCAATGGTATTTCACTTTCGCACTGAAATGATTAATGATTACATCAGTTTTAGAGAAGTTATGCAACTTCAAAGTTAATTAAAAATGGGTTTTTTTTCGATTAAGAATTTTTATAAGAATTTGATTAAAGTTTTAAGCATTCTGAATTCCAATTCAATACTTCAATACTCAATTCATGATTAAATCTAAATATCAATGCTTTGTCAATTAGCTAAAGTTCCATTTAGTTTTTCAGATTTAATTTGCTTTATAGAACTGTACACACTCGGTGCGCAGTCTTTGTGTTCGTGGTTAAATTAATTATCTGCAACAATAAGGCATAAATTCTCATTAGCAATGGGAGAAATCTGCACAATAAATGTAGCAGATTGTTGCTGCCACATACCACATACCACATGCCACAAATACAAAGCCCCAGAACAAGACCAATATGTATAGAGTAGAGGGAGTTACACTTGCCAAAGAGCTCAGCATGTCTATTTCCACCCTATTTCTAGCTAAGTAACTAGGTTTATTAATGCCGGCAAAAGTTTTGCCGTTTAGGATTCGTGGATTTTTGTATTTGCTTTCCGCTTTCTTGTTGCGTTCCTGCCACAATTCACAATTACAATTATTTTGCTAGTTTCGTTGAGGGCGTAGAAAAAAATAGAAAATAAGAGAAAATCGTAGCTGTCGGTTCAAAAAGCCAAAAACTTCAGCGCCAGCATCAATTTACCGCACGCCAGCGAATTTTTCACACACAAAGACAGAGTTGTTAGGGACTTGTGAACGCAATTTTCACGTGCAAACTTTACGGGGCGAAAATACAACTGCAAACATGCCCAATAAAACAAGCTAAAATATGTGTTAGATGAATAACGTATACTCTATGCAAAGTAATTTTTATTATGTTCTACTTGAAAGACAAATCTGTGCTCCATATAAAGTGCTTAAGCAGTTGCTTAGCTTTTTTATTGAGACCCTGTACTTTAAATATGTTAAGGGGCTGTTAGGTTAGTGTAAATGAAAAATACATATATATTTTAGATACCTAGTTATCGCCAACTTTAAAAGCTAGGAACACAAGTTTTGGTATTCAGCTTTTCCTAAGATGCGCGCAAATAAAGAATTTTGATACATCTCCCCAAACTGCACTGCAGCCGCAGATTCAAAGCCAATAACTTATAATTTGGCATACACGTAGCCTATGACATGGTGGCCTATGACATGATGGAGACATCGATGCTGTGAATTTTATTACAATCGAATAAGAAACAGCAAAGATATGTAACGAAAAATGTTGCTCAAATTGAATATTGAATATAGTATATTTACAGCACGGGGTTTCCTACCGTTGATCATGTCCGACTGTAACTTCCTCACGGGTTTTGATAGAAGTTACCGCAAATAAAGTGGGGCAAGTTCTCATGCGTAGCCAAAAAACAGAAGCTCGTGTCAGACGCAGACAGGGGAGCAAGGGGCAAGCAATGTGGAGGGGCGCCTTCAGCTGCCCCAGCTAATCTCAGCAAACAAAGCGTGAAACTAACAATTCTGCAAATACAGACAAACCGCAGACAAAGAGTGAACTGCGTGGGGGGAAAAACTTTGTCTTTCACAGCAAGCAACGAGACAGCGCAATGTGAAAGCGAAACTTTATTTTCAAGTCAGACATCGAATTTATTTTCATGTCAACAACGCGTTAGGAATAAACAGCAAAATAAAAGCAACTAAAGTCGCGTTAAATTGGCAATTGGCCATATCGAAGCAAATAATAAGCTGGCTAATTTGCTTTGGCACCAATTGCATTCTTCCCATTTCTGCCGTCTAGGCGTATGCGCAATGCTGTGTGTTGAATCAAATTACGCATACGCAGTGGCTGCCACTTAAATCAATGAAAGTCCAACTGTGAGCTGGTAGAAAAATGCTACAACCTGCACAGTTTAAATGTGGAAGCAACAAGCGGCTCAGGATATGCGACAGCAGGCGACCCAACAAGCTAAGCTCTAATTTTCTCACGTACTTGTAAATTTTGCGGAAAACCGCAACAAATTCACTTATAAAAGTAATCTAGAAAACGCGTACAGCACAGGAAGCACGAAAAGTAGTAGAAGCAGAAGCAACACAAAAAAAAAGTAATGTGCTCAAAAGCAAAGGCAGAAAAACTCGGTGTATAAAGAATTGCGTTCGCGACACGGCGACAACTTTGCGTTTTATGTTGCCTCATAAAGTGTTGGCTGGAGGGGGCGCCAGGGGGGGCAGTAAAGTGGGCTGGCAAAAGGCTGGCTAGCGTAGGGTTGGCATGGGAACTTAAAGCAGGCGACATTTTATCGCAGATTTAAAATGAAATGAATGTAAGCACATTAAATGCCAGACGCTTTTGCTTTAAGTGCCGAGTTTAATTTGCTAACAAAATCCTCTGAAGTTGGTAGGGGGAAAAGTTAAGAACTCAAGAGTTAGTTTATGGCAAGAACAAAGAGTTAATTAATCAGCAATTTGTCGTACGCCAAACAGCGTTAGTTAAGTTTGCATTGGATTTGAATTTATTGCGCTCAGAAAAAAGCGTGAACAAACAAAGTGAGAAGCAGAAAAAATATGTCAAGAAAAAGGCAGCATTGTTTACTTTTTATAAAGGTTTCGCCAGTCAATTTTGTTGTACTTAAGACTGCACAAAAGCTAATCGAAACTCAGCCCGAATCCCTAACCAAATCCCAAATCGAAACACATCTGCATAATTTCACAGCATTACCCATGCCAAAGGCCAGGCACTTTGGGTGCAATTAGGCGCAAAAGTTGTCAACGCCCAACCAAATCAGTTGAGGGTATTTTTTATATATTTTTATACCCTATAACCATGAAATGGGTAAAAATGGGGTTAATAAATTTGTGAAAATGTCAATAACAGGCAGAAAGAGGCGTCACAGTGTTTATTTTCTATAGCAATAATATTATTTATACTGAAAGACGCATTGAAATCGGTTAATAAGCACACAAGATATTAAGGAAATTAAATATTTAAAATATAGTTGCAGGGTATTCTATAGTTAGGCGTGTCCGGCTTCGTCCTTACTGGTTTTTTATATAAACACGTCAGTTTCGGTAGATTTAAAAAACATTTTCCGCTCGCCACAAAAAGAAATTGCGACAGTATAAGTTAAATTATCAAATTTGTAGCATAACAAAAGTTTGATTCTGGCTTTTGCCTAACAAATGCAAGTAATAAGGAATAGGGAATAAGGAGTACGGAGTAGGGAGCAGGAAAAGCCCTCTAGCTATGTGTCAGATTTTGAAGGACCTTCATCATTATCACTGGGCCATGTTTATGATTGTTATTAGCCAAAAGTTTCGAGGCTGCTTTTAATAAACTTTTGGCAGGCATTGCACTGAGTTTATGCAAATTATATGAAGAAGGGCAAGATGACAGAGGACACGCTTGTGCCGAGCAATAACAACAAATTTCAATTATGCCATAAAATCTATTTAGGTGTATAAATATTTGGAAAATTTGTGTGAACGCCACAAAACTTGGTCGTTACGATTCGTATGCCGGTTGGGCGTGTAATTTACAGATTTTCTTGTTAAGATTACCGCCCCGCCGAAAACTTTTGTAGCGCCATTGTAGTTGAACTTCTCGCTCGACATCGACGCATAATTGGCAGCAACATGAAAAGTCAATAAACGAATCAAAACAACAACAAGCCTCTGCCCCTCCCCCTACCAACAAAATGGTTTCCATTTCCCCTTTTCAGGGTAAGGGCTTTTAGCATTTGCTTCGCTTGTTGAACAAGTTGTAAAATAAATTTTTCCGCGTGCCAAGTGAAAGCGTATAAAATTGTTTTGCATTGTATGTGGTAATTGGAATTGTGGTTATGTATATTTCACTAAATTTGCTTTCAATTAGTGAACATAAATGGGCGTGTCCAAGGGTCAACCTAATAGATATACCCGTACCTTCCTTGCTACTCGCCCACACTCGAGGTTCATTAACCAAATTAAGCGTGTTCGTGTTCATGTTCATGTTCAAGTAAAAAGTTGCTGCCAAACATGCGAAAACACTTGACAGAGCTTAAGTTCAACGTGTAGAGCCAACAACCACTTGTCCAATAAAAGCCAAGTTTATTTAATGCCCTGCACAAAATAATCAAGTATACGCATATTATGCAATGAGTGCCACTTGCCGAGAGCTCTTGCCTTTGCTGCTCGTCTGGCTCTTGGACTCAGTCTCTGCTCTTCTGTGTGCTTATTACTTACCAGTTCAATTTACTTAATTAATAAAAATGGCTAAATGAATGAGTCCACGCAAAAGTATATGTTTAAAGCAATGCGAAGCGGCCAACTTTGAGTGATTTGTTAGCTGAAATGGAACGAATTGAGTCGACAGTGAAGTGAGCTACACAAATTAAATAAATAAATACACTGACAGTAAAATAAGCTTCAGCGGAGTCTGCATTAAACAGTAAATAATAAAATCGATTTTTTTCACAAAGCTGATTCAAGTTTAATGTACTTAAAGTTGCAGATTCTTTAATTTAAAAATTTTTTGTTTTACCAAAATGTATGAAGTGAAAAAATAATATTTTTTTGATCATTCTGTTTTTTTTTGTTATTTTATTGAGATTTGAACAAATGTTTTCCTAGTGATAGATATAAAGAACATTTTATATATTTAGTTGCATTTTTGAGATAATCAAATATTTTTTCTTTATGCTTTTTCTATCGGTTTTTCACTATTTTTGTACATCACTTGTTTATAATTTTTTTCAGTATATTTCTACAATTTTTGCTTAAAAGATACGTTAAGTAGAGTATGCTTCAGCTTAACAAGTCGACTACTTTCTGCGAAACATTTTAGTAATAAAGTAATGGGTTTTAAAGTCAATAAATGCAAGATTTTCATGCAGTTATTTACTCTACTTATACCACAAAGAAGAATATCAAAATTATATTAAAAGCATTTCGGAGTATTTGCAATAAACTGAATATATTTTGATTGATTTTGTGTGGATGCTTTCAGCGCATAATATTGCCAATATCTGGGCATATTTATGAGCAGCTTTTGTGTTTAGTCAGATGGTAATTTGGCTTTGTTTTACCGCAAATCTAGCCAGAGAATACTCTAGTTATTTGCTGGGTTGTTGCCACATGTGGCACACATGTATTGTATCTGAAGTGGCTTGGCCATTTACTTTATTGATTACAGCTTCTTTCTTTTTGCTGCTCATTCATTGATTGACGCTCAAGTGTGCGAAAGCGAGCAAACTTTGAGCCATTGAAACAAAGCAGAAGATAGAGAGCAAAAGCAACAAAAGAAAAAAAATCCAAATAAGAAGAAAAAAGCGAAAGTAGCAGTAACAATTTGGTTGTATTGCTATTAGGTCAGTTGGCAGTTGTTTAGGCCTAGAACAGTTGCTTTGGGCCAAGTTGTGTTGATTAAAGCCAAGAGCCATTCAATGGCAACAAATTGCTTAAATAAATTTTCAATTCTCTGACAGAACACACGTAAAGTGAATATAAATAAATAATATGAATATGAGACGGTATCATAATTTATGCAGTTTATCATTCTGTCGGAATATATATAGTAGGAAGTCAGGTCTGCAGCACGGCCAACATCAGCCGACGTATTTGTGTCAATTTAAATTTATGTAAACATAAAAATGGCCAAACCGAATGTCCTGCGAGATGCTGGCTATCATGCACATATATCACATAAATATGTATGCAGCCTATACGAGCAATATAAGTATATATATTTATATTTATATACATTTTTTTGCCGCTGCTGCTCCTTTTTTTATGATTTAATGCGCGCGGCACGCCATGACGTTCACTTAGGCATGGACACAATAAAAAAGGCAGCAGGCAGGAGGAAGGCAGAAGATGGAGTCAAAGCCGTAGCAGGACACGCTTGCCTCTTGCGCACTTTTGACATTTCATTATCCTGTTAAGTATTCAAAAGTCAACCAAGCAGTCAGCCCACACACACACTCTCACACACACACCCCCACACACACACAGCAAATTGTAGGTGCTTTTGACTGTTCCCAGTGTTCGCTGTTGCCGATGTTCCCGTTTCGTGTTCATATTCTTGTCCGTGTCTGGCCATTGCTATTACCATTGCACACTGGTCCAAAAGGAAAATTTTTTTTTTTTTTTTATACAATCGAAATTTTTATTAAGAAAATATTAATGTTGTTTATTTCTTTTTTAAAGTATATTATCTAATTATTAATAATCGAAAAACCAATTGCTTGCAGAATCTATTGAGCGTATATACAATAATTTAATTCATTTGATATTTGGTAAATAATATCATCGCAATGTTTATCCACCGATTTAGTAGGTCCATACTTTTTTGAAAAAAAGATAATAAAATTAATGATAAAGGTTCCAGAAGTTTTTTTTCGACCTATACCCCCTTGGAATTTGACTAACTTACTCTAGATTTAACACAAAATTTAAGTTCTCTAGATTTATTATTTGATTTCACACCATTTCAGTCGTTTCGACCAGTGTGCATTGCCTACTGCCACGAACCCCGTTGTCATCCAGCTGCGTAGCAGGCGCAGCTTATCATTTATGCCAAGCGCGTACTTTTTGGCTTTTACCTTCCCCTGCTCCACAACAAGCGGCCAACATCCTGCAAGCCGCTTACCCATGCCAATCGTTTCGCTTTTAGCCATTGTTGTTTTGCCGTTTGTTTTGTCTGCCCGTAATGTCATGCGGAATTGCCTTTGTGTCCTTGGCGTTTATGACATTATATTTGTGTTTCTGTTTTTGTCTCTTTCCCTGTCTCTCTCGCTGTGTGTGTGAGTATAAATTACATTACACAACAAGCAATATAACAAACGATAACAAACACCTTGCCGACAACAAACAAAACAAAAACAAACAATTTAATAAAAATGTTTTGTGGCCCACAACCTGACTTCGATTAGGACATTCTCTGTCTCTGCTTCTGTCTCTGTCTCTGCTTCTGCTTTATATTGTATAATTTGCTTATGACATTGCTAATGACTCTGCCCCCTTCCCCCCGCTGCTTCCAGCATTTCAAGGTGTCAATTCAAGTGTCTGACAGAGCAAAAAAGGCAATGTGCACAAAATACCAATTGCAATTTTCGGACAATTTTCGATTTTGTCAGCAATTGCATTTTGCAGTTCTACAGTTTTCTAGTTTTCTGGTTTTCTCTACTTTTTGCTTGTGCTCTATTTTTGTGGCTACGTACGTGTGGGGCTGTGATTGCTCTTGAGCTTCACAAATGTCGAGGTTCATTGGCAATTGATTAAAATGCGAAATGCACAACAATACCAACTGCCTGTTACAATTTGTGACCTCATTTCAATGCAGATTGCTTGGCCAGCTCTGAAAAGTATGCAATAGATATTTATATTAAGCTGACGTTTTATCGATTGCATACAGAATAACACCAGTAAGGACAGTTCAGATCAGTCGGACGGTTTCATAGTCACTGAATCACTGCCTCACATACAGAAGCCACAACTTTTTCCGCCTCTCATTTTAACTGTTACTCCGATCTGTACTTGTCTAAAAACATTCACACATACACACACACACACACAAAATGTTTAGTTGCTTGCGCTTGCTTAGAGAGTCAGCAAGAGCGCGCAAATAGAAGAGAGGCCAAGCGCTGCATATGAGCGTTCGCATGGAGCGAGCGCTGCAGCCACTTCCGTTGCAGCTGGCGACTTCTTCGCTTACCACAGAAGCGGACTGGTATGAGGGTTTTTGTGACTCTTTATTTTTGGCGAGAACTGATTAAGAGACAGAGACAGCGGCAGCGTAGACTGCAATCACTATAAATACTGCTGTTGCAGTGCTGCTAATCTCAGTGTAGTGGTTGCAGCTGAGTGATGCAGACGTGTGGTGGGTGCTTAAATGGTAAGTATGCTTGAGTGGCCTTACTCTCACTGGCCAAATTCTCACTGACCTAACTCTCGGTGGCCGAACTCCTAAAGGCCGAACTCTCACTGGCTCAACTTTGTCTGGCCAAACTATTGCTGGTCCAACTTTCGCTGGCCAAACTCTTGCCGATTAACTTTTGCTACAAACAGTTTTCCACCAAATTTTCGATCTATCAATTATGATGTGATAAATATTTTATATTTTTTATATTTTCTGAAATTTATTTATTTAATTCAAAGAATTACTTTAATTTTTCCAGAAATTGCCACCACTTTAATACGTGTAAATTATATTTCTCTTTGCAGTTAGGACCCTTTAGCTAGTTGGCCCAGTCATCGAGGGAGCGTCATCTAATCTATCAGCCTTGGAGCGGCCAATGCAACCTGCACAGACATTATTAGAGGCAACCATCAACAACACGTGAGTACTCGGTATGAAACGATTGCCAAAGGGTACCACATCACACGTACTGCAGGAATCCCATATAGTACTATGTGTGCTATATCGGTGCTATATATCTTGGACATGTGTTGACCATCAACTTATGCAATCAACGATTTGGCTTTGAACAGAACAAACTGACTGCCGCTGGGTGCTATGTAAACTACACAAAGAGTACAAGAGGGGGAGTATAGAGCAGGGAGGGAGCAGAGGAGTAGAGGTTGGCAGGAAGCGAGACAAAAAAAAACCTTATAGAGGAAAGCAGAAAACTACAGACCACAGACGACGACAAATGTTTATTTAAGCATAAAGCCACGTACATTGCAATCATACAAACACACAGCCACATATATATATATATTCTACTCATACATTCACACACATATATACTACACACACACTCAAATATGCTGCTGTTCTTATGTGTGCTTATGTACTTAGGCGCAGCTGTACTTGGTAGACTCAACGACTGGTAATTACATACAGAAAACGAGCTAGGGCTGCCCGTACTACCAGGGCTGCTGCATAAATATTTGTTTTAACCTTAACATACCCTGTAAATGCTAAGAGAGGGAGGAGTATCTAGCATATACTATATACAACTAAAAAATTTTACGGAAAATCATAATAATTTAAAACATAAAATTTTAAATTTACATAAAACATATATTTGCAAAGTTATGCAGTTCAAACTTGGTTTAAACATACATTTATATTTGCTCTATGTTACCTTAAAATTTTATAAAAATCGCGCTATAAATAAGAAAGTTATGCTAGAACAAAGTTATACACATTTGGATGCTCACATAAAAATTAAAAAAAAAAACTGCTAGCACTGCTTGCACTACTTGCACTGCTTGCTTCAGCTCATAAATAGTGTGTTTCTGCCTTTTTATGCTGTATTCCCATCCCGCTGTAAGTGGAGTTCGTTGTATGTCGACAACACTCGACTGCAACGCTCAGAATTTGTACCTTTGGTGGCGCTGATGTTGACATTGACGTTGGGCTTTGTATTTGCTTTTTGGTTTTTCGGTTCGTATGTGTCACTATTTCATTTCGATTTAAACAAACTTCCACACTGATTTCAATCTTTAATAATATTTGTTTGTGTCGAATTCCCAGATAGGTTTATTTTTGTTGGCTTTAATTGAATTTTGCTTCGTTAAACTGTGAACAAAAGAAAATACTTGTATTTGTTGCACCCATTTTCTGCACTTGGAAACCGGGCACGTTTCAAATGTGACCTCCTTAAGGATATTTATGTAGACATGTGTGTGTGTGTGTGCGACAAGTAAAAGGGATGCGGGCTTCCGCTTTTCCCTCTTCCCTGTTTTTCTATTACAGAGCATAAAGTTTGAATAAAAGTGTTTCCCTGGGGGCAGCTCGATATGGTTGTTGCTGTTGTTGTTGCCATGTTGCTGCCGTGTCGTCGACTGTTTAGACTTTTTGTCTTAATTTATCGTTATGAATGAATCACTTTGTGCCATTTACCAGCTGCTCGCCCCCCTTGTCTCCCTCTCCTTCATCTTCTCTCCTCCCGCCATTGTTCTCTCTAGCACGTAGCCAATGACAGTGACAGCGCCAGGAGTCAGATCCTTTGCCAGGATGTGCGTACTTTTGACTTAATTTGATTTGCTCAAATGAATTTCAATTAACCTAAAATGAAATTTATGCGCCGCGCTGACAACTCTTAAGTGTAAATTGCACAATGAAGTGGCAGCCACTGAGATGGAGATAGAGTTATGGAAGAACCGGGACTGAAAATGGCAGAATTTGTCTTCAAAGTGTAAATAGAATGCTTTAGGTAAATATTAAAAGGTTTCGAAATAACTGTAAATTGTAGCTATTTGTAATGCACTACAAGAAAGTAATTACAAATAAGAAGAAATTTAAAATAAATTGAATAGAATTGCAACTCTCTTAATCGTTGAAATGCGAACTTAGTTAACAAATTGTAAATTTAAAGATTTATTATGAAATTATTCAGAATTGATGGAGTTGGGTAAAGGAATTATTGCAGCAATCAGTCAATGTATTGATATTGCCTAGATTTTTATCAGTGTAGCTGGTCTAAAGTGCTTTTCGTTTCGCAGCTGAATTGAATTCGCATTTATTTTCATTTCTCTATTGATTTCATGTCATATTTTGCTTGAGCAGACAACGCACTTGATTGTTCGACTGCTCATCATTCATAAGCGTGTGTGTTTGCCAGTGTGTGTAGAGAAAGAGAGAGAGAGAGGGAGAGAGGGAGGAAGAGAGGGAGGATGTGTGTGACTAGCAGTAAGTATGTTATAATGCAACGTAGGCGCTTATTATGCCAAACACGAATCGAACGGCCTCTGTCAACATAGGGAGGGAAAGTGGGAGAGAAAGTGGGAGATGCGGATGCGAATGATAACAACTTGGCAGAGAATGTTGTTGACAATGCTGACACAACGAAAGAGATTGTCATTCCATCAATTATTGAGCAACACGCAAATCAACAACAAAACGCTCATCCAACAAAAACGACGACAAGAGTCATCGTCATCGAGACAACGGCAGTGCAAACAGCTTCAATGGCAGACAGACCGTTATCTAGTGCAAGGGGAAAAACTACAAATCAAAAACAAAAAACAAAAAAAAAAACCAAAATAACATCGAAATATTAAGTGATACAATTTGTATTTGGAACGTTTGCCGCAGGCATATGAAAAGCAACAAAAACAAAAAAAAGACAAGTAGCAAAAGAAAGAAATCATCGACATGAATATCTGAGTGTTTTTATTTATGACTATACGTCAACATTCAACGAGTATTCGGGGGGCTTGCAAATACCAAATCGGCAATGCCTCGCTCTATGACACAACTACAGCAAAAATCAATCAATTCTTCGCCTCAGCCCCAAGCCAGATATAAACTAAGAGCCGACAAGCTGTGCAACGAGCGTAGGAAATCGGGCTTCGGGTTACGGGTTACGGGATAAGGGTAACGGGTAACTGGAATCAGGCATTCCGTATTGAGTGGGGAGCCATAAATCGACGCTTGACATGGTTAAGTGCTGGTGCTTAACAATGGTTTTAGGCCTAAGTGTACTAAGCTCCCCTTCCCAATTTCGCCTTCATCTTCGTCTTTTGCCAGCCTCTGTGGAAATTGTGCTAGTTACTGATAAGGCATCAGCATCCGTTTCCCATGTCTATCATAAATTTGTTACTCATTAGTTGAGGATATGCTTGAAATTTATGTGAATTGCCTGCCTGGGTTAGTTAAGAGGATTAACACTTACGGTTTGCTCAAATCGTTACAAGTGATGCCATTTATGGGCTTTGCTAACCCCAATTAGATGGAGCCGTAATCAACATATCAAAAATTTACATAATCGACTTAATTTTGTACTAAATTAAAGCTTAAATTAGCCAAGGGATAGGCTGAAATAAAAGGCATATCTATAACTTCTGAATTTGTTAAAATATCAGCAAAAAATATGTAGAATAAATTAGAAGAAAATATTTATGAGAAATAAGAAACAAACAACAGGACAGGATAAAAATATTAATTATTAAATTACGTATACATTTATTTTAAAATTTTCGATACTTTCTTCTTTAATTCCTAATTTAAATTAAACACTTTCCAATCTACCGTTAATGTGATAAAGGGTTAATCATTAACATTTGAATGCCGTCAAGCTGATTTAAATGTCTAGTAATCCGTCTTGAAAGGCAGCTTAAAGCTTAATAGGCATTATTACAGCTGGCACCAGGGTTTGGGTGCACTAAAATTAAACAAGATTAATTGTCTGCTTATTCAAAGTGCTTCATATCATTAATTTTATTTGCCACAAAAAAAGCACACAGGAAAAAATCAGGCAGAGCGTAACAGATTGTCAAAAGGAATCTTTACTGTTGTGCAGACATTAATCAAATTATGGAGTTTTAAAAGGTCATAAAGTGAAATCTTTGTTAACAACTTTTACAAAACACACACATTCCGTTAGACTTTTTATAACACAATTAGTTTTGTTTAGAGTACTGCATATATTAGCACTTTGATCGTCTCTTAGCCTTTGCTCATTAATCTATATAAAGTAGAAGTAGTAGAAGTTTCAGCTTTTAGCTTTTAGCTTTGTAAACTATGTAGCTTTTTACTTCCTGCTGCTATTTTACTACTCATATCCGAAATGACATACAATTTTTGTAATGTTATGCCTGGGGGAAAGTCAAGTGAAAGAAAAACTTGCTTGTGTTGATGAATTTCCCACTTCATCATAATTATAAACACACAACTACAACCAGAGATAATAGCACTCTGCTGGGTATGCCAGCTGGGAGGTTTTCTATACCCAGTACTTTGAAAATGTACAAAAGGGTCTATTAAGTTGGTGCAGATGGAAAATGTTTATAAAAAGGTGTATATAATAGCCATGTCTGTCTATCCATATGAACACAAATAAACAACTCGTAAACTACAATAGCTAGAGACACTATGTTTGGTATTTATATTCTCCTAATCATTAATCAGTTCAAGGTTTTTTTTATATTTTTGATACATCTCCCCTTTTGCACCGCAAAAGACCACAGATTAAAAGCTACAGACTTGTTATTTTGCATGTAAGTAGCTAACTTCATTCTCTCTGATTGCTGTAAATTGCGTCATGATAGGAAGATATGCAACAGACAATTTGGCTGAGGTGATTCAAGGTATATACAAGTTGTGTTTTATTTAAATGCAAATGAGGTCTCCTACTGTTGGTCATGCTCGACTGTAGTATTCCACCCGACTGATGTACGTCCTGACTAGTTTTTTTTGTAGTTTTTGTTATGGTTTTTCAGTCTACTCAACATGTGGCAGAAATTTGTGTGTTGCCCCAGTTTGGTTATGTGCATGTCTCTCTTGTCCTGGCTTGTTGCAATTAAAAGTGTCAATGGCAATGTTGTTGCTGTCGTTGCTGTTGTTGGTGTTGTTGCCGCTGTTGTTAATGTGAGTATTCGGCTCGTTAGCTTTTATTATTGTTGCCAGTTGCATCATTATAGCCATTGCCATACTCATCGTTCATTGTAATTACGATAATTACGACAAGCACTGAAACTGCAGCTCCTTCGACTGCTGTCGCTGCTGCACCTTAATGAAGCAACATTCAATGCCCAGAGCCAAGTCCAGTCAGAGTGTGTCCCCTCGTCCCCTCGTCCCCTCGTCCCCCACTTAAATGCCCTTGAGGGGCGCGAAGTGTTCTGTTTATCCACTTAGCAGCACACGACATTGCGTCGTTAATTGAAAACCTGCGCATTAAGGCAAAGTAATGCCATCGCCCTGCCCACAATTTACCCCCACGCATTATAAAGCCTGTTATTTTTTTCGTTTCATATATATTCTCTGCCTTTTAATTTTTCACTTTGTAATGTTGGCGTATTTATTTATTAAAGTTTAATTAAAATACCTTTGGAAATTCTTACGCATGACTGCAAAATATTTTTAATGAGTTTTCGCTTTTGTATAATTATATTGTACACATGCCCATGTGCAACATGTCGTATGCGTGCTGTCGTGAAAAAAAAAACCGCTTAAAAAAGCATTAAGCATATTATACTCAAATAGCCACGCCCACAGCTATACAACTGGCAATACAATTTGCACTTAACATGGTTAATAAGTAACGTAATATGCAGAAATCTGTTTATCTTGAGAGAAATATTATTTAAGCCTCGGTTGTATAAGTATGTTTTAAAAGACTTGATTTATTTTATGATATACTACTTGCTATCTATTCCATTTAACTTTTTTGCTATTAGAAAAACCCAATCAGACAGCGGCTTTCTTAGCAAATTTGTAGCTGAAAATTACTCACATAATTTATATTTTTAGGCAGCTTGGGCTTTGTTTACACACAAAATTATTGCCGTGTTTCAAGGTCAGAGTCTTGATTTTTTTTTTTCAAATCATGTTTCTGACCAAGCTAAAATAAAAGCGAAGATAACTTTTTAAAAGCACAATAATAATAAATAATAAAGGCAGCGTCTACTTAGCTTTCGTTACAATGAGAAAAACTCGAAATGAAAATGCAAAATATAAACAGACAGACCCAACGGCTTTTAGACCTTGCTATACTCTATACATAGGTATAGCCAAAACCATTAGCCGTAACAAAAAAAAAAAAAAAAAATGAAAAAATATATATATTTCAAGTCAGACATTGAATTGACCTTAATAAAGTCGACGACTACTGCGGCTGTGGTTACCGTGTCTGTTGTCGACCTTTTTGAGGGCAACATTTTTCATTTTGGCCAAAAACACTCACCCACTAGCCACGCCCACTATTTTCATGTATTTTCGTGTATTTTCATGTATTTTTTGTTTGTTTATTTCTTTTCAGAAAATGCTGATACTGCTGCTGCCGTTACTGAGCATATTTGGTAATAGTCTCATTGCTGGCGTTGAGGCGAATCTGAGCTTGGCCGGCTTTAAGGTGATCAGAGTGAGTTGACCAACAGCATAATGGAAACAAAAATATTATGAAATGTTTATGCACATTATAACTGAATTATCGTCCACTTCTTTTGCCTTCTAATTATGCTGCACTTGAAACAGTTGCCAAGGTACATAAATCCCGGTAAGTCGTTGTTATTTATTCGAGTTAAAGTCATCAGACTTGAAGCTTAGCAAATCATCTCATCGTCTACGTGAGCTCGCAATCAATTTCAAACGAAAATGAAAATTGTAAAATTACATTAACTTTGCGCTTCATTAATCAAAGGCCCATCGTCTGCCACTTCAAATCAACCCAAAAAATAATTTCGACAAAAAATATAAAACATATTCCAAGAGCAAAGTGCAACAAAAAAGCAAACAAACCAGCTACAACACGGACAGACTTCGTTTCCATTTAGGCAGCCATCAATTTTAAATATATTAGATGTAGTACATATACTTTTCTTCATATTGTAGGCCTAATAAGTAAATATACATTTTAAGGCAAGCCCAACAGCAAATAGTCCATCTAGACCAGAGCCAGGGCAAAGAATTTTGGGTCTTTTTAAAAGTGATTTAATAGATGTAGAAAGTTTGCGTGAAGCAAATCTAATCTGCATAAGAAGGGGCACAACTTTTTATACTAAATATAGTAATTTGATTTAAATCATAGCAGCGGTTGCTTTTATAAAGTGCTAAGTAATAAAGTTACGAGGCTTTTTATATAAGCCAAAGAAAATGAGAAAACTAGGGTAGGGTTTTTGCATTAAAACGCCGCAAGGTATGCTATATAAACTTATTAAAAGAGAGCTAAGTCAATCGAGATCTATACTTCTTTTAAATGAATCTCAGGAACTTTAACAGCTAGATTTACCAAATTTAATATTCAAGTACATAAATATGAAGTATAGATTATATGTATTTAAAATTTCAAACGCCACTTTTTTTACATGCACAAATCACTAAAATGCACAAAACTGGTAATTTTGAGATTGGAAGCTTGAAATTCGACTTATTCATAACTTTCAGCTTTATAAAATTAAGCTGAACATTTACATAAAATATTTCTATAGGCGTAAAACTTATGCACGAAACAATTCATTGCTTTGAACAAAAAGCAAGTAGACTTAGAGAAATGTTTTCCTGGCCTTCAATCAAAGCGCCTGAAAATATATTGTCAGCAACTTGCTCAACTTGTAATTCATAAGTCGTAATCTTTTTATTGTTACTTGAAGTAGCCTGTAGTACTACTACTATGTACTTGCTGGTCTTTGCCAAAGCATCATTGAAACTTACAAAGCGAATTTAGTTTTTCACCTAAGGAAAAGTTTGAACAATTGCTGCCTCGTTTTTCCATTCCAGTCCTTTGTGCTATCATCTCTGGCAGTTGGCTAATCTCGCTGGACATTGGCCAGCTGAAGCAAACAACTAACGAGAGTAAAGTGATTTTAATGCTATTTTCCCTCGCTCTCTCCCACTTCCCACTTCATTTCGTTGTTGTTGTTCCTCTCTTTTCAATTTGCTGTATTTTTCTTTACCGTTTGCGCTCTTTGTGTTTTTGTTGAAAATTCATTCGACATTCGACATGTTTCCCATGCTTCACATGTTGTCGTTGCGAAAGCTTTTCAAAATTAAACAGCAGCACGAACTGAGCTGTGTGGGAAAAGTTTTGCGATTCGGGTGTTACAACAAATACAAATACAACCAATTTTCCCCCAGGCAGTATCGCTGCATATGTTTTATGGCGTGTACAAACTCCCCTCTCTCTTCCACCCCACACCCTCCCCCCATTAAATCCTCTCCCTCGCAAGCAAAAGCCAAAAGTTTCGAGTCAAATGCCAATACAGTTTGTGCGTCCATGAGCTCAATGCCTGTTGTGGGTGCACTAACTGTTGTTGCCGCCATCGCTGTGTATGTGTGTGTGTGTGTGTGTGTGTGTGTGTCTGTGTGTGTGTGTGTGTTTGTGCCTTGGGCGCATATCAATGCTCCACACGTTCGCTGCCCCCCGCTGCGCTGTGATGCATTGTCCAGGCAAAGCGGAACAAGTTTATTTAAACTGTAAAACTTGTTCTTTTTCGGTTGAGCCAGGGGGGCGTGTAACTTCTGCAGAAGTTAACGGAACAACAAAAAAACAAAATAATACTATGTGGAGCATGTGTTTTTTCTACATTTGTGTGTGTGTGTGTGTTGTCGGAATTAACTTATAAAAAAAATACATATATATTTGCTTAAATGCGCAGATTGGCCCAATTGTTAGAGTTCGTGGAAATTTAAAACAAAGTATTTTTAAATGTATAAAAATGCTACATAAATATATAAAAAATATTTTCAATTGATTTTATTAAAAATATAATTGAAAATTGCAGAGAAAATCAAAACATTTTTAAAATCATTTTTCATGCGGTTTCATTTAACTATTTCAAAAAAATTCTTACAAAATATCTTTAGCTCTGAGTTTTATCCATGCTTTTAACTTAATTTATTTTATTGTATTTTATTTTCTACATTTGTAAAGTATAATAAGTAAATAAATATATTTTAATTTCAATTAAATTTTGTTTATTTTAAACATTTTTTTTAACCACTTTTGAATTTATATCTTGAACAAAATAATTAAAATTAAACTATAAAAAAAAGTTCCTCTGGCGACTAGGAATAGCTCTGCGAAATTGGGTCATATCCTTGGCCAAACCACATACAAGTTTGTGTGTCAAGTCATTGCTAATATCATGTCCCAAGCAAACAATATTGAACACACAATTTGCAATAAAATTGCGCATACGCAGCATTGTCCCAAGCGCCTTTTGAACTTGCGTTTTATTGAACGTACTTTGTAGGAGCACACATATATTTATATATAGATTTGTGTGTGTGTGTGTGTTTGTGTGAGTCCACTGACACTGAGGCCACTCAAAAGTTGTCACACACGCTCAAGTGTTGTAAATCTTTGCACAAAATGAAACTTTATTTGGTCATGGTCATCAACGACTTAAGTAAATCTAAAACTCTAAGTAAAACAAACACTACGACTACGGCAGCTCAGAGCCCGGCATAAAACAAATAAACTGTGCACACGTGACCCCGGCACATAGCCAAAGAATAGCCGTAGTTTTAGCCGTAGCCAAAGCCGGAGACAAGTGATGATGACCCAACAACAACGGACACTGACCAAACACACAGAATTTGCTACAGAGTTTCTCTTTTTTCTGCTGCTGCTAAAAAAACACAAAGAAACTTCTAGAGCTCAGGGAGGGGAACGGTGGGGGACACAACAAAGAGCAAGTACATTGCAAAATAAAAAGTATAATGCATGAGAACATGAAGTTATAGCATAGTTAAGGCAACCCACTCAGTGTCTATGGCTCAAAAGGAAAAACCTTGCACAGTGACAAAGCATGATACACACACACACACACACACACAAAATACTCACACACACACACACAAAATACACACACACTGATATAACTGCTTAAGTACACTACAGCAGAAACGCAGACAGAGCCTTAAATGTTGACAGGAGAACGCAGATAAAAGTGCTCACAGTGCAATTCCTGCGTTTACTTCCGTCATAAGGGTACAGCAAAGCAGTATACCCTAGGGAAAACCATGCAAGCTAAAAGGCTTTGCCGACAGAGAATTGCAAAAAAAAAAAAACAAAACACAAATAACACAAAAATAAACTAATTCCCCCATAATACCAATATTAGCTTTTAAATCAAAATTTTTCATCCAAATCCAGCCATGTTTGGTTTTTTTCTGTAATTTGTTTACGCATCAAAATTTTTTTTTTATTTTTATACAAGAATAGGATTTAATAAATGTACTTATGATTTATCTCTTGGCTAGTTTTACAGGGTATTTTTTGTTAGTGAAGCACCATAATAAAAGCGTATTGTGCTTCACTCGCTGCTGTCTGCTAACTCTTCTGCTTCATTCGTTAAGGGTAAGCAGCGATTGCTTGTAACGAGCTATGACACAAACACACACACAGATACACAATACATAGTCACACACACATACAACACTCTCTCACACACACACACATACCTGCTGATATGTAAAGCAATGTCGGTGCTTTATGCGCTTCGCTCTGTTCAATGCAGACAGCTTTTGCTTGTTTCCAGTGTAACTTGGAGTTTGTAAGTGTGTGTATCTGTGTGCGTGTATCTGTGTGAGTGTCTTATGCCAAAGTACATTAAGAAGATTGCACTTTGGAAATGACACAATTCGCCACAAAGTGTGAAAGGTGCAGGGTCTGGAGCTGGGTGAGGTTGGCAGGTTGTTGCTTTTTGTGTTGTGGGCGCCAAGGGATGCGATACTTCCGGGTATTTATGATTGTGTCTTCAGACTGTGGCAATGATCGAAGCTAATTGCTAATGACATCAACATGCGACCACGTGCACATATACATTACAAACAGACAAACAGACGTAAACGTGCAATGGCAATTTACGCATTAAGCATGGCTGCCAAAAAGGCGGCAAATGAATGATGATGGCGTCAGGAGAGAGAAGGAAAATACATTCGAATACTGCTTGGTATCAGTGTAACAGAGTCACGTCGTGGCTGAAATCAATTCAAGAACATTTCGCCAAGAAAAGTGGAAAATTGCCACAGAGCACGTAGCTAAGTAGTAGACGCCAAGGCACAGAGTGTGGGCGAGTGGGAACAGTGGGACTGCGAAGTGGGAACAGTGAGTTGGAAGTGGCAGTCTAAGCTATTGTAGCTAGGTAACAGCGAAATTGCAAATACATCCGAACTCAAAGAGAAGACCAAAAGTCTTTGGTAATTGTGATAGACATATTTGTGGGCCCACAAAACCAAAGCGAAGTAAACTTTTGTGGCCTAATGGCGGGCCATAAGAACACAAACATTTGTCAGTATCAATTTTGATGAGACTCCAGCTCCCAGAGCACATAAAGTCTATTGTTTGCGCCACGTAAATATGTGTTTTATTTATGTATGTGGAAATATGTGTTTGTGGCAAGTAAAATTTATAACAAGCGCTTGCTGATATTAATTGGTTTTCTTGCTCATCAAATGGGAATTACATATGGGAAAAGTCAACAGCATTTGTGCAATAAACAAGCTAAGACTACGTCATTATGGCCATAACATGTGGCCTAACAAATGCCCAACAAGCTGTTGAATTTGTTTGTTCAGCTGTACTAAAAATATGGTTTTAAAAATTTGTTTCCCACAATACTATATATGTAATTCAATAATAACAATAACAATTTAACAATATATAATAAAAAAAAATTAATTGATTGCTTATTAGACAGCAAAACTTTGATGCATCATATCACTCTTGATTATAAACCGACTTCATTGAAATTTACAGAATTGGTAGATATTTATGATCTCTTTTAATTACTGAAAAATTTAAGTAGATAGATTTGTATCTCCTATGAAAAGGGGTTCATGGACTAGATCAACTCAGCTCGTCGTAATAAAAAGTAATATAGTAATAAATCCTGTTTTTACCCTTTTCATACCTACAGGATATAATTAAGTGTAAAGTACTCCATTTAGGCTCTAACAAAGGTGTTGAAATTCAATTGCTATACGTATTTGAACTTTGAATTTGGCAGTTTGATTGGCGTTCGTTTATTTGAATTTTTTTTGCTGACTTCATTGCGCTCTAACTCTAACATAAAATGTCCACTTCAAACTCATGTATTTCCCTTCTTTTTTCGGCTGTCCTTTGATGCTGTCTGATAACAATGGAACTGCTGCCCGGTTTGAATTGCGGCCTGCCTCATGTCCTGTCGTCCTGTCACTTCTACGCTGCCTTTTGTTCTGTCCTGCAGCCAATTGCAGCGTTGGCAACACAACATTCGCACATGGAGTCACATTTAAATTGGATTGTAAAACTCAATGCGTCTGCCAGGTAAGTGGGGGGCACAACACAGATAAGGGGTATATGGAAAAGGGGCGTTTGGGTTCACAACGTTTAGTTGCCACTAACCACAGCATGGACACAGACCTCCTCCCACGCCCCTCTTCAACTTCAGATCTATAGATACAACCGGAGCTCAAAGTCAAATGCAGTTCCACTAAGCGGCTCTTAGTTTAATCGTAGTTGTTGCTGTAGTTGTTGTTGCAACTCGTGTTTAACCAGTGATTGCCGTTGGTTTTTTTTGTTTTTTTTTTGTTTTCATGTTAGTTGCAGAGCATAGAGGGGTTAACGTTAACACTTGCGTAATTTATTTGCAGCAGCAAAGCCTCTGGCATTTTAATTTGAATTTAGAACGTTTTGTGGCAATCATGAAAAGAACTGAAAATTGAGGCATAAAAGTGTTTTAAAAATTTTATAAAATTTTAATAGTTAGCTAACAATTTTAATAATATTTAAAGGTTTCCATACAATTTTTAATTGAGCTGCTTCTTTTGTTTAAAATTTTAAGCGACAAAAATAAAATTTAATATTATGCAACGTAATTTGTCATCGAAATTGGCATATAAAGGCAATTATGTGACAGATAAAATTTAAATACAAAATAAAATAAATATTAAATATTAATAAAATACAAAATTATTAAAATAAAATGTATAAAAAATATAGCTTAGTTCTTTTGTAGTTTTTGCAACACTTTAAATTAATGCACAAATACGCCAGAAAAATCTATGTAAATGTAATTTTTTATATTAAACTAAAATTTGTATAAATCGTAAGCAAATATATATAAAACAAATTCGGCAAAATAATCTCCAAAAATTAAACGATAGTTCCATCGATAGTTCTGCAAGCGATGGCAACGATTCGAGCCTAAGATTTATACGCAATTATAAGCAAAGCAGCAGGAGCTCAGCGCAATCGGAGAGCGAAATCTTTGGCAATGCTTTATGGCCAGACATTTGTCTTCTCGTCTGTGTGTAGGTGTCTGTGTGTGTGTGTGTGTGTGTGTGGGTGTTAGCATTCACACCTTTGGCCAACTACGGCAGTTTATCATGGCAAAACACCCACAAACACACAGGCAAATAAATTTATGCAATGCAATTCTAAGAGCGAGAGCCAAACAAACTTTTGGCCAGCAACTAAATGTGGCCAAAATACAAAAAAAAAAACCTAAACTAACTAAAATATTGCGGCCTAGCAGCAAATGTTAATTTGGCAGCAGCTGCTTAAAGTATTAGGCTGGGCGCATACTATTTGCAGTGACTGTTTTTGGCTAGCAAATAAATTCGTTTCAATGTGGGTTTATTTGTAACGATGCACAGTGGTTCTGCCACTAAATTTGACGTTAAAAATTAACTATTAACCATTAACTTTCAATTTAATTTATTTCCCAAATTTATTTTATACTTAAATTTAATTTGTATTTTCCAATTCGCTGTCGATTTAGTTAATATTAAATAAAATAAAATATATTTAAATTGAATTTAAAAATAAATTGTAAATTATTGAACTTTTTACAACATTCAAACACAAGTAGAAATATAATCGTACTTCTTAGAGTTTTTATTTAATTTCGATTTGTGCTTAAATGCAATCATAACATAAGATTTATTTAAGACATTTTTATTTACAAAACGTATACTTTTATATTTTTTGAGTGTATAGAATTACTGCAACAAAACCATATTCATTGAAGATGTTTATTTTTTATAACGAATTTTTCTTTATTTTTTTGTGAGTGTATTTAATGCAAGTTGCTCTTTATTTGTTGACGAGCTATGATTTTCAACAGCTAAAATTCGGTTATTGCGCCACTGTGCGACGGACGACACATTTAATGTGGTTTAATGTCGTCTGTTATAGTATCTGCTATATCTCGTTTTATATGTATTACAGAATGGCCGCCATGCCTGCTCCACGCTCTGCCCCAATGAGCAATTGCCGGCGCCGGAGGACACGATTTCATGCAGATCGCCGCGTCTGGTCGAGGTGCCCGGACACTGTTGCAAAATGTGGCTCTGTGAGAATCCAACAGCTGATGGTAAGTCGGAGTCTCGGTGTAAATATGAGTCCCTCTCTCTCTCTCTCTCTCTCTCTCTCTCTCTCTCTTCGTCTCTCTGTTTGTGCCTCGGTTTGTTTGTTTGTTTGCCTTGGTGCTGAAGTAGCGGGTCATGGCCGTGTTATTGTTTTATAAGTGTGTTTATGGCCGACAGTCGCTGCTGCTGCTGCTGCTGCTGCTGCTTCTTCTTCGCTCCTTCGTCAGTTAATGGCGCCCAGGGGCATGCCGTCATCGTCCGGCTACACAACTTAATGCTTTTTAAGCGCTCGGCCAAAAGCGCAGCGCATATTTATGAAGATGAATTATTCCATGACAAGGCAACAGTCGCGTTCGCCATTGGAATTGATGCTGCTTACCAGTAGAAGAGGGGGAAATGAGAGGGGGAAACTGTTCCTGGTACTCGCTGTTCATGCCCAGAAGCAGCATAATTACTTACACAAGGATTAAGTGTTAATTAAACGCGCAAAATGCAATAAATAAACAAGATTATTAAGTGCTCTTAAGAGCCTTTTTTGCTTCTATTGAGCTTTACGCCTTTGTCATTCGCTTTCCACGGAATTATTATGCTCACTTCCTTCATTCTGCTGTTGTTAAACTTTTGTTCAACAAATATTGTTTGAATATGCCATAATCATTCTATGCAGTTAACGCTGACAACATAATTAATGTTTGCTCAAAGGATTTTCGGTTGCATTTTTAAGCTTAATTTGTATTAGTTGGCATAAAGGATTTTTGGATGAATTTTTAAGTTATATTAAAATTGGTTGGTTTATAGGGTTTTTAGTTGCATTACAAGCTCAATTTTAATTAGTTAACTGGGCTTAAAATAATTATTTACGATCAAATTTAAGATCCAAAAAAGTATACTTTTCAACTAATAAAGGAATAAATATATAATTTATTTACCGTACAAAATAACAAGTATATTAAATTTTCACAAAATTTTTAATTAAGCTTTAATTATAATTTCGAAATCCCTAATGTGTTTATTATATTGTTTTGTTTGAAAATTATAAATTAAAGTACTAAATCACAATAGGTTTTTTGATACTCTAGACAGATTGAAAGCCATTTAAACTGAAATATAAATTATTTAATTATAATTGAATTTTATAACCAATATCTGTATTTTGTAATTGAATTTTAATTATTGACAATTTTAAATATCTTAAAAAAATTTCTTTTATTTTTTTCAAGTTTCAAGTAACTTTGGCTTGAAAAGAGGTTGTGAAATCTTAAATATTTTAATATATGTACATATTTTTCTGTGCTTCATGCATTAAGCATTCAAGTGTAGTTTAAATATGCTGTCTTATGCTTAAAAACCGACTCATTACCCCGATGCTTTCATTGTTTTTTTCTCGTTCTCTCCATCTGCAGTTTATGCCACCTGCCACAACAGCAGCACCAGTGGCAACTGGAGCGCCTGCAGCAGCAGCTGCGGTTTGGGCATGGCCACCAGACAGACCAGCACCCATGCCGGTTGCCATCAATTGAGCAATTTACGGCTGTGCGAGAATCGCAAGTGTGGCCAAGACAATAAGAGGAGCAACAGCGTCATGCAACATCACTTGGCTGCCAGCCAACTGCATCATCAGTTGCCGCATCACAAGAGGCGGGGGAGGCTGCAACAACATCAGCAGCAGCAGCAGCAACAACATCACGTGCAACAGGAGCCGGCGCATAGAATAAGAGTGAGTTATGATTGTGGCAAATGCTTGAGATTTTCCCTCCATTTTCCCACTTTTCCCCGCTCTCCCTCTCTTCCACTCTTTCTCAGAAGGGACACGAATGCCGCAGCATTCAGCGCCTGGGACCAGCGCGGATACGGCTGGGCGATTGCGTCTCACGCAAACTTTACAGACCAAAACTATGCGGCAGCTGCCACCGTGCCACCAAATGCTGTGCCCCAGCGGCATCCACAACAATACAAGTGAGTAACTGCTTGCAGATTAAGAGACAGATGCACTGCGAGAAAACTCAAGTGCTTTCGTGGTTGAACCAGGAATTTCCTTTGCCAAAGGCTTAATAAGCCAGCTAAATTCTTGACCAATAAACCTGCAATATTGTGCCTTTAATATCTTCTGTGTTTATTTATCAATTTCAATGCACATTTTAATGTACAGAAATATAATGTTAGAGAGTATATATTCCCAATGACAAGCTTCTTCGTTGATTCTTGATTCGTTATGAATTTAATCAAACTTTGCTTTTAATTTTATCTCAATGCCATATCTAGCATTTATGAAAATGAATGCTATTCTGATTTTACTTTAAATTCTAGATAGATTTGTTAAATTTTTCGTTATAGATTTGTTAAATTTTTAGAACAAGTTGTTTTTTTTTTTTTTGAGTGTAGCGACACAGAGAAAGAGCAACAGAGATTTGCATCTTGTCTCTGCGTGATTTTGCCGCTTTTTGTTGGCTATTAGCTGTTATCTGTTGGCTCTTAGCTGTTAACTGTAATCTGTTGTTTGCCATTTATCATTTGGCCCAATCAATTAAAATTAGCATTGTCCCAGCGCTTTTAATTCAATTACGCTGACTTTTTAATTACGAGCATATGCTAGCATTAAGCTAACGCTGATAAATGCAAAACAATAGGAAACTATCTACACTCCAACAAATTACAATATTTGCTATAATTTTGATATAAAAATTTAAATTTTAAAGTCAGATAAATGTTTTTAAATTGGGAACATTTTATAGGCATTTTTGTAAGGGTTTTAATGTGTTAAATCTTATTATTTTATTCTACAAATAATTTATTATTTCTAGCTTTTATTGCAATTTACTGTAATTTTATTTTTTATTTTATTTGAGTGTATAAGTAAGGCGACATCAAATAGCAATAGGAAAATTCTAGCTTTTCAGCTGTTTGCTATTTATACGGTTTGCTGCTGTATTAATTAAAAATTGGAATTGCATTAAGATGTCAATCTGCAATTGGCACTTGGCAATTGGCATTTGGCAACAGGAAAAGCAACAGGAACAGCATCTGGTGCGAAATGGGAAATCAAAGGGCTCTACTGGCTGTCAAAATCAATTTAGCACCTGAGCCCGATTGCACTTTTCCAATTTATTAAACGTTAGCCATGGCTAACAGGAATGTCCAGTGAGAGCCCTGACTGAGATTTCCGGCTAGTGCTAGTTACATGCTCAATATTTTTGCTATTTTTTCACATTTCTTTCGATTTTTTTTTTTCTCATTTTTTCTTTGGCTGGACAGGTGGAGATGTTGTGCCCTTTAAATGCCGTTGATCCAATTAACTACGTACAACAACAGCAAAGGCAACGGCAACGGCAAGAAACGAATGACATTCAGGATGATGACGAGGAGGAGGAGCGGGAAAAGACGAATGCTCAAGTTGACAGGAGAGAGGCACAGCTATGGGACACCATTGCCTTGGAGCCCATCGATCAGGAGTTTCTGCAATCACATCAGATACAAATTGAGAATAAATTCATTGCCGTCGAATGGATACTCAAATGTGAATGCAGCAAAAATGTGAGTAACCATGAAGGCCAAAAACTGGAATAAATTTTACTATACTATATGGCAATATTTGCACGATATTTAAGAGGGAAGGTGTGTGTGTGTGTCTGTGTGTCTAGCATTGTTGACAAACAAGCTTTTTTCCCGCCAGAATAGGTTGAGCAGGAAACAGGAATGTTACCTTAAAAAAGACACAATTCAGCTCTTCGTCACCTTTTATTTATTTTAAAAAATTATAGGCCTGTGGTCATTATTTTGATCAGAACTTTAGTATTAATATCTTTAATGTTTTCTAGAATTTTTAAAATTTTTTTTACCATATTTTTGTGTGTTCTATTCGTTAAAAAACAATTTTTTCTCGAAAAAAAATTGGCAGCACTGGTGTCTAGTAACTGCCTTTAGCTTTGCTCATAAACAGAGTCATATTTTCTGACGGTCATATTGCCATTCCATGCCAAACAGCCGTCATTCATTCGGTACTCAGTCGGAGCAAAGCGCCCTTTCTAGCCCCTCTGCCTGTCCCTCTCCCCTACTCCTTACTCCCTTACTCACTTGCAACATTATCCACAGCAGCTGCACGAAAATTGCTTTCACTTGTCATTTTAATCGCATTTTTGTTGCTGTTCTTGCTTGTAAGCGCTTTCCTTTTGTTTTCCTTGTATTTTTTTATCGTTGCCTTTTTGTGTATTTTTTTGCTCGGGTTTCTATGCACAATTGTTTTGGTTTTTTTATAACAAAAATATATATATATAGCTGCAATTTTTTTGTTGACTTCTTTGTGGCACTTTGTGAATGGCAAGGGGAGTGAGGGGAAAGGAACTCAGCTGCCTGTTGTGTTTTGCCATTATTTTGGCGTATTCATCTTGAATGGCTTTGCCCTTGTTATTGTCTCTGTTGCATTTGTTGCATTTGTATTTGGTGAGCATGTTGCAACTGCAATGATTGGATTTTTATGAATACATTCATCAAATTGCTTGCCACTGCATTGCTGCAACAAACCCCGGTGGCAGCCACATTCGATATCTGCCCAGAATTGTTGCACAAGCCTCGGTTATATAGACTGACTTTATACATAACTATATAGCATTTGTATGTATGTTTGTTGTTTGTATATTCATGTGTCGTTTATGCTCATGTGGTTTCCATAGTTGTGTAACTTTATCAGAGCCAGGGCCCTTAATGTTTGTCTGAATTCCGAGACTTTAAAGCAAAGTTTATTTTCAATAAATAAATAAATTAAAGCGTACTGAGCCATATGAAATTACAAAAATATTTATTTAATAACCTACATTTTAGCATACATAAAACATTTTTATTTATATTGCTTTTTATAAAATGCAAGTTAAATTGGCAAATATTAAATTTCAAATACCACAAAAGTATCGATAACTTTTACGGCAGTGCTGCCCAATGCTCTCTCTCTCTCTCTTTCTCTGTCTCTCTCTTTCTATGCACACAAAGTGCTGCCCATCAGCGTTTGTGGCAAAGCAGCAACAATAATTTTTTTTGTTTCGTTTCACCCCAAAATTCGCTATGCCAGCTAGCACAACAACTACACGTGTGTTTTGTTTTTGCGGTGTTAATCGCTTTCTTCCATATTTATTTATTTTCTTTTCACAGTTTGAGTAGCACAATGTATGTAAAACTGTTTTTACCTGAGCTGCATGCAGCTCCAATAGTTGCCAATTTTGTTAACAGATTTCAGAATTCTATTTATATAATAATAAAAAATCTATAAATCTAATAAAAAATCTATTTAAAAATATTAATATTTATTGTAATTATTTTTAATATTTTTTATGCTGATTTTAGTTTTTATTTCTTTGCATGTTTTGTTTTAATTTCTTAGTTTTTACATTTGTTTTATTTCTGGTATTTACTTAAGCTATTTTTGCAGATATTTTAGATTTCCAATTTTATGTTTGTTTTTGGATTTTTATATTTATCTTTAGATATTTTTGCAAATATTTTCTATTTCAGATTGTTGGTTCGCATGCTTGTTTTTTGCTTTGTTTTTCATATTTATTTAAAACTACTTTGTAATTCAAATCTGTTTATTTCTGGCACGACTGGCAGATAAAGATCCATAGTTCTATAAAAGTACTATATAGAGATTTAGCAAACATTTACACATTGCTTAAATTAGCTGGCCGAGTTTATTTAAATAGTTAATTATGTTACAGCTCAAAAAGCATAATTTTATATGGCAGCCATGAATTAATAAACGTGCGTCTAAAGCAAAATCTGGAAATGTTATGGGCGCTGTTACATATACTTAATTTGCTTAATAGGCTGTGGGTCGGAGAGGGAGAGAGGGCTGCATATCTGTTAACGTCAGCGATTTGTTAAGCAAATGCTGTTGTCGCCCAGCTCATTACCTGCGCTCCTCGCTCTCTCCCACACCACGCAGCTCATTAGAGCGATAAGCTGACAGCTGATGATAGAGCGGGAGAGCGGGAGAGTATCGAAAACTATCATGTTCGCACATGTCAGTCGCACGCCGAACGCTGAGCGAGGCAGTCGAAGCAGCCGTGGGCGGAGGTTACGCACAAGTCCAAAGAAATCATGAATCGAACGCTGAGCAAAACAAAGCAAACTGCTCGCATTGTCATCATAGGAGCGGGCACGGCGGGAATTGCGGCGGCTACGCGCCTTTTGGAGCAGGGATTCAAGCAGGTGCTGCTCCTGGAGGCGGAGAACCGTGTGGGCGGACGCATACACACCATACCCTTTGCGGATAGTGTTGTGGATCTGGGTGCACAGTGGTGCCATGGTGAGGTGGGCAATGTAGTCTATGAGAAGGTCAAACCGTTGAACCTGCTAGAGACCACAGAGGATCATTATGAGACCTTTCGCTGTGTGCGCTCCAACAAAGAACTGCTGCCCGATGACATTGCCGATCAACTAAAAACCATTGCCTTTAACTCCATACCGGAACGACAAACGGAACTAATCGATTACACGGGATCGTTGGGAGATTATATAACCGCCAAGTACTGGAAGGAATTGGCCAAGCTGCCGCCCATCGATCGCAAAATAGCCGAGGAGTTTCTGGAGAACTTTCACAAGTTCGAGAGCTCCGTGGAGGCGTCGGATCATCTCTATGAGGTCTCGGGACGTGGACATTTGGAATACTGGCTCTGCGAGGGCGAACTGCTGCTCAACTGGCGCGACAAGGGCTACAAGAGTTTTCTGAATATACTAATGAAAAGCCAGCCGAATGACGTCGACGATCTGGGCGTGCTCAATGGGCGTGTGATGTTCAACAAGCGCGTGGCTCAGATTAACTGGGAGGGCGCTGATGAGTTGCTCATACGCTGCTGGAATGGCGAGATCTTGACCGCAGATCATGTGATCTGCACGGTTTCTCTGGGAGTGCTAAAGGAGCAGCATCAAAAGCTCTTTGTGCCCGCATTGCCAGAGGCGAAGGTGCGAGCTATTAAGGGACTCAAGCTGGGCACTGTGGACAAGTTCTTTCTGGAGTTTGCAGCTGCACCTTTGCCCAAGGATTGGCCTGGCTTCTGTTGCCTGTGGCTGGAGCAGGATCTGGAGGAGCTGCGCAGCAGCCACAGATTCTGGCTGGAGAGTGTCTTTGGCTTCTATCCGGTGTCCTATCAGTCGCGTCTGCTGCAGGGCTGGATTATAGGCGAACACGCCCGTCATATGGAAACGCTGACGGAGGAGGAAGTGCTCGAGGGATTGCTCTGGCTCTTCCGCAAGTTCCTGCCCTTCGATGTGCCACATCCAACGCGTTGCCTGAGAACACAATGGCATGCCAATCCCAATTTCCGAGGCAGCTACACTTTTCGCACCACCATGGCCGATGAGCTGCGCACAGGTGGCTGGGATCTGGAGGCACCTCTGCTCGATGTGGGGGGTCGACCTCGGCTGCAGTTTGCTGGGGAGGCATCCCACAAACATTTTTACTCCACAGTCCATGGGGCGGCCGAGACGGGCTGGCGGGAGGCGGAACGCTTGAATACGTATTATCGCGCCAAAACCGCGCAGCTTTAAGATAAGCAACTTAATAGTTGTTGAACTGAATAAAAAGTGCCAATAAAGGAGTACAACAAAGTGTTTTACTCGGGCCATAGTCAAGCACTAAATTAGACGATAACTAACCGCAGGAATTAAGTCTGTCGAACACGCGCCGAAAGCCAAGTGCCAACATTTGTTTTATCAGCTTTACAGAATTTCAATAGCTTCCAATCTTGTTAACAATTTTATGGCCCAACTATTTTCAAGGGTGCTTAAGAAGAGCCTAAATGCATTAGCAGTATGATATACAAATTTAGAAAAAAGTAGATTGCTTTATATAATAAATGTATTTTCCTATTTACAGAAAAGGCTTTTCTAATATTGATTTCATTATTTACAAATATTTTTTCAACTCCGGCCTTTTGTTTATCAATATTCCCAAAAATTCAGGGTCAATTATATTTTTTCTCATTTCGAAAATGTACAAAAATACTTGCAATAAACAAAAACTGTTATCAATAACAGGGTACAGTTTGAAAGGAAGTTGATTTTGAAAAAAGGAAAGGAAAATAATTTTTTGATTGTGGCATTTCTTTGAACAGCTTCAGTCCCTTTTTAGAATCTTAATGATTTCTGGTATCCAAATATTGGTGCACATGTCTAAAAGCGAGTTTGATTATGGGTGTACATGTGTAGTTGAACATGGTGCTACCCATTTGAGAATTTCAACCAAAACATGTTGACCAACTCATTTGCAACGTGCAGCCGCAGGCAACATAGTAATTGCAGTGTTTTAGAGAAAGAGACACAAACAGAGAGAGAGAGAGACAGCAGGAGAGACAGAGACAGATGGAGAGAGACAGAGAGCCTGCTGATAGCCCCTTTTAGCCACTGGGCGTGGTGCAAATAAAGACAAAAATGCAGCTGCAAAAATCAGTTTGGCACTTGAAAAACTTCGGGCAGGGCACGCCAACAATGCCACAACAGCAACAAACCTAGTACCTAGACCCTACCCTAGAACCTAGAACATGTTGTGTGTGTGTGTTTTGGGGTTTTGTTCAGCAAAATGTTTTTACCATATCCAGCAAACACACACAGTCTGTAGCTGTTGCTGCTGTTAGAGATTCAAATTTATGCCACAGAAAGGCCAAAAAGCAGCTACACACTGCTCTTTCATATTGCTACATTTTCTGTAGGTTTGCTTGTTTACCCTGCACTGAACTCGGCTGAACTAGTCATATCTTCTCGCAGATTACCCACATTGCACTATTATATATGCGACTTTCCTGCACCCACAAGTTTTGGCTACATCTGTTGCAGCCTTAGTACGAGCCGGGCCAAGCCATTTGGCTGTTGCTTTTGCCTTTTGTTGTAGCCGGAAACGTGACAATCAGAGGCAGCCCTGGGGCCAAACATTTGCTCAGTTGACCTCAGGTATGAGTACACAGTGGAAAAAATGGTATCCTAAAATTTAGTGGAAATAACCTCAGTTAAAGAATTTAGAATCTTAACGAAAAGTTCTAGAAAATGATATATGTTATGTCTTTTCGGCTTTACCATTATCTATTCTTAGTGGGATTTCATGGTTTCAACAGCGAAATTCCTGTTTCTTTTTCTTGTTGTTTAGTGAGTGCAGTTTTGTTTAGTTTAGTTTTCTGTGCTCTGCCTGTTTCCTGTATGACTACATAAATCATATTCTTACGTTTTCAACTTGCTTTAATTTAATCAAATTTCACATTATTGCCAATTAAGCTTAGATCTAACATAGGAGTTAAACAGTTTCCATCAACATTGGCCATCAATAATCAATCCAGTTCAGTTTAGGCTCTGCGAGTATAGTATTCATTCAGCCGATCCGCCTCACGCCAGCCCGTTTCAGTTGCTCCATGCACCGTGGAGAAATGGGTTTTGTTGCTTGCTTCCCCAGCAAACAGCAATCTCGGCTTGCCATCGTCATCCAGAAGAGGCGTCTCTAAATCCCAGGGTCCGGTATGCGCTTCATCTGCGAAAGTTGTGCGAAAACTGTAGCTACCTCGGAAATTGGGATTTGAATGCCATTGGGTGCGCAGAAAACGCTGCGGTTGGGGCACATCAAAGTTGAGAAACTTGTCGAAAGCCCACTGTAAACCCTCAAGTACCTCCTCCTCGGTAAGGGTTTCCATATACCGTGCGTGTTCGCCTATAATCCATCCTTCCAATAGTCGTGGCTGATGCATCACCGTATGGAAACCCGTGACACTTTCTAGCCAAAACCATTTGGAGCCACGCAGCTCAGGCAGATCCTCGTCACGCCACAAAAAAGTGAAATTAGACAATTTCTTAGGCATTGACGATGCAGTAAACTCTAGCAAGAATTTATTCACAGTCCCCAACTTCAGAGCCTTGATGGCTTTTACCTTGGCCGCTGGCAGAGCAGGCACAAAGAGGCTTTGATACTGTTCCTTGAGCACGCCCAGGGAAACCGTGCAGATGACATGATCCGCTGTTAGGATCTCACCATTCCAGCATCGTAGCTTTAAATCCTGCTCACCCTTCCACTTGATTTCAGCTACACGCTTATTAAATTGCACGTGGTCGTTCAGCGTACCCAGATCCTCGGGCTTATCCTTTTCGCTTTTCATGAGCAGTCTTAGGAAAGTCTTGTACCCATTGTCACGCCAGTGTATCGCCTGATTACCTGCTGTTTCTTGATAGAAAAAATCGCTTTTTCCGGAGACTTCAAACAAATGATCCGATCCCTCTGCACTGCATTGGTAGATATTGAAGCTACGGAGCACCTCTTTGGCAATGACACGGTCTATATCTGGCAGCTTCTCCACCTCCTCCCAGTACTTTTTGGCTGCATGATCGCCCATGGAGCCAGGTGCCTCAGTAGATGCAGTCGATTTTTCAGTGATGCTCTGCAGGGTTTTGCTCAATTCCTCAGGCACAACCTCCTTGTTGGAACGCACAAAGTAAGCAATCAACAAGTCGTCTGCTGTCTTTTCCACAACATCTAAATCCTTGACCTTCTCATAAACAACATTGCCAACTTCGCCATGAATCCATTGTGCACCAAGATCAATAAGATTATCCGCAAAAGGAATGGTGTTGATTCGTCCACCTATGCGATTCTCCGCCTCCAAAATCTTAACATTCTTGAAGCCCTGTTCCAAGAGGCGAGTGGCAGCTGCAATTCCTGAGGCTCCAGATCCTATGACCACAATGCGAGCTGTTTCCTTCGTCTTCTCCGGAGAACGCGCAACAGAACATGAACTCATTTTTGTGCAGTGTATTCAGGGATAAGTTAGTCTTCGGTATAGACTAGCTACTGATTTTATAGTAAGGTAGGCCCTGGTATTTATACTAGACAGACTAAGCTTAGATAATCGCTGCAGTTGTGCGGTTTTAGTTACATTATGAGCAACTAGAATTTACACTGAAAAATTGCATTGTATTTCACATATCTACATAAATGGCTTATCTCTACTAATTTATGGAATGCATGCAAGGCCAATATGTAAAAATAATAATAGAAGAAAGACTTGCAAAAATATAATGCATAGAATTTTAGTGAATTTTAAGCTGTGATGCATTTTGTTTATTGATAAGCCTGTAAAACTATGAGCTAAAAAAACCGTTTTGCGTATGTGGCTTTGCCAAGTTTGTTTTAGATTTTGAATGCTTTCCTACTTCTCTGTTAATTACGATCGGATACATATACACAAAGTGATGATCTTCGACTGTCAGTTACGTCCGACTGGAGCATTCCAATGACTGATCTGTACTGGTTTTTCATTCAAAATCATCCATAATTGGGTTTTTTATGCATTATTTTTATTACAAATCGTTTAAAATCGAAATTGGACAAAAAAAAACTTGATCCTTGATATGGTCAAAGATCATGGGTTTCATGGGTAAAAACAACTGAGAAACAATTTTTGGCTTTAGAATCTATATTTAATTTTGAATATGTATTTTTTGTTGTACATTATAAAGGTTGTCATTTAACTTCAACTTTATCATATTTATTGTTGTTCAGATTCAATTGTTTCAAAAAACGGTATCTCTCAATGTGTACTGTGTTTAATTTAGTTTTCTGTATTCTATCTTCTTGTTATCTGACAAAAAAATTATTTTTTACGTTTTAAAATTTGCTTAAATGTAATCAAATTGCAAGTCAGCTTATATCTATAAGTTTAACAGTTTCATCAACATGGTCCATCAATAATCAATCCAGTTCAGTTTAGGCTCTGCGAGTATAGTATTCATTCAGCCGATCCGCCTCACGCCAGCCCGTTTCAGTTGCTCCATGGACCGTGGAGAAATGGGTTTTGTTGCTCGCCTCTCCTGCAAACTGCAATCTTGGCTTGCCATCTTCATCCAGCAGAGGTGTCTCCAGGTCCCAGGGTCCGGTATGAACTTCATCTGCGAAAGTGGTTCGAAAACTGTAGGTGCCTCGGAAATTGGGATTGGAATGCCATTGGGTGCGCAGAAAACGCTGCGGTTGGGGCATCTCAAAGTTGAGAAACTTGTCGAAGGCCCACTGCAAACCCTCAAGTACCTCCTCCTCGGTTAGCGTTTCCATATAGCGAGCATGTTCGCCTATGATCCAGCCCTCCACCAGACGTGGCTGATACATGACCCTGTGGAAACCCATGAAACTTTCCAGCCAAAACCATTTCGAGCCACGCAGCTCAGGAAGATCCTCCTCACGCCACAGAAACATGATATACATCATATTCTTGGGCATGGGTTGTGCAGCAAATTCTAGGAAGAATTTATTCACAGTTCCCAGTTTCAGAGCCTTGATGGCTTTTACTTTGGCCGCTGGCAGAGCAGGCACAAAGAGGCTTTGATACT
The DNA here is from genome assembly GCA_035045125.1 of Hypselothyrea guttata. Lineage (NCBI taxonomy): Eukaryota > Metazoa > Arthropoda > Insecta > Diptera > Drosophilidae > Hypselothyrea > Hypselothyrea guttata. The sequence continues at coordinate 305,101 of JAWNNJ010001722.1, read as the reverse complement.
GTTCCTTGAGCACGCCCAGGGAAACCGTGCAGATGACATGATCCGCTGTTAGGATCTCGCCATTCCAGCATCGTAGCTTCAAATCCTGCTCACCCTTCCACTTGATTTCAGCTACACGCTTATTAAATTGCACGTGGTCGTTCAGCGTACCCAGATCCTCGGGCTTATCCTTTTCGCTATTCATGAGCAGTCTTAGGAAAGTCTTGTACCCATTGTCGCGCCAGTGTATCGCCTGATTGCCTGCTGTTTCTTCATATTCCAAATCGGTTTTCCCGGAAACTTCAAACAAATTATCGCAACCCTCTGAAACGCATTGATAGATATTGAAGCAACGCAGTACTTCTTTGGCAATAACTCGATCTATATTTGGTAGCTTTTCCACCTCTTCCCAGTATTTTTTGGCTGCATGATCGCCCATGGAACCAGGTGTCTCAGAAGATGCAGTCGAGTTGTAAGCAATGTTCTGCAAAGTTTTGCTCAATTCCTCAGGTAGAATCTCCTTGTTGGAACGCACATAGTAGAAATTCAGGATGGCGTCTTCTGTCTTTTCTACTATACCCAAGTCCTTGACCTTCTGATAAACCACATTGCCAACTTCGCCATGAATCCATTGGGCGCCAATTTCAATTACATTATCCGCAAAAGAAATGGTGTTGATTCGTCCACCTATGCGATTCTCCGCCTCCAGAATCTTAACATTCTTGAAGCCCTGTTCCAAGAGGCGAGTGGCAGCTGCAATTCCTGAGGCTCCAGATCCAATGACGACAATGCGAGCAGTTTCCTTCGTCTTCTCCGGAGAACGCGCAACAGAACATGAACTCATTTTGGGTGCAGGGTATAACTTTGGCTTTGAATGAGTCTAGCTACTAATTTTATGCCAAGGTAAGCGCACTAGTATTTATAGGCAGACTAAGCTTTACTTATCGTCACAGTTTTGCGGTTTTAGTTACACTATCAGCAACTAGACAATACTGGAAAAATGGCATTGTGTTTCGCATATCTTTATTTGCTATTTTACGGAATGCATACAAAGCCAATATGTAAAAATGTGTAAAAACAATGTATAAAATTTAGGCGAAACTTTTATTTGATGAAAATAATCGAACAAAATTCAAAGTATTCCAATTCTCTTACTACATTTGATTATGCATAACAAATAATAATAACAGAAAACTATTTATGACGTGTGATTGCAATTAGTTTAATTAAAACTAACTTAATTATGAACCAGAATCTCTTGCTTAGCATCGATTTCTCCTTGAGCCCAACTGCTTTGTTTGCTCAGCTTGTCGTTTCTGTAATCAACAAGGTAACAATCGCACCACGCCCACTTTATAGAGAACTGCGTCCACTGTAATAATCATTAAGGCGATCCGCCTCACGCCAACCGGTTTCGGTGGCACCATGCACCGTTGAAAAATGATTTTTGCTCGAAGCTTCGCCGGCAAACTGCACTTTCAACCTGCCACCGGCATCCAGCAGAGGCGTGGCCAGATCCCAGGGTCCGGTGCGAAGTTCATCCGTGTAGTTGGTGCGTGTGCTGTAACTGCCTCGGAAGTTGGGATTCGAGTTCCATTGGGTGCGTAAGAAGCGCTTGGGCGTGGGCATCTCAAAGGTGAGGAACTTGCGGAATAACCACTGCACGCCCTCGAGCACCTGCTCCACTGTAAGAGTTTCCATGTGCCGAGCATGTGCTCCTATAATCCAGCCCTGCAGCAGTCGAGGCTGATGCAGCACACGATGTATGCCGAAGACGCTTTCCAGCCAGAAGTGCTCTGTGCGACGCAGCTGCTCCAAATCCTGCTCCAGCCAGAGGAAGTTGCAGCCAATCCAGTCGTCGGGCAAGGGATTCGTGGCATACTCAAACCAGAGCTTGTTCACAGTGCCCAGATTCAGGCCGTTGATGGCAACCACCTTGGGATTGGGCAAAGCAGGCACAAAGAGCTGTTCATGCTGCTCCTTGAGCACGCCCAGGGAGACCGTACAGATGACATGATCCGCTTCAAAGAGTTCGCCATCCCAGCAACGCAGCAGCACCTGATCGCCAGACCAATTGATCTGAGCAATGCGTCTGTTAAGCTGCACACGTTCATTAAGCATGCCCAGATCTTCAGGTTGTTCGGGTTTGGAATTCATGAGCAATCTTAGAAAGGTCTTGTAGCCCTTATCTTTCCAATTGTTTAGGAATTCGCCCTCGCACTTTTCGAACTCCAAGTGCTGACGTTTGGAGACCTCAAACAGATGATCGGAGGCGGTGAAGGAGCAGCGCAGTTTGTTCATGGTCTCCAGCATTTCGGTGGCAATGGTTTTTTCTATAAGCGGTATGCAAGCCACGCCTCGCCAATAGTTATCGCTCAGATGATCACCTAGCGAACCATTGGCCTCCTCGGGCGGAACTGGAAGGGAATTCTCCACCAAACTGCCCAGCACATAGGAGGTTTCATCAGGCAGCACCTGCTGATTGGAACGCACAAATTTCACCGCCAGCAACGCATCGCCAGTTTTATCCAACAGATTCAAATCCTTGACGCGTTCATAGACAGCATTGCCCTCCTCGCCATGGCACCACTGTGCGCCCTTATCGATCACACTGTCCCCAAAAGGCACCGTATTAATCCTGCCCCCAATGCGACTCTCCGCCTCCAACAAAACGACATTCTTAAAGCCCTGCTCCAGCAATCTTGTGGCTGCAGCTATAGCCGAGACTCCGGCTCCAATAATGACAATCCGGGCAGTTTGTTTAGTTTTACGATTGTTCATCTTAAACGCGTATCCGACTCGATTAATGCCAGCTTCAGCTAACGACTGAAGCTGCGCTGTCATAGCTTTGTGTTTTTATATTATGCGCTTAAAACTAGTATTAAACTACGACAGCTGTAATTAATGCCAGATAATTACTTCCCTATTGTTTGTTGATTAGGCTAGAGATCAGAGTGTAACCATAAGGGAACGTGTAGGGTTTCGATGGAATTGTAGCAATATTGTGGATTCAAATGCTGTTTATGAATGAACAGCTTTTCAAAATATTTTAAAATACAGTTGAAATGATTGTACAAATATCAGCGGCAATAAATCAAGTTTTTGTTGACCTTGACTATGCTTAATAATAGCTTATTCAAAAAACTGATAAAGTTGATGTATTATATAATTTATTCTATATTATTGCGGTTTACATATTGTGTTCGGTTTAGCTAGATATAGCACAAGTTCAAACTAGCAAACTTACAAATAGTATTTTATGAGCAGAAATCATGTTTTTAGGTACTTTTCAGGCCAAATACCACTTTAGTAGGAGGTCAAAAAACTCGATTTTTTGTATTTGCCAGATTTTAATTTTAAACAAACGGATAAGAAATTCAAAGTAATGGCTCTTCTACAGTCGGTTACGTCCGACTGGTTTTTTTACTTCTGTTATTATTTATTAATTTCATAGGCTGCTAATCGCAGTTATTATCTGGTACTTGTACGAGTTGTGATATAGTTTTCACTTAACCATAATTATATCAATTCAGTTAGCCATGAGTGTTTGCTTTGACCTTGACTTTGCTGTTCACTTATTGGGTATATCAACTATAAGTCCAAATGCGAGCTGTAAGCTGAGCAGGGTATCTGCCTGTCAACTACTATCGTTTATTGCCTTAAGCTACTTTTATTATTATTTTTTTTTTGAATTTTATAGTTCTCGTGTAGTGCTTATCAAGCTTATCTGCAGAGGAAAAAGTGCTCAAAGTCATTAAGACAAAATGGCAACGCTTGAAAATCATATTTCGTGCATTATTGTAAACGGTTATTGCTGTCTCCTCTGTGGTTTCTCTTATCAAATGCAGTCTCCGGGTGGGGTTTTGTGGTTTCTATCTTATCTCTTATTAGACGATTAATTAATGTGCATTTCAGCAATGTTTCGCAATGCAATTTAACCACAAAACAATTAAATAAAAAAGAGATTAGGCATTTAAAAAAGTATGAAACATAACGGCATTTATAACTTGCCTAATAACAATGTCTGGTGGAGTGAATGTTCATGAAATTAGTTAGAAAATTTAATTAAATGCCGGCAAATGCGCACATTCATAATGCATGCATTTTCATTAAGTTTCCCTTCTCGCTTTTTCTCTTTCCGCAGCATTGCAACGCAGCCACTGACAGCAGCCACAATAACAATAGAAACATTGTCCCCAACAGCAACAAAAACAACAACAGAAAATATGTTAACAAACAACAAAAAGAGAAGCAGCATTATCGTGAAAATAATGGCATAGAAAATGAGCCAGCGTTAATACAGCATGCATCCTATCACAGAATAGAGCCTGGAGAGGAGGCAGCAGGAGACAGCGACTTGGAGCATGAGAATGTGGCTAATGTTATTAATAGCGACAACGATGACAACTCGTCTTCGGAGCAACAACCCGACATAATACCCTATCCCTTGAGTGGGGGCGAGACCAGCTGGCAGGCGGAAAAACTGCGGAAAACCCAGGAACAAAGATGGAAGCGCACATAGCGTCAGATGTGGCAGAATCGGCTCTTTCCATAAGCTTAAGATTTGTACAGAACATATGATAAATGTATTGGGCTGATAGAAAATGTGAAAAGTTCGCAGAGAGGTTTGTTTTAAGTGAAATTCGCGGGTAAAATTTAGGTAAGCTTGTAAAAATGGATTTTACTAAAAAATAGTGGCAATTGGAAATGGTTTAGATAATTGAGCAGTAATTGTAAGTAATGGCTGAATAGTTCGGGCAAAGATATATAAACATAAATAAAATATAAAAATGCATTCTGTATTTTGTAATTCTTTCAAATATGAAATTACATAATATTTTTGCGAGCGCATATACAGAAAATATTTAAATCTGCTTAAGCAAAATATTTCTCAAACTCAATCAACTTGGAAAAAAACACAAAAGATAAAAAACTAGGCTGCAAACCGGAAATGAAAAAGAAAACTATTTTTCCCCTTTAGATACATTTATAATTGTATTAGGCATTAATAAATTATGTAGATACTTTTAATTGGATTCAAAAATTGTTTTCAATTATTTAGAAATCATCCAGATATATCTTTAATATTTTTTGGAAATTTTTTGTTTAATTTTAATTCATAATAATCTATTTCCGGAACTACATCAAATCGTTGAGAGAAAGTTTCTTGAGTTTGCAGACCTAACACAGAAAAATATTACAACAAATCGATACTGAAAGTAAAAACTATATTAAGTATCTGCCCGGTAAAAAATGTAATTTTAAACGAAAATAAATTTTAGATGTACAATAAAATGGCATAAAAGCGTAACTTGATCTAAAATGTCTCAATATCAAGCGTTAATACTGTATGTTCAATATGATAATTGTGCTATATACTCGCTTATATTCATATATGCTTATCTAAGTGTATTAAAGACTCTGCTTGATGACACACACACACTCGAACTACTCACAGTGGGTATTCGTTTAGTTTAGCTTGACAGTGATTACTTGATTACACTCCAAAAACATATCCCATGCAACACGTACTATATCTGAACCTTGTGTTATAGTTTCGAATCGAAAACCAAATCGAAAAAGAAAAGAAAATAAAATTTTGAACACCAAGCTTGTGCATACTCATAACCCATATCAATTGTATCAATGTAAGTTACTTACATACTAAAAACAAACTTAGCTGAGGGAATTACGATATATATATAATTATAAATAAATAAAAGAATACAATAAAATTAAAATAACATAATTTAATTGCATTTTTGCATTTCTACAATATCGGAAATCCATGGCACCCAGTTTTTCCTCATCCGTCATGCCGTTTTATCTTAAAGAATTCAAGTCATCTGATTGAGAATTGAAGTTTAGCCTTGTAGAGCTTCTTTAACACGACAATTTTGAATATACTTTTGGAATTGTTAGAGAAACATTTGTTAGAAAATGTGAACTGAGCTTGGAGTAAACATTTGTATGTTTGTCAATCTGCCTGCACATTTGTTCACATCCTTTGATGACACTTATATAACACGCGGAAACTACGTATACATTTACGCTCCTCTTTAGTTATTTATGTGGCATGTGTCCTTTTTTACGCCCTACACCCATTGAAAATAAGTAAGAAAGAGTATTATAATTTTGTGCAGGCAGCAGGCGTGGCAGAAACCACAAAAATATGTAGTCTTGATCAGAATAAATAACTGATGTCTTTGCCTGAATTAAAGCGTCGAACTCAGCGAATCTAAGAGCTAGAGCACTCAAATTTTGAATGCCAATAAAAAGCTATGCTGTAGAGTATTTTATTGTCGGTTGCGTTCGACTGTAGCCTTTGCGGGATTTTTATGCCCGCACCACATCAAATTGATGAGCCTGCCACTGTATGTGGCGCCATTTGCGTCCTTTACACATACACACATGCATTCCCATCAATTTTATGGGCTCATACATATTCGCCCAGCCGTAAGTCGACATGGCTCAGGCCTCGTTCCCGACCCCGGCACCGACGCAAAATGCATTTTCCGTTGGCCCATAAAACTCAGCTCATTACGCGTACGAAATCAAAATCGAACCATGGCCACAGCCACCGCTAAAGCTGGATCCACGTTAAATTGATACATGTGGATGGAGCACTGCTCAAAGGATATCGATAGGGAGAGAGGAGGACAGAGAGAGAGAGATAGTCGATGCTTTGGGCATTATACATTCATTAGGCCACGGACCACTTTTCTGTGCACTCAGCATCAGTAGCAATATAGGCTACGAGATTTATGCCCAGGTCGTATGTCTGGCTGCAAATGCAGCCTAGAGATGCCCACACTGATGATGACAGCACATAATATCGCTTAGCTGTGGGAATACCATCAATCTACCGATTCGACTTGAGATATTCAACAAGCGGCAATGGCAATCTTTGAAAACTCTGATTTAGAGGCCTTGTCACAGTCACAAATTCTCATAGTTTCTTTATCGACAAGTACGGAAAAAGGTAAGATAACCCTTAGCTACTTTTGCAGGTTATTCACAATTTATGTCTATATATAACGTAGACAGATAAGATAATGATAGTGTGAAGAATTTGATTTAGATTTAAGTTATTTCGAATTAGTTTAGACTAATTGGTAGGGGTATATGTATACAAAATTTAATAAAGAACATTTAACATATTTTTTTCAGGACGTCACATTCAACGCTATTCCTAACAAACGTTACATTCACCATTTTGTAAGCTCTCTCAAGCTCCCATCTCTATCACTAAAACTCTACCCTCGACATTACTCATTAACATTATCCTGTTTGGGAATCCTTTTAGCGGGCACTCGAAATGCGTGCCACATGAATTGCGGCCACGTTTGAGTACGTCAAGTTGTTTATTCAATAGTTTTTAGTAGTACAAATGCTGTTTAACTAGTTTAAATTGTATAATCTCTTATGTAACTAACAAACGGATTGAGAGCCTAGCACAGTACAAGTAAACACTAATCAATATTAATTAGCCTACAACAAATAACATGAATATGGATTTGAATGTGAATACAGATGCGGATGAACATGCGTGTGAATAGTTAAATTGCTTTCAGGGTGTTAGAATAATGCACTGACTGATTGATTAGGCCCGTTAGGGGGGCTGGAGCGGAACCGACTAGCGCCAGAGGCCGGCATTCAAGAGGGAGATGACGACCAGGAGCGCTGACACCACCCGTGCTAGTCAATCGATGTGCTGACTCTGAGCTGCATTTCTATCCACATTATTCACATAGTCAAGGAACTCATCCCACTTGGGCTGCCATTTGGTCAGGGCCTCAAACTTCTGGTCGGCAGACATAGAACTGTATTGTAGGGAGTTTAGAGCCAATTTCTTTAGCAGACGCAGATCCGCATGCTGAGAGGCAATACCCAAAAAGGCAATGTAATAGTCATGAGACAACGGTGTGGCCTTCCAGAAGGATGGATCATCGGAGGAGATGACCACTGGATAACCATCGGCAAAGAGCTGAGCACAGGGATGATTACGGAAATCGCTGACCAACTTGAGCACCTGATTGGACACGGGGTTCACCTCGATGGCCACATTCAATTTCTTGACCATATCGAGCACTACAGGATGCTTAACCAGACCAAAGCCATGGCCAATGCGCTTGGTGCCCAAAAGCAGAGCATCAATCATATTCTCATCAACCGAACCGTACCAGTTGGTCTCTCCAGCATGGAAATAGAAGTCGATGTCCTCTGGCACTTGCAGCAGTTGATCTATGAAAGCGCTCAATGGTGGTCCCAGATCCTCTTGTCCAACCAGATCAAAGCCAGCCAAAAAGTCAGGATATTTCTCCTACAAAAAACACAAAGTTTAGCTGAGAGAGCAAATAGTGTTTAATGAAATTTACCTTAATCTCCTTAAGTGTGGCAATGTAGGTCTTAACGCCCTCGACATCTGTATTGCGCAATGGAGCATAGATCACACGAGAACCGATGAAATCCTTGTTGGCCGGCTCATCCATAAACCGCTTTAGTGTCTCCACATAGATGCGAACTGTGTCCATGGCGGTAAACTTGGTGCCCTCCAGATCGTAAAGCTTTAAAAATGATATACAATTATGAAACAATATTTGGAAAGTCGAATTGGTATAAAGACTTACAATAGGCAGTAAAGATCTGAACTCCAGATATTGTACACCATCAGCCTGGAACTCCTCGAGCGCTTTGTAGTAGTATTCACTCCAGACAGGCGCATACATTAAGAGGCCATCGAGCAGACTAAAGATATCCATGAATCTAGCCCAGGCAGCATTGATGTCCTCGAAATCCTTGGTGGGATACAAGGTAAGACGTTCGCTTAGATATTGGTCCACCTTCTCAGCACCATACTTGGTGCGCACCTCCGACAACAGACTCCAGTCGCAGTTCTGTTCCTTCAAGGCATCCGGTTTCTGCTTGGCGAAAAGAAGAGCTGAGGCGCTCAGATCTCCGACTTGCTGACAAACCCACAGATTATCGCGATAGGTCAACTCGATGATGGCCCCGGTACTGCAGAGAGCCGTATCGTGGGCATGGAGTACAGCACCCTTGGGCATACGCTTGAGCATCTGGAAGAGTTCGGTTTTGTTGATGGCCTCCAGCACATCAAAGATATGCTGCGATGGCTTAAACAGATGCGGCGTAATTTCTCCCTCCGTGAACTCGGCTATTTTGGCCTTCATGATGGTGGCATTGGCCTCCAATTCCCGTGAGTTGAGCTCCAGATCGTAGCCGAGCGCTCGGGATTCCTCAAAGTGAAAGAAGGCATTACGCACAGTGTGATACGTCTCCGAACTGGGACGAGTATTGCCCAGCAGGGATTCCACGTGCCCCGAGCTACTTTGCAGGGGTACAAATGTCGTGAAAGAAACTTCTTTGCGACGCGAACGTGACTCAGCCGGGACCAGGCAGAGACAGAGGCAGAGGCCCACGAGCGCGATTAGATTAGATTTTTGCAATTGTATCATTTTGCGCAGATTCTGGAGTGGATGTGGTTTACACTTCGATGTCCGTGCAACGACTGAGACCCAATCACTCGGTATGGTCTTGTTTTGTTACTCCAGTTTCGGGTGTCGTGTGGCCTTATCTGAAAGAGTGAAACTGCTTTGAGTACTTTTGGCATTATCTTTGATTTAGCACGTGCGATAGAGGAAATCTGATCGAATAAAAGTATTTAGCAACGCCTGGCAACGGGCCATTATAATGGCTTATCGAACCATAAGTATCTTGATTTATGAATGCAACAATGACGACTTAATCCCAACACTTAAAACTTAAAGAATAATAATACAAATAAATAAAATTTTCAAATAAAAGGACTTTGATCGTAAACTGTTTGTATGACAAAATTATGCGACGCAACCGATAGCAGTACCACCTCCATCCTACTGTGCAACAGCCTAAGAAAAATTTAAAATTGGTTTCTTTAATATCTTTTGTATTCTTAAACCGATTCCATTGTACTTTTCAACATAGATTAATATAATACCAGAAAATATATATAATAAATATAAACTTTCCAAGACAAAAATTGTTCAAGTTGTCAATTTTTAAATTTGCTAACGCCTGAAACCCTAATAAACAATTTCTTATTTTGGTCTTGATTAAAATTTATTTCATATATATAAAGATTTGTAGAAACAAGTACTTCCGAGTAATTTTTTAGCCACTTAAATGAAACTATTTGTTTCAGTTACCCATAGTACAATGTTCCAACCACATGTTCCATAAGCATTGCCATCTGCATATCGTTTTACTTTTCTGCTTCTCAAACAAGCCGCTATATTGAATGGAATTGAGGACCAGCTGCTTGAGCAGACGAATATTTGCTTGTCCATTGGCAATGCCCGCCACGGTGACATAGAAATCATCGGTGAGTGGCGTTGCATTCCAGAAATTTGGATAATCCGAGCCCAGAACCATGGGAAATCCCAAAGAAATCAAAGATGCAGCTGGATGATGGGCAAAGTCAGCAATATGCTGCTGATAATAATTGGATAATGGACATATTTCCGCTGCAACATGCGTTAGCTTCATGAAACGCAAGGCCTCTGGATGGTGAAGCAAATTAAGGGGGTTTCCAATGCGTTTACTGCCAAGTAGAATAGCATCAATAAGGTTGACCTCAGCGCTATGTTTTAGATATTTCGGACAACGTGATTCTCCCGCATGCAAATATAATTGAATTTCTCTGCTAGCTGGTAATAGCTCAGGAGCTGAGGCTAGACTTTGAAATTCGCATTCATTGCCAAAATTAACCAGATCGAGACCGAGGAAGTACTTGGGAAATTGATTCTAAAGATGAAGAAATTAATTAGCTAATTTTAGCCAAAAAACTACAAAAAAAAACTACCTTCAATAACAACGCATTTGCTATATATTCTAACAACTGTTCATCGTTTCGTTCGGGGGCATAAATCAAGTTGAGCCCAAAGAATTCCTCGTGAATGGAAGCAAATATGTTGGCAGTATTCAATATATCGTAAGCCGTGTCCAAGATGGTAAAGTTATTGCCATGCAAATCGTATACCTAAGTAGGTTGATTATAATAAAAACTATTGCCGATTTTGCTATAACTAACTCACAGGTGGCAAAGCCGAGCGTAGTTCAACATAATTAACGCCATCGTCGTATAAATCCTCAAGCATGGAAAGTATAAACGTTGGCCAGTATAGCTTATAGGTAACCAATCCATAGATTAGACGATGTGCCCGCTGCATATGTTTGGCCAAATCGGTGGCGTTCTTAAACTTCTGTCCACGGATTGTAATGCTATTGCGTAGCCTTTGCTCATGATCCTCAAAGTGCAGTCGATACTTGCTCATCGGTATCCACCTACAAGGGAATTCCCTAAACTGTATTTTGGGCGTACCATCCGAAAAGCGTAGATTCTCAATGTCGCCATTGGCTGCTAGGCACGCCCACAGATCCGAGGCATTCGTTAGCTTCATCATCAATTCCGTATTGAACAAGCCCGTGTCGTGCACGTGAAGAAGTCCCCCCTTGGGCATGCTGCGTATCAGATTATAGAGCTGTGTATTCTGCATATTAAACTCGCTCAGGTGATGGCCATGAGGTTGGTACGCTTGCCAAAAGCCATGCCGCTGCTCATCCAACTGCTGCAGGATCATCAAACGCTCGTTGACCACTTCCTCCATGTCATTTAGTGTCAGTTTTCCGCCCAACTGATGCGTCTGCTCTTTGTTTATAAACTCCGCTCGCTTTTGCAGAAAACGCTGCACCGGCGAACAGCCGTAATAATCCATGCTCAGGAATACGGTCCAGGCGAGGCCCAAAAACACACAGCAGATTAACATGACCAGGCTAATGTGCCAGCAGATTTTGCTTTCAGGGGGGGAACCCCCTCCTCTTTGCCTCTCCTCGTGCTCATTTTCTGCTCTCTCTTCAGGCTCGTTGTTTGGCAGTGGCATATTCTGCAGCGGCGGATATACAAAGTACTTGAGCTTTTCACTTTTGCTAGCCGTAGACATAGCCACAAATTTTGAACTACAAAATTTGGGAAATATTTTACTACAATTTACTAATCTGAATTGAATTATTGAACCAAATACAGCTAGGAGAGCTTCAAATGAAATGTTATGATTGAAAAAGCAGAGGGCTTTAGTTCAAGCCTTACATTTCATGCACATCTTTTCTGGCATTTATCATCTGGCAATGCTCTTCAGTCGAAGCTGCGGCTTTTAAAAATAGCCCGAAACTCTGCACTCGATAAGAGACAATCGCTGTTGCGATAGCCCGACATAAAGTGCAAGTACTCAAAAGACGACAAATGGAATTGGAACAGCAAAGGGCATGGGCCTGACCATGGATAAGGGCATGGGTAAGGGTAAGGCTGAGGGCAAGGGGAGGGGAAACTTGCCGCAGCTCAGAGAGCGCACTTTGAGCGGGTGTACGCCCGCCAGGGGTTGCAGTTATTTTTGTAATGCGACCAACACCACCAACAGCGGCACAGTGGTCCAAGTGCAGTTGTTTGGGGGATGAATTGTTACAGCACAGCACTTAATCGAAAGTATATTTGTGCAAATAATTTGTGAACATTAAAAAAGTATTTTTTGAAAAATAAATGAATTTTTGTCGAATAAAAAATAATAGTTTACAGAATAAAATATTTACATTTAATATATTATTTTAAAGAATGTGAAGAATTAAAGTAAATTAAACTGAAAAGCTTGTGTAAAAAAATATATGCATTCCAATCCAATTTTTTTATTAAATAACAAATTATTTAATAATGTTAAAAATTAAACAAAAAATCTAGAGAGCGCTGTATCTATGCTCTGCACCCACAGCTCGCGCTACGAGCTAGTCCCTACAGTATGTAATTTAAAATTTTTTGAATACATTTTAATTTATTTAACAAAATTGCTAATAAACTAAAAAATATATAATATTTTAATAGTAAAATTTATTTTATTTTTCTTAGTCTTTGCTACCATTAGTTCTACAGTCATCCGACTGATCGGCTCCGCCCATTCTGGTTAATATATAAATTAATAATATTTTATGTGCAATTTTTTGAATTAATAAATGAATTATATGATTATAAAATATTTATAATTGCTGACATATTTTTCATCAGTTCATAATGAATGCCAGCACACTGTGCCGTCACACATATATGTATGTGTGTATATAGTTTGCGTTGGTGGTGGCAATGCTGCACTCATCGCTGCCACACACAGCTGTAGCTGCAGCTGAGCAGCTGACTGCTGACTCTCGCCGCTTACTGGGAACAGTGATTCAAAGCCGGGGTGCAGAGCAGCGAGCGGAGCAGAGCACGAGCGCTACGCATTTAGTCGCTGACGCTGACTTCGCAAGCGCGCACAGAATGCAGCTGAAGCCGCTGAAGCCGCAGCGCCAGGGTAAGTGGCAAGACAAACACAAACACAAACTGTGTATGCCCCATTCTATGGCTGTTACCTTTACAGGAATAACGCTGAGCAGGCTGAATGACGACTGCCTGCTGCTAATACTCGGCCAATTGGGCATTAGGGAGCAGTTTGTGCTGCTGCAGCTGGATGAGCGCATGGGGCAGCTGGTGCGCTACGTATGGAGGCTCAGATACGCCAACGGCTTCGACTGGCAGGGGGAGCCGCAATTAAAGCTGCTAAGCGCCGACGAGCAGAGTCAGCTGCTCTGCCACATAGCCCAAATAACGCAAATGCTGCTGAATCTCAGCTCCGACAATAACTGGATGAAGAGGCTGCAGTCGGAACTGCCAAACATGCGGCGGATTAGCTTTACGGAATGCCGTCCTCAGTTGCTACGGCAACTGCCAACAGTTTGTGGCAACCTGGTGCAGTTGCAACTGGGCGCTGCTGTGGCAATCACAGCCGTGGATTTGGCCACGCTGCTGCAGCAGCTGCGGCAGCTAACTATGCTGGAGTTGCTGCCGGGTGGCAGAAACAGCGGATGCATTTGCAGCGCCTCTGCCTCTGCTGCTGCCTTGGGGCAGATTGTCTATTGCCAAACATTGCGAACGCTTCGACTGCCGGCGTGTGCGGTGCGTGTTGCTGCCACAGCCATTGTCAGCCTGCCACAGCTGCGGCAGTTGACGTGCTACCTCTGCTGCAGCGGCGACATTGCAGATGTGAGGCAGCGAGCTGATGCCGCTGCACTTGCCACAGCCACCATGTCCGCCTGCCTGGGGGCGTTGCATGCCCCCTCGGCTGCCACGGCTCAGATTGTGGCATTGAATTTGCAATGTCAACTGGATCGGGAGCTGCCACGTCTGCTGCAAGCGCATGTGGCAGTGTTGCGTGTGGAACGCTTTGGCTGGCACTCGCAGCTCTTGGTGCACTACGATGCCAAGGATGGCAGCATCAAGTGGCTGCCACAACAACCGCGCCTGGCACGTTTCATACACGGTTTCATTGTCACACACTCCGCCACATTGCAAGAATTGGATTTCATGCGTAATGTGCATGCCACGCCCACATTTCTCGCCGAACTCGCCCAGTGTTTGAAGCTGTGCGAAACCAAATTGGGGCATTCCCCAAAATTGGCCATCTGGCACGATGCCTGCCCCAGGCCCAGCGGATCGGATGTGCAAATGGCTAAGCCCAGTAACAGCCACGATTTGGCGTTCATCGAGTTGGAATGGAAGCGAACAGATGAATTTGCCCAGAGCCAAGTTGCAGACATGTTAACAACAAAGCCAAATGCCATGTAGATAGACATATTTAAGGGAATTTTACAACGCAATAACAGCCAGTTTAAGATCTTAAGTACACTTTTCTCAGTGTTTAGCATTAAGTTTAAAATAAACATTTCAATTCCAAATTCGTTTTCTAAGTTATTAAGATAAATTTATCAAAAAACCGAAGAATAAATAATAAGTTTAAATATTTTAAAAATAATCGCATAAAATAAATAAAATCTACTTTTAATATATCTTAAAGAAAAATTGTATATGCGATGTTTTTATTGGTTTATTTTAGATATATCGATGTGACTAAGACAATATACGGTAAATATATTATTTATAAACTGAAGTAAATCATATGTGGAACAAATAAATCATAAAATATTTATATAATCAATTTCAAAAAAAGGGAAAAAAGAAAAATTTTAAGAATAATGTAAAAGGACAAAATTTTTCTAATTTATTTGCCATGCAAAATATTCTTTCAATATTTATTCTTATTCACAAAAAACGAACTTTAGTAGGCTTTGTTTAAACTGTATATTTGTCATATCAACACTTTATTACATTTGTTTGGATCTAAATTAGTTATTTACACTATTTGCTTTTATAAAATGTTCATACTTATTTAACAAAATTTTACCTTTTACCTTTGAACAATTTATACTGCAAAAATAGTTTATTTGATACACAATATTGATGAACCCGGAACACATGTAAGTAAACCATACGGTAAAGATAGCGCAGGGATCCTGATATACTAGAACTTCCACAGACGCAATACTCTTTTGCCCGATGGGTTGCTGCGAGCCCTACAAGAGTACCTTAATTCGCTAGAGGAACTAAATGCCGCTGGAGCGAGTCTGATATGCGATCAAGACTCAACCAAACAGCTTGAAATGGCTGAGAATCTATCGCCTGTCGATTACACCGGCGATCCCAGCTACCCCGAAGCCACAACATCGGCTATTAATGGTACCGAGATCAAGCCAACTGCAGCAGAACTGCTGCAATGTCAATGCCCCTCGGCACTCCTGCCACAATTTGCAATGGCACCCAACGACAATTGGACGCAGCAGCAGCAATCCAGAGAGGCCAGAGAGCGTCGTAGTACCAGTGCTCCAGGCAGGTATATAGACACCCAAGGCCAACGTCAACCATCTACAGGCGTAAGTATGATTTTCACTAATTAGACCCTGTACTTTCAAATATTATTGAAGAGTCTATTAAGTTGGGCGTGGCAGACCCCATAAAGTATATATATTCTGGATGAGCACGACAAGCCGAGTGGATATAGCCATAATTGTCTGTCTGTTTGTATAAACAACTAGATCTCTATAAGAACTACAAAAGCCCTTTTTAGGTATTTAGGCTTTCCTATGCGGTAGGCTCATTAAAAACCCCAGCAGCAAGAATTTTAAAGCTACACCCTTGTATTTTAAACTACTCGTAGGCTTTGACATTCTTCAACGTTACAGTGAATTGCATTACGATCAAATGACAAACAGCGAAGATATGCAACGGACAAAATTAAGCTAATTGCATTCGCGCATAGCTCGCCTTTATTTTTAAAACAAATTACAGGGTCTCACTGTCCGTTACGTCCGACTGTTGCCTTTCCTGAATGTCCTTATTTTCTATTATGTAATTTCTTTAACAGCAACACAACAACGAATATCAATCGCTTTCCTATTTGGGTTTGCAAACGCATCCATCACGTGTAAGCTGACAATTGAGATTACAATTTAGCAAATATTTTCATTTAATATATGTTAATATTTAATTCTTAGCCAAGAACTCAAAATCAGGCTAGAAGTGAACCTGACAGTACGCAACCCAAAACACAATTTTCAGACGTAAGTATTTATTAACAAAAAAATTTAATTGGCTAATAAAATGATGCCTGCTGCTTTTTTTTAGTATCGAGAAACTAACAATTATAATAATAATACCAACATTGGTGAAAATGCGGAAAATACTAATTATCTGCAGCAGCAGCAACAAATCAGGGAACAACAGCAACAGCAACTATGCAATGAAACAGTTGATGAATTTGTAAGCTCAATTGAGCCTTCCAAAATTTTGTATAATTTTTGGCACATAATTTTTATTTATATTGTAGAAACCTGATTTCAATAGCACTACGGTGGGACCAGAATTTCGCGACAATGCTTCGCCGGGGCCCAGTACACCTCGAGCTAGATTTCAACAATTTGAAGCAAATCAATATTCCATGCAACAAGCGGTAAGTTAATGCAAAATAATATAAAAAAAAGCGCTGTATTTACTCCTCGTCTGCAGTTACAAGGATCACCTAAGAACTGGGAAACTAGGGCAAATAAAGTAAGTCTTATATGAAATGTAAAAATCACTTTTTTCACTATATTATATTTATTATTTTTTATTACAAGCCTAATATCACAATGTTAGCGCCAAAGTGTAATTGCAATGCTTCTACAGATCCGAGATCAATACAACAACAGCAACAACGCGATCAAACATTTTATCAATTTGTAAGCTCCATAAATTTTTGTAAAATTTTTATAATATTTTTTGTACAATTTTTGTATAGAAGCCCAATTTAAACAGCACTATAATAGAGCCGGAATATCGTGGCAACGCCTCGCCGGAAACCAGAGCTCAACGAACACCTCAAGAGGCAAGATTTCAAGCAAATTCCCATTTCATGCAACAAGGAGTAAGTTAAGATCAGATAATAGAGAAAAATCAGTGAATTTACTTCTCTTCAGCAGGCACAAAGACCAACTAAAGACTGCGAGACGAAAGTAAATAGAGTAAGTTGTATATAAAATGTAGAAATAATTTATTCAATATCCCATATTTTATTTTTAAATACAAGCCTGCTTACAATAACACAATGTTAGCGCCGAAGTGCAATTGCGATGTTTCTCCAGATCGAAGAGCAATACAACAACAACAACAACAACAACAGCAACAGCAACAACGCGATCAACCAAATTATCAATTTGTAAGCTCAATAAATTGCCTAAAATTTTTTTTTATAATTTCTTGCATATATTTTTGAGTATAGAATCATAATTTAAACAGAACTATGAGAGAGCCGGCATATCGTGACAATGCTTCGCAAGATCCAAAAGCACTACGAATACAACAACCACAAGAAGCTAGACAATGTTGCATGCAACAAGGGGTAGGTTAAGTTTAGATTATAGGTAAGAATCGGTGTATTTACTTCTCGCCAGCAGGTTCAAAGGCCACCTAAAGACTGTGAAACTAGAGCAAACAAAGTAAGTAGTATATAAAAATAAAAAAAAATCCATTTTTTTAAATATTTAAAATTGCTAAAAAAAATTAATTTTGTTTATCAGCCTGAGTACAATAACTTGCCATCAAGGTGTCAATGGAATGGTTTGCCAGATCCAAGAACAATACGACTGCAACAACAGCAAGAGGCTAGATTGAGTAAAAATGAAGCTCGTTCATGTTGCATGCAACAAGGGGTAAGTTAAACTAATATAGAAGCTCAAAACCAGTGTAAATATTTGGATTTTACCTCTAAGGATTTACGAAGAGCACAATATTCAATACCCGAATATGAGGAAACAAGCTATGTGCAGCTGCCTCAGCGTGAGTACTGTCAAAAAGCTCAGCAGATAATCAAGGTGAGTGGGAAATTCAAATAAAAATCTACGATTTTCATTAATTAAATATATATTTAAATTACTAATTCCTGTGCTTAGAATCCATGCATAAAAAACATGTCAAATGTAAGTAATAAATTTGTGTAAATGGACTGCAATTATAAATGTAAATTTATATTTATAGCAGCAGCCAACAAATCGCAGTCAAGAGCGAACTTTACAGTTTGTGCCTACCACAATGTCAAGCAGCTGCCAAACTGATACAAGTGGCCAACAAATGAAATCGTTGCAGCCAACTGACCAATCTTACCCAAGCTATACATACTGCAGTGAAACTTCTCCAAACCAGAATATGTTCGATGAAAAAACTTTGTTGGATCAAACGACAAAATCAGGGCTTCCTGCACATGCGCTGCCTGCCAATATGACTGGTAAGTCAGCCTATCGGTTTAGTATATCGATCAATTTATATCGATTGATTTGAGTTACCTTTTAGCTGAACAGCTTTATGTACAACAAGCAAATGCACTATTTATGGAAGCTTTGGTGCTTGATCGCGACTGTGTGGGCGTCATGCAGAAAAGTTTGGATGGCGAAGCAAAGTTTAATGATGTTGCCTTTGAGATCGCATTTGCAGGACAGACACCCGATAAACCGTATCCTGTTGAACCGATATCGATGCTGGAAGCCGTCGAAATGCGCATCGATCACGAACGAGAGCAGATACAGAAAGGCTGCCACAAATACCCCAAAGAAACAGAAAAAAAGCAAACCGACAAAGGCAGAGATAAGCCAGATAATAGCTTTGAATATTATCATGGCGCTAAAAATCAAGATAGAAAACCCAGTGCACCTACATCCCAATCGGCCATAGATATCGATAGATACTTTGAATCAAAGGAACGCACCGAAGTTAATGAGGCAATATGGGCATTTCTAAAAGCCGAGCACGATTATGACACTGCCAACAACAACAACAACAATTCAGTGAGTTTAAAAGACTATTTTTTTCTATATTTTAGTTTAAATATTATAAAATTGATTTTTATATTTAGATCAAAAACTTGGCGGCTAATGTCAATACACATGAGTCGGACTTTTTTGGTGCGCCCATCAAAACGCATGTCTATAATGCCCACACATGGCCCATTGAATAAGCGCAACGGATTTTTAATTCATCTATAGATTGGGAATTAAAAAAAAAAATAAAAATAAACACAAGTGTATGCATTATATCAGACACAATCAGGCTGTCATTAATGAGAACAGTTTGATCCATTGTTGTGCAATGACTAGACAAAATTTCACTTGTTGTCATAACAAAATGCATTAATTATAAAACACACTTGAGTTAATTGTATTTTATTAATTTTGCACGGCTGTAAAGTTAACAATTGCAATAATACGTACTAAATCATTTGCATTAATAGTAAACAAAATTATTTATTGCAGGAATTTTAGAAGCAAGAAATTGGCTAAAATTTATTGTTTATTTATTTATGTCACAGGGAACTAGACAAAAAAAAAACAGCAATAAACAATGCAAAATTACAATTGCAACTGATGTTTTTGTGAACATTTTTTTGTTTTGTTTCTCAGGAAATGCGCAATAATAATTGTAATTGCTTTTTATTATCGGGTATTGCATGTTTATTTTAAATTAACTTATCAAGCTGTTGAGCAACACTGCATTTGCATCGATATCAAGTCGAAATATTATTATTATTGCTGCTGCTGATAAGAAAACAAAACGAAAGAGGAAAAGCAGAAACAAATGAAAAAGAGAACAGAAAACTGTAGAGTTGTAAGTGTGTCAACTTTATGTATTATAAGTTCTGCCTCAATCTCTGGGCTAATGAACTTTATGCTGCCTGGAGCTGTCTAATCAACTAATCAAATGCAAAGCCGCCGGCAAATAGTATGCATTAATAAATATAAATAATAATAAAAATAATAAATCAGCTGGCAACAGCGCTAAATTGATATCTATTTTACTTCAATTTGCAGCGGAATTAACATATAAAGAGCAGCAAAAACTATGCAAACAACAAATTGGCTTTTAATTTGTATGCGTAACTTAGACTTTTTTATGCACTGTATTTGTATTTATTTTATTGTCATTTATTTTGTCAATTCATTCAAATTCAAATTCATTTTTTGCTGACTCAGGCAGCATGTTTGTGTAACAAAAACATGAAATTAAATTGATTTAATGAGCATTTAAAGTGTGTACATTTTATGTATATGTAGATATTTATTTGCTTAATTCATTTAATGCCACAAATATTATTTAAGACTCATTGAGCGCAAATTGAATTTGCTGTTTGTTTTGTTTTCATAATTTGTATGCTAATTGTGTTTTTATGCTTTCACTTTTTACCACTCTCAATTGTTGTTTGTTGTTAGAATTTTTGCTATTTGAAATTCTTTCCGCAATATTCGTGCCGCGATCTGCACGCCAAACACGCGTCCCATCGACTGATCAGTCCAGTCACTGTCGGCATTTGTTCCGAGCACTACCCAAAAAACTCGAATACGAAACCCCCCATACACTACACTCCAGCTCCCCCTCAACCGACGCCTTTTCACACGATTATGCAGTCCATTTCCATACTGCAGCCGAGTGTTCTACGTACGGCAAAGTCAACTGTTTTATCAGCGTATGATAAAAACACAATGCTTACACTTTTAAAACTGTAAAATGACGCTCTTTGTAGGAACAGACGGACTGACAGAGAGAGAGAGAGAGAGAGAGAGAGAGAGAGAAAGAGAGAGAGAGAAAGACAGAAACGGCGGGAGAGCAAAAGAGCGTAAGCTGTAGAAGAGTCGAGTACAGTGCTGCCAGAAATAGCTAGATTTGTAATATAAAATATCTACCGCTAGCTTTAAAAAATTAAAAATATAAATTAAAAATGCCCAAAATAATGAAATAAAAATTTAATCAAAATAAATTATAAATTACTAATAAATTCTATATTAATAAGCAAATTATCTGTTGCATATCTTGGCTGTTTCGATCGGATAACGTAATGCACAAATCAAAATTTTAAAACACTTGCACTAACTTAACAGAACTATTTAGTACCTTTTTTAGTGTACAGACTTTAAAAATAATAACATAATTTCAAATAAATACATAATAAGCAAAAATGGAATTCTGAAACCCGCCAAATTGACAACGCTGGCCGTTTAGCAGAGGAGAAGAGTGAGAGTGAGAACAGCAAGTGGGAACACTTTCCCTTTTCAATGTCAACACCCGATGTCTGTTGCCTCGTTTGCTCTATATAAATGTCAAATTCTCTCAATAAGCATATTATTTTGTTCAATTGTTTACATTCGCATTGATATCTGCTTAATATTATTATTTAAATAATTACCGTATCTGTTGAACATTTGTTTTTATTAATGATCTTGCACTTGAAACGCGTCGGGGGATTTTCGCAATTGCACAATGATTTTTGGCCTGGGAAATTTTAAGCTAATTTTGTTTTATATGTTTTGTATTTTTGTTTTTTGTACTTTGTGTATTTGCCTTTTAAACTGTGGCCAAAAATAGCAATCAGTTGAAACGTTAATTATCGCAACACGCTGAATTTATATCTGAGTTCTGTAAACACAATTTAGCATTTCGCAAATTTAGAAATTGTTGAAATCGCTGCAAGTGTTTGAAATATGAAAGTGCGTCAGTCCAAATGCCACACACGCAGCAGCGACATCTGTTTAGAATTATAAAATTCTATATTTTTTGGAATATTTGAAAAGCAATCAAATTTTAATTGTACCATGTTTGCAAAACATTTATGAAATGCTGCTTGCCTTTGTCTTGTGGTTATGATGGAATTATAGGGTTTTTTTTTGGCAAAGAAGTCGTTTGCTTTTCAGCAGTTGGAACTCATATTTCATCAAGACAATGCAAATATTTAAAATATGCAGCTGCACACACTCGTTCCAATGGAAAGACTAACAAGACTCTACGTGTGCAATGCCAAAAAGTCATAAATAAATTCACAACAGCATCGAAATGCAAATTTCTAAGGCAAATACTCGAGCTGCTCTTTCTCCCGTATCTCTTGGCAAGTAATATTGGCCTGTGTGTGAGCCAGGATTAGACAGGCTTAAATGAATTTATGGCATGTGCTAATCTAAGTGGGGTTTTCACAGGCAATCACAAAAGTATACACACCATGTGAAAGGGTCAGAGTCAGGCCATAAAGCCAAAACATTACGCATCATAAGGAAACCGAGTAACAGAGGCAATTCGAAAGATTAAAAACTAACCTTGTTGACAGTTGCAGAAAGATAGTAAAACGAATAATTAATGCTGCTGCTGCTGCCAGGCGTGTTAAATCATTGTCACAGTTCAAACACAATAAACCTGGCAAAAAGCATGTCAAGTATTAGGAAAAACAAGAAAATTCACTTGCTTTTCTTAGAACTTAAACATCGAGAAATTTAAGCATTCCGGGCCAATTAAATTGTAAATGTGTTACAGTACATCAGTTGTTTACACGCAAGTCTTGTAAACAACTCATTTTACACAACGTCTAAATATAGACGCCTATAATTAGACAAATTTAACTAGGCAAAAATGTATAGACTACTATTAAGTTTGTACCTAAATTTCAGATGAAAATATAATATTAATTTGTGGAATGCAATTTTTAATTTAATTATCTCCTTATTGGAAACAACAACAAACGAGTTTCAAATTGTCTGAAAATAAACTAACTTTAAAATATAAATGTATTACAAATATTAAAAGAATATGTAATGTTCATGCTTTGACCATTAAGATTAAATAACCAACAGCTAAAGCTTTATTTAAACTTAATCATTTAAATAAATAGTGTTACAATCTTGGTCTTTGAAACCGCAAAACAAAGAAAAGTTATTTGCTTCTGAGAATTGCAATGTATTATGATTCATTCAAAGAATGCAATTCATTTATAAGTTATGAATATGAATCACTAAAATGCTTACATAATACAGTATAATGTCGATAATTGTGCATCCATATTTTCCACAAAAAATGCTGCAATTATCTGCAATTTAATACTCAATTTAAATTATATAATTATTAATTGGATAATATATTCTAGTTTATTTTCAATTAAACTGGCTGTGCAATTAAATATAGCTACAATTATCAACACTGTATTCACATTATTTATAGAAGAAGAAATTTAAATATAACATCCGTTGTTACTTTTCGATTTGCAGTTGAATATATTTTAGCTCTCACATAATATACATTTTCTAGCGATTTAGCCAATATTTCAACAAACAATTTGTTTATAATTATATTGTATCTTTCAAGCCACTGGGTGGTAAACAGATTATCTTCGCATTGCACATAAATCTTGCAGATATTTCTGCCCACCTGCGGATGCTGGGGCTAGACTTTCCAGCCAAATGTCAAAATGTATAATATCAGCATTAACTTACGTAACCAAAATGATATTCAAGGCAATATCAGCATACCAGGGCTGCACATAAATCAGTTTAGCATTGGCCCAAGGTTGGGCAGACGATGCAAATTGCACAAATGATGTTGGCAGAAATGTTTACGCAACTAATTTTCGGCTCCTTGAATGCTGGGAGCATAAACAAAGCCAGCAAATAGTACGAAAATGTTGTTAGCCCATATACAACAATTAGTGCACGCAGCAGGCAGCAATTGAAAGGGAGCAACGTTGCTGTTGTTGCTATGTATTGACTAAATTCAACCAAATTTGCAAATTGCAAAATTTTCTAGCTATTGACTATGGCAGTTTGGTCTATTAGAAATGGGCTGTGGGCGTAGGATTAAATGCCACGCCCCTTGCGCTTTGTGCCGTGTCAAAAACAGGTCGAGGGCACAAGTTGATTATGCGTTGTTTTGGCACTTAATGTAATGAAATATGTACAATACCATTAAGCGGCAGCCAACAACGGGGCGTGGCAGCAACATCGCATTACGCATACGTCGTGTACGTCAGGCTGCAACTACAACGGCAACAGCAACAGCAACTAAGTAAGTACGCAGTAAATCAAAGTTTTGCTGCAGCTTTTGATAACATGGAAATAAAACTACAAATCCCAAATGTAAATTGCATTTCTTTCAACATGTTTTCTTCACATTTTATACGCTTTCGCTTCTGGCTGCTGCAACCATGTGAAAAGTTTTTGCTTCACTTTATTCGGTTGTAAGTTTTTATTTTGTAATATGCACAACGTATCGCAGTTTGCCAGCAGTTTAAGCTGCAGTTGCAGTAATTGACTGACTGAAAAACAGCACAAACTGGCAATATGAACTTCGCAAAATGCAAAAAATTGTTGGTAAATAAAAACATGCAAATCAATAAAAAATGGCATTTAAATAAATGAAAGCTGAACTGTTATTTTTATCTATTTACGCAGGCATTTTTTAATGGCATGTGTTGCAAATTTGATGCGTTCTTAATATGCTTTGATTTGGATTTATTTTTATTTTGTTTTGTATTTTTTATTTTGTTTTTTTGTGTCAAAGTATAAAGCAGCAATTTAAAGCGCTTGAGGCGTGTTAAGTAATTGCACTTCTAAAAGAGTTATTAATTAAACTGATTATATTGCTGTTTTAACAGGCTGCTTGTTCAATGAATTTCTACGTATTTTTGTTGTTTGTTAATAAACTGAGAAGAGCGAGATAGAGCACAGAGAGAAAGAGAGGGCAGCATTGCGCTCTGCACAATAGGCAATTAGCATGCAAAACAAGTGCTGGCAATAAATGAACAGCTTACAGACACACACACAAAGGCAAGCCTGGCATAAATATTACACACACACACATACTCTATTGTAGTTGTGTGTGTGTTTGTATTTGCATATTTGTGCTTCTTATTTAGAGACAACAACTAGTAATATGAGCACAACAACTGCACATGCATCGCCAGCTGCAGCACTCGCGGCTCTCCAAAATGTATGCAACATTATGCGGCATGTGTGCTAAACAGTCATGAATATCAAGCAGACGCCGCACACAACAAACCAACAAACATTTACACAACACACAATACACACACTCAATACACACACACACCTCTTTTCCAGATAGATTCTTTGCATGCGTAATGCATGCGACGAGCTACCAAAATTGCACTGGCCTAAGAGACTCAGGGAGAGCGAGTTGTAGAGTTGTAGAGAGCAGTGTTGCCAATTTTCTACCAGAAAAAATTCGGAAAATTGTAAAAAGCGAAAACAAAAATATACAAATATAAAAATTTGCAAAAAACCCACAATGGTATTCTTAAATTAAAGTTGTTAAAAGTTGGCAAATATAGATCAAACTAATACCAAACTAAGGCCTATGATGGTAGCTTATTTCAGTATAAATTTTATACAATTTAAGAAAAAGCTGAAAAAAAGTTAAATATTTTTTTTAAAAATATCCAAAAATTTCCGCTTTACGCAATTTTTTTATTTCTAAGGCCAAAAACATAAAATTCCGCAGTTTCTCAAAATTTCAAGCAAATGCTCTTCAACAATAGTCAGATCTGGCTACTAAAAAGTGGATTTAGCAACAGTGTTAGAAAGAGCGGAGAAGTGAGAGAGAGCGGTGAAGAATGAGAGAGCGCTAGGGAGCGCGTGAGCTAGAAGCAAACTTAAATTTTTGACTTTTTGGCAGAATAACGCGTCCGCGGTGGCAAATGCAGCGAACTGTGCGCAATTCCCCAGTATTTCCGCAGTGCACTTCCGACTGGCATTTGCATACGCCCCCCTCTCTCCTTTCTCTCTCACTCTGTCTTTCTCTCTCTCTCCGTCAGTCTCTCTTCCTACCTCTCTCTCTACTCTTCGCTCCTCTCTTTGTCTCTAACTGTCAGCTACATAGATCATGCATTGGTAATTTGCATGGCATTCGCAAATACAAATGCAAATGCAACTGCTGCCACTGCCTGCTGCTGCTGCTGCGGCTTCATCTAGCCCTCCTGTCCCTCTGGGCCTAAACAATTGCCCCTTGGCTCCTCGCTAGTCCACTGGCCACGTTGTTTACCAAACATTCATCAAACTCACATTGATTTGTCAACGGCAGCTGACAAAGCCCCTGCCATGCCAGTTATTTGACAATCACCTTGCTGACAGGCTAACAGCGGCTTATTACAGCTCGAACAGCTAGGATAGCTGTTGATCAGTCGGACGCTGCCTTAAATAAAAGTCAGGATATACTTAATTGTATAAATATATAGATTTATCTAGATTTCTCATATAAAAATTCCCAATAATTGGGTTGATAAAAGTTGTAGAAGTTGCACTAATTTGGCGCTAGAACAGCTAGGATAAATGTGGTTCAGTCGGACGCTACCTCAAGTAAAATGGCTAGCTTTTGCAAAAAATATATACGTTTAATAAGAAAATTAATAAACAAACTGCTGATCAGTCGAACGCATCCTAACATTTAAATAAGTAGCATTGATAGGTGTAGTATTAAGACAATATCTGCTACGCATGGCGCTGCGTTAAAATCTAAAATTAATAACGAAAATTGGCTTTTCAAAATGCCGTGCATGCGCTAATTGCTCAGCCTCATGCTGACACGCCCTCCCTGACCCCTCCGCACGCCCAACTATCATACATATAAGGTATATTTATATGGCCTGGCGCATATGTATAATATACTGATGTGTATATAAGGCAGGCAAGCGTGAGGAAGGCACGCTTCTGCTTCGCTGCATTCACAACACTCACAACACTCACGAATACTCGTGAATACTCGCGCACACACTCACTCGGCGGCTGCGAAACATTCACGTATGAGTTCATGCAGAAGCCCAGACAGCGTGTATTTAGTTTAACAGCTTGCCGGGCGACGACATGCGACACTGACACGACAAGTGTTAATCTGCCACGCCCAAAACGCCCATCCGCCTTCACACACACACACACACTCATTGAACTAACAAGCGATAGCTGGCAAGTGCCAAGCGGTTTTGCCTTTTATACCCTGTACCAACATAAAAAGGATAAAAACAGGGTATAAACTTTTATTACTACTTTTTCAATGGTTACAGGGTATAATAAAAACGTTGTAGAAATGTATGTAAAATGAAGAATAAAGCGTGGTCGTATATATATTATTTTCAGAATTTTTTAAGGCAAGGTGCATCCGACTAATCCGCTACTTCCGTACGGGTTGCAAATAAAATAATGTTAAAACATTTGTACCATGCCAAACTAACTGAAACTTTGCTGCGCCCTAACACGCTTAACACACACACACACTCACACACATACACACGCACACATACACGCACACACACATTGCACTTGAAAATCTCATTTCTTGCTCGCCTCGCAGTCGTAACTGCATAAAAAGTTTTTAATCAAATTTTTCAATTTAGTTTCGTGAGCCGTTAATTAAAAATGGCAAATTTGTTAGTGAGTTTAAGTGTGTATGTGTGTGTGTGTGTGTGTGTGTGTTGGTTGTGTATGTGTTACAGCTTTTGTGTATGTGTTAGTTTGACGTTTTCAAGCAACTTGTCTGCTCTGCTTAAAACGTTTTATTTAATTTGCCTTTTGCCACTTAAAATGTTACGCATACGCAGCGTTGCCTCTGCAACATTTCTAGTTTTAATTTGCAAATTCTTGCTGCAAACAAGTTGCTGTGTCTGTTGTTACTGCTATTGCTGCTTCACCCGCTGCTGTTGTTGTTGTTGCTGTTGTTGTTGTTGTTGCCTCTGCCCTTTTCTAATTGGCTGTTAATGTTTTGATGGCCACACATAAAACTCCAACTCTGCAGCATGTGCTCGTGATTCGTGATTCGTGATAAGGCGTGATTGCTCATTTAATTAGCCAAAAGCACAGCAGACAGCATTAAGCATTGTAACGCCTATGAATTTATTTGAGAAAGAGCAAGTGAGAGTCCAAAAAAGGGGAGAGAGATAGAGGCTATAGCTCTTAGAATAATTACACACTTGCCCGACAAATATAAGTAATTATATAGTAAACTGATTTCCATTCTAGGCACGTAACGACTTCTAGTTCAGGTGAAATTGAAGGAATGTTTTATAAACATATATTTAAATTACTTAGACCAGAGAAAGAATATAAATTAACTCTACTGATAAATTAATTTGATAGGATATTAGTGCAAAATATTATATCAAATAAATTTATGGTTAAAACGATTTTTTATAAATTAATTTATTTAATGTGAATGCCTTTAAATAAGTTAAATAAAAAACAAATATTTAGCAAAAAAAAAAAAACAATACAAAAATTAAATATTCAATTAAATATTGTATGTAGTAAATTTAAGCTTAAATATTCAGAATAATATATTAAATAATATAAAAAATAAAGTTACTTTGCATTATAAATATTTATAAATAAAGAAAACCTAAAGCGATGGTGCAAAATCGTCCCCTTATTTTTTTTTACTTCTGTCTAATTAAAAAGTTGTTTTGCTTCACTTTTTGCAGTTAATTTCTGTCTTAGTTTGCTGCCAGATTGCAGCTGCCATTAAGTTATTTGTGTAGTACTCCCCAGTCGAAAGCTATACCACATCA
Organism: Hypselothyrea guttata; assembly: GCA_035045125.1. Classification (NCBI taxonomy): domain Eukaryota; kingdom Metazoa; phylum Arthropoda; class Insecta; order Diptera; family Drosophilidae; genus Hypselothyrea; species Hypselothyrea guttata. Next base: position 276,305 of record JAWNNJ010001722.1, on the reverse strand, counting down.
AATCCATCATTATGGCGGCTCTCCTGGGGTTTAAGCTAGGGTCATTACCAGCAGACCGAAGCCAATCTAAGTATTTATTACATTTGCTGGGCCAGGGCAATGACTGCCAAAATCCAAGAGAACAAGACTCCACAGTGCTGGCGCATTGGCGTGTAAATAAAAGTAATTTAATGCTAATTAAAAGCTCATGCTTAGACTCAGACACTGAGTCAGAGAGACAGACTGACGAACCCAGTGGGAATGGGTACAGTTGTGCTCATGAAGTGTGTGTAATATATTTTATACTAATGGCTTTTAATTGGCCTAGCTGCTGCCGGTTGTTTAGTTATTTATCATAATAGTTGTAATATGCGCAAATTAATTCAGTGCAGAGCAAAAACTCAACTCCAGCTCAGTTGGCAGGGCTTCAGTGCACTTCATATACCAATTAGCCAAGTTGAAAACAGCAACAGTAACCATAATGATAATAACAACAACAACAACAACAACTATAACAACAACTACTAAAACAACTAAAAAGGAGGGAGTAGAGGGATGGGCGGGGCAAGTCAACTCGCACAGGCCACACCTAAAAGCATTCTACAATTTTCTTGCCACACAAAAACTGCAAATTAAGTTGTAAAAACACTCGACTTGGCCATTGTGCTGTGCTTGTATTTTGCTTTTATTGTATAGTATTATTTTTATTTTTATTTATTTTTTTTGTTATTTGTATTGTTCTTATTCTGAAAAGTGGGAAAGTGGGAGGCGTGGTCGCGTCTGGCGCAATAAAAGTGTTGCGAACAAGAGTCATAAAAAGCAGCGTCCACTGCCAGACAAGCAGAAGAAATGAAACACAATTGACAGCCCAAAGGACCCTACGAAAATAAAGAACTTCAACGAGCAGCAAGAGAAGCAGCAGAAACAGCAGAATTCATGTGAAATATATTGAGACGTTTATTGTGTTCAACATGCAAAACAGACGAGAATATTGCCAATAAAATGTTAATGAACATCAGGCATCAACTTAACTAATTGGCGTAAATATTGCGGTTTAATTGTAGTTAAAGTTGGGCTCAATAAGTAAGGGTATTCATTGCGCAGAGTTTTCATTTCATTTTAATCTGTTTGAACTTTTAAAAAGGATTGACTTCAACATGATAAGCTTGCAGCTCTTTTTATTGAATATAAACTTTAAATGTATGTCGGAAAATCCAGCACATTTAAACTCTTTGCTCATGTTTTCATTGCTTAGTTCAAAATTTTAGTAAGTTAAATTGAATCTATCAAAATCGGTAAATAATTAAAAGAGATATGATGCATTAAAGTTCTGCTTCTCTGATATTAAAATATATATAATTTAAAAACATTTAAACATTTTAAATATGTTGCATACAATTTATGTTCTGTTATTATTTTCATAATATTTTCTCAAATCTACAAAAAATCTCGCTTATGAATAACAGAACTACTTTCTGCACTTTCAGACAGCGAAATGACAAGCACTGAATAGCGTAGATGACAAAATATAAAGTAGTTTTGAGTGCAGCAAAAGTTTCTTATCACAATGGCAGGCTAGAAAAACAACAGAAGGGGCAGCAGGCGCTCTGAAAGCATGAGGAATACTTCTACCCACTAACTGGTATTATAAGCAGTTGAAAATATGCAAAGCGTTGGGAGTACAAGACATAAGAAAAGGCAGGCACAGTGTTTAATGAAAGTTCCTGTACCACAGAGCTAAGAAACTATGAAAATGAAAATAGCATGAGGCAAAACAACAAGTGGAAATGTGGCTGGCATGGAAAGTGTTGCATAGTTTTTTGGGAAAATGCACAGAGACGGACAGCCTACTTATATATACGTATATGTATACATATTTAAGCTGGCTGCAACATCAGCTAGTACAAGTTTTTGAGCTGTACTATATACTATTTGCTTTATGCTGTCGAAAAAGAAAAGAAAATGAAGGCAAAACATTTGCCCGGCACAACAAGAACTGAGCTGCGTAAGCTGCAAGAATATCAACATGAAAACTGCAAGAATGCCCACCGCAGTCGTTTGATGAAGTTGTTGCAAGTTGTAAGTTGCAAGTTGTTGTTTTTTTTTGCCTTGCGGCGGGCCCTGGCTGGGTGTTAAGTTGCGTTTTGACGTTGCAAATGAATTTAGAAGTCTTATTTAACAAGTACTTGCACCATGGCCAGGCTTTTTATCGACAGCTGGTTGAAAGTGAAAGTGAAAGTTGCTATTTGCATACGCTCTTATTGCTGTGCTTTTTGTTGCTATTGCTGCCACTTGTTGTGGCTGTTGTTGCATGTTCGCCGTTTTATGGGAAAACTTTTCGCAAGCGCTTCAAATTTTGCAAATATTTGCCGATTTTTACGCACTCAGAGAAAAATATCCAGTTATTCGTGCTTTAACTTTGGACTTTCCAATATGATTTGAAATGTAAATATTATATATTATATATAGAATGTCTAAAAAAAATTAAAATTAAATTATTAATACAATATTCCTCAGCAAATAGTTTCATTATACTTTTTTGACATATTTTTTTTTTATATTTCAAAATAAAGAAGATATTAAGAAGATATTATACTTTAAAGTTTGTGTTATATATGTAAGAGAAACATGCATATTTAAATCTTCTTATGCATTCTTAAGTTAAAGTATAAATTATGTATTTTACGATACAGTCAAAAATTTGAATAAATTATTTTAAATAAATTGTTCTACGATATTGATCTCTCTGTGCGTGTTTTTCCTCTAGGTGTAACTGAAATTTAACACAAATGCCTGCAGAGACTAAAACAATTGAGATCCCAGTTCTAATCTCAGCTTTTGAAATACTTTATTAATACATCTTTAGCCACAATTTATGAAATTCGTTGCTCAAGTCGAGGTTCTTTATTAAAGCTGCAACCGGAAGTGTTCTCAGTACTGCACGCAACATTTACATGCTCAACCGCAAAGTAAAGTGCTGTACAACAACAAAAAAATCATCCATAAATTTGCGCTTTTTTGTGCTTCTTCTTCTTTGGCGAGGCAGTTACTAATTAAAACAAGTCACGTACATTTTAAATTAAAAGCAGCAGGGCACAAAGCAGCCAAGCGGCCAACATTTGCGCTGACCACAAAAACTACGAGCGCCAAAGCAACTTTTCAGTTTGCTACCAAAAATTCAAATAGGGCCAACAGTCACGCAGCCCGAACTCAACTCGACGCCCCCACAGGGGGCGTGGGCATCCACATAAATCGACAGGCATGTCATACGCAGCTTTAATTATAAATGCCACAATAATTGAACGATGAAACGTGGCCAAGTTGCCTTTGGTTTGCTGCCAAAACTCCTAGACAACTTGACGAAAGTCAAAACGCATTAAATTTGGCCCAAACTCTGCACTCCCACTACGACTCTTGTGGTTGCCCCCTAGGCATAATGGATTTCCCAAACTATCAAATCTTGGCCGACAATAATTACAGACAAGGTAGCATAACTATAAACTGAATTCCATTTCATCTTTGCAAATAATGAGCCGTCTCTCTGCGGTGGGTCAATGTGCAGCTGTGTGTAGGTGTGTGTGTGTGTGTGTGTGTGTATCTGTGTTTGTCAACCACTAACTGGAAGTTCACAAACTCAAGCTTCAACCACATCCGACATGCCCAAATAACCACGTGCTTTATGTGCTACAGCCAACCACAGACACAGCTGCTGTGAGCCCTGTGCGTGTTTCCTGTGATTGAATCAGGCTTAGACTGTTTGGCATTGTTTGGCTAATTATGTGCAGCAGCTATTAAATTTCCAGCAGAGAAATGTTTCAATTAAAAGCTTTTAAAGCATAAGCGCAAAGTAAACTTAAGGTAAATAAATATTGTAAAATTTAAACAAATTGTGAAGAGAGTAAAAAGTGCTTAGAAAATATTTAACTCAAATTTGTATTTTAAAATATTAATAATAGGACAAGCAAGATTATAGTAAAGATATTTGGCTATTAAATTACCAGCAGAGAAATGTTATAATTAAAAGCTTTGAAAGTGTAATGGCAGAGTAAACTTAAGGTATAATAAATAAATATTGTAAAATTTAAACAAATTGTGAAGAGAGTGCAAAATGCTTAGAAAATATTTGGCTTAAATTTGTATTTTAAAATATTATCATTGAGCTTGAAAAAATGTATCTACTAAATTTCTAGCAGAGAAATGTTATTTTTAAAAAGCTTTCAAGGTGCAGGAGCAACGCAAAGAAAATTAATATTGCAAAATAAATAATCAGTTAATGGAGCAAAAACTGTTTTCTGCAGTAAGTTATAAAGTATTTGCCTTAAAATTTGATTTCAAAATACAATACGAATATAACAAACAAGAGATAGTAGTATAGATATTGAGTTAAATAAATGTTTTCTAACAGATAAAACTTATAATTAAAAGCGTTTTAATTAATCCATAACAAAATTTTCTATAATTTCTTTAACTACATAATAAATATTCTTGCTACGATACTTGCATATTTAGCACAAATAAATGTCATAATTAATTTAAACTATTTGTGCTCAGATTATGGGCAGCAAACTCTGCCCAGCTGTAGGCTAAGATGGCTGCTGCCATGTTTGCCAATTAGCTTGCAGGAATTAAATATAAATAACAGCAAGCTGACCCGTCTGGCACCTTGAAAAAAAATACAAAAGAAGAAGCAGAAACAAAGAAGCAGGAAAAGAAAAGAAAACAAAGCCGTCTGAGCCATATCCGACTAGGTATACGAATTTAGCAGCTGCTTGAGCAAACCTGGTGCCTTCGTGGCATTAAATATAAATTAGGGCATGGCAGTCGAAAGGCAGCAGAAAGGTCAAAGGCAAAGGCGAAGGCAAGGGCGAAGGCGAAGGCGAAGGCGAAGGCAATGGCAAGTACAAAGGCCTTGCATGCAAATGCTGCCATTGTTGCTGCCTGTGCTTTTGACAGCCGAAAGGATAATAATATTGATTGAGGGCTGGGCAGGGGGAGAGGGAGCGAAGAGGGGAGGGGAGTAGAGGTTGTTTAGATAGGTGTAGCTGAGCTCTGTTTACATTTTGTTTGTTTGTCGGTCAAGTTGCCAGGACAACGACATTGAGACATGGCCTTTTGTCTCTCTTTGCGCCCACTCCACAAATACAGATACAAATACAGATATGTAGGTGTATGGGTGTGTGTGCTATGCGTGTGTGTGTGTATCTGTGTGCGCCTGTTCTAATGACTTTTTAATTGAAGCACAAAATTCAATGAATAAACAAGAGATAGTAGTTGCTCAAAGAGCCAAAACCTTTTGTATTTGTCTTGTGCCTTGCATTGCGCAAAGCGCTTGGGAAAACACGCAAAACTTTCCTTCAGAGAGGAAAAGGAAATTTTCTAATTGACTTCAACTTTGAGGGCCATTATGAATATGGAATATGCCAAAGTTAGACTGCTCCCATGTTTGTCTTAGAGACATGAAATTAAACTAATTACGAATTGCGTCATCGATCGCTTGGTAATATAATAAAAATCTATTTTCAAAAGTTATTTTTGTTAGATAGACGCCTGGAATTTAATAAAGAATTTATGGGGCAATTTAAAGTGAATCTAAAACGTTAGTTGAAACTTTTTGTCGGCTATAACAAACATAATTATTTAAGTGATTGGAAATTACAGACAATAAAATAAACTTCAGCTTTCTCTTAGCTATGCTTTAGCTGAAAGAATATTTTTGAATTTATTGATTTTTGTATTTTGTAAGGCAATAATTTTAATAATAATTTAAATAAATTTGTAAAATAAATTAGCGTTGATTTACGAATGCAAATGTTGAAACTTTAAATCGTATAAAATAATAAGAAATTCCAATCGAAAGATTGATTTGCATTTACTGTTGATTGCCCTCAACAATAAACTCTAGATATTTATTTTGCAATAATAATAACAGCAATCGAGCTTGAGACAAACTGCTCAAAAGGATTTAATTACTTATGCCATATGTGTTTTGAATTTGTTATAATAACTCTTCAGCCACAGAATAATAATGGCATTTAGAAGAAGAATAACAAATGTTCTATTACCAATGTCCTTCAATTATATTTGATTTACAGTTGGCAAAATGCAAAATTTTATTTGGCAGCAATTCCGTCCGTCTCTCTATCGATTAGTATGACTATGAAATTTCGGGTTTAGCCTCATAAATATGCAAAACATTCACACAGTTATCCATCAGTCAAATGTGAGAAACAACAAGTGGCAAATGCAGCATTTTGGTTGGCATTTGATAGCATTTAAGGTCATAAATTAAATATGTTTGAATTGAAAAAGTCAAAATAGTATTTTCCAGCTGCTTAGCCAGGCTATTAAAAGTTGTAGGCTCCCACATAAATAACTACAAGTGGAACATCAGAACTGGCAGTTAAGGTCAAGTTGGATATGATATAAATAAAATATTTATAAAATATAATATTGATTATATAACTAGAAAAAATTTAGCTATGAATAAAATACATATTTATAATATATAATAACCAAAATTATCCTAGTTTAGTTCGCACAGTAACTGTCAGTTTACATTTCCAACTTTCAAATGCTGTAATGGAATTATATTTGATTATCACAGAGCACGTGCGAAAAATGCTGGCGCTAACTGTTGTTAACTTTTGTAGAGCTGCGAATTGCAATAAAATGGCACATGATGCGACAAATGAAATAAAAAACTAATTTCGAGTGGAAACAGCACACGTTATGAGCGAGTCAGGGAGTCGGAAAGTTTATTATTAATTAAGCAAATTGCGTCAAGTAGATATGAGCAAATACTCGCTTATAGTGCCAGCAATAAGTCTACGTACATGCTGGTAACAGGCAATTGTTAGGGTATGGGAAAAACTTCCATTTTAACGAGCTAAAGACTATGTTTGGGCTTAAGTTGGCCATGTGCGCCTAGAAGCAGGCTAGGGGAAACTTTGGGTGCCGTGTTTATGTCCATTCATTATGCAAAAAGCCAAACAGTAGGGGCAGGCAACGAGGCGCATAGTTATGGCGTCCATAAAGTAAAGCGCACAACTTTATTTTTTGTTGGCCGCTCGCTTTTTCACTATTTTCCACTCGAATGTTTGCAGCCAGCCCATTTCTAGTCGACGTTCTAGGTTGTTTTGGGTGTAAGGTGCAGGGTGCTGGGGTTGCCCGGGGTTCAGGCTGCTTCATTACCCTAATGAACTTGAAAAAGTATCGGGTGTACAAAGACACAGAAGAGAGTCCAAACAGGCGCCCCACTTGCAAGACAATCAGCAGGTGCTGCCACCTGAAAACAGTGCTGCCAGAGTTTCGGTGGCTGAAATTAAAAAGTAAGCAGCTGAAAATTGCTTAAAATAAAACAGAATTGAACCTAAATTAGCAACTAGTTTTTTAATGGTGAATTCACATATAAGCTTAACTTTTATTTTCAACGTACATTTTTAAAATTTTTTATTTTAATTGTAAGTTAAATTAAAATAATTTTTTAGTCTATGTGTGTTAAGAATTATTCTTTAATTTATTGATCTATATGATATATCGATATTACAAATCTATATTTCTCTATAATCTATATAAATATATTTAACGAGTGAACGAAGTTTGAAGTTTAAAGTAGTTTATTATTACTAATTACTAAACTAATTTATTATTATTATTTTATTATTAAACGACTAAATTAAATATTAAATTTTATATGTCGATGGCTTTGCGAACCATTATTACATTATCGAAATTTGTACTGCTAAATAAAAACAGAGTCGAAAAAGCAAATGACTAAAATTTGCTGAAGAAAAATTAAGAAAAAGTGGCAAAATCTAGTCACAAAATGTCCAAAGCGGCAGCACTGACATCCCTCCTCTCTCCTCTCTCTCTCTCTCTCTCTATCTTCACTTCTTCCATCTCTTGGCTGTTGGTAACTTTAGCAAGTAGCCAAGACCCAGCAGATTTGCGTATAATGAGGTCATAGTAACAAGTGTTGACTTTAATTAGTGCAACGCTCTCAAACGCTGTCTCTATCACACACAGTCTCCCTCTCTCTCTCTCTCTCTCTCTCTATTTCTCTCTCTCTTTCCGTTATCTTTTTTTGAATATAAGCCAAATGAGGCTACCGAGCCATGTGATGTAGCCCGCGCTACAAATTATGCGTTAATTGTGGCTGCCGAAACACATTCAGCGTGTTTTCATGATTATTTGCGCGCTTTAAATTCGCTTTGAAATATCCACGTGATAAAAGCCAATGATGTTATTAAAATTTAATATTATTTTATTACCAACGGCAATTGGGCTGAAATTGATTTGCAAAATGTATATGCGCATGATTTAATCGGATTACATTTCATTATCATTACTTTTGATTAAATTTTTAGCGCTGTCCGGCCAAATGAACTGGAATGGCCAAAAGCAAATAATACTGCAAGTATTGGTAATATTACAGAGATTACCGCCAGGTTGCCAGGTTATTAAGCGCATTATTTGGTGTATATTTTATATTGCAGAGATAACATGGCGTATGATTAATGCGCGCGACCTTCAAGCAGCAGAAATATCTAACAAAAATTTAGAAATATGAAAGTTTAAGTGAGGGAAAAATCCTATATAAAATATATGCAGGAACTAGCAGCACGCACATGGCAATAACAATGAATCCAAGTCAGCCAAATGCCTATTTATATGCGTAGAAAATGGCACAAGGTATCGGAGAGGGGGTTTAAGTGCGAGTACCAGCGGCATTTGTTATTTTATTGACATGTTTCAGTGGCACAAGTCTAGTCTACTATATGTGTATGTGCTTTCCCTATATGGAAATACGCCTGGCATTGAAATTTCCCTTTGCCCATGCCTAGAAAACCCTAGTCGTGTGTGTTCGCGGTCTTAAAATGCGCCATAAAATTGATAAAATCAGTTGATTGTAAAAATTGATAAATTGAAATTGATTGAGGCAGCGACTTGAAGGCAAACCGAATGGCTTTGATGCCCGCAGACATACATTTTGCGAAAAATGGCACAGCAGAGACACATCGAAGGACAGACAGAGATAGAAAATGAGTTTGGTGGCACACACAAATGACATTAGAGCACACAGAAGCGAAACCAATAACTGAAGCTCTCTGTTTTGATACATTTAATTGACAAACGCATAGATCTTCCCAATGTGCTTACATATGTCTGCACGAAGTGTAATGTATTTCTCTGCAGTAACAGAAACTCATTATCCTAAACAGCTGAGCTCGTAACAAATGTGGAAAAGTAAAATGCCCTCACTTCCGCCTCATTTTCGCAATGATGTTTCTCGTTTCCGCTTCAAGTGACAATTATTTCACATTTTGAGGTTAGCTTTGAGTGCAATTTCAATGTGTATCGAGTTGTATTTGAATGTATTTGAATGTCTATAATTTGTTTATTTATTATTTATTTATTGGATTTGAAATTCTGAACACTACAAGTACGTACGCCCTTTGGTATGCAACAGATAATATGCATTCAGCACTTTTGCTCCAAAAACTAAAATCATTGACCCAAATTTAATTGGTTTGATGTTCTCGATAGATAATAAATGTATCTAATAATTATTCTAACAGAGTATTTACCTTCGACCAATATATAGAAAGTTATAGCTCAGTTTCTGAGATAGTTGTGCTTATCACATAATCACAATATTTTCAAAAACATGTTCATACTTCTTATATTAAAAATCCTAGTAAATCTACAAAATAATATAGGTCAATTTATTTTCATTTAATTTATCATCAATAATTATTTCTCTGTAAATTCTCTGACGCTATTTTAAGCTGTAAAATTGCCAGCATTTATTTAAATTTTTCTGCGTATTTGCCATCCACTGTTGTGGCATTTTGAGCTCATTCGGCCATGTTGCTGGCACTCACAGGATATGACCTAAAGGTGTTTCCGGCACGCAATGCGAATGCCAAATACCTGACTGCGGTTGACCAATTGTCTATTGGCAACTCCCAATGCTGTGCGTATTTGATTGCCATGCGCATCGATTGTTGTCAATCGATTGACAACCGCCAATTTGCAGCAATCATTCTGCTAAAATTGTCACTTGTCGCCGAAAATTTGCATGCATTTTCCTAATGCCAATTTTATATAATGCGAAAATGTGCAAAAACTTCACTTGAAACAATTGCCAACGTGTAAATTGAACATTGCATAATGTGAACGACAATGCGGCCCTCAATTGACGTTTTTAATGAAATTACGTTTTATTGGCCAACGCGAAATATGGGAAAAACATGATTGACATGCACTTACGTGGTCATTTCAGCGGCTGCCACACACAGATGCAAAGACACACACACACACACAACAATGCACACACTTGTATTTACCAACATTTATGTAAATATCTGTGGTAAAATGATATGCATGCATATGTATACATATTTAACGGAAATTCACAGAAATTCCAGTCAACATTTCAACGGTTTTCTGCTCAAATGAAAACTGCATTTTTAAAATGCTAAAAAAATATGCAATATTTTTTTTAAATATAAAAATTTGTAAATTAAATAAGATATTTTTAATTGTTGAGCTTGCTACCGTTTTATATATTTTTTGATAGTTTAAAAAGTGTGATTAGTTCACTGTTGGCAAACATTTTATTTTTCAAATTTAGCTATTTCTGAATTTCGAATAACCAAAAATCAAACAAGCTAAAAATATATTTTGTTTAATTAAACTACAACACATTTCATAATTTTCCGAAAATTGTTCGCTGTTTTGCATCAAACTATCAAGCAATTTTGATAGCTCTGGAATTGTTTATTTTGAAATTACTAAAGATGCATTTTTGCGTTTTCTGGAATGCAATTTCACGTTCAGTTTTTCAACATTCAACAACATCAAACAGTTGGCAGCGATAATCGCTTGGCATTAAACAAGCAAAGCGTGCAAACACATGTGTATTTTCATGGCATTGCCCACGTGTAGACCCTATTTGAAGTGCCCATTAAAGCGTTGCAGGCATTAAATGGTCAGTTAATTGCAGCAATTGATGGGAGAATGTCTGTTGAGAGGGCGCCTGCATAAGGCTGAGAATCTCTGGGAGCCTTAGTTTTGTCTAGGGTAAAAGTTTTTTAATTACCAAAGTTTGCAGTCAGTTGCAGCTGCAAATTAAATATTTACTTAATATTACAAATAGTTGTTGCTTTTGCTAGCTCTTCGGCTTGTTGTTGTAGCAATTTGTTGTTCAATTGCTCCAGGAGGCGTTGCTCATTATACCCTGCACACATTGTGAGTGGGTGAGAAAGGTATAATAAATTTGTGTAAATGCAGGTAAGATCTCAGCAACTATAAGAAATAAACTACTAAAATTCTGAATTTAAATAGGTGTATACCAAACGCAATTTAAGATCTTTTAAAATTTTAGTTGTCCTGACTACATTAGCCATGAATCCTTAAAAACAGTTTTACTTGCACTAATGAACGTATAAGATTGTCATTTGGAATATATATTCTCGGTTATTATATTAACATATATTCGAAAGGGCATTGCAATCGGTTAATAAACATAAAAGTTATTGAGGAAACAATAATGCATACTTTGAAACTAAGAGTTTTTTTTATATTAATCTTTTGCTTTATAATCTATATTATAAGTAATAATCTATTTATATAATATTTCAATTGGTTTGTTGATGAAAAGTAGGGTGCAGGGTATTTTACTGTCGATTGCGTCCGTAATATTTTAATCTTAGCGAGCAGCTAATGCGAGTGCACGCTCTCGCTCACTCTCCGGCGCTCTCTTTCTAGCAGAAGAGCTGCGCCTAAGCCAGCTGTATAAGCAGCAAACGAGACGCATTTACCAACACTTGTCAAGTTGACTTATAGCCGTGTTGAAACTTCTCCGAGCACCTGTACAGCAAGCGCTGCCTCCATGCTCCATTTTCCATTTTCCACTCTGCGCTCTTTCAATAAGCAGTTCTATGCAGCTTGCACAAATGAGCAAAAGTTAACAAGCGGCAACGGCACAGACAGACGGACAGCAGAGGCAAGTATGGAAAGAGGGGAAAGCGAGGGGCAGAAGATGCTGGCAGTTGCTGGCTCAAGAGGCTGGCAAACGAGCTGTCTTATTAGAGTTTCTGCTGCGGCTGCGGTTGGCAAGGACACGCCCCTCGCCCTACGCCCTCGCTCTGCGCTCTAAGCGTTTAGCGCTAAGCAGCTGCCGCAGCTAAAGCGCGTCTTTTAAGTGCTGCTCTAACCACACACGTTGCATGCAACACTTTATATGTATGTGTGTGCAACCAGCAACGTAATTATTACTTAAAACAAATGAGCTACGAAAGTTTCCGTAATTGCAACAGAGCTCAGCATATTATAATTAGGCCAATAATTATCGATAGGTTACTTAAACAGTGTTGCCAGCTTGCTAAAATTTTAGATAAGCGTGGGGATATAAAAACACGCTGAAAATGAATATCAAGAGACCCATCTGCATAATTTCAAGCCTAACCTTTGCATCCAAATTTCAAACCTTTTTCTACTTAAAAAAAGTTATAATATTTTAAAACCCTAAAATAATTAGAAAATAATACTACAATAAATTAAGTTAAAAACCTTTAATTGCACAAATAATGTTCTATAAATTCAAATTTTTTAGTAAATTTAATATTGAGCAACAGAATTCAACTCTGTTAAGGCACTGTTAATCTGGCAACGCCATTTTAGATGCACTTTGCTATCAAAACAACAGCAAATCAATTCAAGAATACTTTTTCAAGATTAAAAACCGTTAGTAATAGAAAGAAATAATTATTGCAAATAATGCTTTTAAATAATGCCAAATTTAAGCTAAAATAACGGTAAAATGGCAACGCCGGCAGCTGTACAGTCACGCACAAAACTATTGGCTCGCCATTAATGCAATCAACCTAAAAAAAATAGCTGATGCAGCATAGTTTTCGGATAGAGCTGAATTTATGCGCATAAAAATCAAAGTTTATGCACAATTCGCTTGACTCTGGACTGTCAAATGCATATGGTCCACACACACACGTACATAATTTGTGCATAACTTTTGCCAGCAGTTTTGGCTAGATTTTAATATGTGGCAGAAGTAGGTAAAAGTTGCGACAACTGAAAAGAAAGTGGAACGGGCATAAAAACAATATGAAGCGAAGCGGACTTTACAATCAGTTACAGTTATTGTTATTTATATGGCAAGCTTGAAGTTCCATTGTTGTTAGGGCCAACTTTCCGGTCACTTGCAGAGTTTATGGCTTTGATAAGCAGAAGTAAGTGCTGTAATCTATATGAAGAGAGAGTTCTATTGTGAAGTTCGGCTGACAAATTAGCATTTGCGATACTGTTTGCTCTGGCGTCGAGTCAAGCTTATATTGTCAGCGAGTTGGGTTTAAAGTCTTAAATACCTTACATGTCGCCTCAGTTTGTAAGGGGGTCGGTGCGTGTGTGACACTTAAATTACAAGCAGGCAGCCAAGTTGCATGCAACATTCGCTGGCTGCCAACTTCAGGCGGCTGCAGCCTTTGCAAGTTTCACAAAACTTTGTCTTCGGCACAAAACGAGAGGGGGGAACTGGCAAATGGGTATACCCAACAGCAACAGCAACAGCAACAAGCAAATGCAATGCAACTTTATTAAAAAGTCGTAAAAGTTATAAAAACTAGTAAAAGCAATGGTAATAAGTTGTTGTTTTTTATTGTGCTCTGTTGACGCTGGCAAAGGTAAAAACTTTGCCACTCTCAAGACCGGCAACAACAATAGCCTCCACTGCGACTACGACTCGACTACGAATACTATAAATGCAAATTTAAAACAAAACAAACACCGAAAAAAACAAAAACAAAAACAAACACTTGCCATGTAATTTGATAAGTGCCATAACGTAACAAAATATCCAAAAATCAAATAAGTATCGCACTTTATGGCTGCACTTTTTATTGCACTTTTATCGACTGCGTTTACGGAAACGATATGTTTTGACAGCTGCAATCGGTGTTGCCGGAATTTTTTATTTAAAATAAGTTAAATTTTGGGAAATATAGTTAAAAAATGGCTACAAAACTGCTAATTATAATAATAATAAGCTACAAGAATAGGCCCAAAAAAATGCAGTCAAAGAGTTATACAAATGTATATTTGATTTAAATTAATAATAAATTAAGAACGCGATTTTAATTATTGTCGCTATAAATTTTAATATTTTAATGACAAATTATTATTTTTTATATTATTTATTTGTCGAAACATTTGGTTATTTTTTTTAGGTATTTTATAAAATATATTGAACAAAATAATTCTACTTTTAGCCATGAATAAGCTAAAATGGCAACACTGGCTGCAAGAGTGTAAAAATGGCGACAGCTGCGATCGTTATCGTTGCGCTTCGATAACAAGCCAAGCCACCGCAGCGTTGCCAGATCGCGCTGTTATTGTTATGGCTGCTTTGTGCTCGCATTGCAATGCCAGCGGAAACGGAAGCAGTTCGTTTCTTTTGTGTTTTGTAGTTTTCTGCTGATTGCTGTTGTAGTTGTTGTCTTTTGTTTGTTGTTATTCAGTAGGTGTATTGTGAGTGTATGTGTATGTGTGTGTGTGTGTGTTTGTGTTGTGCGCATTGTGTGCAATAATGCGCTTTCAGTTACGTAAGCTGCTTATTATAACTATTCGAGTTTCTCTTCTGACTGCATATTTATGGCTTACGATGCGATTTACTCTCGCAAATGTCTGCAGTAATTTCGGGCGAAAATAACAGTAATTTGTTGTTGAAAATTAATCGTAAACCAATAATCGTAAACCAATTAGTTATTGCCAGAAATTAAACAATTGCCTCGCACTCAATTAACAATAATGCCTTAAATGCAGCCAAAAATGCAAGTTTATTAAATAATTTGATGTATGCCGGGCAGCGGGTGTGAAATTTAAATTATGCATCACAAATTGCTGTCTTTGTTAATTCAATTTGTTGTAATTGCCGAATGTTGTTGTTGTTGTTGTTGCAGTTGTAGCCGTGTGTACATGTTAGCCCGTAATTAGCATCGAATTAATTTCCAAAGAGCAAGCCAATTAGCCGCACACCTTGCACCTCTCACCCCCACACACGCACAACATCATTATCATCGTCTTCATTATCTGCGCAAACATAATTCAATTTGCATTTGGCTGCGATCAATTCCTTCAATCAAACACTTGGCATATTTGCCGTAATTATGCAATTTCCGTTACATTCCAGCTAACGGTTCTGCCATAGCGTCGGCTTTTAGCCGAATTTATAGCGAATTGTAGGCGAAATGCCATGGCGAGCACACGCCTTGGTGCCTGCATAATTTGTGGTAATCTCTGCGCCTGATAAGCAGCCAAAGATTTACGGGTTGTTGGCCTGGTCAATGGTAGAGCTTGGACCAGTTACATGGCTGTGCACAGAGAGGAAAAATTTGGAGATTTCCTTATTTCACACAAGATATAAAGTAGAAGAAAATTCTAGAAAATTCTTCATTCTTCATTCTTTATAGTATAAATATGAATAATCATATTAAAATAACACAAATCTAATAATAATTGGAACAAATTTTTAGAACAAAGCTATATTCTTCATTCTTCAAATTGGTAAACAAAAATAGTTAATCTGTGTTTCCAACTTTTCCGATTTTATATACGTATTTTTAGTTTTTTATTTTAACCTTTTTAAGTTTTTATTATTTTCAGAAATGTTTGTATGCAAATTTATATAGAATATTTTATTAAGATGGCAAACAACGCAAATAAATTCATTTGAAATTTATTTTAGAGCACCAATTTTCTCACTGTGTAATATTTATATATGTATAGCTATAAGTATTAGCAAAAAAAAAAGCATTTAAAATTTGCAGCAAAGTGCAAAGCAGTTGCCAGACATTTTTCATGTGCACGGGGCACCGAGAGCTAAAGTTAGCAATTGGACGACAACTTATACATACACACACCATAACACACTCACACTCACACACACACCCATATATAATTGTAGTTGTGCATTTGAAATACATGAAGGCTACCAGACGACGTGCAGAGATAAATTTCAAGTGGGTGGCAACGCCAAAGA
Source organism: Hypselothyrea guttata (assembly GCA_035045125.1). Classification (NCBI taxonomy): domain Eukaryota; kingdom Metazoa; phylum Arthropoda; class Insecta; order Diptera; family Drosophilidae; genus Hypselothyrea; species Hypselothyrea guttata. The sequence continues at coordinate 260,269 of JAWNNJ010001722.1, read as the reverse complement.
CGCCGACTCTGCAGCAGAAGTTGCAAGACGCCGCTGACTTTGAAACTTATGCGCCACAACAGTTAAGCTCAGCTCAGCTCAATTGCAAGTATATATATTTATATAATATATATATTATATATGTTTGTATGTCTGTGTGTGAGCAAAAGCAGCTTAAACATGCACATACGCACAAGCAAGCGGATGAAGACGCTGAAAAAAGCAGAAAAAATAACGTAAGCTCAAGTGCATTTAATAAATTATACAAATAAAAATGCTGCAGCTGATCAGCAGAAAACAAAAATATAAAATATACAACGAAAGCAAAGCAGATAAATCAACTAAATTAGCAAAACGTGTTTGATTTAAATAAAGAGTTTCAGTTTTATACAAAATGAACTAAAGGCACTGTTAGGCTCTTTCAACAAAAACGGTTTACTGGATTTAAATAAAAATTGATCTAAATGCTTTTAAATATATGCTCTACAGGCTTTTATTACATATTTTCGATAATTGAATTGGGAAGGTAAGTTATTGAGCTTTAATTAGTGCACATTTAGCCAATATTAAGCACACTGTTAATGCACTGTTACAGAAGTTTGATGCACTGTTAAGCGTATTACTCATAAACTTTATAAATACATTTTCTGAAATTTTTAGAAAATATACTGGAATATATGCACTTGCTTCTGGCATATTTTATAAAGTTATTCTAGTTTAAGCAGAATTAATTTAAATAAAAGAGAATTTGCATAACGCACTTAATAAAAAGAATTTACATAAATTCAATAAAGCTAAAGCTCGCACTAAAAGTTCGTCTATACGAATATATTAAATTACAGTTTTTCAGCAATTAAAATAATTAATAACCAAGCAACTTTTCAACACTAGGCAGTAGTAAAATCATTTGCAGAATTAACAGTGCAAGAAGTATAAAGTGGAAGAACAGTTAAATGAGCTCAAAAAACGGCATTTTTATAACTTAATTAAACACTGATTTTTAGTGATTTTCTTGATTTGCTTTTTTGCCATTTTATGTGCATTTTTATGGCCAAGAGTGGCCTCTGGCTCTCTTGCTGCTACTAGGCGATTTGTTTTATTTTAGTATAGCCCAGATCGAAGTTGATTTTGGTCTTGCGGTTTGACCAACTGGGAGTATTACTTATATATGTGCTGTGTGGGCTTTTTCGACCGCAGGCAATGTAAAACTTATTTTGTGTGCCAACTGCCAATTGTTCGGACTTAGTTTGTTTTCGCTTTCGTGTTTTTTCTGGTCATCAAATCGAGCCAGGGAGCTGCCAATGTGCCAGCTCTTACGACATGGATTGAGCCATAAAAGCAACACACTGGGACATGTTTGTGTGTGTGTGTGTGTGTGTGAGTCCTTGGCCTAAACAACTTGTCTTGGCCAAGCCCTAGAGGTGCCAATGGCTGTGCATTTAATCAGTTTAATGGCTTACTCGTACTCGACAGCGACAAAATAAACTCATTAAAACGCAATTAATATTTGTGGCAACAAATTCCTTTAGGTTGCCTGCCACTTGTGCCAAGTGTCCCGTGTACTACATTGTCTTGACTTAATTTAATTCATTAGGCCGTTTGTACTGCCAAATATGTTAAGCAGAACAAGGGTCTAAGTGCTACAAATTTTGAACAGATTAATGATTAGTTTCCGCCGACTGACAAATTGACAGCTAAGCACAAAAAAACTCGCGTTTCGCGCTTGACCACGCAGTCAGATCGACTGTGTGCATACCCTGTAAACGTGCTGTATATAATTTTTAAATATTTATAAGAAATCATCATTTTAGACTGTACCAATAATGGACATAAAATCTACATTTTTTTATCAAATGCCATCATTGTTTTGATTTTTGCTGAATATTTTTTTCAACATAATAATAAATTTATGAAATTTATTTATTGGTGAAAACTTCGATGTATCCCCTATCGATTGTTTTGCAGCCCTAGGTACAGGGTATAAAAATACCCTAAAAAGCGCCTGCAAAGGGCATGCAGAAACAAAACAGAAGCTCAAATTAGACAGAGATCAGACTGAGCGGTAGCTGAAAGCATCATCAATAACAGCTGAAATAACTTACCTGCTCCAAGTGAGCAATAAAGCCAAAATGCAATAAAGTTGCCACAAGAAGAGGCGAGCAGATGCTGTTGCTGCTGCTGCTGCCGTATTCAGCAGCTAACCCAACCGAAGCCAAGACAAATGTGTTGTAAATAACGCGTATCAAAGTGTTGTGACAACGCCAGCGGCATGTGGCATGAAGCTACAGGGGCAGGGTGCCAAGACGACAAGACACAAAGGAAGCCAGATACCATAGAGAGGGAGAGAGACAACTCAACAAAACGGAAACACAAATAAAATATGTTGCACACTCTGCCACGCACAGTTGCACCCTCTGAAATATATACTATATATAGAGAGAGAGTGTATCAAGTATTGCAGAAAAAATAAAAATGACTTCAAATAAGTAGATTGAACTGAACCCAGCACAGACAGCAAACAGCTCATGTTATGCAATTTATGTGGTGTAGCCACCAAGCCATCAACTGAAGCCAGTGGCTTACTGCAAGGGGGGTGCTAGGATATCCCAAAAAAAAAACAACTTTTGACTTTTAAATGCAGGCAATTGATTAAAGCACATTATGTTCAAATGGAATAAAAAAGACTTTACTAAGAAGGTCCATCACTTGAATAGAAAAGCATAAGGTCGAACGCAACAAACTACCGGGAATCCCCTTTGATCGAATTATTTATTTAAAATCTCCATTGCTAATTATTTAATCGTGATACAGTTTACAGGAAGGGGAGAATCCAAGAGGATTTCGGTTGTGAAAAAGTTTCAACTAAAGTTGGAAAACGAGTTTTTAAACTGCATCCCCTTCGCCCAAATTTATACTTACGCCCCTGACTTATATATGCACTGTCTGTCGTTACTTTAATAATAAATCCTTTGAGCCCGTCTCCACAGTGGTTGTGGCAAAATGTTGTCTTAATGTAGAAACCGAAACACTTTGTCACATTTCCATTGTGGCACGATGCCGGACAAGAGCAGGAAACTCAATAGCAAAACTCCATACTCCGACAGATAGACAGACAGAGAGACGGACAGATGGACAGACGGACAGAATAAAGCCACTGACCTGAACTATATACGCTTTCAATACACTCCGACCAGCAACAATAAGAACAATAACAGCAACAACTGCAACATGAAGAGCCATTAAAAAAGAGCACAGCAGCAGGATATGCCGGGTCAGCCTGCTTTATGATATGACCCACCGACAGCAATTGCTGAACCCGTTGCAATTGATACACCAAACAGACACAGAGACACAAATAAATTTCACAAACTTCACTGAGTGAAAAGCAGTAAGGACATAGCGGTTCAGTCGGGCGTAAGGCTACAGTCGGACGTAATTAACAGTAGGAGCTCCTGTAGTTTGGATTTCAACAATACGCATACGTTCGAGCAAATTGTCTCTTGCACATCTTCGCACATCTTCGCTGTTTCTTATCCGATCGGGATGTTATTCACAACATCGATGGCGAATATCAGAGTGCTACGTACATCCAAATTACAAGTCTTATGTCTAGTCTGTAAATGGTGTCTTTAGTTCTTATAGTTAGCGGGATCTAGGACCGACGAATAGACGAACAGAAGGATAGACGGACAGACGGATATCGCCCTACATTGTGGAATCTACCAAACCTTCTTCTGTTTATTACACACATTTCCCATTTGCACCAACTTTATATTCCCCTTTGTACAATTTTAAAGTACGGAGTCAAAATAATGTGAAAAATGTAGGCTGGTTTTTATGTAGATATTTAAAAATATATGTATGTATGCAAATAACAGTGCTTTAAACTCACCCGGAAAAAAACAATGTGCTTCTGTTGGGGGTTGTCCTTAAAATACTAGGAGCCAGCGTCAATAGAGCATTCCATAGACTGAGCTCATAAATAGTGGCAGCAGAGAGAGACAGACAGACAGACAGAGAGAGAAAGAGATAGAGCGTGCCGAGCAGGTTGACAAAACTGAAACTCAATTTCATGAATCGCTCATGCATGCTCGGCCATGGCGAGTGCTGTTTCAATGCACTCATGGAGCTACTACGGCTTCTTCACATTTCAACAGGACACGGAGGACAGCCGAGCATACCATATATACTACATGACACATTGTGCATATTTGAGCCCCTCCCTGCCCCCCTTAGCCAACTCTAGAGCTGAACACAAAACTGTAATCTATTTAATAACTCACGTGTGCTGCTGCTGCTGCAGCGACAATGTCAGCGCGATAAACCCACAGCTCTCTCTGTCTGTGGGCTTGTCCCACTGTGCCTGCGTCCCACTGTTCCTCTATGCCACTATCCCTCGGTCCACCTGTGGCCCACATAGCCACAGACAGCTCTGGAGTAGGAGCCACTTCATCAGCGTTGGCAGTGGCAATGCCATGACATCATCGAACTTGTGCACAAAAATCTAGCAAAAAAATGTTGGCATTTATGTTAAAATCTATGTAGTGTGAGTCGACATGCTCTGTTGGCCTTATGAACTCATGTCCTTGAACTGCGCGCTTCTGGTTATGAGCAGGACCGTCTTCAACAATTTGCAGGCATTTTTGTTGCACTTTGAATGTGCATAACTTTGTTAAAAGTCATGCAATCTTTAAACGGTGTAGATTTTTATCAATATTTTGAGTGCGAAAGCAAAATACCATGGATAGTTTAGAAAAAATATAAATTAAAATGTTCAGAAAAATTTGATAAAATTTGCCCTCACAAAAATTGTAATTCTCGAAACAAAATTTTTTTTCTATGTATGATTTAGTTTTAAAATCATTTATAATCAAAAAATATTTACAAATTTAGTTCTAGCGATAAATGCGCATCTAAGAATTTAAATTATAATAAATAGTTATTATTCTATATCTATTATCTGTCCAATATATATTTATTAGTTTACTACTTTTCTATTATTTATTAATTATTATTTATTTATGTTGATTCTGCAAACCAAAATTGGATATAAATAATTCTTGAGCCCCCCTCAATCGCGGAAATGCCGGCCCTGGCCAAGAGCCTGCAACTTGATTACGCTGCTTAGCTGACGATTCTCGGTTTCAGCAGCCACAAGCAACTCGGCTGATTATAACAATCGCACTAACTTAATTATACGCATACATAAGCACGCCCACAACACACACACACACACACACACAGAGAACAAAGAGCCGCCGCAGGACATGTAGGCATATGTGCAACATCCGTTTCCTCTGCTGATAAGCCAGAGTCAAGCGGTTAACCGCAAAATGGCGTCGGGAAATGGAAATGGCAATGGCATTGGGTTACGGTTGAGGGTTTGAGTCTGAGTTTGGGGTTTTGAATTGGCCAACTGTTTGGGCTGCCTTGGCAATTTGAGCCACTGACAACTGTGACATTATTCTAATGAAAATTGACATTGCCACATTTCAGATATGGCTGCACTTTCATTCCGCTAAAATGGCGTCGCAAGTAAATATGTATGAAGTGCTGTTGCTTGAGCAGTTTTCCCAACAGCTTCAGCTAACCCTTTTGGACACAGATGCTGCCCGTGGACACTTGACTCTGGCGAGAAAAACGTTGAAAGTGCCCTAGGTGCAGACACGTACTGCAATCCAAATAAAGAAAACAATAATAGAAAATGCTCCGAAGCCAAAAATGTTGAAACAGCAGTGCCAAAAAACCAAAAAAAAAAAAAGAGAGCACAACAGCTGCCAGTTCGACAGACAAACAGACGCATAAAGAACGGAACAGAACAGACCTCGCATTAGGATCTGTTTTTTATTTTTGGCAGCAGACTAAAAAGTATACATGGCGGTCCCAGCAGAAACTAGAAGTGTTTGTAAATATGGAATTAAAATAAATTATAGATTATAAATTATATAGTCAACTCTGTTTCAGCTCAAGGGCATCGCTCAAAAGAAAACATCGGGAGAAGAGACTTTTGATTTAATACCGTATCGTGCTTATTTATAAAAACAGTACTGAGCTCAATTATTTCTAAAAGTATGAAATCTTTAAACTTAATAAATTTAAGAAGAGTTAAAGAATTTTTTTTATATTTATTTAATTTAAGTTTAGTTAATAATTTGTTGATTTTTCGATCCTGAACTTTAAATGAAATCTTTAAACTTAATAAACTTAAGAAGAGTTAGAGAATTTTCTTATATTTATTTAATTAAGTTTAGTTATTAATTTGTTGATTTTTCGATCCTGAACTTTTAAAAAGTACAAAATGATCTATTAGGTTAGTGGATATGAGAAATAATACTGTTCTTATTCCCCTTATAATTACTAATTTAAAAACAGCTATAATTTTAAAACTACAGACTTGTTATTTGGCACGTACATAGCCCATGGTACTGTTTTGATGTTGTAAATCGCATTATGTTCGGATTAAAAACAGCGAAGATATGCTGCAGACAATTTGCTTGATTTTGTACTGTCGGTTTATGTTGAATTGTAGCTTTCTGGAGGACTGATCAGCTTCGTCCTTACTGGATTTTGATTTCTGTTCACAAACAATTCGCAAACTCTATTCTCTGCTTAGGATTTCCATTTAACGATATTATTTTAAAGACGGTCGTATGCATGAATCATTTTGAATCGACAGCTTTGAACTTGACCTGCATCTCTTTGACCTTTGCCGACCAATCGGCATATCTATCGAATATATATCGAGTTCTTCATGCTCCAATCGTTCGAGGGGTCACTGCGAAACGTGTAATCATTTTGCAGTAATTAAATCACCGTCTCAAGTATGGTTGCTGGTATGGCCAACAACAGTTTGGGCCGTGGCAGTTGAACGCTTCAATGGCCCGGGGCGGCGGATAAAAAGCCAGCGTGTTGCCAGCAGGCGCCTTAGTTGCAGCTCGAATACCCGTTAGTACCCAGGGGCCATGTTGTTCAATGGCAGCGCAAAGATTGCTTACCCCTTCGCCCACCTGGCGGATGAGCGCACACAATCCTGGCCGCTGGTGGCGTCCCCCTGGAATGCGGCCTCCCTGCTCGCCCTGTACCTGCTGCTGGTGCACCTCGGACCCAAATGGATGGCCAGGTGGGTGTGCCATACACATGGTCAAAATTCTCACCCTCACCCTCCCCTCCCCCCTCAGCCAGAAGCCCCTGCAACTGCGTGTGCCATTGTTCTGCTACAATTTGCTGATGGCCCTGCTGAATGCCCACATCTGCCTGGAGCTCTTTTCGGCGTCCAGGGCTCTCAACTACAGCGCCAAGTGTCAGCCCTGCCGGGTGAGCTACGATCCGCACGAGATGCGTGTAAGTTGCCACATTCACTGCCGCAAATGCACTGAAAAAAAAATGCACCACTATAGCTACCATTCTCATATATGTAGCTATCAAATTTAAATAATTAAATAATTTCTATTTAAAAATTTTCATAAATTTTCTATTTAAATATTTGATTTTCAAAAAGGCATTAAATGAAAAGATTAATATTTTCAACTCTTTTTTTTTTTTTTTTTTTGTGAAAATATAAAAATTTATTTACTTTATTTTATGGTATACTATTACTGTTATGTGTAGTAATTTATACCATAGTGATGTGTAATATTTCAATTTATATATACAATTGTATATATTTACTCCTAAAAAATAGGGTTTTTACAAATATTAAGTTATAGTTATATTCGTCTGTTTGGTAAGTCAGTTGGGTGTATTCTTTTCAGTCAACTCTTTAAAATTGTTTTCCTTCAATAATTAAATATAGTATATAAAACTTCAATTGAATTTTTTAACCTTTAAATTTTGTTTCTTAGAAAATTTTTGAATTAAAGCCTAGTTTATATATTTTTTAATAACCTAAACATATACTATATACTATATAAATTAAATATCAACAAAAAAGGGAAAATGTTCAAACTTTTAATTTTGCATTCTGAAGATTTATTTGACTATTTATTTGAAAAAGAATTAACGTATTAAAGATATAAAATATTTGAATATTGCTTAAATTTAAATTTATGCAATATTTAATTTCAATATAATTTGATTTAAAAAAATATATAAATTAATGCTACTATATTAGGAGATATTTGATTTTCAACATATTAGATTTAAATTGAAATATTCTCTAGCTGTTTAAATATTTTCTATTTAACTATTTTAGCAAATTTACGAAAAGATCTATATTTCTAATATACTTTAATTTACTCTACACAAATTTTCCCTTACCATATTTTAATTAACACTTAAGCTAATCATTTTGAGCAGTGTGCGTATAGTTTTTGTGTTGCCACATTTCACAGATTGTGTCCGCGTTCTGGTGGTTCTATATATCTAAAATTCTGGAATTCGCGGATACGACATTCTTTATAGTGCGCAAAAAGTGGTCGCAATTAAGCTTTTTGCATGTCTATCATCACAGCAGCATGTTCGTCATCTGCTGGATCGTAGTTAAGTGGATACCCACCGGTTCCAGTAAGTTTAAAAAGGAAATTTTAAAGCCAACTCAAAACCCAATGTGAAGTTTTCCCCATTTTCCCCTCTCGTTTTGCTTCTCGCTTTCCACTTGCAGCATTTGTGCCGGCGCTGATGAATTCATTTGTGCACATTATCATGTACGGTTATTACTCGCTGAGCGCTCTGGGGCCCCGCCTGTACCCGTATCTTTGGTGGAAACGCTATTTAACCGTGCTGCAGCTGTTGCAATTTACATTCGGGCTGGCTTGGGGCGTTCAGGCCATTGCGAATAGATGCGAGTATCAGCCGTGGCTCAGCTATGCGGGCGTTGCATATATGTTATCTTTTCTGTTTCTCTTTGGTCGCTTTTATGCGCAGAAATACACCAGTGCAAAGAAATGCAGCTGAATAAAATTAAACGAAAACAACTTTGCGCGCCTACGTTTTAAATTACCCGATAGCTATCGATTAGGTTATCGTGCGTTAGTCCTACTACATGCTAGTTATCGGTAATGTTATATTGCGTATGTCAAACATGTTTGATGTCACACTAACTCAACCTAATGTGTTAGTGGGTTAGCTAATTTTTAATAGTTTGCAATCTATTTATGAAATGAAATTGAGTTTTCTGTTTTAATATGCAGAAATATAGTCACAAAATACAGCTGAATTAAATTGCTCGGAGCTTACATTTGAAATAGCGCGCTTATTATCGATAACATGCGTGTGTTCAGACATGTTCGAGTTCGTGTGCCGGCCTGTTTGCTTTGGCTGTCAGCTGTTTGTCAGTCGATATTTATTTTTGTTTTTCGCAGCTGTGCACACACTGGCCGAGCCAATTGAATAACAACAACGCAACGGCTTAAAAATGCGGATTCTAAAAGTTGTTAATTGCAGTCTATTAAAACACAGACAGCTCTGCCAGCTGAAGCCACAGAATGTCACAGCTCTGCTGCGTTATAGCAGCGCAGCCAAAGGTGAGTGCAGCGTGAGTTTCATTGACAAACTCCCCACCGGCTGAACGTCTTCAATTTGTTTCTTTGCCAGCTGCAGCTGCAAATTTGGCACTGGGATATCAGCCCAAGGAGGTGGAGCAGGCTTACTGGGCAAGGGAGCGGCAGGCGGAGCCCGGGGCAGAGCGGAGTTGCCGGCGTGGCACATACCGCATGCTGCTGCCTCCGCCAAATGTAACTGGAAATCTGCATCTGGGCCACGCCTTGATGGCCACCGTGCAGGACGTGATTGCCAGGCAGCATCGGCAGCTGGGCTACGAGGTGAGCTGGATTCCAGGCACGGATCATGCGGGCATTGCCACGCAGGTGGTGGTGGAGCGGCATTTGAAAGCCACCAAGCAGCAAACCCGACAGGAAATCGGACGCGAGGCCTTCCTGGAGGAGGTGTGGAAGTGGAAGCAGGAGAAGGGCGCGGGCATTGTGCAGGATCTGCGGCAGCTGGGCTGCACCCTGGACTGGCAGCGCGAGTACTTCACCATGGACAGGCAGCAGCAGCAGGCGGTGAACGTCGCCTTCGAGCGTTTGTTCGACGAGGGTTTGATACAGCGTCGCAAATCCCTGGTCAACTGGAGCTGCGCCTTGAACTCCGCCATCTCGGACATGGAGGTGGAAACGCTGAGCATCACGGAGCCCACGGAGCTGCATGTGCCGGGCTACAAGCACAAGGTGCTCTTTGGACGCATCTACGACTTTGCCTATCAAATTGTCAATGAAAGCCAAGCGGAGGCAGCTCCGCAGGAGATTGTGGTGTCCACCACCAGGCCGGAGACCATGCTGGGCGATGTGGCCGTTGCGGTGCATCCGGCGGATCCCCGCTACAGCCAATACCGCAACCAGGAGCAGCTGCAGTTGAAGCATCCCTTTCGCAATGACACTATTCCGCTGGTCTTCGACATTGCCGTGGATCAGGAGTTCGGCACGGGCGCCGTGAAGATCACGCCAGCTCACGACAAGTTCGACTTTGAGCTGGCTGCGAGGCACAAGCTGTCGCTGCTTCCTGTGTTCAGCGAGAGCGGGCACATCCTGGCGGATTATCCGGAATTCCAGCACAAGCTGCGCTTTGAGGCGCGCGAGCTGCTCGTGGATCGGCTGGAGGAGTTGGAGTTGCTGCGGGGCGTGCGTGCGCATGCGATGCAGCTGCCCATCTGCTCGCGTTCCGGGGACGTCATCGAGCAGATGCTGCTGCCCCAATGGTTTCTCAACACCAAGGAGATGGCCAAGGCCGCGCTCTCCGAGCTGCACAGCGGACGCCTGCAGATTGTGCCCGAGAACTTTGAGCTGGAGTGGGAACGCTGGCTGCAGGAGGCACGCGACTGGTGCATCTCCCGGCAGTTGTGGTGGGGCCATCAGGTGCCCGCCTACCAGGCCAGCGATGATCAAGGCAACAGCTGCTGGGTGGCAGCCTCCAATGAAGAGCAGGCCTTGGAGAAAGCCAAGCTCAAGCTGCAGAGCGAGAAGCTAACATTGACCAGGGACAACGATGTGCTGGACACCTGGTTCTCCTCTGCTCTGCTGCCCTTCTCCGTCGGCGGTTGGCCGGATGAGAAGTATAAGCAGCATTATCCGCTGGATCTGATGCAGACCGGACACGATATACTCTTCTTCTGGGTGGCGCGCATGATGATGCTGGGCCTCAAGCTCACCGGAGAGCCGCCGTTTCGTCGCATCCTGCTCAACGGCATCGTCTGCGATGCCCAGGGCCGCAAGATGTCCAAGAGCTTGGGGAATATTGTGGCGCCTCAGCAGGTGGTGCAGGGCGCCAGCCTGGACAGCCTCAAGGAGGTGCTGGAGCAATCCTGCACAGACGGCATTATCAAACGCGACGAGCTCAAAACATCCACCAGAGGATTGGTCAAAATGTTTCCCAACGGCATCGAGGAATGCGGCACGGATGCCCTGCGCTTCACGCTCCTCAGCCACAACATCAAGCATCATTTCATCAGCTTCGACGTCTCCGCCTGCCACACCAACAAGCTCTTCCTCAACAAGATCTGGCAGGCCATGCGCTTCACTCTCGGCGCAGCCAAGAGCCTCAACATGCAGCTGAAGGACATCGAGACCCTGGAGAGCGTGCAGTTTGGCATCTGGGATCGCTGGATTCTAGGGAGACTGGCCGAGACCCTGCAGCAGTGCTCCGACTGCTACAGCAGCTACAACTTCCACCTGGCCACCGCCTCCCTCAAGCAGTTCTTCTATCAAAACCTCTGTGATGTCTACCTGGTAAGGTTTAAGCAGTGGTGCCAAACTAGGTTTTTCCCAGCCAAATCAGGCTTTTTTGCAGAGCATTTGCTTAACAGATTTGAAAGTGCGAATTACATTTCATGCCAGTATTGTTAAACTTTTTTCCAGTCGGATCTGGGTTTTAGCAAAGTATTTGATAGACAAATCTGGAATTCGAGACTTAAATTATTATTATTTTTTTTTTCAAAAATTTTTTACTTTTAATTTTGATTTAATTAGAGATTTACAAAATTAAATTATTTTATTTTCAATGGCATTGGTTACTTTTTGCTGTCATTTAAACAGTTCAATATTTAAGATATATTAGCTAAGTAGCTAGTAAAAAAAAAAGCAATTGCAGAACTTTACAACCATTAATGATGTAGCTGTTGAGCCGGACGCCATCGACTGGAGATTATCCGGCAGAGCTAAAACATGTAAGACGTTTTTTTCTGTTTGTCAAAAAACTTAAAAAAAACAAACTCCCAAAGTTTAGGCAGATAACATGTATAAAGAAAGACCTTAAGAGATTTATGAGATTGTGATCTTAATTCGCATTGAAAAGCTTTAAAAATCTTAGGATATTTTTGATTTTAAAAAAAGTAAAGCTTTATACTAATTATCTTTTTCTATCCGCTATTTAAAATTTCAATTAATTGGCTTTTTCTATCACCTAGGAAACCACCAAATCTTCCATCAGCCAAGGCGCCAATGCCGCCTACGTGCACGTGGCCACCCTGACGGCCTGCCTCAGCTGGGGCCTGCAGGCGCTCGCCCCCTTCACGCCCTTCGTGGCCTCGGAGCTGCTGCAGCATGTGCCCACCAAGTTGCACGTGAAGCTGTCCGACTTCATGGACGAGCGGGTGCAGGCGGAGGTGTCGGAGGTGGTCAGCATTTGCAACAGCGTGCGGCAGCTGACGAGCCGCAATCAGATCAGCAAGCGGCATGAGCCCAAGCTCTATCTGTTCGCGCAGAGCAACGAGGCGCAGGAGACGCTGAAGCGGCACCTGGAGGAGATTCGGGTGCTGACGCGCTGCCAGGCCGTGGAGCTGGAGCTGCTGAACGAGGAGTCGCAGTTCTCCAAGAAGCTCAATCTGTTCTCCACCGCCGGCGCGCTCTGCTCCTTCGGCATTGCCACCAACGATCTCTTTGTGGTGCCCGAGGCCAAACGGGAGCAAATGCTGAAGCAGAACAAGGCCAAGCTGCAGAAGCTGGTCAACGAGCTGCAGAAGTACAAGCTGCGAATGGACAACGAGGCCTTCCTCATGCTGGCCAACAACGCCACACAGCAGCACTTCAAGCAGCGCGTAAATATAGAAAAATCCAAATTAAATTCCGATTCTTATATCGATTCCTTTGCAGATCAAAGAGCTGGAGACGGAAATAGAGTCGCTGATCAGCCTAGCTGCTTAGCTGCCAAGCTCAATCAGCCTTAACCAAATTGTGTACAGTGAATTGACGGCCTTACTTTTATGTTATGCTCATATCTAATATATATTTTAATTCTATATATTTCAATTCTTGTCTTTTAATGAAAATTCACGTCAAAGTTCAAGGAAGACGCTGATTAGTCTAATTACTCTAAAGCAAATTCTACATTTGTATTTTCTACCTTTTCTATATCTTCTTTCTGTTCTATATATTTTCTATCTATATCTTCTATATATTCTATCGTTAATAATTAAATAGGTATTTATCATTAGAAATTTTTTTCGGTTCAGCTTCAACTTTGCAAAAAAGAGAGCGCAAAACTGCAACGAAAACAACCCGTAGGCAAATGTCGATAGTTTTAAATACTTCAAGCCTTTTTTATTGAGCGTTAGGCCTATAAAACCGGACAGGCGTTAGACGCTGATTAATCTAATTACTTTACCAAATGCTACATTTATGTATTCTTTAAATAATATTATAAGTATTTATAAATAAGATCTTTTTTCGTTCATTATCAATTTTGCGAAAAAGAGAGCGCGCAAAACTGCAACGAAAACAGCCCAAAGAGAAAGAAAACCACTGTTCAAAATCAAATTTTTAAATACTTAAGTCTTTTTTTATTGATCTTTAGGCCTATAAAACCGGACAGGCGTTCTGCGAGTAGGAGATATAGAAACCCCGATTGGATATGTCCATGTCCTCATTCGCATCCGTGACGCTGTACACCACAAAGGGCTTCGCTGCCGTCGTGGTGTCCACCAGGCCCAGCCCACAGAACCTATCGCTGGGCATGTTGACGCCTCCCTGAGCTGGCGCCGGAATGACAATATAATCCGTTGTGCATTCCTGGCTCTGCACCGCCGAGGTGGCCAGCAGCGTGGGATCCACGGCGCCCACATCGTTCGTCATGGTAAAGGAGTAGGCATCGGAGCTGACCTGACTGTAGGTGATGGAGCAGATGCCCGTGGCCTTCCGGATGCAGATGCCGTAGCGCATGCTGGCCAGCTGCCTGGTGCCCTGCACTCCGATCGAATTCAGCGCCGAGGAGGCGGCGGAGACGTAGTTGAAGCTAGCGATGGTGCCGCTGCTGGGCATGTAGTATTGTAGGCATCCGGCGGGCGCCAAGGTGGCCGAGGTGCAACCGATCATGCGCAACTGGAACTGCCACTGTCGGTTGAAGGTGTATCCGGCGGAGCTGGCAATGGTGATAGTTATGGGATTAACGCCATTGAAGTCCACGTAGACATGCTGTCCGGCGTTCTCGCCACAAATTGTGGGCACTGCGGAGGCGCCTCCAGTGATGGTCATGGCATCCGTGCTGCAGAGGCCATCGCCTGAAGGAGGCGCCAGCGACAAGGCAAGAAAATCCACTCTCAGCTGGCAGATGGTGGCATCCGGCGGATTAATCACAATGGAGCAGCGTCCGCCGCCAGCGTAGGGCGCCGGATAGTTGCTGTTGTAGAAGTAGGTGTTGTTGCTGCTCGTGCTGGCGCCGCACGTGCGCTGAACTGCAAAGGAAATGGAGATGTGAGGGACGGAGATCCTACTGATCTGCTCATGGAGCTACTTACAGATGCAGCAGACGGCCTGGTTGGTGATGGTGGAGCAGCTTCCGGCGGAGACGCCGTTGTTGTCCTTGCACTCCCCCGCAATCTGGCAGGTGCCCATCAGCAGATTGTTGCCCACGCAGATGTCGTTGGAGAAGCGGCCAATCGTGTAGAAGGGAAACCCTGCAAGTAGTTGGAAAATCCTTTAAAATCTGGGCTACAAAATCAATAAATAAAACATTTCCCAATCCATTTTCTCCCCTCGTACAGCTGAACCTTTTTCCTAATTTGATTTTTAATTTTACCAAATAAATAGGAAATATTAGGAATTTGTAATTTACGCTTTTACTAAGATTTAAAATAATAGATTTCTCTATAATGGATTTAGTTTGCAGTTATACCCGATTTTAGTAAGCGCAAAATTTGAGCTCAATTTAAATGACGCTCATCTGGCGTTTCCACGATGGATTGGATGAACTAGTTCGTCATTTGAATGACACTGCACATTAGTACTCATGGAAAGAGGCTGACTTTACGTTCAAATGATTCAATTCCGAGATTCCGAGCGATTCGACACAACTCTATGGGTGATAATTGAAATGTGACCCAGAAACGACCACGACAAAACAAACGACTTCCACTCGAGACAGACGGTTGAAAATCTCTCTCCAGAACTTTTACTTTGTACTCACAGCGAGGATTTCTGGAACTGCTGCGAGCCAGTGAAGAGTCAGAAGAGGAACTAGTCTGATTATGTTGCTGTAAATTCCGGGTTTCCTTCGTATTCTCTATCCGAGCTGCACTATGAATACCCAAAATAAAGCTGCTGAGAAAGATGCCAAGCATGACCGAAAGGCGCGCGAAATTTGAGCGTTGCCACATGATGAATGACGAATGAATGAATTACAAAAACTTCCCGATTCACTTTCGGTTTTCCGACTTTTTCGAGTTTCTGAGCGGAAACCTTGTGCTTAGCTTCAGCTGCCGTTTGAGACTGAGATCTGGGAGGTTGGATGCTGGGCAGCTTAGTGTGTCATGGTGGGTTGGAGGTGCTAATTGGAGCAACGCGACAAGACTCCGCTCTCCCTCCTCACCCTACAAAAGTCGTGTGGAGTTTATTTCGGCGCTGGCAAATATTTGGAGCATTCACGCACAACCATTTGATTACTTCCTCCGTAGTCCATGGTAAAAGCATTATCAAACGACAGCAAACAATGGGCGGCGATGAAAGTGTTAGAAACTGAGAGACTGAGACTCGGAGACGGAGATTGGGAACGGAGAGTTCTACGCACAAACATCCCATCCACTTAATTTGGAAACACGCGCGTTTAATCATCGCATGATTCTACGGCGTAGTCGTCTATAGAAAGTGTGCAATGTTTGTTTTTTATTTTCTCATTTTTCCCCCGACCTCTGCTTAAAACCCTAATCTGAATGGAGTTTAGTTTTATTTATAGTTCAGCGCATGGCGCTTCATTTTAAATGATGTAACGGTACAAATTGTGCAGTGTGCAGCGCAGTGGCAACACTAGGCGAGTGTTGGGGGCGATAAGCTGCCAGAGTTGTGTTGTGTAGCTCAATTAAAGCTGGTTCAATTGCTCAATTTTCTTGGAATCAGTAGCTCCATACGTAAATCGAAATTTAAATACAGAAAAATTTAGATTTTAGGGCCCATATTGGTATCCAGGAGAAAATAACGCTCCTTAAACGAAAAAGGCCATTTTTGTAGAACTTTGAAAGCGCATAACTTTACCAAAACTCAACCGATTTTTAAGCGATATGGATTTTTCTTAATGATTTGAGTGTGAAAGTAATATTTAAATGATAAATCAAATTATAAAAATTTGAAATTTCTTAAGAAAATTTTAAAGTACACCCCTGCAAAACAAAAAAAAAAATTTGGGAACAAATTTATTTGTTTTAAAATTTTTGAAATGGATGCTGCAAGGAATTGTATTGCAAAATTATGCAGAAAAAAACCAAACATGACAGCATTTGGTAAAAAAAAATGTAGATTTAAGAGCCAATCTTGGTATCATTGGAGGATTATTACTCCTTATACCCTATACCTCCAATACAAATGATATGGAAACCGCTAAAATGAACCACTGATTCAAACGATTCGATGCGAGCTGCATTTGCCGGCAAACTAGAGAAGCGAACGCTACACACGACATTAATTAGCGGCGTTGCACTAATCACAGTTCATAGACTCGGTACTGGATCTATGCCGTTACTAATTAAGGTTTCAGCCCATTCAGAAAGGTAAAAGTGCTATTGGTTTCCAGGTCAAAACCGTAGAAAGTCGCAACCAAGTTTATGCACGTTACTTTAGTTTAACAAATGCTGTCGGTATTTTTTATGAGAGGTTTGCAACCTGATAAATTTATGGGTGTACAGCGAGCTGAAAGATCTATTGTACTCCCTTTGAACCTAATGTACGTCACTGTTCCGAACAAAGCCGAGTTCTTAGTCCTTTGCTCCTAAACTTATTTATTAATGATCTTCCTTCTTGCTAGAACTCAAGAAGTAAATGATTTAGGGTTGACTCTAAACTTAAACCTGACAAACTTATCGTGCTCACCATCAGTAAAGCACTTTGGGTTCTTGGATTCATCAAACGATGGTCCAAAGAATTTGATAGCCCCTATACCACTAAACTTCTTTAGACACGTTTTTCTTATTACAGCAAAAGCCGTGGGGTATTTTATTACAACAATATACAACTAGGAGCCTATTCAATCTCGATGACCGCTCCGGCCTTGGTCAGCGCCTCCTTGAGCTTCTCGGCCTCCTCCTTGGGGATATCCTCCTTGACGAGGGTGGGGGCGCTCTCAACGAACTTTTTGGCTTGAACGAGGTTCATTCCCTCCAGGAGGCTCTTCACCTCCTTGATCAGCGCCACCTTCTGCTTCTCGTCGAACTTCACCAGCTTGACCTTGAACGACGTTTGCACCTTCTTGGGCGCCGCCTCCTCCTCGTCCTCAGCGGCAGCGGAGCGGGCAGGACCGGAGGGGGCGAATTGGGGGGCGAAGGCGGTTTCGGGCAGATTTAATTTCTGTTTTAAAAGCGAACTCAATTCGGCCACCTCCAGCAGATTAAGCGCTGCAATGTTGTTGACAATGCCGTCCAGCTTGGGGTTGGGGGGTTTGGTAGCGCCTTCGGGTGCGGGGGGCACGAGTTTCTCGGCAGAGGCGGCAGCGGCGGGGGGCGCCGCGCTGTAGCAGCGCTGCATGCGCATTTGACGGCCCAATTGGCGCAGCACGAGGCGTGTCAGTTGCATATTGCTGTTATCTGTACAAATTAAATATGTGTTTAGTTATCAACTTGATAAAATTTATATATTTTCACTATAATTACATTTTTTGTTTTCCAATAGAAACGCCGCAGCAGGTTATGTGAGCACTAGTGATGGCACTTGCTCGCAAACGGCGCAGCTCAGCTGTTCACCAGCTATCGATACTGCTGCTTATCGATATACACGTGAGCAGTGTGAACCCTAAATCAGGTACTATAACGATAATAATTTTTTAAATTAAAGAATTCAATGTAAACGTTATTTTCTTTTTAGTTAAATATAAATAAATTCTATTTATTAAATATTTGAAAATGCTTGTAATAAACGCAAACCTTTTACATTAAAGAATGAGAAAAATTACAATTGCGAATTTAATATTTAAAAATTCCCGTAATAAACGCATAACCAATAAATACGCTTTATTAAACATTTTATTTATTGCAAAATATTAAGGACAGTTGCATATTTACAAAATTTACAGAGCGTAGACCTTGACGTAATCGATGTGCAGCTGAGCCTGATCCATCCACTGATCCTTCTTCGATTTGATATCCTTCCAGAAATGCACCATGGCGCGCGGGTCTGTCTCATGCCAGGGTTTGTCCTCATCGTAAAAGAACTCATTGAATCCAGCCACGCCCACCCCAAAGGTCAGATAAAACTCCTGATCGAAGGGTGCGATGCCCGTGCCCTTCTCCAGCTCATCCGCATTGGTCAAACGCTTGCCGGCAACCGCTGTCTCGCTAAACGCGCCCGTTTCGCTGCCCTTGGTGCACCATTCCTGACCATCCACCAACCAACGCAGCTGTCGGGGACTCCATTCCAGGGTATAGTTGTGGAAACTGCCGCTCCAATCGTTGGAGGCATCGCCGGTGCCGAGCTTGTGGCACAGTTTGGTGGAACGCAGCGGTTCCTTGGAGGTGAGTAAAGCGCCGGCATAGAGATCCAGCTGTCCTCCGGTCGCCTGACGGGCATAGGCAATGCGAAGCTGTCCCGACTGGTAGTCATCCTTGCCGTAGACATGGGTCTTGGGCTGCAGCCAGAGCTGGGGCACCAAATACTTGGAACTGGGCATGCGGGCGCGAACCTCAACGCGACCGTACTTGAAGGAGAAACTGTCCTTGGTGGAGAACTGCGCGGAGACGAGCGGAGGCAGTTTATCGATTCGGTTGCGGTTTCTGCCACCCCGCACGCAGTCCGCGGTGTCTGCTTTGCCAGTGCATTCCCTGCCCAGGTCCAGTTTGAAGTCCAATCCCTGATGATACAGCTGATTGGTGCCAATGGGCTGGATCAGGGCGTAACCATTGGAAACACTCAAGGTCTCATGAGCGTCGTTTACGTAGACGTTGAACTCATAGTCCGGTTCATCGGAGAACCGATGCTCTGTCAGCCACTTGGAGGAGTTCAGTTTGCTACCATTGAACTCCTCGGAGAAGATCAGCTGACTGACACATCGGGTAGGAAGACCATTGGCGACCGTCTTGGCTGGGGTGCAGCCAATTCTTATGTCTATATCCTCTTCTGGGGGCAGCGGACGGTTTTGGTTGGGCTGCCCAGAAGGTTTGGATGGTACGACGCTTGTTGGGGTTTGAGGACTACCGCTCGTGTATGATTCCACAGCAAACACGCCGTCGTCTTGACGATAACCCAGACCATTGTAGATAACGTAGGTCCAAAAATAGAGCACATCGCCTGGTTTGAGCACCGCCTGGCGATCACGGAAGGTCCAACGACCCTCCTTCATCTTGACAATGTCACGGGCCCAAGTGCCTGCCTCCAGACCCTCCATCTCCTCGTTCAGCTTGCCATGGAATGCGAATAGCGTTATGCCCTCTTCATGCGGTATGGAGACTTCGAATCCCTTGGGATAGAAGACCTGAACCCTTGCCTTTTGCACCTCGTAGGCGCTGATAATCGACAAGGGCAACAGTTGTAAGCAACAGCAGAGAACAAAGCGCGAGCCGTGCAACATGACGGGACTGAGAATCTCAAATGCGCACAAAGATGAAAAAACTTGAACGAGATCGGCTTATCAAGAAACCGGTTCTTTGTTTGTATTTTTATAATATGCTAGACAAACATCTGTTTTTGTTTTTTTTGCTACGCTATCAACCGGATTACGACAGCGCATCTGATTTTTCCAAGAATCTATATATGCAAGCTGTATATTTTAGTATTGATTACGTTTTAAATACAAATTACCGGTTCAATCAGAGCTATCGGTGTTATCGACGAGTTTGAATTGGCGCCACATCGATAACAACGAAAACTAATCGCAGTAGTTATCGAACAGCTGTGAAAGCTTACGGGGAAAATGCTCAGTTTTTGGTGGGCTGCTTCTCTGAGCAGCAATCGTAGTAATTGCCTAGAAAAATTTGTATAAAACTTTACACAAAAAATAACAAAAAAATGTACATAATTTAGTGTCAAACAAATACAATACAAAAACCATTTGCAGTCGGCTGCAAAATATATATTTTCTACATACATAACAACACAAAAGGCCAAAACAAGACAAAAACGCAATAGCCAAAGAGAAAAGGAGCGAAAGAGAGACGCAGCTGATGTTTGATGCCCACACAAAGCCCAAGAACTGAAAAGAGAGACAGAGAGAGAGAAAACGTCGCGACTTTGTTGTTATTGTAAGTAACATGTTTTATGTAATTCGTTGTGTTCCTGCTGTTCTCTTTTGTTGCTGCGCCGCGAGTTGCCAGACTGTTGCGAACAAGTGCAGATATTACGATTAGCCATTAAAATTAATTCAAATTGTATTTATATTCAATTGAAATTTAATTATTGGCATGATATCGCTGCAACATCGATATTGTCAATAAGAAATTGATATCGAACTATCCCAATATTAGGTACGATTATCGAATGAAATGCATTCAAATTGCATTCTATTTTCAATTAGTTAAAAAATATTATTTATTGGGATAATATCGGTGCAATACAATACAGGTTGTCAATAAGAAGTTGATTTCGAACATATTGAAAGGGATTTTGAGCTTATGCATCGAATAGTGAAGAATTTAAATTAAAAGAATATTACTCAATTTATTTTAATACTTTTAAGAATTTAAATATTTTAAACTATAGTTTTAATAAGAATTTAATAGATTTTTGTTGAAATTAATGGGTCTATTATATATTGCAATTACTTTGTTTTAATAGGTCTATTATATATTACAATTACTTTGTTTTAATTGAAATTAAAATCTCTATAATTTATTACAATCATTTGAGATATATAAAGCAAAAACTGCAATGTCTATAAGGGGGATATCGATATAGTCCCGTCACTCGTTTGTAAACGTTCTGTAATTATATCGATATGCACTCAGATTTATCGGTAGCAAGTGGCAACGCTGCCGCCAGCTGTCGTGCCCTCTGTTGTTGTCGTTGTTGTTGGAATGCACGAGAGCAAAACAACCGAAAATGATTGATTCATGATGCAATAATACAAGGTGGTTCACTCAGCAAAACACGAGCACATCGTAGTCCGTTATTGTAAGTGCGAGTGAAACAGCGTTGAGTAGTGAGTGCGAGTGAACAGCTATACAGTGCGTCGATTAACCCTAGCATGGCGCATGGTGTTTAAAGTTGCCTTAGTTATGAAAAGAGTTGTAGTGTTTATAATTTTATTTTTATTAATTTTGCGTTTGACATAACTTTTTGTTTTTGTTGTTGAACTGATATGCGTTTGTTTAAACTCTTAATTCTAAAATATATTCTAATCTTAAAATAAAATTTTTTTATTTTTATACTTAAATCTACTTGCTCAGCGGCGTTTAATAATGTTTGCTTAATATTTTTTTTAATTTTAAATGTATCGTTAACAATGTGGGAAAATATTTGTTCTAATTGCTTTATTTTATCTTTAAATGTGGTTGATGGTTTTATAAGTCCTCCTTTGGACACCTCATCCACGTATGTGAATGTGGACTCTGCTGAAAATTCATTATTGCATTATTGGTACGTGCTTGCGACAAAAACTGCAATATGTCATTTTTTTGTTGGCACTTAAGGGTTAAAATTCCGAAAAAAAATTCGTGCGCACACAACCTTTCAGTCCAACAAGCAAGCACGCACTGACCATAAGGGACAAAAACCGAACGACTTGGCAGTCGAGTGAACCACCTTGTATTATTGCATCATGGATTGATTTTTCGTCGTGGGCTTTTCTATCGGAAAAGTAGGCGTCGCGACGTGCGCAGGCATGATGGAATTATACAAGGTGGTCCACTCGGCTGCCGAAGTCGTTCGGTTTTTAGTCAACTAATTTCAGTGCGTGCTTGCTTGTTGTTGCTAGCTCTGTACAGCCGTTTCACTCACACTCACTATTCACGATGCACCATGCTCTTTCACTCGCACCTATATTAGTTGACTACGACTTTGCCGAGTGGACCACCTTGTATAATTCCATCATGGTGCGCAGGGGGGCATAACATGCCGAGCCTTGCGAGCAGCAGTGAAAAACTTCAGTCTCACAATCGTCGCGCTAGCGAGCGGACGTAAGTTCCGGGAAAAAATAGTCGAAAAAAAAATAAAATTTTAAATAATTATTGGAAATTTAACATAGAAAAAATTGTTGTAGTGTAAACATTGTGTATTTGGCTGGCAATCGAAATTCAAATATAGTTTAAATTAATTGTGTGCGGAAAATATGCGCAGTGTGTGTGAAAACAAGTGAAAAGTGTGGAAAACCCGTCGAATTGTTGCCAAAGAAAAGAAGAAAATGCAAAAGCTGCTTGCGAAATTTACATAAAAAGCCGAGAACACTGCAAAGGAATTTTTGTTGCTGCAGCAAAACAACAAAAAGAAAGGCAAAGAATATAGAAAAGGGAGAAAGAAAAAAACATCAAATACGTCAGAGAAAATTACGCGACACTCTGCGAGTGCGAGAGCGAGCGAGACGGAACAGCTGTACCCCCGGAAATGTAACTCGCACTCACACATGCACACCACGCACACATACACGCACGCATAAGAAAACTTGCACCTGAAAGTTCTCTCTCTCGCTCTGCCGCTGCCGACGTCGCTGTCGCCGTTACCGTCACCGTCGACGTCGTGCGCTCGTGCCGCTCGCTCAAGCCTTCGTGTGCGCTCGTGCCTGATTGCAACAACTGCGAAAAAAGAAGTGAGGACAGAGCCGAATTCTAAGCACAAAAGGTTAGTGTTATTAGCGCTATTTGGGCGCAATTTGTGTCTTTTTTGTTGTTGTCGCTGTTATCTGTGTTTTTTTTTATTTTCGTTTTTTGCGCTCGCATCGTTTGCAGCTGTCAAATTAAATGTGCACACTTTTTTTCCTTGCGCTGCGCAGTCGACAGCGCTGCCGCAGCGCAGCAGCGTTTGGCCTAATTTCGACTAGGTGGCAGCGCAACCCTAGTGCAGTGTTGCCATTGCTTCCTTCCTCTGCTCTGCCTTTTGCTGCGTATGTGTGTGTGTGTGTGTGTGTGTGTGTGTGCGTAACCAATTGAAATTGGGGCACACGAAACAGTTGAGCAAAGCAAAGAGCGTAATAACCCCTAAATCTCTGCTCTCGCGCTCAGCAGCAGCGTTGCCAGTTTAGCGGGTTTTTTTTTAATTTTATTTAAATTTATTAGATTATTGAAAAATTCATTAATTTTAATTAAATGCATTATGCATTTTTAAATAAATTTTTTTATATTTCATATTTATTTTTATTTTCTATAGCTATTCTAGCCGCTTTCGGCAACACTGAGAGCGCAGCATTCGTTTGCCCCAGTTACTAAATCTAATTGCAGACGTGCGATAAACCAAAAAAAAAAAAACTAAAACAAATTTAATTTGTTCAAAGTACTTTTTATGTTTGCACTCACACACACACTTACGCATTTAAAACATGCATTGTCAGCGCATTGCTCGCTCTCCCAGAAATATCGCGCGACTCTTCGCAGAGACAGCACTATCGCTGCCTCCCTTTCGCACTCTCGCCCGTGGATGCTGAGCCTGAGCCAAGCTGTCTATGCTTTTGGCGGTATATTACACTTGTTTATTTCTCTCTCTCTCTCTCTTTCTCCTCTCTCTTCTCCTTCGTTGTGTGCGTGCGTGGGTGGGAGGGGGCTTGGGGGCGTTGTTACTGTCATTGTTATTACTCGGCCTCCACAGCGTTGCTGTAATTCAACTTAGTTGATTTTTTGGCTCGTTTTTTCTGCTCTTCGTTTGTAGGACAAATTTATGTATTGATTATATTTGATACCCTTTGTCCAGTGTGTTTAGGCAGCGGGTATGCCAGAATACAGTGCTGCCAAGCTGCTTCAAGATCTTTAGCTCGCTCTCGCGCTCTCCTAATGGATTTACAGCTGCTCAGAGAGAGCTTAAAGGGCAAGAGAGCAACAGAACAGCTGATCAATATTTCTTTAATTAGTTCATTCCCGGCTGTCGTCGTGTGCGGACGTGAGTTGCGAGAGTAATAATTATTTCAATTCCTATCGACGAAAAAAGTTAAAATACAAAATAACAATAATTAAAAAAAATATTAAATTAAAAAACTAACATTGAGGGTTAATTAAAAATAGATTACTACTACACAATAAAACCCAAATAGAAATCTTTATCTTAAACTTAACTTAGTTAAATTTAAATTAATTTACAATTTGTAATGTATTTTTTTATCGACCGAATTTAATTGACAACACAAATAAATAAATAAATTAATAAGGTTCCGCACGGAGGTACAAATTAGAATTGAATATTAAATTTGATTTACGACACGGGACAGAAAAATTCTAGATAATTTATAAAACATTAGATTTTCCAAGTTAAATTATACAAATTTCCACTCTACTCTTTCACATATCTCATATTGTATTCTAGCGACATTTGTTGGGGGGAGATTTGTGGCCAGTTCTTCATGCCTCGCCGCACATTTTCATTGGCACAACAATTTTGTTTGTCGTTGTTTATTTGCATTTAACTAATTAAACGCAACACTGCGCCCCTCCCCGCCGCCCTCCCCCGCCCAATGCAGTCTCCTTCCGGTGTCGGTTTCCCATGCCAAGTGCGTGCAACGTCCGATTGTTCAGACTCAACGGATGACACCCACAATATGCCTCAATTGTAAACTGGAAACTGTAGAACTTGCCCATAAGCATTAATGGAGGAGATGGGGCAGCATTTTGAAAACATATTTTTATCTTTATTACTCATAGTCTATTGGCCACTTTGTTTTTGTTTTCGTTTTTATCTATCAATAATAGATTGATTACCGCTGTTTCTATTATTATACACACTCGAAAAAAGAGCAGAAACACGCAAGGCGCATTTAATGGACACATTTATCGAACTTTTGCTTGTTTTGGGCTGTGCGCGATAAGGAGAACGTGCACCGATAGTAAATTTGTACGGACATTAAACAAAATCAGTAACGTGTCCGTCACATTCAAATGCAATTAGTTTCGGACAGACATTTGGGGTGTTCCGCCAGGTAGACAAATAAAATATAACCGGACATTAGGCAGGTAAAAACAATAATTTATTTAAGACCAGTTAACTAAAAAAAAAACGCTAAAATTAAATTAAACAAATATAACATATGAATATTAATATAAAGCTACCGAGTGTCAAACTCTGTAGAATTACCCAACACTAAATAAAACCTCCAATAGGATATTTTATAAAAATTTTTACAAGGAAAGCTCTAAAAAGATGTACATAAACGATACGCCCTCGAACAATAGCAAATAAAACCTTCAATACGATATTATCTTTATCGATTATTGCTGTTATCGGATAGGGAACTATGCACCGCGAACTTAAGATATATTGTACTTAATGATACCTAGGAAAAATCAATGACATAAATATAAATATCAAAAGCTGCAGTAAGTTATTAACCGGGTGATAAATAAGTATTATTTTATATTATTATATTTAACCGGTTTGATTTTATAGATGTTAATTATATATAATGTAGTATATAATTAAATGGTCGACAATATATCGACCTGCGGTTTTTCGATATTGCAAATCAAACGAATTCCCCTTTTGTAAATACCTCGCGGCAGCAGCGCGCATTAAGGGTATTAAAAATAGGCAAAAAGTAATTAATTTTAAATAGTTTAGTTGTTGCCTGCCTGTTCTGGGATTATGCTTTTGTGATTGTCGTTGATGTTTGTGTTTGTGTTTGTATTTTGTATTATTTTTAAACGCAATTACGTGCGGCACAAAGGCATTCGACAACGTTGACATTTCAAAAAAAAAAAAAAAACAAAAGTGGCGAATGTACAGAAATATGATAAACTAATCGCATGACGTGTCTCTTGTCTGTCTAACCAATGCCATTTTCCATTTCTCTTTATTTTTCATATGGCTTTTATGTCGACTGTCTGATTGATGTCTTCTTGGATGTCCCCCCATCCCCTGCCACCCTCCTGCCCTCCCGCTCTCTTGGCCCACATTCGGATGTAGGCTAAGGCAACGCTCAAGTGCAGCCGTATAAAGACGAGCGAACTACGCATCAGGTGCTGGCACCATGGACTCTCTAAAGTTACCCAAAGGTAAGCGGCGAATGCCAAAAGCCAAAAGCGAAAGGCGTATTTGATAACTGATATGCCTCTTACCTATCCTCCCTCTCCCCTTTCTCTCCCCCTTCCCTCAGCAGGCAGCGCCAACAGCAGCGCCAGTGGCAGCAACAGCAATCTATCCGGTTCAGCATCGAATTCTGTCGTCGGCAGCCTGGCAACCTCCCCCACATCCTCGGGCCCCAGCGCCTCCGCCCTGGCCTCCGCCCTCAAGACGCCCCCCGGCCTCAGCAGCAGCACGCCCATCTCGGTGCGCTTCAACGCCAACGAGGAGTCGCTGGATGACATACTGCAATCATTTCATCACAGCGCACAGCAGCAGCAACAACAGCAGCAGCAACAACAGCAGCAACAACAGCAGCTTCTCAGTCACAGTCCAAGCAGTGGTGTCAGCGGGGGAGGAGGGGACGCTTCGCCTCTGCTGGGGCTCAAGAATAACGGCAGCGTAGGCGCCGCTCTTGGCATGATGGTCAACGCCTGTGATTCGCATTCGCTCTCCAGCAGCCCGTCGCAGCAGCATCTGCAGCAGCATCATCAACAGCAGCAGCAGCAGCAGCAGCTCTTTGGCGTAAGTTATCGATAACTTTGTGCAGCGCGGTTCATTAATATTATTAATAGCACAAAAGAAGCTCCATCGGGTTAAAGTTTGTCCATTGCCAACGATAACCACTAAAGATTAAATTAATTTTTAATTTTTTATACTTAGGCATAGTTTTATGTCCTCTATTTTGTATATCTTGCATCCATTAATAAAGGGTAAAAAGAGGGTTAATTAGTTTTGATATCTGAAAGCGTTACTTCATTACTGTCAAACCAATATAGTGGTTTAATTTTAATTTCGATATATGAAAGCTTTTCTCGATTATAATCAAGCTTATAAATTGGTGGAGATTTCGATAAATTTATATATACAAACATACTAATTTCGATATATAAAAACCGTCAACGGTTAATTTACTGAGATTTCGATTGTGATTTTAGAAACACTGATTTCAATGTATGAAAGTTTTTACCGAATATAATCGAACTGATAAATAGCTTGCATCATTAGTTAAATAATCGATTTATTTTCGTCTCTTTCGAGATATATTGTAAACATTATCTTTTTATTTTTTGATTAACTAATCTTTGCTGTTGTTCATTCTATTACCAAACCAATAATTATATTGAATTTACGATTGAATGGCTTATCAGCCCATCATTAAGAAACTATCGATATTCTCTATCTCAGCAAGCCTGATTGTCGAAATGACGATATTTTATATTGTTTATTATCAAACTGATAATTACGACTTTTGGCATAGTTTTATGCCTTTTGCTCTGCCCTCGCTCGGGTTTATTTCACAATGTTTATTATTATTTGTGTTTCTTTGTCGCTATCAACAAACGCCATGATTCATTTATCGCATTTATCGGTTCCCGCCAGTCACAAGTCGCTTCTATCGTCATTAGAGAACGGCATTATAAACAGTACTAATTGTGATTCCACAGCGACAACAATTAGCTTTTGCCCTAATTGAAGAAATTGTTGATTTCATTTCTCATATTTGTGGAATTTATTTATGTCTGTGCCTGTGAGTGCTGTTGTTTCTTTCTTTGTTTTTTTTTGTCTTTTGGCTATTTTATTTTAGTAGCTCGAGTGTCATTTTGAAATGTAGTGTTTGCCGTTTGCAGTTTGAAGCGGCTATTTTTGTGCCAAAAAATGTACGAGCAGATGTTAAGCGATTGCTTTGTGCCTTTGATATATATTTGATTGCAAAATCACTTGGCATGATTACTCACTGTACGCCTTCTCTTCTCCTCTCTTTTCCCCCTCTTCATCACTCTCCATTTAGAACGAGGAGCTGAACCTGCGCAATAATTTTCTGCAAGGTGGCAACGGTGCGGGAGCAGCAGGAGGCGGATTCTTCAATCGCAAGAGGTAAGTTTTCGATGCAGGGAATATCACACACACACACACACACACACACCAATACAATAATATACACTAACACACACACATACACACACATATATATACACTTGTACCGATTTGTTGTTCTTGTAATTGCTGTTGTTGCCAAATGTCATCTACTTAATTAGGCATATTACTTTATGGCATTGCAAATGCATAATTCATGCGCTTCTGGCGCAGCCAACTTAATGCGCTATGCCAGTGCTCGTAAACGTCAAACGGCGGCCTGTTGCACCCAGTGTTGAGAAATAATAACGGTTTGATGGAAAGTACACGAAAATAAAGCTAGACCAACCACTATTGAAAACTTAATCCCATAATTCTCGCATTTTACTCAAATTTTATCAAATTACCAGGTGCGTCCGACTGATCGGATATACCTTTACTGTTATTCAAATTCTTGAATATCATTTCAAATTAATTTATTTGCTAGTAATATATATCGATAAAAAAAATCAATTTCGAAAATGGAAAAGTATAAAAAGCCCAATATTTTTTTAATAAATGCTTTTTGAAAACAGCCATAATTAGACTTTAAAAAAAAGCTGATTTGGCAACACTAGTTGCACTCTATAAAACGAGAAGCGGTTCGTTGACCGAGAGTGGTTTTTTGACTCTGGTTTTTCTTTTTGGAGAATTTTTTCCTACCTTTTTGTTTTGAGCTGTGCGTTTTTAATGCATTCAACAGCCAACCCTTTGCTAGTCGGCCTTAAACTTTAAACGCCGCCCATGTGTCCCCAGCTGCTGCTGTGCCCCCTTCTGCGGAGTACTGAGTGCACTACAGCAGCCTCTATGCTTTGTTTATGTCGCATGCAACTCTGTCACACACACACTCGCTTACACGCGCTTACAAACTCACACACTTGCGTCTAGAACTTTGTTCAAGTGTTGGGAGTCCGTCTGGGTCTTGGCCGGCCTCTCAGAGCGTCGCGTCACACACACACACACACACACTCATACTTATTCACACACACTCATTCACGCACACACTCTCAAACACACTCTCGTCCCTGCTTTTGGCTCTTTACATTTGCTACAATTTAAAAATTGAAATATGCACGTCTAGCCAGAGAGCACTTACCTCGCTCAGACTCAGACCGTGTGCTTTTTTTTCTCTTTTTTTTTTTTATTGATTTTCGTCGCTGTTCTAGAATTTAGTACATGTTTTAAGCCGAGCTGAGCTGCTGTCAGCTTTGCCTATTGGCCATCAGTCAATCACCAAGTTTCCGTTTAAATAATCTTGCCAGCGATTTTCCATTTCCGTCAGCGATTTCTTTTTCAATTAACTTTTTTTTTAGCTAAATCGATTTTCTTGGCTAATTGCATGAGTTTCATAACGGGGTTTTAGCAGAACAGTGTTGCCAGATCGGGGGAGGAAAATAGGAAAAAAAAGAGGAGGGACAGAATATCTATAGACCGCTTATCATTAACCCACAAATATTATAAACGATTTAAAATTAAAAAAAAATAATAATTAAAAGTATGTAAATATTTGAAAAATCCAGATACCCGAACAATTTTTTTTTTTTTCGACCAGAAAAAGTTTGATTTGGCACCACTGTCGCAGACATGCAGGCCTCCAGGGTGATTTTTTTTTTCTTCTTTTTTATCTATTTACACTTGTACACGTTTCTATATGTTATACGCTTCCATCAACTGAAGCCGACATTGCGAGACATCAGCATATCTGCATCTGTATCTGCATCTGTATCTGCATCTGTATCTGTATCAAGCATCTGCAGGCTCATTACCTTTGCTGCCCTCCCTTAAACTCAATTTTCCAGACAGCAAGTCATCCAACCTTCCAGCCACACCCACACCCATGGCCTTTCCTACCGCCTACCGCCCACCGCCCACCTTTAGCTGGCAATTTAAAGTCGTCTGGCTTTTGGCCTTACAGTTTGGCAGCCACTGTGCTGTTGGCCAATCAATTAGCAGCAACAACAACAAACATTAACACTTACAAAGCAAAATGTTATACATTCCGAGTGGTATTCGCTGTCCATCAGAGCACATTAACTTAATACTAATTCCATAAATATACATAACCACAATTAACCCATTGCCGCCCACTGTGCGTGTTTCGATACATCTCTTTAGTTTTGTTATCGTTATGCTGGGCCGTAAGCAATAATAATATCGTAATCGTTTCGTTTATGGCTATCGTTATCGCTGCCGATAACCATGCCCACAGTGCAGTGTCCAGTGTTTTTTGAAGTTTTTGTGCCTCAACAAAATTTCAGTGGCGCAGTTTTAGTAGCACTGCGTTTTTTGAGGTTTTAGAGGCAGTAATGCCAAAGCTGCGCCATGAAATTTTTGAATTGAGAAAAGTTACCAGTAGCACCATCCACATGCCCTTCACCAACTTGGCAGCAAGAGCAACAACTACAACAACAACATTATGCTACACCACCACCACCACCACAACCACCCAACAACCACCACCACCACCACCACCCAACAGCAACAACGGCAGCAAAAAAACATAAATAAACCAACGATTATAAATAAAATCTAAATAAAAGCTAAGAATGGAGCAATTTAATTAACAAAATAGTTAAAATATTGAAATATACAAAAATAACATTATTAAAATAAATTAAATTTTTGAAAATTCTGATTTGGAAAATCTAAAATATTATAATATAAAATTATAAAAATAATGTAAAACAAATAATTCTGTTAAATTCATTTTTATTATTAAATTTTTAATAACATAAATATTTGTTTGAATTTGAAGGGAAATGTTTGCATATCAAAAGATTTATTTGAATTTTAAAGAATTTAAAAAAAATTGCAATTTGTACGAATTATTTTTTTAATTTCAAATATATAAAAGGAATTATTTGAAATGGATTATTTAAATGGATTATTTAAATTTTAATTTTGACTTTAAAACAACTTAAACTTAAGGATAATATTTGATTAACGGATATTTTTTAAAATTATTTCTTCTAAAAACTTTAAAATAAATATAGTATTTCAATAAAATAAATATTTAATTCATAAAATAAAATAAAAAAAATCTACGCCCAGTGTAACTTTAATAATAATAATATCGTTTAAATTTAAATGTAATTAATATTAATTTTAATTTGTTTCTTCTTCTTTTGCTGGGCGGCAATGTTATACACTGTTCAAAATTGAAATGCATTTTACTGTTATCGCCTCCCTCATCCGATTTGAAGCAAATCTTAGAACAAATTGCTCCTCTTCTTACACTGATAACAAACACATATGATATTCAAATCGACAATGCCAATCTACATCTACATCTCTCTCGTTACCTTCCCTTCCCTGCAGCTGCGGCGGTCTGCCGCCGAATCTCAATCTCGGCAAGCTGTCCAACCAGCAGCAGCTCCATCAGCAACAGCAGCAGCATCAGCATCAGCAGCATCAACAGCTCTCGCCCAATCTGAGCGCGCTGCATCATCATCATCAGCAGCATCGCGATGTGGGCGGTGGAGGAGGCGGCGGTGGTGCGCACAGTCCATCCTCGCCGGGTGGTGGAGGAGGTGGAGGATCTCCCTACAATGGCTCCCAAGCTGGCTGCAGCAGCGGCGGCATCTCGCCCATTCCGCAAATGTCGATGGCGGGCGTGTCGCCCAAGTACAGACGCAGCATATCGTTTCCCATCAAGGGCAACTCGCCCACGGCGCTCTACGGGCACATGGACGGCATGTCCGGTGGTCACATGAACATACCAACGCTATCGATCGGCAATGGAGCTGGAGGCAGCAATAGCGTTGGCGGTGGCATGGGCACGGCGGGTGCCACGGGAGGAGGCGATGCTCCGTATCTGGGCAGCAACTACGGCAGCATGATGAACGCCAATGGGCAGCTGAATCATGTGGGCGGAGCAGGCGGAGGCATGGACAATTCTCTCTGCGATTACATGCGCACCATGAGCATGGGCAACGCCGGAGGCGACAACATGGGCATGATGAACGAGCGGGGCATGCGGGGCATGGGCGGCGGCGGATCGAATCATCTGAGCGAGGCGGATGCCATGGCCATAGCGGCCAGCAACGATCCCTCCGTCTACTTGAACGCGCTCAAGCTGGGCTCCCCCTCCCGACTGTCGCCTCACTCGCCCCACTCCCCCATCCAGGGAGGCAATGCCGGAAATGGCGACGGCACCGCACGCTTCTCCCGTAAGGTGTTTGTCGGTGGTTTGCCGCCGGATATCGATGAGGACGAGATCACCACATCGTTTCGTCGCTTTGGTCCGTTGGTGGTGGACTGGCCGCATAAAGCCGAGTCCAAATCGTATTTCCCGCCCAAGGGTTATGCGTTTCTGCTGTTCCAGGATGAGAGCAGCGTGCAGCAGCTGATCGATTCCTGCATTACGGATGAGGATAAGCTCTATCTGTGCGTGTCCTCGCCCACCATCAAGGACAAGGCCGTGCAGATACGCCCCTGGCGTCTGGCCGATGCGGACTATGTGCTGGATGCGACCATGTCGCTGGATCCGCGCAAGACGGTCTTCGTGGGCGGAGTACCGCGTCCACTGAAGGCCTTCGAGCTGGCCATGATCATGGATCGCCTCTACGGCGGCGTCTGCTACGCCGGCATCGACACCGATCCGGAGCTCAAGTATCCCAAGGGCGCCGGTCGCGTCGCCTTCTCCAATCAGCAGAGCTACATCGCCGCCATCTCGGCCCGGTTTGTGCAGCTGCAGCACGGCGACATCGACAAGCGGGTGGAGGTCAAACCCTACGTCCTCGACGATCAGATGTGCGACGAGTGCGAGGGTCAGCGCTGCGGTGGCAAATTCGCGCCGTTCTTCTGCGCCAATGTGACCTGTCTGCAGTACTACTGTGAGCACTGCTGGGCGGTTATCCACTCGCGACCTGGTCGGGAGTACCACAAGCCTCTGGTCAAGGAGGGCGCCGATCGGCCGCGTGCGGTGCCCTTTCGCTGGTGTTAACGGCGGAGGTGGTAGGCCGCGCTGCACGACGAGAGACGGCAACAGAGGGAGCAACGACATCGGTTGTTGGACGCAGCGCTGGCAGTGCCAAGAATCATCACAACAAACACCACCACAACTGGACACACCAACAGCCAGAGGGAGTGAGCAGCGGAGCAGCAAGTAGGAGAGTGGTGCCATATGCCGGAGAAACTTGTAAATTAAGTAGCTAAGCGACACACACAGACACAGTTAATGCCACTCACAACACTAATACAAAGACAAAAAGACACTGTCGACGTCGTGGAAGAAAGGCCCCCCTCGGGGCACGCCCCGCCCCGCCCCAATCCTAGCTTTATTTACAGCAGATTTTTCTCAGTGAAGGGGGGCACAGAATTCGCCAGCACAGTATTTTTTTTTTCTTTTGTTTATAGGTTTTTATTGTTTATTTTGCAATTTATAGGGACCTAATCCCTACGCAGTTCGGTTATCCTCGCATTATCATAGAGATCTTGTGCAAATTACAAATGAGCAGCTAAATTAGGCTATAAAAGCAAGAGTGTGCCAGAAGTTTTCAAGAACCTGTTAGTTCCTACATGCATAGTTCATATCTTTAATCGAAATAATATCGTAACAAATCAAACAAATTTCAAGTGATTCCCGGAACATATTGTGAGACCCAAATAGTTTTAGTTTTACAATTTTGACAAATTAGTTTACAGATTTCCGCTAGATTGCGTGTCTTTTAATTTGTAAACTAATTTTCAAAATTCCCATACGCGATTTCAATTTGACTATTAATTTTCCCATAATTAATCTTCACTTTGAAATAGACACGCATCGTTTACATTTATATATATATATATATCGGTAGTTTTTGGTTTTAGTTTTTAACGTGACGCAAATATCACGTTATTCAGCAGCTGCCGTTTCAAAATTGGGAAAAAAATACACTTTGAGAGAAATCGATTAATATTGCAATCGATTTAGATTTCTATATATCAAGAACTAGGTTAATCTTGATCGTGTTGTGTTGTGTAGTGTAGTTAAACCGAAACTTTCCGTAAGAGATCAAATCAACACACCTTTAAACCATGAAACCAAATCAATACATTTATTACACACTTTAACTAAAAATTAATCGATAAATGCTCGTTTCGATTAATTTTTAACTTGGATTTTCCCTTGACCTGACATAATAATTTCAGTAAACGCATACACTGCAATATTTGAGTCTTCTGCTCTTCCTTAATAATTACACAATATTTCAATACACTTAGTTCATAATAATTTCATTGTTAGATCGTATTAATTGTTTTTTCACGTTCGATGATTCATTTATTTAGCCGTTTTTTAGTTATTTTAACTCATATACACACGAAAGCCATTTCAAATCAGATTTCGACTTCCGACACAATATAGAACCAGCCGCCTTTAACTTTTAAGTGATTAAGTAATTTTCGCTAATTAAGCAATTAGGAAAATTTCTTGTTTGACTTTCGCATGTGGAAATCGCACGAGGAACACCGACTTACACTCACAAAATCATAGAATAAACAAATCAGCTATACACATACACTGCACAAAATACACTGCGATTTCACATGCTTCGTCAGACATTAAAGAATCTTCAGAATCTTCACACTCTTGGAGGAAAATTAATATTATCAGCTCATATTTAATTGTAGGTAGGCCTTATCCACAATCGACATATGACAAACATATACACTGATAAAAACTGCTTTTAAATGTTACGCAAAGGAAATTTGTTGATGCATTTTATGCTGCTATAAATTTTGCCAGATGAATCAGTATTAAATCTTAATTTGTTTTTATTTTGTTACATTTGAGTTACACTTGAAAAATAAACAGAAACAATTATGAGGGGCAATAAATAAACCAAATACACAATGAAAAATATCTAAAGAAAATATATATAAATATTTGCATATAACTAATTAGAGAACTTTTTATATAGGAATTTTTGTATAAACCGTTTTTTAGTCGAAATATAGGCAACTATTTATACTATACATTAATGAAATCTTTTGTGCAATACTAATCCTTAAAACGATTCAATATAATATAATATAACCAACTATATAAAAATATGTGTTAAATGCGTTAAACATACATATTGAAATGGAAATGAAATGAAAACTTAGCTTATAAACAACAAGAATATCAAAAAACCAAATTATAATGAGGCCGAAATCTAGCCATAAAAAGGCTAAGCAATATTTCCGTTTGACTGTAAATTTGATAAACTGAAGTTTCGCAGATAATGCAAGATTCTCAATAAATAACAAATATTTTAAATATGTAGACTCTAAAAATAAACAAACTTAGCGGAATGATAGTTCTTTTTTATTTAATTTCAATTTATATACGAAACTTTTGCTACATTTGCACTTGAGAGCGATAACAAAATACGATATTTTTTCTATATGAAAGATACTACAAATTAATTACAACAAAAAGCTAAAAGTACAAGTCGCTTTGGACTTTTAAATGTATATTATATACGATATATATATATTAATATATATAGAATGATAGTCAAATCTATTAGCAAATTTTTGCTCGCGCTTTGTTTACAAAAAATGAGTATAATTATAATGAAATTCTATATAAAAAAAATATGAACTAAATACAAAGTTAATAGCAATTTTCTAGAATTTTTATATTACAATTAACAGAAAAAGTCAACTGAAAACATGTGTAATATTCTATATACAGACATTATGTATTATAAATTATATCTATTTTAAATATTTTTTTTAAACTGCATAAACCAAAACTTAGTGGACTTGAAGCGTTCGTTTGTTTTAAAATTCAAACAAAAAACAATAATTGTTAGTAAATTAATTCAAATTGTATTTCAATTTCAAAACAAACTATCCAAAAATCTAACCAAATTGTAAATGCAGCTCCGGCTCCTTTGTAGTGTCAACGTTTCAACGAAGCTGGAGATGCAGAGCGGCAAAAGGTTGCTAAAAAATTGTGCTAAAAGAATGCAAGAGAGAATGGAAGAAAGGATAAACCAAAAGAAGCTGAAGAATACGCAGAGAAAAAGCCAGAAAAAGTCATGATATGCTAGTCTTTAAAAAGGCATCTGAATGGAGCGTGGAATGAAGTTTGATCAAGCTGACGATGATGATGATGTTTTTTAACTGTAGTGAAAATTCAATATGTATTTTATAGATTTTTATACTTTTATATAAACATACTTTATATATACTTTAACTGTTAAAATGGAAAATACCTACAAAAATAGACATCACAAAGAGCGAAACCCAAACAAATAATTACATAAATATGATGACAAAAAACATATGCTAAACAAAAAGCGAAAAAAATTATATACATATTAAGCTAAAACGCTCAATGTTTTTGCAAAAACTTGAATCTTGAAACCTGTAAATTCATTTAATTTGTAAGCAACAATTTGTTACTTTTGTTATTATTTTTAAGTATTCCAAGCACAGTCAGTGTAATAGTTATTATTATATATAGTCAAAGACATTGGATTGTTTTTAGTTTTATACAAATTTTGTTATTTGAAGTGAGACAAGAATGTTTGATACGATGATAAATCTTAGTGTTGTATGTTTTATATGCCTAATTCTTAATATATTTAATATACATATTATATTATATATTTATATTTTTATATGTTTTGTAGTCTGTAGTTTC
Organism: Hypselothyrea guttata; assembly: GCA_035045125.1. Lineage (NCBI taxonomy): Eukaryota > Metazoa > Arthropoda > Insecta > Diptera > Drosophilidae > Hypselothyrea > Hypselothyrea guttata. The sequence continues at coordinate 223,192 of JAWNNJ010001722.1, read as the reverse complement.
TTGTAGCTTTAACTGATTGCGTTTTATACCTTGTTTTATTTTTCTATTGATATGAATAAAAAATGAAATACTTATATAACAAATATTTGATATATGCAATTTATACAAAAATACAAAATAAAATAAATACTTTTTGCTATTAATAAATAAACTACATATTTGTTTATTGTTTTCTATGATTTTGTTTACTGTAAATATATTAATATTAAATAAATAAATTACTTAATCGAAGAAAGACTCTGCAAAGAACAAAAAAAGTATTGGAACTCGAACTTATTATTAAATATTAAATATGTTTACTACAAATTGGTCAATATGTGTTTTTGATACCAAATACGATTATTAAATTAAAACTTAAACAAGAAATATATGAATTTTACAAGTAGTACAATTGATGAAATTTATATAACGTAATATGTATGTATTTTTGAAATGAAAACCAAATCAACTAATCGCAAAACAAACTTAATAACAATTATAAATAAATTAACTATAAAATATAACGTAAAATAATTGCAATCCTGCTTAGTGCACTCTATGCCGCACTTTGTTCAATTCATATTCAAATTGGCATTAGAAATAAAGTTAAAATATATATATATATATATGAACTAAAAAATGGTATTAGCAATATGATTTGTTATGGACAAATTTATTTTTTGAGTATTTTCATAGCACAATATTTGTACAGAGTTTGGTTTGTAGTTAGAAAAAGAAAACCAGATATGTAAAAAATCAAAACTGATAACGTGAAAAACAATGTTTTAAATAGAAAATTTTTTAAACTGAAAACAAAGAGAATCTTTCAATTTTATGCTAATTGGAGAACAAGCTTCGATCGATAATGAAATTAAGTAATTAAATACAAGGTTATAAAAAAGACATTTGGTACCTTTTAAAACTTATTAAAGAATTTTATATTAGAACAGAAACAAAAACAGAATGAAAATCTGATAACTAATTGCGATGATTGAGAAAATGTAGCCTGTAAAGCGAGTGTCTGTCTGCGCTGTGTTCGAGGCACTCGCTCTTCCATTTTTTTATTTAAATAAAAATCAAATGATAATATGTATGTATTAGTCCTTGAATGATACTAAAAATTGAGCGCCCTTACTAATGAATTCCTTTTAGCTAAATATTCAGAAACAAAAAACCAAATACAAGCAAGAGCATATAATTTTTTAGCATTATACAATTACCAAACCGGATATCGACATCAATATCGATATCGATATCGATCTAAATAAATATATATACATATATATAAATAGTAAAACCTAAAGTTGGCATATATGAAAACTATATAGTAAACCGAATAATTATATATACATGCATATATAAACAATAGCATTATATACATTAAACAAAAAAGCGCATGACAGAAAAAAAGCAAGAAAAAAAATATTAGCAAAATATTCCATATTTTATAGTCATTTTCAATAAACGTAATTTTTTAATTTTTACAAAATTCAAGTTGAGAGAAAAACAAAAAAAAAAAACAACAAAAAATATATTTGTAGTTTTCTAAAGCCATAAACCAAATAAACTAAATCTTTCGATTTCCAATCATGTTTTTCCTCCAAAATGTTCTTCAAATTCAGCTCGAATGACCGATACAGTTAAATGTTCAAAAGCAAATATGCAAACAAGTATAATATTTAAAAAATAGCGAATAATAGAAATAGTGTACCCAACACACATATACATATATACATACATACCTAACTAGACAGAAAATGAACTCCCCCAAGAATCTAAACTCGAAACTCAAATATCAGCAGTACTACAATGCAATATTTATAATATGATAAAAACCAAAACCAAAACCAAAACTGAAACCAAGCAAATCGAATCAACTAAAAAATTAATCAATGGCAAATATGTAACGGATGAAATACTGAATGGAAAATATATATAATATATATTATATATACGATACGAATACGATTACGTCTATATACACAACAATAATATATTCCAATAAAATACCTTTTCTAAGGCGACCAACCAAAAGGACGCCCTCAAAAATAAAATGAGACACAGGAGAAACCAATACACATAGAAAAACAAAAAAAAACCCAAAATGCAGGTTATAGAACAAAAAGAATAAAAATAAAAAACATATATCTTCATTCAAATAAATAAAAATACCTTTTCTGGAATAATTAACAAATGCAAAGTGTTTTACTGTTTAATATTTTATATTATTTGATTGGGTTTGGGTTTTTACGGAGTTTGACAATCCGCGAAATAAAGCAAGTAACCCAAATTGTGTTTTTAAGGGTTTGTTTCATACCCGACATCCTATTTTTCGACCTTATCAAAACGTCAAAGAACTTGATAATTTTTACTTGCCAGATTTTGATCCCAAACGATTAGTATGGTAAACTTATTCATAATAAAAACCAAACAGGAGTGTATTTGCTGCAAAAATGTAGAAATTAGGGGCAAAAATCATGTTTTTGAGGTACGTTTCATACCCGGCAACCTATTTTTGAACCTCAGTAAAACGTCAAAAAAATTTAAAAATTTTATTTGTCAGATTTTGATTCTAAACGATTAGTGTAATAAAATTATTCATGAAAAACCAAACATGGGTGTATTCGGTCAAAAAATGTGGATTTTAGGGGCAAAATAATCTAAGGAATGTTTTTAAAAACAGCTGTCAGTTGAGTTCTGATGTTCTTACGTTTTTACTTCGCAGATCCGGCAGCATTGAGGGAGTTTCGCCCACAGCAAGTGGACCCGGTCTCTCTGGGGCCGCAGCAGTTGGAATCGACAGTGCAGCACCAGTTGGCACCTGGCGTCTGATCAAGGGCAAGGTCTCACAGAAGATCGAGGACATCAAGTCGGCCAAGCATACGACAACTAGCAGTCCTATACCCATTATAGTGGCTGAAGCGGCGGCGATATCCAGCGTGGGTTGGACCAACGAGCCCGATTCGGACACGGAGTGCGTGACGATCAATACGTCGGTGAGCGAGGAGCTGCCCCTGACCCAGCACAACTCGGACTCCGATGCGGAAACGGAGCAACTGCAGCACGACAACCTCAGCTTGGGCCAACCAGAGCATTCGCGCATACGACGTGGCCTGGCGCACATCAAGTCTAAGGTGAAGGCCAAACAGCAGGCCGCCGCCATGAACAAAAAAGAGCAGGCAGTAGTCAGGGAGGCCGCAGGCGGTCCAGCCTCAAACTCCAGCTCCTCCATACGAGGCACTTTTCTACGCAGACGCAAAGATGCGGAGCCCGCATCAAACAACGAAGCCTCTACAAGCGCGCAGGCCGCTTCTAATCCTCCAGAAATTACCGTGTCCAGTGGCAAGGCGAAACGTGGCATTATGCTGGCCAAAAAGGATGTGGAAATCGAGTCGGGAGTTGAGGTGCTGGAGGACATGATACCCACTCCGAACCCAACAGATTTGAACTTGCCCGCAGCTGCGCCAAAGATACGTTCGAAACTGTCGCTGGAGTTGAGAAAACCACGCAAATCAGTAACGGAGGTCCCGGCACCGGAACTACCCGTCTCACCACCCTCGACTCTGGCCAAGATTCACAATCTATTGACAGCCATCAAATCCATCAGCACCGTTCTCCATAATGTGCGCTACTTTGCCCCACCCGTAATTGCGGCTCTCTGCCTGGTCATGCTGTTGGTAGTGCCACTGCCAGCATTTCTTTGTGGCGTGTTTACCACCCTGTTGATTGTAGTGCTGCTGGATTTCTTCAGCGCCTATCTGCACTTTTTGTTCGCCAAGTATGTGCTCAAAACGAATCCGGAACGTACCAGCTTCTTCATACCCAACTACAGTCGCATGCCCATCTGCAAGGTGCCTGCCGCCGAGGAGCACAAGACCATCAAGACTTATTCCGGTTGGCTAAACGAGATTAACAGCTACGATCCCAGCACGTTCTCCATGACTATGACCAGATCCGTCTACATTCGCTTGGATGGCACCATCCTCAAGCTCTCCGGCACCAACGCCCGCATTCCCAAGCGACGCATGTGGAACGAACCGCCGATTGATCGCGCCAAGGTGCTCTTTACGGATCATCGCTCCTACGACCTACGCGAGTGTCGCATTGAGCTGCTGCCTGTGGGTTTGGCCAAAAAGAGGTAGGTCAAGTAGCAAAATTGTAGATCTCATAACAAGCTCACCACATAATTATATTTTCATAAACGGTTCATTAAATTATTTCTATTTGCAGATTCTTCAATCGCAAGTATCCCATTCAGGTCATCAGCAAGAATAGCACCAATGAGTATCTCAACCCCTCCGGTTCCGCTAACTTCCCTACGCCCAAACCTTCGACTTCAGCTACAGAAGTCAACTTGAAGGATAACCTAACGCTAACGAGTAATGCGGTAACGCCCATAGCGCCGGACACGGAGCACGAGAAGCCCGTGGACTTTGCAGCCACAGTATTGCAGGCAGATGTAGGTGTAACAAACTTATATTAAGATATATCTTCACTATATCAATCTTCCTTTTTAGTTGCAGCAACTACGCAACAATTACAATCCGGACGTGGGACTACAGGAGATGAGTCTGCCCTGTGGCGATGAGGTGCGTCTGCTGCTGTTCGCCCGCTGCGACCGGGAGAAGGAGGACTGGTATCGTCGCTTTGTGGCCGCTAGTAAAGGCGCCATTGAGGAGCCCGAATTGCATGTGCCGATGGCGCGTTTCGTCAACGATACGGATCTGCAGGCAGCCGCGGCTCAGCAGGCCATCAATCTAACCATGGGAATGCCCGGCAGATCGTCAGTTAAAGAAAAAGATAAAGATAATGACGACTCGCAGGAGCAAAACGTTGAGGAAAGGAGTTCCACAACATCGGGAACACCGTTTGAGGACCCGCTGGCGGAGGATGACATACCCGATGCGAACAAGGAAAATGACTCCTATGAGGGCCTAATCATGAGCGCAGATGTGGCTAGAAATCCGCAGGATTATCTCAAATTTATGACGGTTTATCAGGTATGACCAGCAACTGCAGTTGGTTTGTTTTAAACCAGGGATGTTACAAAATACATCGATATATCGGACATCGACGAAGGTTTTAACTTTGATCAAACTTCGATGTTTCATTTCGATTCACATCCCTAGATTTATTTTTAATTTCTTCTTAGTTTTATACTTTATCCATAAACAAACCCACTTCATTTATTTATAAATATAATTTTATAATTTTGCCCACTTAGCAAGCTTGCAGTCAAAATCGTATTCCCGTTAGTCGTCAAAGCCGCAACGATGATTCGAGTCAAAATGCACAAAATGCAAGAAAAGTATGTGAAATTTTCATTTCTTTCATTTAAAACCCTCAATCAAAAAACTCCAAAAAGTAAATAGCAATAACTTAACTTATATTTACGCTTTTGTATCCAGACTCGCCGTTCCAAACGTCAGGAGGATGAGCTGTGGAAGGGCATTGATCAGTCGCTGTTTCTGGGACCCTCGGGCAGCGTGGTTTGGGCCAATGTGCTCATAGGTCGCTGCCTCTTCAGCTGTCTCAACAATGTTTCGCTGCATGAGAAGATTCGTGACTTTTTGCAAAAGAAACTCTACTCCATCAAGGTAAAACTAGATGTAAACCAGATCTATATGAAGCTTATTACATTGTTCTTTGGTCTTGCAGCTGCCCAGTTTTATGGAGGAGGTGATTATCACCAACATCTATCTGGGAGAGTCGCCGGTGCTCTTTCATCGCATGTCGCAGCCCATGCTGGACGAGCGTGGCGTTTGGCTGGATGCAGATATAACCTACGAGGGCTTGGCTCATATTACGGTTACCACCAAATTGAATTTGTTGCGAGTGCGCTCCAAAACCAAATCTTCGCCTGGCATGTCGGATAGTCAGGCCACAGTGCTGGAGACACCACAGGATGTGCGCAGCCAGAACGACGAAACGTCACAAGAGGGCAACAATGCCATTTACGACAGCGATGCGGAGAGCTCGGGGGGTTCGTCTTCAGAGGAAGAAAGTCCGCCACCGGGCAACACAAACGCCGAGGCTTCAGCCAATACTGAGTTAGTTAAATATTCATTTGCTCCATTTGATTCTTCTGTTAAACTCTGTTTCTATCTTTCTGTTTTAGATTCTTCCAAAACTCTCCCGGCAATGCGCGTCGCATTTTCAAGATTGTGGATCGCATTGCGGCTTCCAATTTGTTTCAATATGCCACGGAGCTGCCCTATGTGCAGCGTGCCATGGAGAACATGAGCACGAATATCACTTTGCGCGTAGACCTCAAGGGTATGGTGGCACGTGGCACATTGAACCTGCCACCACCGCCTTCGGATAGGGTTTGGTTGTGCTTCCGTGGACCTCCGCGCCTCTGGATATCCACCAAGCCACAGGTGGGCGATAAATCCGTGGATTGGTCCATCGTAACCAATGTGATCGAGAGCAAACTGTGCGAGGCGGTGAACAAGTATTTGGTCTATCCGAACATGGTGGACTTCAACATACCATTCCTTGGCAAGCCGAGCTACGAGGATAATGAACCGCATGTATCATTCGGTTAAGTGAACAAATCGTAATTCCAACATTGAATTGCCATTGCAATTCATTGCGTAAGCTTAGCTTTGTTTCAGCGATCTCGCTCTAAGTATGATCTGGCATTAGTACTTAACGATAAATTCCAAGTTGACAAGTTTGAAACGCTTATTTTAAATCTATCCCTCCCAATACTACTACTATATCTTTGTTATGATTTATATTTTTTACACACTCTCTATACACTTAAGCACCCCACTAAGTGATTAAATCTATCCCTCCCAATCTACTATATCTTGGTTTTTTATTTTTTAAACCTAAGCACCCCACTAAGTGATTTTGTCGTAACCAAATATATGGAAAACCCCCAACCTTTTTATAGAAATGATTACATTTAGTACTCCAATAGCTCTTAACTCTTATATAGATGTATACAATATGCTATATTCAACTATATTATATACTATATAACTACAATACGGATATATACTACTCAAAGTTTGCGTGTGAATTTGAACTAATTTTATTTATATTTGGTATGGTGTTGTATTAAGTTTTATAATGTATTCAAGCTACCATAATGTGTAACAATTATGTTTAGATTTAAGCAAAACTTGAACATTCGCCAAAGGAAAATGTGTTTAGCATAGCTTCCAGTTCCAGAGTTTCACAGCAGCTATCGAACAACTTTCTCTATATACAAACATATATCACTGATAAGGCTGGCATAACGATCAAGTAAATAGTTGCAGACGGAAACTATAATAAGCAGGAATGAACAAACCATATTTATAATAATACTATTTACGATATACCATATATATTTTCTGTAATACAATAAAGAATATACTAAATGGCTTTTAAACAATTGTGTATTCATTAATTATTGAGTAAAAAAATTGTAAAGGAAATTCCGACAGATGGCGGCAGCTAGGTTTCAGCTTGGTATATCCTATTCACGACCTATGAATATCATCAAATTTTCTGCATAGTTTAATTGAATATTAATTCGTCTAAATTCTGAATTGGCACATTAGCTAGAAATTTTAACTAGGTTTGGAAATGTGTTTGATATCAACCAAGAACAACACTTAAAAGTTAGGGTTTTATTATTTTTATTGATTTATTTTTAATTACTTTTTTCATTTACGTTCAGAAAATGTACATTTTAATGTTTTTTTATATTTTAAGGGGGATTTTTTGCTTGTTTTTGTTTTTTGGAATTTGTTGTTTGCTTTTGAAAGTACATTAAGTAAACTACAGACATACGAGTACGTGTTTATAATATGTATTAATTATATTTTTATATGTATATGTGTATAATGTATGTATTTTGTAAATATGTATACATATATAGAATTCAAAAATGTACAACATTCATTTCATTAACAAATTAGAATAAACACGATTCTCGTTCGTTTCTCTCGATTCTCGATACTCGATACGTAGTTAAAAACTCGAATACAGCAATAGCAAAAAACAACTAAAATTACAACTTAAACATAGAAGACTTAAAAACTAATACACATAGTACATATTTGCGATATTTTATATGTTCGTTATATATTTATGTTTATGGTTTAATTTTAGATTTCGTATGTGATTAATGCATTTAAATTTTAAAATGTTTCCGTTTAACTTCAAAATATGTGATGTTTTGAGTGGATTTTGGAATGCAACTTTTACAAGTAAATCGCTTTTCTAAATATTTAAATGAAATAGGACTAACAAATTATTACATTTATATATATATGTATGCATATATACTATATAAGCCGGTTGTATATAGTAGAATACTACTTAAGAACTAAAACTGCTATCAAAACAGAGCTTCTTCCATACACAAATAAATATGCATATGCGTAGCAATTTCTTCATGTTAAAACTTTTCACTTTGAGCAACATTTGTTTTCATATTTAGCGTTGATTAAATATTTGTAATATTTCTGTTAATGAGTTTAAGTATAGAACTGTTTGTTTATAAATGTTTTGTATGCTTTTTTTGTTTTGATTTTAGCGGGGAAATGCAGTTTAAATTTGAATTCTCATATCGCATGTCGAGACATGTTTCGGTAGGGTTCGGTTGGTTAAGTTCTGCCTTTTCACTTTGGGATCTTTCAATACGCGCTTCACTGTTATGTTTTGTTTTTTATCTTTGTTTTTTCTGATTTTTTTGTCTTTTGCCTATTATAAATTAGCATGCTCAAACTGCCTCGTTCTCCTACACGCACAACCGCATGATTTACAGACGCATATCGTCGTATTTGGCAAAGGCTTTGCACAGCGCAAAGGCCAAAATTACCAGGATCAGATGCACAATGGCGGCCACAATGACGCTGATGATGAGCTCGCGCTGTCTTATCAACCACTCGGTGAAGACCTCATAGCAACCCTAAAAAAACATAAATAAATATGTCAATAAATTCAAATAAATTCTGTAGTTTATTGCCTACCTTCTTGTAGTAACTGTTGCTATCACTGGGATTGGTCGTACAGTCCTCATCTCGGGGCACCAGCTTCGATACATCCTTCAGTATGCAACAGGCATCGGGTATGGTGCGATTGCCCTTGGTGTTCTTCCACGCCTGCGATTCGTCAAAGTCATGGTAGTCGTTGATGCCACAGCAGCCAAAGTTGCCCATCAGCTGGTTCCACATCACCGATGTGGCATCCATGTTCTCGCCCGTCGTGTAGTTCGTGATGGTCGTCTGCAAGAACTTTTTGCTCTCGCTGCGCACCTGGTCCTTGTAGAAAATGGCCAGACCGCCGGCCACAAGCTCAGCCACCAACAGCAGTATCAGCAGGGTGGCATACTACGTAGGGAAGGAAGAGAGTGGAGAGCGATTAGATAATAGATAAATAATAATTTATTTATTTATGGATAACACTAATTTCCAACAACAACTAGAAGTAAAGATAGTCGGTGCAATCGCAGTTGACGATAATAATTTTAAAACCATCGATAGTCAACGATAGCTTTTTTCGATAGCGCTCATCCCTTGATAGTACCGATAGCGCTATTGATAATTTTCCACCTCTACAAAACTATAAACACTTATTGATTATTGTGTTTGTTAGTGGTATAGCAAAAATTTTATTTAAATTTATTTAATAATATGCCAGATATTAAATCATTGACATTTAATTTTCAATACAGTAGAATCCGGTTATAACGACGCCGCTTATAGTGTCCGTCCGGTTATTGCGACGAAAACTCGATGGTTTGGTTGGTCCTCATACAAACTTATATGAAACGGCCTCCGCTTATAACGTCTCCGCTTTTAGCGACAAACCGCTTATAACGACGAGATTTTTCACAATTTAACCGGATATTGCGACGTGCCGAACAAAAAAAAAAACTTTAAAGAGGAAAAATTTGATTTCTTTAACAATGCTAAAAGAAGCAAACAAAATCATGGATTTTGTGTTTTTTCAATACGAAAAAGAAACAAAATCATGGATTTTGTCTTCCGGATATAACGACGTAAAATCGTCGGTCCCTTGAAAGCCGCTATAACCGGATTCTACTGTATTACATTTTTTGTTTTGATTAGAAAATTAATTTGTTTTATTTTAAAACCTATTACCTATGGATGCTATCCATAAAATAAAAAAAAAAATTTTTTTTTTGCCCCTTTCGGATAGTGCGTCTGCCGGATATAACGACGTAAAATCGTCGGTCCCTTGAATGTCGCTATAACCGGATTCTACTGTATTTATTTAATACTTTTTTGCTCTATAATAAAGTTTAATATTTTTATAAGAACCAGCATCCCTTTTTATGCGAAGAGCACAAGACAAGGCAACGCGCAAATTGCGCATACGCCCCGTTTGACCCAATTTCTTTGCATGTATTTGCGTAGTCAAGTCGCGCGCATTACATAAAAATCTATGCGTCTGACCCTGAGCTAAATGTGCAGCATGCGTTCGAGTTTGGCTCACACACACACACACACTTCACACACACACACACACACAAGACACACAGATACCGTTGCATATGTGTGTGTAGATGGCACTGCAGGCGCAGGCCAATCTCAAATGCTGAAGGTCATTTGGCAATGCTGCTTGCATGTTTTATAAGCTCTTGGTGGTTTGGTGGTTCGGAGGTTTATTCTCTACAAATTGTGGTTATTGTGGTTGTCGCGATGCGTTGCCTTAGATAATGCCACTGCCTCTGCCTCAGCCTCTGCCTCAAATTGCCTGTGTTACGCCTCGCGGCGTTTCATGGGCTCACATTTTAGACCCTGTACTTAAAAAAAGTGCAAAAGGTTGTATCAAGACATTATAGCCGAATAATTTAGTATGCTTGTAGCTTACGGTATTCTCCACCGATGCTATACATTTTATTGCAATCTGATGAAAAATAACGAAGATATGCAACAGACAATTTGCTGGACTGGGTAAAAGATATGTTTGAAAAGCGGTTTGCATAGCTTTGTATGTATGCCAAACACAAAGTACAGTCCGTCCAACTGTCGGTTACGTCCGACTGCAGCCTCTCGCCCGACTTGTTTAGTCTGACTGTGGGCGTTGACGCATTGTCTGGGCTCTGGGCTCTGGGCTCTTGGCAAATGTATCTGTCAGATACACGCGCTTGTTGGGCTAATGCATTTGGCAGGCTGCTTATAATTAATTGTTTCCTCATTCATAAAGCGCTTGGCATTTAGTTTAAAGCCACGCGTATTTATTTGAACGTATTTACGGCAATTGACAATTGGCAAAGTGCAAATGGCCAATGCTAAAATGTGCTTTTGGCCATGCTAAGCGCTCGCCTTGAACATGCTTATAATACACAAACTGCCCTTGCTTTATTTACTGCAAATTGTGCATGCAGATAGTTGGTTTTATTCACAGTTTCAGCTGCCCCCACACGCATCGAAAATGTGTTAAAAAAAAACAACGCTTTAAAGCAGTTAATAATAAAGGTTTTTATACCCTGTAAAAAGTACACAAGGTTGTATTATGCTAGTAGTCTACGGCATTAGCCATCTATGTTGTGCATTTTATAGCGATCGGATATGAAACAGCGAAGATATGTAACAGACAAATTGCACGACTTAGCGGAGGGAAGATATATCACATGTAAATTATATTATTTTCTAGTGATTACTCAAATATAAACTACAGGCTCTCCTATTGTCGGTTATGTCCGACTGTAGCTTTGCGTCCGACTGATCCACTCCGTCCTTACTGGTTTTTTCTCAGCTTATGGCCAAGCCCAGTCAATTTCTAGCAAATGAAAAGCGTAAATACTCGGCATGCACACACGTTTGGACTTTATTAATCGCTGTGGCTGGAAAATAAAGTTTCTTTGGAAGGGCTAGGCCTGAGCAACTAATTTATAAGCCGGTGTTAAGGCGCCTTGAAATCGTTAGCCAGGTGAAATTGTTATGCGAAGCACACAAGATCAAGTACAGACCACAGACAGCAAAAGTGAAGGGCCGTGGTGATGACACTTGTTAAACGTGACACTCGAAACACGTTTTTTAGCTGTGTAATGGAAAATGCCACATCAAAAATATCGACAGACAAAACAGCCGAAAAGAAAAAAGGCTAAAAAGAGGCGCACAAATGCCAACTTTCTCTTGGCGTGTCGAAGGTTTTTCAACAGTTTTTCAACAGTTTTCCCAAAGTCAAATGCATCTTTAACTGTACGCAAGCCAAATGTTAAGTATGTAAACAATTGACAACAACAACAACCGCAACAATTACAATAACAAACGCAGCAACCGCAGCAGCAGAAACAACATTGAAAGTTGCAATTACAGTTTAGTCATGATGTAATCTGTCACAGCACAGTGGTAGAAAAGGGAAATGTGCATCCAAAATAGTTCTAGTCGATATATGTATTGTTGTGAAATTTATACCTAAAATTCAGAAAAATGGGCAGACTATATCCATTAGCTTTCATAGAAAACATCTGGGTAATTTTAACTAAATTTCTTATTTTTCAATGTCGGCCAAATTATATTTTATATTATAGCATATCTTCGAAGTTTCTTTTCCGATCGTAAAACAATTTACTCCATAGGTAGAAAATACCATAAGTTATGCAAATACCAAATTAAAAGTCCATGTCTTCAAAACTGTGACTGCTGTACTTATTCAAAGTTCAGGATCTAAAAACACTAAAATCGGCTTCCAATCAACTTTAAAAAACAAACCGTCAAAATGGAAAAAAATGTTTCAAAAACATAATTTATTTATGAGATAATCGCCATGCTTTAAAGGTATATTTTAAATTTCCGTTTTTATTTATGTCGCAATTTAAAATTTAAACATTATTATTTTTTTTTAGGTTTCGTGCGCACTGTGCGCAGCTTGAGTTACACGAGCTATATTTATATGGTATCTCTGCCTCTCTCCCTCAATTGCAGCTATATCTTGCTCAATTGTATTATGGCCGTAACTGTATCGATAAATTGTATCTGCAACTGGCACTCACCGTTGACAGCAGGCAGCGAGACTCTCGCATGGCGCCCAAGTAGCCCAAGAGGCTCAAGAGGAACGTGACAGCTCCGATGATGAGCAGAGCATAGGCCAGCTGCTCTATGACCTGGGGCTGTGTGAAATGCTGTAAGAATAACAGAAAAAACAAAAAGAAGAAGAGAAAAAGAAGCAGAAATATTGTAAATTATGTCTGGAATTTATTGTATGTAAATGCATCAAGTGAAAACCAACACTGCGTATGCGTAATTAAACTTTGAACTTGTCTACAGATACGGCTGCTTTCGCAAGCTGCGCTAATTAAATTACGAGTCCAGCTAATTGACGCAGGCACAGAAAATTTGTCAGCTTTCAGTTTCGCAAGTTCATTGACCAAAATAAAAAAAAAATAAAACGTATTTAAATCAACTCCCACACGAGTAAAAACGCTGCTCAATTAGCCTTTGCATGTCGCTGTAATTATTATCTATATGCAAGGACATGCACTTTGTTTCTTTTTTTTTTAAAGAGAAAACACAGCTAATGACTTCGACAGACAGAGGGACAGACAGACAGACAGACATTTGCCTGTTAAACTTTCAGCTTATCGTCTGACATGCAAACTATGGCCTGGCATTTGCCATGGTCAAAAGTATCTATGATAATCTCACTCGGTATTTGTTTAAGCTTCACCCTTAGCTGCATTTATAAATTTCCTGCAAAATGGTTACTTAGTCACAGCTTAGCTAGTTTGTGGCATTGAAATTGATACGAGGCCCAAAAGCTAATGTAATAAAAAGCTGGTTCAAATTATGAACTATTTGAACTTTAACAATATTTCATACATGAACTAGAATTGTAATTATAATAGCTGTACTAAAAATACTTGTTTTGTGGTTGATATAATATGATTTTTTATCGCTGCACTTTAATTAGCCTTACGATATTAAAGCTGCTCCCACTCAATGTCAACAATTAACATACCACCAGCTTCAGGTTGTATCAAGTAAAAAACACAGTTAATACACATTTTAGGGTAGTTGGAGTTATGAAGCATATGCGTTTCAATACGCTTCGATTATGGGTTGCCTGGGGTTGATTTTTCAGGCGTTACTTTCACCTGGAATTTATTACGACGCCACTTACATCAATGCGCTCCAACTCGACGAGCTTGAGCAGAGCAATCAGCGAATGCTTGTCCACAGCTAGCCATAGTCCAACGCCGAATATAATTGTGCCTAGCACCTGTAAATGAGAAAAGGGAAAAAAATGAACTATGGGCAGCACTGGCAGCGGGGCAAAATGGTAAAAGAAACATGCAAAATCCCCAGAGCACCGGGCACAAAACACAAACACAACCGCAACACGATTATGTTTTATGTTGTGAGTGCTCATGTTGATTGCATTTGATGTTTGATGATAATGACGATAGCAACAACAACAAGTACAATATTGACAGCAGCAACAACAACAATAAAAACAACAATAGCAACAACAACAACAACAGAGTTGCCACTCGAGTCAATGAACCAGCATAAAATGCAGCAAAAAGTGCGCATGCGCAGAGATTTGCTTGATTGACTTGAGGCGCGCCTCACACACAAACACAACAAATACACACACAACACACACACACACACTCTCACAATTTGAAATGCAATTTAACAAAAATAATAGAAAACCATTGAACAAAATCATTGAGCAAACGCAGCTCTTTAAACTGCTTTGCCTATCAACACTTTGCGCCTGGGAATTTTCTTTTGCAAATATTTGCAGAAAATAAAAAAATCACCGCTCAATTTATTCGCTGCAATTTGCTTGTTGTTACTAACGTTGTTGCAATTAATTGGTATACTTACAAAAAATATAAAATTGAGTATGCAAAGCAAATACTTTGCACACCAAACGCCACAATCAAACACCATTTTCGTTGTTTTGGAAATTTTGCGGCTGTTGCTGGCAACTCAGAGCACTGCAAAGAGAAGGAAAAGAAAGCAAATTATTTAGTTAGTTCAGTAAAATGTTTAAACAAGATAGGCAAAACATACAAACAATTTAATTTTAGTAGCAGTTTATGTAGTAATTTTTAGAGCCTGTGTTTTAAAAAGGTATACAAGGGTCGATTAATTTCGTTCAAATGAGAAATATTTGTAACAGGAAGATCCGCAAGTTAGTATAAGGGCTGGAGACACTTATTTTGGTATCTATGCTGTACGCTGATAAAGTTTGTTTTAGAATTTTAATCGCAAAAAAACCCCAGAATTTTAAAACTACAGACCTCTTATTTGACGCGTTAGAATATGATAAGAAACAGCGAAGATATGCATCAGACAGTTTCTTCCGAATGTGTGTATTATAGAAATGCAAAGTACAGTGTCTTCTGCTGTCGATTACTTCCGACTGTTGTCTTCCCATCGACTGTTCTCACTGGTATTTTTTGTAATTTACTTAAATAGAAAATTGCCGCTTCATTATGGCAAGTGTTGAAGGCAAAAGAAAGTGTCAAGGCGGCGTAACAAATGTAGACACAAGATATATGCACATACATACATATATTTATTTGTGTGTGTTGGTAACATATTAACTAAAACATTCTACGTGTTCGTGCCTAATAAATTAACATGTGTAGCCAGCGTAAAAACTGCGTCTGCCCCAAGTAAAACAGTCTGGACAGCGCTTCACAGACAAGCAAACCCGACTATAACATACCCTATGCACATAAAATAACATTTGTTTGTGGGTTATCTGTTCAGCAGCATATTAATCATAATTATCTGCACATTTCAATCAGCATTTTTTGGCATAAAGACTTCGGTATATCAATTTCTTGTTGTCTGCTTTTGCTTAGGTTTTTTCTGGCATCCAAGATGCCCGATTCTATTCATGATTCACTGTAATTGGCATTTGAAATTCTAACGAATTGAGCTTCATTCATTAATTCATTCGCTTAAGCTCGGTTCTAAGCTCTTGCTTGCAGCATAAATGAGACTTCAGGCTAATGAAATTTCTCATTAGGCACGAGCAGCTGAGAGTTAGATGAATGGAAGAGGAGAGGCACTGGAGAGTTGTATATTTCTGGTTTCCCCACACTCTCCCACTTATTCTCTTTCTCTTCTATCTCGCTTTTCTCCTCTCTCCCTTCTACTTTGTAAATGTTTGTTTAGGCACAGCTTGACTCTGAGCAGCAGAACTTTTCTTTTCGCTCTGCCCATAACTTATTTATCTGGTCTCTAATAAAAGATAAACAGCTTATCATTCATTTAATCTACGCATATTTATTTTATTTAGTTTGCATTTAATTGAATCAATTTATTATTATATTAATAAACATTTGTCATGTTTAATTTGAATATATTTTGGCTTTGCTTCTGCCTCATCATGAACTCTACATGGCATAAACAGCGCGCGTTTTTTGGTTAAATAACAGTGCCATGCCTCAGCACTCACACTCACACTCACACTCGTACTCACATTCATTACTCGCACTCATATTCAGTAGAAGTAGAAAAAAATGTAAAACAATGTCACGAGCTCTACATAGATGTTAAAAAACTAGAACAGTTGGCTCTGCGCTGCTCTGCGGCTGCTTTTGCTTTTGCTTTTCTGTTTCTGTTGTCTCTCTGTGCCTTGGCTGCTGTTTCAATTTCAGTTGTTGCCAACTCTGGCAAATATTTTCCAGGCCAACTTTGGCTTAAAAGCAAAGCCAACTCGCCTCAGACTCCGCCTCTCTCTCTCTCTATCTCTCTCTGAGCTCTTGAGGTCCAGGCTCCAGTGCTGCAATGCCTGGCTGACTGCTCCACATTGCTCTCATTGCTCTTAATGGCATTTTTCTTTTTTTGGCCAACACACACACACACACATACAGACTTTGGCAAGTTGTAATGCCATACAACAACGACCTGCAGGTACTTAAATGCAAAATACTTAAAGGTTTATGCTGAGGCAAACACACACAGAAAACTGGCATTGTTCGCATGTTTACACACAAGCCACAACCCACACACACGCACATACATACATCACACACACACACATACACCCACAAATACACGCACAGAAATTTTCCGCCTGTATAAAATGTGAAAATGAAAGCAAGAAGAGGCGAAAACTTTTAATTACTTTTTATTCAATGTACGGAGAGTAACAGCAAAGCCGGGGAGACTGAAAAGTGGAGAATAGGAGAGTGTAGAACGGAGAATGGAGAATCGCCAGAGTGATAAGATGAGCTGCAAAAACTTGTCTCTGCTTTTTCAAAAATTGTTAATAATTTATGAGTATTTATGTAATGAGCCCTGGCATGATTTATGACTTCAGACGTTTGATTGACGCGTGACATTGAAATTGGCCAAGTTAAAATAAACAGCCAAAACAACTAGACAGCGCAGCAGTTGCAATTTGTTTAATTACATAAGTTGTTGACAAAAAATCATAGAAAAAGTTCTATTGAAAAGTAATTGCAATAAAACTTGAAATCTTTAGGGCAAACAAGAATTCAATATTTACAATATACAATATACAAACAGGCAAGAGCAAGGTTTATTTGTTATTTATGCTAATTAATTGTACATTTGCAGCTAGGCAAATAGTCAACTACAACGTTAGCTATTTTTAGCCCCACTGAGCGAAACAAAAACAAGAAATTCGTTGCTTTCAAACAAAATCTGTTCTAAATGAAACTTAAATACAAATAATGTGAATTCTATTTTCTTACTAATGTTAAGCTTAATACGTTTTAAGTTTAAGAATCTTGTAATAAAACATATTTTAATTCATTGGCAATTTGTAAAATTTGTGTATTGTTGTACCCACATTTGGTACAGTTTTTTTCCGAGTGTGGAAGCTTTAATATCAGCTAAGGCTGGCAGAAGCATTTTATAGCCCTCAAAGCGGCACCGCCCAGTTGCCAGATGCAAAGCTTAACAATAAGCAGGCAAACCGAACAGTCAATAGATAGAGAAACTAAGAGAAAGAGAGGGAGAAAGAGAGAGACAGAAATAGGGAGAGAGAAAGAGATGCAGAGAGCGATAGATAGCTGATAAATGCAGTAGAGTTGGCTGCAAACATATGAGCAAATTCTGCTAATTAACTTTGGAGCACATTTCACATACGCAGCGTCAGCACATGAACATCATTATGAGCAATGGATGCATCATTATGTCAAACTCAAACATGAACTTAATTAAATTATATATCTCAACAAATAGCAAACGGCATAGGCACAGTTTTAATTGGACAAACTGGCAAGTCTAATCAGAGCCACAATTTTGCCAGTTTGCGAGCGTATAACTAACTGTGTGTGTAATTCCGATATATAACTGCTATACTGCTATATGAATATGATATTTCAGGTACATCCGCACAAGTTGCACAATTATAGGCAGCTGGAGAAAAGCGGAGAGTGAGAGAGAGGTGGATATTGGGAAATGCAGAGTGGGAACTGCGGTCGTTTGTGTGAATTGAAACGCCTGCAGCTTGTTATTTTATTATTATTATTTTTATTTCTAGTATTATTTTTGCCATGGATAGAAAGTTGAATGCGACAATGCACATTTTGATAAAATATTTTGTGTCTCTGACAATGAAGCCGAGCAGCTGAGATATCTGAGCTATCTAAGAGCTCAAATTGCAGGTAATTAAGTTTTGCCGAGGCTGCTACTGGTTTTGGGTTAAAGAAAGTCGTAACTTGTATTAATTAAAAGGCAAAAGTTGAAAGGCAAAAAAGCGTATTACTACAACACAAAAGAAGCTTGCACGAAACTTTTGCACAAAAGTTGTAAGTCAAGTCTTTCCCTTTTTGCACTCACTGCCAGAAGTTTTTCTTTGGCCATAAATGATTTCTTTTAGTTCGTGTTCTGATTCTCCACTGCCAAGATACTTACAGCTACATGCGAGAGTTGCCAAGAGACAGCCGAGGGAAGCCCAGAGCGCACTTGTCACGTTCCTTTTGCTTGCCAAGAATTTAGAAATTGTATTTATTGCCAATGCTTTCTATTTTTCGAAAACTTCAGTACAACCGAGCGTGTGTGTGTGTGTGTGTGTGTGTTTGTTGAGTGTGTCTGTAACTGGTAAATCGTAAGTAATAATAGTAAAAAATCATGGTCGAAACCAAAAGTGCCTCGGCATCTCAGCTGCTTCAATGGGCATCGTGAGAAATCCCAGTCACAGCAGCTGCTGCTCTCTTTTGCTCTCTCTCTCTCTCCTCTCTTTCTCTCTCATCTCCCTCTTCTCCATATCCCCCATTACGCCTTAAAGCAGCTTAGCGCACCACAGTTCTCTGCTGGCTCACAATTAAATGATTTAGTTGGTAATAAGCCTTAATTGGGTCATTCCCACACCAGCGTTAAAGCACAGCAATTGCTTTGGATAATTAAATGCCATCTGCACTTAAATGCAGGTGGGTGGCAACTCTGCATGTAATCTGCATATGAATTACGAGTGGAAGTTGCAGTTGCAGCGGCATTGCAGCCTCCCAGACATGTGGGAATCCCCCTATGCTTAATTGCGGAAAAGAAAGGCATTCGCTGTGTTTTTCTCTCCTCTTGCAATGACAAGAAATGTAGCCAGCGGCTTCTAATTAAAAGAATATGATATGCAAATTATACACGGCGAGAAAATGTGCAACGGTTAGTTACACTGTGCAAAAATACATACTAAAATTAAAATTGCTACTCATAAAATGGCTTCAGAAGTATGTACTTAAAGTTTCTTAGCTAAACCGTGAAAAGAACTGACTTTAATAAAGATTGTAGTTCGTGAAAATGCTTACAAAAGTACATATCTACTGTATTTTCTCAGCTGCACATAAATCTTTAGGCAATTTTTAAACAATATTTTTCCCATCTAAACAAAGTTCAAATTCACATTTTTAGCATCTTTACACTATTGTTTTTTACACATTTCAGAATAATTATTTTAATTGAAGATTGTCATCTTTTTTATCAGTGCACATCTCACAAATAAGACGCACTGAAACGTGACACGGCATAAATTTATAAATTTTCACAGATTATTTAGCATATCGTTTAATCAGCTAATGTGGCTTTTGTCTTGTTTAAACTTGGCGCATAAACTTGACGAAATAATGCGATACATATCAGGTCTGGCGAAATATTTGTTATTTCAGCAGCCATATGCCAAAGTTCATACCTTTTTTTGCCTTTGTCTCGCACAGCATTCCTCAATTAAATATCGCTTGAAACCCTCTTCGCCCGGCATCAAACTGGTATTAAAGGCAATTCAATTTAGATAATATTTTTTGTGTTTTGCTGAAGCAAATTTATTTATAAATATTGCGCCTAATTAATGCAAATACCCAGCAAATGAATTTGCATAAAAACATATTTTTGTTGCTTGCCAAACTTTGTTTATTTAATTTGCATAAAGGATTCGCTGAACTGCGTTTCAAGCGAAAAATTATGATCAAACGAGGAATTGTTTGGCCAAGTTATTTGTATACCCCGCAAGTCATTCAACTCAACTAATGTGCGACCCTGTACTTTAGGAAAGTTCAAAAGGGTATATAAAGTTAGTGGAAATGAAAAAGGTGTGTAGCAGACAAAAGTAGGCGTGGTTGACAATACAAAGTATATATATTCTTGAACAGGACGATGAGCTGAGTCGATATAGTCATATCCGTCTGTCTGTCCGTTCGTCTCGCGTTTAACGATTTTTGATAACTCCCGCCATGTGAATAACATTAAGATTTAGTAACAAACAAAGCAAAGATATGCAACAGGTAATTTAGTCGCCTAGGCAGCCTTACAGTTTTTTTTTTAAACACAAATTACAGGGTCTCCTACTGTCGATTACGTCCGACTGAGCTGCTACGTCCTTTCGGGTTGTTAGTTGTTATACAACAATTTTTGTATTTTTTTTTTGGAGCTGCGTTAATTGGACATAATTGTAGAGGCTGCAGAGGCACGAGTCTACAGTTAAGGTCTGCCTGTTTTTGGTCTCAAGGCGCCTTTTGTGTTTGTCTGCTTTTTTAGGTCAATGGTCGCAAAACGCAAGTTTTGTGCCTTGTGTCTGCCGCACGTTTGTCACGAAAAGTCTCTGCGCCAGCTGAAGCTGAAGAGCAGAAGGCAGGCCAATTTAACACCTGACACTCACAGAGCCTCAGAGCAATCACAGCAACAGTCACAGCGCTCGCTCTCTGTGCACTGGACCATGGCTTGTGCCCAAAAAGCGCACACGACAACGCCCCACACATATTACGAGAGATAGACAGACAGACAGACGGAAAGAGAGACAGTGAGACAGATAAATAGACAAACAGCCAGATAGGCAGAGAGACAAGCAAACAGCCAACTAAACTGGTAGCCAAACAGGCGAATTGTCTGCACACTCTGGCCAAGAGACACACGTCCATTTAGCAGTTTCAGTATTTGGCTTTTATGTTATTTGTGCAATAAATTTGCAGTTAAGGGTATTCCTGTTTGGCTCCCAAGACTTGCATAATTAAACTACACACATATACTTTTTGCAATTATAAAACCTAATTTAAGCAGCTGATGTATATCGAGCATATATTAATGCGAAAACTGGTTGGTTTACCCTTTTTGATTCGGGCAAATTATGAAATATTTATGATGGCTCAACCTTGGGGCACAGGCAGCCAGATTGCATCGAAAAAAACTCTATAAAACAAAGTAAAAATTGCAAAAAAAAAATATATACATAATAATTATAAAATAAGCAACAATATTTGATTTTGATTTTGATTGTGAATGTCAATTTCTTTAATGGCAAAATAAATATTAAACACTGATGTTTAAGGTTAAACTTTTCTTTCGCATATTTTTTATTATACCAAATAAAATTATAAAAAAACTATTTTGCTATTCAGTATTTATTTATTTTAAGGTAGCACAACACATAAATTGTATCATATTTCATTTAGTATTTATCAAATTCACTTATAGCAGTTATTTTAGGAATTAGTTTGTACACATTTCCAACTTTATATTATTTTTTTTTTTCACTGCAAAAAATAGTTAAGTTTGTGTTCTTTTTTTATATTCTGCTGCAATGCTCGTAATTGCAATGCTTGTAATGCAGCTCTTAGCGTAGCTAAAATAAAAATGTTTATGGAGCTGCAGAGTCATCAAAAATTTAACTCTGGGGCAATTGGTCAAGAACGCTAAAAGCAAGCGAGACAGAGCTATAACAAGCGATAGAGACAGCAACAATGACCTAAATATTTTGCCAAATTGTAAAAGCTTGTTACACATCTATCAAATGCTTTGTTTCTTGCCTATGAAATTATATTCGATGCGATTACTGCGAATATGAGTGAAAATATTCGGTTTCTGTCTCACTTTGGATCACGTTTTTTTTGTTGATTTATTTTCTTTACAAGTTTTGTGTTGGCTGAAAAGTGAAACGCTCAGAACTTGACCAATTTGGGCAGGTTTTATTATTGTTCATTACTCGTGGCTCATTGCTCGTTGCTCTAGTTATGTCCCATGTCCGATGTCTGTCTGTAAGCGAGCAATGTTGTCTGTCGGTTGACACACTTGCATACAAATATATACATATTTATTTCACTGATTATGAGCCGCATACTTATGTCAGTGTAAAGCTTTTGTTGTAGTTGTGGCCGTTGTGGTTTGAGTTCTGGCTCATTTTTCACTTTTCATCAATGAAAATTGTGCTCATTTGCGGCATAATGTGGCATTAGTTAAATGCAACAAGACTGAGACTGTTCAAAGTGCCAAAATAAGTGCTTGAGTGAACAATGGAGACTAATAAAGCTGAGGCTAGGGATAGCAAATATTTAAGCTTGATTTTTTCATGCTTTAATTTGCAAAGCTTTTTGCATAAATTTTGCTAAAAAAATTAATATTTAGAATGTTTGAACTCAACTCGCTGAGCTGCCAATTAAAAGCCAACGCTTTGTATATCTATTCTAGCTCAAAAAAGCCCACAAAAAATCGAGTAAAAATTATGAAAAAATAGCAAACACTGCATAGAGCTGAAACCCATTGAGCTGTCTGCCAATTAAGGCTTCATAAGCAATTGTCTCTGTGAGTTTCATACAAATTACGCATACGCGGGGTGAGCAACAAAAGCGAGCTCCAAACCGAGCAACGGAGTATAATAAAGCCACAGAGAACAGAAACAAAAAACTGAAAAACCCAAAAAAAGAACCGCAGTAACTATAACAACAGCCACAACGCCCGCTGTCACTTCAAATTCATAACAGATGCAAATAAATTTCCATTAAAGTTACGGCTAAGCCTGCCAACGGCACGCCTCCGCCCCCGCACTAGCACCTCCCTCCCTCTCTCTATCCCTCTCCCGACTCCAGCTGACTAAACTGAGCGAGTTGAGGCCTCTGACTGGAACGCTTAAGGTGCCCACACGCTGCCAAAACATTTTCCAGTTCATTTACATTTTGAATCAAAAAAATATTCACACATTCATTTCTACATTCGTTTCAATTGAAATATTTCATTTCATTTCATTGCATTGCATTGCATCTCTCGAGTGTGTGTGGCAACTAAATTAAATAAGTCCAGCGGCAGTTGTTCAAGTATCTGACAGATACATAGATACACAGCTGTGACAGTTAGTTAGCTACTGCTAAAGTTGCAGCCACAGCTGCTGCAATTGCTGCTGCTGATGCAATTGGTTTTATGAAAGCCAGCGCTTAAAAAAGCATAAGAGAGTATATTTGCTTTGTACAATTAGTAGATAGGTATGGCAGGAATACGTCTACTAAAAAGTACATTTATTGTCAAGAGAATTAAGCAGTTTTGGATATAGATCTTGAGAACTATCATAGCTAAAGTCATCAGATTTGGCATGTAAGAAAATAGATATACTAGAGAGTTAACATTTTTTTGTAAAATTGAAATCAACAAAAACTGTCTATAGAGCAGAATATCATAGCTTAAGTCATCAAATTTGATATGTAAGCAAACTAATATCTCACATAGTTGAAATTTATTTTTAAAATTAACAGCCACGTTCACAGCGCCTACATATCAACGAAAATTGCATAACAAACCCAATTTTTTGTGTATGTGTAGTTTTATATCATATAAAACTTGGATAGAAATTGCATAAAAATCCATTTAGAAGCATAGAGGTTATTCGTAATTAAGCTCTTCCCGCGTCCGACTGATCGGAGGCGTCCTTAAAGTTTTGTTTGCTACATTTTCGAGTACAGCAAATGCCACTGTTGTTTGCCTGCAACTTTGGCTTTTCTCACAGCTTTTTATAATTTTCGTTTATCGTCTATTATTTAACTTTTTCTTGTCGTATTGTTTTCCAGCTTGCCCCTGGGCAGCGGGTTCAATGCGCTTAAGTCTTGCGGCTTTGGCTTTTCCTTTATGCCTACACGCCTCATTTTTCAGCAACTTTCACATTGGGCAACCTTTGGCACTTGCTGTTGTTGTTGTTGTTGGTGTTTGTGCAACATGATATATGTCATTATCACATTGCAACAAACACTTTTGTCGCGACCAATAAAGAATTCGATTTCGTTGCCAATTACGCCAGAGACTACGCCTGGGAAATGCAATTGACGATGGGGAAAACTGTGAAAATGTACGTGTAACACGAGCTCTGAAAAAAGCGCAAAAGTTGCTGCGGCTTGCAATGACGGTGACTATGACTATGAATTACGAGTGTGGCCAGGCGCTGTACACACTCCGAGTGTGTGTAAATTTAAATCTGTGTAAATTTATGTGGGAGCAGCGCAAAAACTTATCTAATAACTGACAAAATAATACAAAAAAAAAACGCTGGCGTTTCCTGTAACCCGCTGGGCCTGAGAATCCGCAGCCCTGAAGTGCTAGATCTATTTAGATAATGCAAAAGTTGCAGCGCCTAAAGAGCTGGGTAAACTTCAGAGAGAGGCTTTTAGTTGTAGTTTTTGTATATTTCTCTTTTTACAGGAAGAGCCTAGAGAAATGTATGAGCTCATAATGCTGGCAACTCCCATGTCAAACGGCACCTGTGAGACTGCTTTTTGCAGGCACTGTAGCGGCATTGCATCAGCGTGCAAATATGCAGCTGTGGCAAAAGAGCAAAAAACTAGTAGGCAAAAAAACGAAAGAAACCAGTAGGGACGGAGCAGATCAGCCGTGTGGAAGGCTACAGTCGCAGGTAATCGACAGTAGTAGACCCTGAACGTTCAATAATCACTGTCAAATAATTACAGTGTTTTCCTTGTACGATTGTTAACGACATTCTCCTTCTACCAAGTTGGGCAAATTGTCTGTTGCATATCTTTGCTATTTCAAATCCTATCGTAATATTAAAACAAACGGAATCTGCTTGCATCAAAGAAAAACCTACATACCAAAAATTGTGTCTCCAGCTTTTATAGTTTCAGAGATCTAGCTGTTCAAACGGAAGTACAGATTTCCCATTTGCACTCACATAATATACCCTTTTTAACTTTGCGAAGTACAGGGTCTAAAAATGAAATAAAACGAAACGTAGCAGCAGAGCTAAACCTGACTTAGCCTGGCTTAGTTGTTGGGCCACACATGCGCAGTAGCCGCTGTATTAACAACAAATACAATTAGGCTGGAAATGTTAAACAATTTGGTTGGTTTTTGTGCTGCGGTTTATTTTTTTGGGTGTTAATCGCTTTCATGAATTGTTTTACATGCAGGTAAGCTGGGGCCACTTGGCAGCTCTCTATTAATATGCATTGCTGCAGTTTGATACTTTCACTTTTTGTTTTCATTTCGAAGAAAAAAAACTGAATTATGCCCATGTTTATAAGTATGCATTATTCAATTCGAAATGCTCTTCAGCAGTTTATTTCAATTACGGATTCAATGTGTTTATTACTCAAAAGAAAACTAAAACAAATACCCATTGTATATAATTGTGGTACTTTTTTATTGACACTTCCGATGTTTTGGTTTGGTGGGTGCACGATTAGAGCTTGTTAATTATGACAGTTAATTGCTTTGGCTCTTCCATCATCTTGGCTTTTCTGCTGCTGCTTTTTTTGTTACTTTCGCCCAAGACTTAAGCGCTCAATTAAGCACCGCACAACAATAATAGCCATAACAACAATGGAGCGTTACGCACTTTCGATTGCGCAATGCACCAAAATTTGTTGTGGCGTTTTTCATCGACTTGCGAAAGTAAATATTTCTACAATCCGCTTTACGGCTTCCTGCATATGAATATGTCTGGCTTTTCAGCTATGAACAGCTCGATACATTAATCAACTGTGGCAGCAGTTTAAGCACACAAAAAATTAGAGCAATAAATGAGCGGAATACACCCATTGTAACACACTGCACCTGCTAATGCTCGGCTCTGGAAATGGGCCAAAGAAATTTCCTATTGCGATTGGGTTTGCCATTGCCCCAGGCTGTAACATAAAGCTGATAATCCTCTAAAAACTTTAGCAACCTCACTGATTAGTTGCCGTCGATACAAGCCTAAAACAATTTAAAGTTTAATAGGCTTTGCTCCGAAGCAACTTTCACTATTCGACGGCGGAAATTCTTTATAATTTATGAGGAAATATTTCAGGTGTATAAGAAGTTTGGGTATTTAGCTAGCTCCAAGGGATATCAAATTTAAAAAAAAGATATTAAGTGGAAAATTAACGAATCATTTAAAATTATTATAATTTATTAGGAAGTATTTAAGGAAATGCGCGTTATAAGTATTCAAAGTCAAATTAACCAAGAACAAACATAAAATTAAATATTGATCTACTTGCGAGTGGAAATTTTTTAAAAATATAATTAGCTAATTATGATTATGATGTTAGTTCTTATTGTTTAATTAGAGAAATAATGCGAGTTTCTTTCTATTCTGTTCTGAAATAATGTTTATGATCGTCTAGGTCTTAGTCAACATTAGCAAAATGAAATATTTGTTTTCTAAGCGTATTTTCTTGCAGTGTAGAAAACAACTGCAACACGCTGACAATTGTTAATTAAGTTAATTCAATTGCAGCGCACTGTCAAATGATACGTTTAAAAACTGGTCAGTTAGGGATTTAGCGGTACGGTCCAACTAAGCCCAACACCGCAGCGAAACGCTGCCAACTGCCACAAGCCGGAGAGGGAGGGAGGGAGGGAGGGAGGGAGGGAGAGAGCTGAGGAAGACAGAGGGTTTGACAGACTAGCAACAGGCGATTAGGGGAGACAGACAGAGAGTTATGTGGACAGCTGAACCCTGAGGCACTGGCAGCGGTCATCTGGACTGGACAATTGCAACAATGCGAAAGAAAAGACAGGGACTCGAGATACTGAGACACTGAGATGCTGAGTGTGCCTGGGATTCAATTTCCGCTCAAGTAGAGCCTGAAGTTGAAGCTGAAATTGTTGTTGAGGCTGTAGATCTAATGAACTGTTGTCAATAATTTATTTAGCAATTAAGCAGGGGAAGTTAGGTAACGCTGTGAGAACGTACTCCCAACAACCAGGCACTTGAGCACACATGCGTATAGGTTTTCCTCTCTGTCTTTCACTCGCGTCTAATTAACGTGCAGTGCAGTGAACTTGGGAAAGAGTCAATTGGCGGTTGTAATTCGAGCCAGAAGTGCGTGAAATTTTATACGACTGTGAGAAATTGCAGTGGGAGTTAGCAGGGAAAAGGCAGGGGCGTGAAAGTCCAGGATTAGTTCGCATTACCATAAAATATGCGTTGCATGCAAGTGACCGTAACCCAAGATACCTTTTAACATTTTTATACCCTATACCCATGAAATGGTTAATAGCAGGGTCAATAACTTATCATGTACGTCTGTCTGTCCGTCTATACGTTTCGATAACCGCGTCGATCTTAGGAACTATAAAAGCTAGAGCAACCATATTCTCAATATGTACGCAAATTTAGATTATTTCAAATCTTAAGTGTTATATCAAACGTGGAAGGCTGTTATTCAGAAAATATACTGTCTAACATTACATTTAACTATGCTGAAAAGCGCATTCAAATCGGTTAATGAACACCGAAGTTATTAATGAAACAATATTGCATGCTTTTTCCGCTGGCATTCTATCTCTACGGCCCTTAAAGCATGGTAAGAAAAAGCTTTGCTGCGGCGCTTCGTATAAATTATATTATATTTGAAATATAGAATGTAGGGTATTTTACAGTCGGGCGCTACGTCCCTGCTGCTTACAGTTTTACATAAACAATTTTCCAGCCAATTCACTGCAGCTATCTCAGGTGGCATCGAGGGCGACTCGTTCACCTTGAGCGTGGCATTTTATGTGTTTTATTTCTTCATATGAGTGTGTTTTTTATTTATATTTTTTATTAATGCCCAGACGCGGTCGCTCATTGAATAGCCTTTCAATTCGTAACTAAGAGCCGCGGTCAAGTTTAAGCTAGGTTTTTTTCCTCAGTTTCTGTCAGTTTGGGCAATCTCCGACAAAAGAGAAGTTTATCAAATTACGTTTAGGTTAACGCATACACAAACCATACATCAGCAAAGTGGGTCAAGTGGGTCAGTGGCAGTGGCAGCCAGCACCACCTTCCAGCGCCCTGTCGCCAACTTGGCTGTCTTCAGCATTTTTATATATTTTTGGCCAATTTGCGTATTTTTTCACCAGTTTGTGACTTTTTCGTTTCGTTTTTGCCACAGCTTTTCACGGTTGCAGGCGTCTCAAGTGCCCGGCGAATGCCCGTTGCCACTTCCTTTCGATTTTGCGCTGCTTTTGATGCCAGCTGATTTCTATACTAATTGAATTATGTTGCACTTTTTATTGTTATTGTTGCCGTTGTGCTGTACATGCGCTTCATGCTTCATGTGTTCTTTAGCTCCTTGCAACATTTCGGATATTTGCCAACCGCCTGATTACCACAATCTCCTAATCTGGCTATAGCTTTTATGAGGGCTTCATTTGGATTTCATGCATTGCATAAGCAGATTTTTTATCCGAGTACAGTCTCAAAGAATTTTCATAAGGTGAAGTTACCCAAATCTTAATTTTTTTGGAACCTTCCTCAATTTTTTATGTTATTCAAATATTTTTGAATTTCTAAAGTTTTTTTTTGGCAAAGTTTCAATATTTTGTAAAACTATTGTATAATAATTGTGGTGTGGATTGTAAATTTGTATGTATTCCCATTAAACCTTATTTCTATATAATTCCCAGATTTCTACAGAAGAGTTCAATTTATTTTAACTACAAAAAAGTTTGACTTTAAAAAGGTATGTTACCTATTTTAATTAAGAATATGATGCTTTGATTATTTATATAACAAATAGATTTAAAATTTGATATAAAATTATCTTTTTATTTTCAGCTCCAACAAAAGAAATATAAGTTTATTTAATTTCTATTTTTAGTTTTTAGTTTAACCTCTTAATTTGTTTTCTTCGCCAGCTGTGCTAATTTATTGTTTAACGACCTCAACATTCGTTTATTCATTATGTTCTTAGCCTAGTTATACACCTGTTTTTTGAGCAGCATTCTAGTTTATATACATAACTCTGCATATTTTGTAATATTCTAGCGACTAGACCATATTAATTTTTTAAGAATTAATTTATTAATATCTTTAGCTACTTTTTACGCGCGTCATAGAGGCAAATCTCTTATCAATTAACTGTTAACACATACAAAATAAATAAACAAAAACAAAAAATAAATAATAATAAGCGCAAATTGTGCGAAAAGAGAAAAAATAGCACAGACTTTTCGATTCTCACTTTTTGTTGGCTCTTGCAATAAACAATTTTGCTTGCTTAATGGGTTTTCCTGTTTCCCCCAGATAAACTTGTTCGGCAGTGAGAGAGCGAGATGGAGCGTGTGTGGGAGAGAGAGAGGGAGAACAAAGTCGCAATTTCAAGATCAAAAAGCGAATGGCAGAAATGCGCAAAGAGAACGATAAGAAATTGCAGGCAAACAAACAACTGCAAATGGGCTGGCGGAAGTATTTGCTGTTAAGCCTTTCACTGAAGAGTGGGGGGAGGGGAGAAGCAGGAGGGGGAGATGGAAAAAGAGAAGGAGAAGAGTTCAAAAACAAAAGGTGAAACACGTGATAAGCATATGAAGAAATGAAGCGTGAATGACAGATGAAAAAACTGGCACATGCTGCCAAATTGAAGCTGCAAAGGTAACGGCAAAAATCAGGCTGCGCAGCAGGCAAAAGCTGGACAGAAACAGGGTTGCCAGAGTTTAGCGGATTTCAAAATTTTTTTGAAGTTTATTCTTAATCTATTTGAAAATCTATAATTGTTTTCAATTTTATATATTGTTCATAATTTTTATATTTATTTTGATATATTTTTATTTTATTTATTATATTTATATTCAGATATTTTTTAAATATTTTATGTTTTTGTTCTTTGTTTTAAACTATTTTTATTTTATTTCTGTAAATTTATTTAAAACTATTTTTTGTATATTTGATATTTCTGGCAACGCTTGCCGCAGCCTCCGCCTGAGCACTGAAATCAGACGACGCAAAAAGCGTGTGCGTGTGGCTGAAGTTGGGTTGCAAGAGCAGGAGATGAGTGGAGATGGGGAAAGTTGGGAGTGGGTGAAGTTGGGTGGGGTTGTTAGCCGCCTGCTGAGCTGGGGGTGGGTGGCTGACTGGGTGGTTTTGGCCTTAGGGCGTGGGCGCAGTGCGAGTGGGTGGTGCACACACACAGACACATACACACACATCTCTCTGAGAGAAACGGGAGCAAAACTCTCTGCTTTGGCTGCTGCTGCCAGTGTTGTCAACTTAGCTGGTTTCAGAGTTATATTTATGTTAAAAAATATTTTTTTTTTTTTAAATATATATTTATGTTAATGTGCTATATTAATTTAATTTTTAAACCATTGAAAATGTGCTAACTCAGGGTTAGTAACTTTTGTATGGCCTAAGTAGGCGTGGTAGACCCCATGAATTATATATTCTTCATCAGTATGATGAGTTGAGTCGATTTTTTGTGTATTATTTTGCATTTGCTTTCTTGTTGGTATTTTGTAATTTGAAACTGGCAATTTCTGGCAACACTGGCTGTTGTTTTTGCCATTTCTTTTTTAGCTTTTGATTTATGTATGTGCACACAAACACACCCACAAATACACACACACACACACAGACACAGCTATAAACTAAAAGTCAAGCTTACCTGTAAAGTTAACGGCACGCGTCGATTTGCGAGCGAGCTTATGGAATATTTGAAAACGTCGTAGCTGCAATGGATTTTTGAAAAATTTTTTAGAGCGTTTTTTTGTATAGGGCAAGATGTGTATCAATTGATTTTATACGTAAATTTATTAAGTTGATGCATAAATTGTAAAATCCACAATAAAATATACTGTAAATTTATTCGTTTATTTGCACAATTTGTGAGTTTTATCTCGATTTTCGCAGCTAAACTGCCAAAGTATTGGCGCTGTTTTGATTGAGCGCGCGCAAAAAATTATACACAAAATCAGCAAAATATATATGTACACACACGCACACACACACGCACAGAGAGTGTAATACACACACATATACACAAACAAATAGGAGGCACCCAGGAGAGACGCACCGTGAGCTAGGGCGAGACGCAAGGCTGGAGGCTGAGGTTGCAAGAGAAGCCTCCGTTACAGCCAACTCCCGCTTGAGCGATTCCAGGCACACACACACACACACACACAAGGCGAACCTCTGCTGCTGCGACAACAACAATTCCGACCACGACAATAACGCAACGGCGACGACGACAGCGGCTGCAAAGTGCGACGCGCTGCTTGCGGTGCTCCGGCTCAGAATCTCAGAGAATCTCAATTAGATATGCCCAAGAGGCGGGAGAGCGAACGTCACGAAACTGTGTCGACTGCTTGGCCCGTGCATGCGAACTGAAGCGGCCGCTGCCAGCGACAGAGCTGGAGAGCTCAGGCTCAGCCCAAGCTCAAAGAGCTGCGCCCAGGGGCGTAGTCAGCAAAATGCTAAGAGGGGCCGGAAAAAATACATATAATATAGTATGGCTTATTATTTTTAATTTATTTTAAGTAAATTAATAAAAAAAAAATAATAATTATATTTTAATTACATATTTATTATTAATTTATTTTTCATATTTTCTACAATTTTTTAGACTGAATACTTTAGCTTTTATCTAGTTTAATAAAATATAAAATAAAACAAATTGTATTTTACAGGGGTTGTAAAAAATATATAGAAATTTATTTAGATTTAAATTAAGTAAATTAATAGTGTAATATATTAAAATTGTTTAACCTATTTAAAATTTATTAATCTTAAAAACAGCGACCCCCTTACGCACACCACTGCGCAGCTGCAGAAACTCACACCTACACACACACATGCACCAAAATAGCTGGTTCGGCCAGCTGAAAGCTTCGGCAACTTCACTTGCTGCACGAGCACGAAGCTCTGCGGCTAAAGCTCGCGGCTCTGGGTCAAGCGCTTGCAAGTGTAGCTTTTGTGTAGAGCGTGGTGAGAGTTGAGTGTGGTGAGTTTAGCGTTGCCAGATGGCTGCAAACAGTTAAGCAGAGCAGCAGCTAAATTTGAACTGACACAGCACCATCTCTCAATTTATTATAATATTGTATTGAATCATCTGCTTAGTGTAAAAAGTTAAGTGAGCTTTGATTTATTTTTCAAAAATTTAATCGTTATTTTTACGTTATTTAAATATATAAATAAATAAAATGGCCCAGACTGATGAATGTTTCGCTGGCATACCGCAGGACTTTCTAATATGTATTACCGTACACAAAGCGGCCAAAACTGGCGTCAGCACAGGTGAGCTGTATATAAAGGTAAGCCTGGATAAGATGAATAAAAAGACCAAAACGCAAACGAACTCAGAAAATCCGTTCTTCAATGAGGTAAGCCGTATTTATGGTAAATGTCTGTATGTCTTTAATGTGTCTTTAGTATTTTGTATTCGAATTTCGCTGCACCCTAACCGAACTGCTGCGTCTGACGGTGCTGTTCGAGCTGAAGAAGTACCTGATGTACAAGAAAAATGTCTGTTTGGGCGAGTTGCTCATCGATTTGCATAGTGTTTGGAGTCAGCCGAATCACAGTTATTTCAAGAAATGGGGACGCTTGGAGCTGCCGATCGGCGAAGAAGCGGGGTCGGGAAAGGATAGTTTTGGTCATTTGCAGATCGATCTGGCGATAGTGTCGCAGCATAGCTCTTTGCGTAAGGAGGAACTCGGTGTGGAGGACATTGGTAAATGGTCAAATACACAAGATTATGATGATATTAATGGGTAATAGATAGTTGAAATGAAAACAAGTATTAAAGTTATGAATAATAAAATTAGTAATTTTTATTGTTATTCCACAGCAATCTATTACAGGAAATCGATTCACATAGCCAGAGTAATATCCGTTACTTTATACGAATCTTTCGAGGGTTCTTTGTAAAGAAAAGCAGCTACATGGTACAAATAACATTCGCCGGCTATAAGGTAGTTAATACAAATAAATTATTTAAACTTGTAATAGTTGTTAAGTTTCTTTGTTAGGGTAAAACGCAATTATCTAAGCCATCACATACACCCGTCTGGAATCAAGAGCTTAGCTTCGCCTGGGTCTATCCATCCCTGGCGCAACGATTCATCATCTTAATATTTTTGCATGAAAATCTGCAGTGGAAATGCGCTACCGAATATGAGATCTCAATTGAGGAAATTGCCTTCAACGGTGGGTTGAAAAAAAGATCATACCTCACTCGGACTAACGTTTATGAGTTTACAGATAAACCTTTTTTGGGACCCACGTTTATACATCTCTATGATCCGGTTAATCCCATGGACTATATAGGCCGCATACTGCTAGAACTACAGTCTCATGCGATCACTCAACATACACAACCTTCCCATGTTATAGTGACCATACAGGCAAATGCCCCCGTAGAGTCACGTTCCACAGCGGATGAAATCTTTCTGGTGGAATTTCTACCACTGCTGGGTACTCACATACAAACCGATGCCAGTCAGTACAGGTTTGCTTTGAAACTAGCAGAGAATAGCTCGGAAGAACTCGTGGGTCATCTGAAGACACCTTCAGCTAAGCGGCGTTCTGGTACGCATTCTAAATACTTTCGCCAGGATGCACCCTATAATTCCTGCATGCTCAAACTGACCCTACCCGATGTACGCTCCAAATACTCTGCTGATTTGTTCATGCAACATCTTATCAACTACATGGTAAGCTAAAAATTCATAAGAATTCTTTGACGGCGATTTTTAAGTGGTCTGGTTTTCTATCAATCATTTTATTATTTCAATTTCCCAATACCTTACTATAGAGTGCCGAACTGGCCACCTTAAGGGTGTATCAACTCAAGTTTCCCACTGAGCTGGAGCAGCAGGGCAAATGCCTCAGATATATCATCAATAGCATCTACGGTAAGATTAAAGACGGCATTAAGAATCAACGTTTGGAGGTGCAAATCGAAGCTGATACCACAGATTGGGATCGGAATAGACAACACTTTTTACTGACTTATTTTAAGAAAGTAACACAGGAGCTGCGACAGCTGCGCCTAAGGCTAAGGTTCCTAAATCACGCGCATATGGATACAACCATCGTGGATACTGTGAACGAACTGCAGCGCATGATAAGCAACATCAGCTCCTTGGCGAATATGAATAGAGTCCAAGATGCTTGGCCGGAATTGCAGATAACATTGAGTACAGCCAACAAGTTGCTGGGCACTTGTCGTCTTGATGTCAAACATTTTCTGTACATGCAGAACCCACATTCGATTAATCTCTGCTGGAAGCCCAAGAGCTTTCTCTTCAAGCAGCCCAGCTGTACTCACAGTTGCCCCAATTGTGGCTGTAATATTGCCATTATCCTGGGCTGTTTGTCCGTGGTAAAAGCAGGAGAACGTCGTGACTTTCTATCCTGGGTAGCTGGTGATTGGACCTCGGAGGTAGCCTTGCTCTGGCAACCAAATGTGGTGCAGACCCAGTTTCGTTTCAGTGTCTATGTGCATCAGGCCAAGGTACGTGCTGCCGCCGAGAATCAAACCGTCTGTAATGGTTCGGTTTGTGTGCTCTTTGCGGATAAAGCCGCGGAAACCAAAACCATACACAACTCACTGTCACCGATCTGGAATACAGTGATTACATTTACAGTGCTAACGTTACCCAGCAGCACCAGTTGGTACCAACAGAGTCCACCTCTGATCTCCATTGAGTTCTATAGCTCAGAATCCGAACCCATAGGCAATGGGCAGGTGCTGGCGAGTGTGGTTAGCGCCGAAACCGAGGGTCAAACCCATTGGGGTAGCGTTGCCAGATGGAATCGAAGATCTATGCAAAAGTTTAAAAAGCTCAAAACTGTTTCGCCTCCGCCACTTAAATGGGTGGCCATCTCCAAGAATGGTCGGGTGTTGGCTGAGGTGTTGATGTCTGTGGAATTAATGGAGCTGGTGGGTGACACGAAGGCAGAGCTGGAGAAGCCCACAGATATTATTGAGGGCATACCACAAGCCATACGACCAAATATGCGAAACTTTGTGTAAGTCTGAGAGTAAACTGAACTTAATCAAACCTTTTACTTCCATTCCATAGCCTAGAGGTAATCTTTGTGGGGTTGCGCAATTACACCAAAAGCGGTCTTGGCTCGGCAGGAAAACGACGTGCCAGCATCACGATGGCGAATGTAGTGCTTTCCTCGGGACTTTCCACTGCGCGGGTGAGGAACAGCATTAACTATTTGGTAGCCTATGCTG
This sequence comes from Hypselothyrea guttata, assembly GCA_035045125.1. NCBI lineage: Eukaryota > Metazoa > Arthropoda > Insecta > Diptera > Drosophilidae > Hypselothyrea > Hypselothyrea guttata. Next base: position 187,617 of record JAWNNJ010001722.1, on the reverse strand, counting down.
CCGGTATGGTGGTAAGAATACCTTAACTTCCTACAGATTTCTTTAAGCTTAAAGTTGCTTTTTAGAATCTGCCAGATCAGCAGGAGTACTGGCCTGCCATGGTGGCCACCGATGTGTTGGTTACTAGCTTTTTTACTGACTCCATACTGGGTGCTGCTCTCATACCCAATTCACCAAATTTTCTGCAAAAAACTACCACAAAGTGTTTCGCGAAATCGGAGAATACCACTGACAGCTTTACCTCGTACCTTCAAAACAACACTGAGGAGACGGTGTTTGATGAGGTGGAAGAAGCTCAAAAGGGCACGCACGCTTCGAATAGTTACTGGAAACGTATCTTGATTGCACTGGGGTTTCGTACCTCGGCCTATGCCAATAATTTGGTGCTGAGGTTTGAAGACTACGTGGACTCATCCGATCTGCGCGATGAAAAGCGTTTCAATTGGTGGACGAAATTCTATAATTCCCTCAACGATAATCAGAACGATAAGACGCATCTGTTTAAGCATCGGTTGGTAATCTATCCCAATGAGCTGGAGGACCAGCCCCATTTTAGTTATCTACAGGATTGGGCTGTGCCTGTGTCTCTGGTGCACGGCATCAAGCAGAAACGCCAGGGGCCACCCGTAGAAGATATCTATGCTACACTCAAGTTACAGATACGCCTAACTCCCTGCAAGTGCGATGCACCCGATGAGGAAGCCTGTGGAGATATGATACGTCCACTCGCAGCCACCATGAATTCGTATAACCAGAGCATGGTCAAAGCGGTGACGGAAACGGTAAATATTTGCATCAGAGTATACATCGTGCAGGGACTGCATATAAGACCCAGAGATTGGAACTCCGAGTCCGATTGCTTTGTCAAGTTGGTGGTGGGTGGCAAAATGGTCTCCGACCGAGCCCATTATATACCCAATCAAAGTAATCCCGTATTTGGACGTTCCTTTGAGCTAGAGGCCACACTGCCCGCGGATCACACGCTGGAACTGCTGCTCTATGATCACGACAAGCGCAACGATAGCATTATTGGCAGCACAACCATCGATCTGGAGGACCGCTGGCATAGCAAGCACCATGCCACGGTAGGCATACCGCAAGAATACTCCTCGATGGGCTACAACAAGTGGCGTGACGCCAGCCTGCCCTCGGAAATACTTGCCAATCTCTGCCAGCAGCGGGGCATACAGTCGCCGAATTACTATGGCAATGTCATTGAGGTGGATGATATGCTCTTTGCCGATGAGACAATCATATCGAAGGGTAAGCTTTCCCTACTATATAAATTATTACCTAAGTTCAAACTTAATTCAAACGCTTCAATAAATGATTTATCTATAATTATTTCTACGCTTACAGATGATAATGTTAAGGAACGTCTAAGTCTAACAGCGTTAAACCATCTGGACAAGCTGCCTTCCTTTGGCTATAGGCTTGTGCCGGAGCACGTGGAGACGCGTTCGCTGTATCGCGACGAGATTCCTGGCGTCGAACAGGTAAAAAGATGCATTTGAAATGCTTCAGCTTTAGCAATAGACTAACTAACTTGCTCATTTTAGGGCAAAATTCAAATGTGGATAGAGCTGTTCAAGGCGAGCTTGTTGACCCCGCCCCGCATTGACATAACGCCCATACCGCCAATTGGTTTCGAGGTGCGCGTTGTGGTGAAAAACCTCAAGAACATACCGTTCGGGGATAAGAACATATTTGGCACGCTAATGAGCGACATCTATGTAATTGGGTAGGGGCAACAGTTGGTTCAAACTGTAAACGATATGCAATTAGGAATAATTTGATTTTGTGTACCCACAGCTGGTGCCAGGATCTGAACATGCGCCAATCGACCGATGTCCATTACCGTTCACTTCATGGTGAGGCGATTTTTAATTGGCGCATGATATTCAAGCTGTTGTATTCGCCCAACGAGGATATGGTAAGGGCATACCCTGTATTACTTTCAATTAATTAATGAGCTGCTTCATTAAATCTTTTTCTTTACTTGCATTTTTATTTTTACTTAATCTTAGATGGTAATACGTCGCAAGGGTGGCCTGTTCGAGCATATTGAGAGGAAGATACCGCCCGTTATCTATATGCAGGTATGGGATAAGGATTTTATAACGCGGGATGAATATCTGGGGTCTATTGAACTCAACCTTTCCAATCTGCCTGAGCCCTTTAGCACTGAGCGTGCTTGTCAGCAGCATACCAACACACGCAAGCGTCTGAATCTCTTTACGCAGAAGTCCATTCATGGCTGGTTTCCGCTGCTTGCTCCGCCGGATAAAGTTAACGGTTCGACCAACAGACATGGTGTAGGTATCATTTTAATTATTACATACTTGCTTATTTTCAATATTATTTTTTTAGGGTAAATTGGAGTTGTGTCTCGATATTTGCACGGATGAGGAAGCCTCAAATTCACCCGCTGGCTTGGGCCACGAACCGCCCATGGCTTTGGAAAGACCCTAGTAAGTTTTGCTGGAATACACATTGTTAACTTTTGATAGAAACCCTTTTATTAAATCTGCAGTCGTCCGGACACTTCGTTCAATCCTCTGACTCATCCTTTGAAGTCTGTGCATTATATTATCTGGCCTGTGCTCAAAAAATACGTTTATTGGGGCCTGTTTCTATCAATAATAGCGTTGGCTGCAGTTGCCTTCTTTACTCGACTGCCGGAGAAACTATTCAGCATTCCACTACAGTGAGGAATTTTACAATATTTTTCGTTAATTTCGTTGCTATATGTTAGTTTTTTTGTTTTTAAATTAATTAAATGATTTAGCTAAATGAAATACTCGTGGAATTTGTTTGCGATAAGGTTGGCTTTTGATAAAAAAGTTTATTGATTGCAAATTATTCATACAAGCTTGAAAGTCTGTGACATTCATAAATGCGCTGCAGAACTCTCTAGAGACTATTAATTCCTGGTATTGTCACATCATATCTATATATCATATATATCAAACTGTGTATCCTGACTGACTGACTAGTTGTAATTTATAATTTCGACCCTCTGGGGTTCTATCAACAAGTGCTTAGGTATAGTTTGAGTTCTGCAAATTTAATGTGAATTTTCTTGACGCTTCGTTCTGGTATTTCATCACGTCAATGATACGTTTCACAAACACAATGACCAAAGCAATTACATTTATAGGTTTACTTCTGTTGCATATATAATGGAATTATACATACTACGTCGACAGTTTAATTACAAAAGCAAAATGTATCTCATTTGACGAGTCTCTTGCTGATACCCCGAGTCGGGTTGACTCTCGCGTCTAGTTTAATGGGTGACAAGCTGACGAAAGGCTGCCCAACAACAAAACGCCAGCTTATCAGACCCAGTCATATTATGTAGTCCCCCCCTCCTGCCCAATGTCAACCCAAAAGCAGAGCAAACTAAGTCATTTCAGGCGTTAGTCAAAGCTCAAAACGTTTAGTTCGAGTTCAGCCAGCGAAACTGTCGGTACGTGCAAAAGTGACAAAAATTCAAGACTTTCATTCAAAACTGTATTTGAAGTCAAAGGCAACTAATTAAATTTTATAATTGAAGCAGTTTGAGGAACGCCAATATTATAGAAAATATTTAATAGTTAATAGAATGTGAACTCTTGTCAGAGTCAAGCGTAATATTTTGTGCTGTTTTTGTAGTGCTTCAGCGAACTCAATCCATTTACCAGGGAATCAAAATATTTTCTTTTCCGCTGAAACGCATTAGTTGTCAACATATGGCATACTTTGCAGCGTGTTTATATTAATTAACTTATTATTATTATACATTAATAAATAACAAATAAAATATTATATTTAAATATTTGTTTTTGTTGTGACAAGTTAAATTTTTTTTAATTTTCTTATCAGCTTTGGAGCTTTTAATTATTTATATTTCTATCATAAATGTGAAAATTTTGGTATTTATTTATAAATATTTATGGTAAATTATTAACTTAATATATTTCAAAAATATCTACAATGTGAAGTTTAAATAAAATGTGAAGAATTTGGAAAGTTAAATTATATTATACTACATGAAAGCACTCAAAAGAGTTGAGGAAAATCTCAGTAAAAAACAAAACGCATTTGAAAATAGGTAAGAAATATATAAAAATTAAAAAACAAAAATCACAAATAAAATAAAAATTTGAAAATTGAATTATAGCTACAATAACAATTATGGCAATTCACACCAAATTTTACGTCAATATGAGCCCCCAACGCACTTAGACTAATCAAAAAGACTCAAATTTCATTGACCCATCATTGATAAAGCTCTTCATCAAACCCAAACCCTAGTGATAAACCGATTTGTATAATCAAAGTAGGCAAGAGTTGTCAGTTCTTTGTTTGCAGCAAAAAATGCAATCAAGCAAATGAACAAGGCCTTGCCAAAGGCCATCGATTAAGATCAGCGAAATGTAATTAATAAAACTGTACTAGGTAGAACTACTGACTACTGACAATAGAACAAAATACAATGTACAGTTGGCATTAGACCTTTGTAGAGCTAAGTACAGTTTGTATAGGCTCAGCAAAATGAAGTTAGAAGAGATCAGGTAAGACTAGCAGAAAGAGCAGACATTTTACAAAGTGTAAAGTAAGGAATTTTGGACATGGATTAGCGTAATTGCATTATGCAAAACGCTGTAGAACAATATCATAATTCACAGGCTTAAGTCGTTGACACTACATGCCAAAAATAAACCTAACTTTAATTAGCCATTGTCGCATAATGTGGATTCGTTACGCTCGCTGCACCTCCCCAGAGTCCTGGCCAATATAAAAGCGTCAACAAGCGAACGTTGACACCGACGCATGAAAAATATTATGCTAAAGTCCGGTTTATATAGTAAATGAACAACCGGTAAAAATGGAGCAGATCAGTCGGGCGGATTGCTACAGTCGGACAGTGGGAGTCTCTGGAATCTCTGTGTCAATAATATCCAACCAGCCGAGTTAATTATCTGTCGATATCTTCGCTGTTTCCCAATTACAAGTTTATAGCTTTAAAGATCTGGGTGTTCATACGGACAGACGTACACGTTCTCCTGATCAAGATGGTATAGTACTTTGTGAGGTCTGCCGCGACTCCTTTCATACATTTTTCTAATTTCCACTAACTTCATATACCCTTTTGTGTTTTTTTAAAGGACAGGGTATAAAAATTGCCAGTATTGTAAACATAGTACAGTTGCCTCCAACTAGCTATCTCTATGTTTGTTTAGGCTGTTTGGGAGTGGCGTCTGGCTTTATCTGCCGTATCGTGTGACAGACGGGTTTATCTAAATAGCCCAAGTTAAACGCTAACGTTTAGGCCAATCAATAACTAATTAGTCAACTGATTGCCGCTGATAATAGTCAGCGGGATTATTGTGAAATAGCCATAACCGAATGCAATTTATATTGGCACATTTAGTCGTGATTTGCGACCCTTTACCATAACAACCGTAGCTGCCACCGAGCCGCAGCGCATGGATCTCAGCATGCCCAAGTTGTGGAACAATATGTACAATGGACAGTGCTCGGGCATGTCCCAGCCCGATTTAATGGAGGCGCAACCAAGTTTATTGCCCAAGCCCCGCAGCAACAGCAGCGGTGGCAACAACGAAAGCGTCAACAATCGACAGAGCAGCAGCAGCAGCGGAAATGGACATCGCAACAGCAAGGCAAGTTCTAGAACACACGAAATTCATATCAATTGCAATGGGATTTATTCCATCTATTTGCGCAGTATTGGATATTCTCCATGATCATCGAACGCAGCGCGGGTCCCAAGCGGTCCCAAATTGCGGGCGATGATGCGGATACGCCATTGGACGCCATTCTGCCGGATCCCCAGACCGAGCAGGTCTGCCTTCTGCGTGACAGTCCCTTCCGAATACTACGGGTAAGTACACTTGACAAAAAAAAAAAAAACACCAGGCATATTAAATATTACTCCAAACAAAGTTGCATTACAATTATGCAGATGGGTTTGGAGATGAACAAAATTCGGGCAGAAATATTTGTCGCTTGTATTAATAGTTGTTTGTAAAATAAATTGAAATAAATTAAATATTTTTAATCAAGTAAATATTTATACATTTTGCATTTCAAAAATTAATTTAATTTAAAATATTCACATTTAACTCAATATAAAAGTTAGTGCGCCTTAATTTAGCAATCTAATATAGATGCATTTATAATATTTGTTTTTCCGGGTGTAGAGAGGGTTGGGGTCCGTAATTGGTTAAAATGATAACGCAATACCCTAGGCGCAGTCTATGATAGAAGCATAGCATACTACAGCTAGTTTTCCAAATCCTTCTAACGCGAAACGAAGTGTCTAGAAGATAAACAAAACCAACTATTTGATTCAACAAAATGTCAGCAGAACACGCAATGCAACAAGTCCAATTGCTGTTAAAGGAAAATGAAAACCAAATGAAAATAAAAAGGAAAAAGGAAAACGCAAATTGACTTGGCAAATTGAATGAAACTCACCACGCAACGCACAGAGCGTAAATCTCCGCCCCGAGTAATGCGAATCTGCTGCGTGCTCCTTCGTTTCCGCCGTACTTGCGGCCGTAGCCTATAAAAGCATCGATGGCTGCGACTGAGATTTCAGTCAGTGGCAAGACGCCCTCAACAGATGGCCGATAACAGCAGCAAAATCAAAGAAAATGTCCAGTGAAAATACAAGTTAAAATGCTCAATGTTTTTGGCATTTAATCAAGAGAAAAGCAAATGCAATTTGTGGTGATTGAAAGTGATTTTATAGTGCAAAGTTAAATAGATTTATCAATGAAGAGCCCCAGCAGAAAGGGATTATAAAACAATAAAGTCTTCAAAGAGTTTCAAAAAGATTAAACTCTTTTCTACAGAATATACAGAATAACAAAATAGTTTAATTAATATTAATTAATTATGTGCAATTTTCTGTGTTTAAATTTGAAAAGCTTAGAAACATGTACTGAAATTAACAAAATGTATAACAATTTTAGAGTGATTTATGTATTTATAAATTATAAATTCAAAGATAATCTATACATTATAGTTTTTCTTTTAATACTTTAATGTGAGTTTTAAAATAATAAGAATTAATTATGATTGAATAAAGAATAATAATACAAGTACCCATAAATAAAATTAAATAAACATAAATTGTGAAATGGACAATAGAGACTTTTGATAAAAAAAATGTAAAACTGAATAAAATAATAAGAAATAACATTTTTTAACAATTAAAAAAATTAAAGGGTAAATCAAAGCCTATAACAGATTAAATACTTAAGACGAATAAAAGAAAAATTATATGAAATTAATCGAACAAATGTAAAAGCTGCAGTATACCTACCTAAAATTCGCCAAGAAACCAAAACAGAACTAAATTAAGATCAACATTTTTTGCTGTTTGGAAAGAGCTTCAAATAAAACTTTACAATGGTGAAATTTGCGCTCAAAAGTGAAAAGAAGGACGAAACAACGAAGGAAGCTACTATCAACATATCCCTCAGGGAAATGCTGGCCGAGAAGGAGCCGACGAAACGGGATGCGGATATAAGTATTCTGCGTTATCTGATTACCGGCTGCAATGGCGGCCACGCTAAGCTGCCTGCGGCGCCTTCTTTGAATCTGGCCACGAAATTCGCCCGTATGCTGGGCATGTGCCCCGAGCCGGGCATAAAGATTGACGACTTGTTGCAGGTAACACAAAGGAAGGATTAAAAACAATAAACTACTTAATAAGAGTGCTTAGCGAGTGCCAAGGACTTGCTACAAGCAAACTAGTTTCAAAATAAAATTAGATTTGTCAAGCTTGAAGTGCAATGTAATGTAATCAAGTGCCAGCATTTGGCAAGAGAACTAGCAGAATTACAATAAGTGCTATTTTCCAGGAAGAAGAAGATATTGACAATGCTAAGGCCAAGTTCAAGGCAAGCCAAGTCATGTAGATATCAGCCAAGAGACATTCTCATCAGTCAACAATTGGCATTGTTTTTGTCGAGCTTTGTCCGAGCTGTGGACCTTTTGAAGCGCAATGAATGAATGATATATGTGCATGATACACTCACATTCATTCAAGGCTACCTTTAGCAATTTGCTGCGGAAATTTGATTAAATATAAGTGCTCCATGGTAACAGCCACAACCGAGCAGGCTGGCTGAAAGTTGGCCAAAAGTTTAAGCTGTTGCCTGAGTTTTAGAAATGTTTATCTTCTTGTCGAAGCTTAATGCATAATTCGAGCAGCACTTTGTGCTCTATACTTGCTCAAGCAAATCGCTCAAAGTGTTTTCTTCCATTGCACAGGCAGCTGAGTCTGGCAACTTGGATGATTTCAAGCGTCTCTACATTGCGGATGCCACGCGCATCACTCTAAAAGATGGCAGAGGGCGCACCGCAGCTCATCAGGCAGCTGCCAGAAATCGTGTCAATATCTTGCGCTATATAAACGATCAGAATGGCGGTAAGTAGAACTAGACTTAAGCGGCTCTTGCCATTTATTGCTGCACTTGGCTCATTAATCATCTTATAGACTTTAATGTCAAGGACAATGCCGGCAATACGCCACTTCACATTGCCGTCGAGTGCGATGCCTACGAGGCACTGGACTACTTGCTGTCCATGTAAGTGCCAGGCTAAGTTACAGGCTATTAAGGCTATTATATGATTTATTTTTTGCTTCTTTGCTGCTATGCTGCCCACAGTCCAGTGGACACGGGCATTTTGAACGACAAGAAGCAGGCGCCCGTGCATCTGGCCACGGAGCTGAACAAGGTGAAGTCATTGCGGGTAATGGGCCAATATCGGAACGTGATCAATATACAGCAGGGCGGAGAACATGGACGTACTGCTCTACATTTGGCAGCCATATACGATCACGAAGAGTGTGCCCGTATACTGGTAAGTGGTGTGAGTTCTCGGCAAATTTTGTACATAATCGCACTTGTAAAGTTTTAAACTCATGTAAGCCCTTTTCATTACATAAGGTATTTTTCCTAAAAACATTAATCAATGCTCTGCACTGACACACACACATCTATACAGCTACGCACCAAGAAATGTTGCTTTAATTTATCATAGCGAGTAAGGTTTAGCCACGCTTTGCATGCGCAGAAAAGTATGCTATACTTTTTTGACGAGTAGCTTTCATGCTCCCTCTGTGACTTTTGTGTGCTTGTAGTTATTTTTGTATGGCTCGCTGCCATTTTGGTTTGTTTTAATTTACAAGAACTATATGTATGGTGTATCTTGCAGATAACTGAATTTGATGCATGCCCACGTAGACCTTGTAACAATGGCTATTATCCCATACACGAAGCGGCCAAAAATGCAAGCTCCAAGACCATGGAGGTCTTCTTTCAGGCAAGTATTTCAAATGGTTGTAGTAGTTGCTGTTTACTGTTGCATGCGGTATTTTCTATATAAATGTCAGCTCATGTACAAAGCTTGCGCTTAAGCATTGATAGCCTGCAGCTTTGATCTGTGTTGCTGTTTTTATTTTTTGCCTTTAGCGCTTTGCCATCAAAGTCCCCAAGCAATTTTATGCCCGTACTTCATTTGATTCGTGTTGCAGCTATATCCACTTGGCGACCTTTCGTGTATTGACGTTTTACCAATAATTTTCTTAAGTTTTTCCCTATGTTCTATACACTTTAAACAGCGTCTATGCTTAGAGCTTTAACCGAAAGTATCAAATTTCTTCTGCACTCGATGTTTTCTGGTAAATTTTAAATTGTCCCTACCAATTTGTGCAATAAAAAAATTTAATACATTACGCTGCCAGACAAACTTTCCGAAAGCAGCAAATTTTAGCAAAAGTATCAGCATAACAAATACGTGGAATTTCGGCCAAGAGTTTCAATTGGAATTGCAACATGTGATATAGACATTTGTATATAAAATATTATTCTTATTTTGCAATATTCTAATTTGATTATATGCTATGATTTCTTTCTGATTTTATAATAATATTATTTGTGTTTTGTGCTCTGTTTTGCAGTGGGGCGAACAGCGCGGCTGCACGCGTGAGGAAATGATATCCTTCTACGACTCGGAAGGCAATGTGCCCCTCCACTCCGCTGTGCACGGCGGCGACATCAAGGCCGTGGAGCTGTGTCTGAAATCCGGCGCAAAGATATCAACACAGCAACATGATCTCTCTACGCCCGTACACCTGGCCTGTGCCCAGGTGAGTTGCCTTGGCCCCTGGCAGCTGCTGTTTGTGGTTTACTTGCTTTACTTGCCCATCAATTGATAGTTAAACAGTGCCTGCCAAAAGCATCGGATATAGCATATACATATTTCTGTGTCTTTAATTTGACAAATTCTTATGCAAATTTCGGGCAAGTCGAACGTGACATCGTGGCTGAGAATGTTTGGCGGAGAGTAAATAGCTAAACAAAACACCAGAGAGCTGGGAAATGAGAAAAGCTGGGAAACCGGAAAACACTCTTGGCAGCTGATAAATTGTAAAATAAGAAACAATTTGTAACTCGCATTTCGAATGCCAACAATGCAAATGGATTTTATGCTTTACTCAAATTAATAATTTAAAATCAATGCACATAGAGGACGGAGGAGAAAATATTTCAATTTAATTATTATTTTTTGGTGTGAAATAAAAAAGTGAATTTATCAAAATTTACGTAAATAAATATTTATGAGTGAAGTGCATATTAATTAAAGGAATATTTACTTATTTTTAAAAGTATTAAGCAAATATATTTGATATATTCAAAATATTTATTTGTTTCAACAAAATAAATCAATGTTTAAGATCCTAAACACAAAATACTTAAGGCAGCTTGAAAAAAATATTAATAATCGAAATGTAAATTAATAAAAAAATTATGATTGAATAAGATATTAAATTTTTAATGAGCCATAATTTTTAAATTTTAGTTAACATTTTTTATTTTCTTTTTTTTTTCACAGGGTGCGATTGAAATAGTGAAGCTGATGTTTGAGATGCAGCCGCTGGAGAAACGCATTTGCCTGAGCTGCACGGACGTGCAGAAGATGACCCCGCTGCACTGCGCTTCGATGTTCGATCATCCGGACATTGTCTCCTATCTGGTGGCAGAGGGAGCCGAGATCAATGCGCTGGACAAGGAGCACCGTTCGCCGCTGCTGCTGGCTGCCTCACGCAGTGGCTGGAAGACGGGTGAGCGAGAAAGCAAAAGAGTATTTTGAACCTGCTTCAATCTTCGCTCTCTCCCTTTAGTGCATCTGCTGATTAGGCTGGGCGCCAGCATCGATGCCAAGGACGCCGCCGCGCGTAATGTGCTGCATTTTGTGATCATGAATGGCGGACGCTTGACGGACTTTGCGGAGCAGGTGGCCAATTGCCAGAAGCAGACGCAGTCGCAGCTGCAGCTGCTGCTCAATGAGAAGGACAACATGGGCTGCTCCCCACTGCACTACGCCAGCCGTGATGGCCACATACGTTCGCTGGAGAATCTCATACGCCTGGGCGCCTGCATCAATCTCAAGAACAACAACAACGAGAGTCCGTTGCACTTTGCCGCCCGCTACGGCAGATACAACACCGTGCGTCAGCTCCTCGACTCCGAGAAGGGTTCGTTCATCATCAACGAGAGCGATGGGGCAGGCATGACCCCGCTGCACATTGCCTCGCAGCAGGGGCACACGCGTGTGGTGCAGCTGCTCCTGAATCGAGGAGCCCTGCTGCATCGGGACCATTCCGGACGCAATCCGCTCCAGCTGGCCGCCATGTCGGGATATACGGAGACCATTGAGTTGCTGCACTCGGTGCACTCGCATATGCTGGATCAGACGGACAAGGATGGCGTAAGTTAGACCACTCTTAGGGTTATCTATTGAACTCAGACAAGATTTTATCGATATAGAGAATCGATATAATAATGTCAACCATAAGTTGTGTGATTAGGGTTTTGATTGCAGCTGAAAATGCGCGAAAAAACCCTTAAAAATCCCAAAAATCCTATAGAATTAAGAAGCGAAAAAAATACAATTTTTTATTCATTTTGAATCCGCATAACTTCTCCAAAACTCATTCAATTAGCGAATGGAGTTGTTTTTTTATCAACCATGAAAATGAAATACAATTTATAGATAAAAAAAAGTTTCGAAAATTTTGCAAAATTTTTAACTAAATTTAAAATTGCTACAGAACACTGCTCTACATCTGGCCACCATGGAGAACAAGCCGCATGCCATATCGGTGCTGATGTCCATGGGCTGCGAGCTGGTCTACAATTCGATGGACATGAGCGCCATTGACTACGCCATCTACTACAAGTATCCGGAGGCGGCCTTGGCCATGGTCACCCACGAGGAGCGGGCCAACGAGGTGATGGCCCTACGCTCCGATAAGCATCCCTGTGTGACGCTGGCGCTGATTGCCTCCATGCCCCGGGTGTTTGAGGCGGTGCAGGACAAGTGCATTACCAAGGCGAACTGTAAGAAGGACTCGAAGAGCTTCTACGTAAGTTCAGCGTGCTCCAATGGAACTGGGAGTCGATGCTCTCCCGATACTCTATCTTTTAAATTGTCCTTTGCACTCATGATGTTTAGCTGCTGTCCTAATGTTCAATCTTCTCACAAACATTTAGATTAAGTACTCATTCGCATTCTTGCAATGCCCCTTTATGTTTGCTAAGATCGACGAGAAAACCGGAGAGCCCACCCTGACAGCCAATGCCACACCATTGCCGGCGCTGAATGTAAGCTAAAGACACCAAAAGTACAACAAATTGATTGAAGATTAGTGTGGTTCAGACCTAGCCTATGACAACAGTTATCACCTAGATGTCGCATAATAATTGGCCGCGTTTCCAGCAATAAATATTTGATTTCTCATTTCATTGTTTGGTCCGTTTCATAACTCATGCTGCACCAGCTTATACTTAACGCATTTAATTCCAAATCTAAAATATATATACATATATAGATTAAATATTCATTTTGGCCATACCAAAAAACACCCAAGCAAATCGAAGAAAAGCGTAAAGAATTCAATGATCCCAAATGGCGTCCATCGCCACTGGCCGTGGTGAATGTGAGTCGAAATTTAAGTTGAAGCACCTACAGACCTCTTCCGCTTTTCCAGCTCTACCTCTTTGTGGGAAATCCTAGCAAAAGCGCAGTGGTCGTTTTGCGCTATTTTCCGCTTTCAGTTTCCGCTTTGAGTTTTGAGTTTTGCCAAAGTTATGCACAAAATATAAAAGAAATTGTGAATTTTTCATTTGCCTCTAATAATTTAAATGACTTTTAAATTTATGCGCGCTACAATGCCCAAAATGACTACTGTGCGTTGGCTGGAAGAGTTCTGTTTGCAACCGTACGCTATTGTATGCTGAAAACAAGCAAGTCCTACGCTTTTGTCGATCGTTAACTGAATGTTGTGTGAACTTGTGTTGATTCGTAGCTTTATCTATGCTTGTTGCCATGTATCTGTAAGATTTGCTAATTATTATTATGTCTGCCAGACAATGGTCACCCATGGACGTGTGGAGCTGCTGGCGCATCCGCTGAGCCAAAAGTATCTGCAGATGAAGTGGAACTCGTATGGCAAGTACTTTCATCTGGCCAATCTGCTGATCTATTCGATATTCCTGATCTTCGTGACGATCTATTCCTCGCTGATGATGAACAACATTGAGCTGCAGGCGAGTGGCAACAAGACCAACAGTCAATACTGCAAAGCCAAGTAGGTGCAGCTGCAGCTATGATGCATCTTAAATTAAAACTTGCATTTATTCACAGCTGGGAATCGCTGATCTTGAACAACGCAACGCATTCCTTAGCTGCTCAGCTGCGCCAGGAATCTTGCGTAGAGCATCTGAATCGAGGAACTGGCATCGTCTTCTGTGCCATGATCATCGTGGTCTACATCCTGCTCAATTCGATGCGGGAGCTCATCCAGATCTATCAGCAGCGCCTGCACTATTTGGTGGAGACCGTCAACATCATCTCCTGGGTGCTGTACGTGTCTGCTCTGATCATGGTAGCCCCGGCCTTTAAGCCAGATGGCGGCATAAATACGGTGCATTATTCGGCTGCTTCGATTGCCGTGTTTCTGTCCTGGTTCCGGCTCTTGTTGTTCCTGCAGCGCTTCGATCAGGTGGGCATCTATGTGGTCATGTTTCTGGAGATACTGCAGACGCTGATCAAGGTGCTGCTGGTCTTCTCCATACTGATTATTGCGTTTGGTCTGTCCTTCTACATACTGCTGTCCAAGGTGAGTTTTCGTTTTTCCTATCGAGAACAACATCAGGAGTTTTCGTACTTGAATCATGAATCCTTCGTTAAAATCGAGAAAAATAAAATACGATTTTTATATTTCTTGCAAACAAATATATAATTCAAGATTGAGATTCTTCAATGAAATTAAAATTCTTATTCCTAAGATCTTTATGGATATAAGATTTTATTTAAGATTTAGTTTACATGTTTTTTTCATAACTTATTTCTAATTTTTCCAAATATTGTTTTATTTTCTTTGCAGATTGTTGATCCGCAACCGAACCATTTGTCCTTCTCCAACATACCCATGTCGCTGCTGCGCACCTTCTCCATGATGCTGGGCGAGCTGGACTTTGTGGGCACCTATGTGAACACCTACTACAGGGATCAGCTGAAGGTGCCCATGACCTCTTTCTTGATACTGAGTAGGTCATTTTTAGTTGCTATATTTAAGTATGCTCTAATCATGATCTTCTTTTCGAGGTGTCTTCATGATACTGATGCCCATTCTGCTGATGAATTTACTCATCGGTTTGGCTGTGGGCGACATTGAGTCTGTGCGTCGCAATGCGCAGCTGAAGCGTCTGGCCATGCAGGTGGTTCTGCACACGGAGCTGGAGCGGAAGCTGCCCCATGTCTGGCTGCAGCGTGTGGACAAGATGGAGTTGATAGAGTATCCCAATCACACCAAATGCAAACTTGGCTTTCTGGACTTCATACTACGCAAATGGTTCTCCAATCCATTTACCGATGACTGTACGTACCTTTCTTTACTTTCAAAATTAGCTTACTAAAGTCTATTTCTTAGCTGCCCTGGATAGCATTGGATTTGATAACAACGACGATCTCGTCAACGTGGAACTGGACAGACAACGCCGCAAGCTGCGCGATATCAGCCGCATGTTGGAGCAACAGCATCAGCTGGTGCGTCTCATAGTGCAGAAGATGGAGATCAAAACGGAGGCAGACGATGTCGATGAGGGCATCTCGCCCAGTGAACTCCGTTCTGTCGTGGGATTGACCTCAGCTGGCGGCAATCGCTGGAACTCCCCTCGCATCAGAAACAAACTACGCGCGGCTTTGAGCTTCAACAAGGGCATGTAAAGCCAAGGGAACTACTGGAAAACAGGGCTGCAAACCGGGTTTCTCAAAATTATTTTACTTTGATTTAAACCCAGAACCGACGGGGGTTTTACAAAATTATTGAATCCGAACCCTTCAACCCTGAAGCTTTATGATTCGCTTGAAGTTTGTTTTCAGTTCATTAGATAAATCATCTTTATAAAAAACTTAGAGAACTGTTTTTAACTAAAGTTCTTGGTATAATTTAAATAGTTCTAAGTTTATTTTGAGACGCTATTTATGAGAACTAATATTTTTTCTTAAATGAGAAACTTAAGAACTCTTTAACAGCTGCCTAAAATTTATAAATTATTATTGATAAAATGTCTGCAAACGTCTAAAAAACAAACTAGATTTTTGTTTTTAATTCAATACGAAGCGGAACCAGAACCAAACGTTGACGAAGCTGACGTAAATTACTAAAAGGGGATTCGAATCTCCGACAATTTGTTTTGGTGGGTTTGTAGCCCTGTGTAAAAGCTATGGTCGATTTTGAAGCAGAACTCCTTAAAGGAGCATGTGTACAACGAATTTAAATGGTTAAACGGAAAAGTATCTTATGCAAACCTAATTAGTTTACAATTTTAACAACCCTAGTCATTGTCTATGTCTTATGTATCAATGTAATAAAAATCAAAATTCTACACGAGATTATTGTAGAAACTTGAGCACAAATTGCGGAATTTATTTATATAAATTATGAGTGAAATATTTGACAATGTAGAGATGTTTGAAATGAATGAAATATGCTTACAAGCTAGATAGAAATAGTTAAAATTCGTCTACATGAAGGTGATCTTGGTGCGTCCCATGTTGACCTGCCAGACGTTGAGCTCCTCGTAGTCATCGATGCACTTGTCCACCTGATCCGGTTTGAAGCCCTTGGTGGTGCAGCGGTCCATAATCTCGGCGATCTTGACAGCCTTACCCGAGCCGGCCAATTCGCGCACAATGGCGAAAATGCGATCTGAAGTGTTTGGTACGCTGTAGGATAAGAAATAGGGAATTACTTAAAGCACAAATCATAATTAATAGATGGGGTACTCACTGTCCCTTCTGGTGTTCGTGTATCTGATTGAGCGAATCCTTGGACATCTCCAGCAGGCGCAGCGCCTCGGCCACATCGTCCTTCTCCACGCGATCGGAGAGACGCAGACGGGCCAGGGCCGTGGACAGACGCAGTATGCCCAGGAGATTACGGGCCGAAGTGAAGGTCATGTCCTTCTGATTGCGCGCCTCGCGACGCAGCTCCACGTAGGCGCCCACAATGTAATCGGTGAGCTCATCGGGTATGGTGGGATGCTTACGCTTGCACAGATTGATGTAGCGTCGCATCAGGTTCATGTCCAGACTCTTCACCCTGGACGGCGGCTGTTTGCTGTGACTGTGCACGTACGTGATGTGCTTGGCCAGACGCAGATCGTTGTCGCGATCCGGCTTGTCCTGTATCAGCCAGAGCAGATCGAAACGGGATAGCAGCGCAGCAGGCAGCTGTATGTTTTGCTCCACTGTGCGACGTGGATTGTAGCGTCCAAAGGCCGGATTGGCAGCGGCCAAAATCGACACACGCGCATTCAGCGTGGTCATGATGCCAGCCTTGGCTATGGATATGGTCTGCTGCTCCATCACCTCGTGTATGGCCGTGCGGTCCACATCCGCCATCTTGTCGAACTCGTCAATGCAGCAGACGCCCTGATCCGCCAGCACCAAGGCGCCGCCCTCCAGCGTCATCTCTCCCGTTAGAGGATCCTTCATCACAGCTGCCGTGAGACCAACGCCCGAGGAGCCACGCCCAGTGGTGTACTGCGAGCGCACCGCCAGGCGACTGATGTAGCCCAGCAGCTGGGATTTGGCCACGCCGGGATCGCCCATCAGGCAGATGTTGATGTTGCCGCGTATCTTCATGCCATCGGGGCGTTTGTCCACGCCCCCCACCAGCAGCAGCAGCAGCGCCTTCTTCACATCCAAGTGGCCGTAGATCTCGGGCGCCAGGCTGCTGGCCAGACGCTCGTAGAAGTCATCCTGAGCCAGCTCCTCCAGCTCGGCGGGCGTCAGCTCGGAGTCCTTGTCGGAGATGTCGTCGTTCTTGTTGATGCAGATGATGCGCTGGAAATGGAACAGGTTAGACTCAGAGTCATAAATCTATGCATCGATGTTGTGAAAATGGAACATCGAAAGTGGAACATGGAAAGTTTTTAACTCTGTTTTTACCCATTTCATAAGTACAGTATACGAGTTAAACCCTTCTTCGATATTTAATGCATCGATGTCTTTTTCCAATCCCAGTTTCAACTGGAGGGTTCAACTTCCTACTTACGTGCGCCTGCAGGAAGGTCTCGGAGAGCAGTCCCTGTATCATCTGGGCGAAGCCCGTGCGCACCATGGGCAGGAATACGCCGGAGATCAGCACGTGATCGCCCGGCTGAGCCATGCGGGTGACCTCGCCACGGCAGAGCACCGTCATGCTGCGTGGTATGTGCCCCACCGGCACCTGATCGCTGTGCTCCTGCATCTTCAGCTCCTGGAACTTGACGAACTTGGAGCCGCGCGTCTGTAGATAGAGGCGTCCGCCTGCTTTGTTCACGCGACAATCATCGGAGGGGCAATCCTGCACGGGTATGAAGGACAGCGAGTTGACGGGCTGATAGGTCTCGGAGCCGCAGCGATCGCAGGTGTAGGTGGCCACCACCATCATGGGCTTCACCTCCGTGGAGCGGGTGACGATGCCGCGCACCGTGACCAGTTTGCCAATCTGCTGCGCCTTCACCTCCCTGATGGAGTGCGCCTTCTCCGTGGACAGCGGCTTGAAGCCCACCTCGCTGTGGAGCAGAAGAATGGAAGAGATTTATCAGTATATATCTATATATACATATAGAATTCTTTGCCCTGACTGAGAAAGAGAGAGTTCGGCTAACGAGAATTCGGTCCGCGAGAGTTGGGCCAACCAGAGCTTGGCCAACGAGTCTTGGGCCAGTGAGAGTTGCCCCAGCAAGAATTGGACCAAAAAAAGTTCGGCAAGCGAGAGCATGACCAGTGAGTGTTGGGCCAGTGAGAGTTGAGCAAGTGAAAGTTTGGACAGCGAGAGTTGAACGAACGAGAGTTGGAACAGCGCGAGTGCGGTCAGTGAGAGATCGGCCAGCAAGTTCGGCAAGCGTGCCTTCGACTAGCGAGAGTTCGGGCAGCGAGAGTATGCCCAAGGAGAGATAAGTTAGCGAGAGTATGGCCAACGAATGATGGGCCTGTGAGAGTTGGGTAAGTAGGGGTTCGCAAGAGAGAGTTCGACCAGCGCTTTCGGGAGAATTCAACCAACAAGATTCCGCCAGCGAGTGTTGGGCCAGCGAGAGCTGGACCAGTGGGAGTTGGGCCAGTGAGAGTTCGGCAAGCACGAGTTCTGCTAGTGAGTTGGGCCAGCGGAAGTCGGACCAGCGAGAGGTTCACGTCAATTAACCTCACCGGGGGTTGTCCGGTATACTTACAATCGCTTCATCAGCTCCGGCGGAAAGGCATTCCTCTCATCCCGCTGCTCGAGGGGATTGCGGGTGCGCGCCTCCATCATCAACCGATGCTCGATGTAGACATCCAGGGCATCCTTGGCGTGCACCTCCTGCTGCTTGTAGCTGGGCAGGAGCTCGGCGATCACGTCGCTGAAGATGGCCGTGTAGCGTCGACAGTTGTCGATCACCGCCTCCGCCAGGCTCTCGTTGAACTCGGACAGATGGTCCAGGTCAATGGTGATCAGCACCTGCTCCCGATGCGCCAGCTTCACCAGCTGCGATCCATAGACGAACTCCTTTTTGCCATCGTCGTCGCATTTGCAGAACTCGGCCAAAAATGTTTTGATCGATTCTACCAAACAAACAACAAACACGGATCAGCATTTGTTTTGTGTTTCACATTTAACTTATTACCTCTGTCCTGTGCATAGTCTCGTCGTGCCATTTGTGTACTTTAATCTTTAACAAATTCAACAATAATATAATAACTCTGCTGCCTCGCTATCAGTCAATAAATGCCAATAAAATACAACAGAATTTAGCGTCCCGCCAGCTGGTAGAATCCGCGTTATGCTGAATGCGCGCCTTTTTTCTCGATATTATCGATCGGCAGCAACGCTGCGATAACCACATGCCTAGCGTTGCCAGATCAATGTGTTTTGATTGTTTTTATCGTCTGCAATAATATTTTCTTGCATTTAAATAAAACATTTATTAAGCAGAAATGAATCCAAAAGCAGCAGCAATTGCTATATTTAAACGTTTTTCAACATTCTCTTAAAACTTAAGAAACGCAAGCGTAAATCAAATTTGGCGCCAATGCAGCAGCTGCATTTGCACAGAGTTGGCAGCGCCTTGGCGCTTGTTCCATTGTTCATTTGAACCAGTTGCGGGGTGGCAACGCTGTGGCCTTGGTGGGAATAAATGAACTGGCGCGAACAGTTTGAATTTCAAATGTGGATGTTTATTGAGTTTTTGACATTTTCAATGAAATATTACAAAATTGTTCTTTGTGAAATTGCATAGCATTTGTTCGACTCACGCAGTAAATAAATATTTGCACTCGTTTTGTTTTTTGTTACATAATTATTTATTGGTTGTTTTTAGGCGTCTAAAAAGTAGTACATTTAATTTTTTGTGCACATTTTTGTTGCATTGGTTATCATCTCGCTTCGAATAGATTTACAAAGATGTTTTTTAGCACATTGCATTTGTTGTTGTTGTTGCGGTATACATAAGTTACAGTATATAATATGTTGTGTTTACGTTTAACTTAAATATTATTAATCACATGCAATAGTTAAATAATAAAAATAAAAATAATAATTATACATAGTTTAACATACACAATAATTATGGGCCCGCTCAAGTTGCCCATTGATTTTTCCACTCGATATTTGTTATTATTATTTAATAATTGTAGCTCCGATTGCGGTCGTTAGTCGTCATCTATATATACTATATAGTTTGCGTATATATTTATATATAAGTAGATCAATTTGTTGTGTTATTATCATTTGTTAATTGGCTACTAACTAAATTTCAAGTTCTCATTAAACCCTCGTCGCTTTTTACACAATTACACGCTAAATTGTTACACTTTACGCGCTAAAATATGTTTGCTTTTTGTTTTTTTTTATGTATTTCCAATGTTTGCTTAATGTTTTATGTATTTTATCCATTTAATTAACTTAATGCGTTTATTTATGATAGTTCTATATATATAATAATATTTTTTTAGAGTGTTTTATGCGTTTCGTAACACGAAAAGTATATCAATTTGTGTGTGTATTTTTTGTTGTGATTTCTAAATTTCTAAAGTTCATAAACAACTATAGCATTTGCATAAATGTTTTTAAGGTTTACGGTTTTCCTTGGCTTGATCAAAGTCAAAACAAGCTCAGTTCTCAAATGATCAAGATATTCAGTAGTTTTCTAGGCAGATTTAATTTTGTTTTCCATTTATTTCCATCATCAATGTGATTAGAATTAAAATCTGAATGCATTTGATGACATGACCTCAAACTGTTTGTTTTGTTTTAAGCATAGTTTTAATATTAATTTAAATAATGCTACACATTAGTTGTATCAATAATATCTATAAGATGTACATAAGTATATACGATTTATAGATTTTCATCGTTTCATGCGTATAAAGCTGTAAGTCTTCTAGTTTTTCGTTTTCCTTTCGTTTTTTTATAATTTCCCAAAAAGTGCATTAACTCAACTTAATTCCATTTATATGCATTCAGTTTCTTTGAGCTCTGAACTGTCGACAACAATTTAATTTCGTTTAGTTTAATAACATTTACTGCACTCTAGCTAACAGATTTAAATTCTTTCTTTTTTTGTTTGTATATTACGTATTTCATTCTGCTTCGATCGGCACACGATTTCGCTTTATTCTTTCTCTAACAGCAACTATTTGTTTTCGTTTTCAATTACACCGAAAAAGGAACAATTCGCTTTGAACATTGAGCTTTATAATATCTGCCGTATGCGATTAGTATGTATCTGTTTTTGTTTGTATATATATATATATATAAATATGATTTGAAGAACATGTATCTGAACAAACTGCACTTGCTAAAGATCAATTGCTGAGAGGTTGAGCCTATTTTAGTTTAGTTTTTTTTTGTTAGTTTTAATTGTTGCTTGATGCAAAACCTCCAACACATTTTTATGGCACAAAAGTCTAGTTGGATTCTCCGCGTTGAGGTTGCCAGAGTTGGGAAAAAGCTAGAAGAGTTGGCGGCGCCAAAGCCGGCCGAGCAGAGAGGCGTTGCGCATCTCTGTCGAATTCGTCGGTTGATTGCAAACTGTTTTCCACTGTTTATGTTGTTGATTGCGCTTAGTCGCTATTGAATTAACCGTAACAACTTAAAAGTTAAACAAATAATAAGCATAATTCGTGAATTAATTGTCATTGCGTCGAATACAATTTGCTTTCCGTTGCTTCCTGCTTGGGGCTGGCCGATATTACTTAGTTTCTGCATATAGTTGGTATATATATTTTATTTGGGCGCATTTTGGCTGCTGCTTTAACTACAACTACTAAACACTGTGACTAGCATTAGGAGCAGGCTAATCGCTGTCGCCCTCAGCGCCCTGGATCCGCTCTTCGGGTCCGCAGCCGTATCTTCGTAATTTTTGGTAATGCTCGTAGTGCCCGTGGGATCAACGAAGCTGGTCGAACCTGCAAAAGAGAAAGGATAAATATTATAATTTGTATAAAATTTAAATAAAATAACAAAATATTTTGAAAATTTCCATATTTTGACTTATCGATAGTAGTACCAATGGTGAAATACCCTCGAAAATCCTAGAAAAACCTAGAGGATTCTACTACGAAAAAAACCCATATTTATTGAACTTTGAATGCGCATAACTTTGTTAAAATTTAAGCGATTTTCGAACGGTAGAGTGTTTTATTAATCATTTGAGTTCGAAAATGAAATATCATTAAGAAGAAAAAAAAATAAATTTTCAAAAAATTGTTCCAAAATTTTAACACTCTACCCATATAAAATTTTGAATTTTCTAAAAAAAATTTGTTTCTTAAATTGTATGATTTAGATTTCAAATGAAACATAGTTAAAATACATGCATAAAATATAATAGGAATATGGTGATGAAGCGATATTATCGATAAGGAAACGCCAAAATATCGGATATTGTAGAATATTGATATTATCTCCATCGTATAAACATATTTTCTACTGAAACTTACCATCGCCAGAGCCATCGCCGGAACCATGAAAACTGCCGTACTCCTCATCGTCGTCGTTAATCTGGGCAGCACCTCCGCCGGAGGCCTCATGGCCCATGTCGCTCTGTATGTCATGAAGCTGCGCGGTTATCACGGGCGTCTGGAAAAAGTGGAAAAACAACTCTAATAGACCCATCAAATAACGCTTAAGCTGAGCAACTAACCGAGACGCCGATGCTCTTGCGAATCTTGATGAGTTTGTCCACCAGCTCGTTGAGTTTGGTCAGCTGGGATTGGTTCTCCCATGGCACCTCCGGATTGTAGCGCTGCGTATCGGTGCCTGGCGTCATCAGCAGCTGAGTGTAATCCCCGACGCGATCTCCGGTCCAGCAGAGATGATCATCGTTCTGTGTGTAGTCCTCATCGCAGTAGCTAAGGGGAAGAAAATCATTTGTTCATCAGTTATAGTTTCAAAACAGTTGTAGACGAAAGCCTGTCAGTCTCATTTGGCAGCACAATATATATTTATTTATCACGGAATTCAGAAAATCATATATATAGAAAAAGTATAGTTCTAAAAATGTTCAAGGAAATTGTTGTTTATATTCACGATGTGGCGCGCAATTTCTTTCTGATGCGTCCCGCAACCGTGGCACGTGGCGTGAGTATTAAAATCAATATTTACTTTTGATTGGAAGTTAAGAGTTATTTTCTTATAGAGCGGCTGTCGTGTGTTGGTGAAGAACGGAGTCGGCGCTAATATCCTGTTCTTTATGGCCATTTTCACGCCGCTCTACATGTGCCTGCTGAAGGACGTCTTTGGCCTAATTCGCAACTTTAACAAAAACATGGGCAAGAAGTAACCGGAAGTTGTCGGATTTGTGGATGTAGTTCATTGTATTGTCGGCTTAAATATAGTTCACGTTCGCACTTACTTGTAGACAATGTTGGTATAGAACTCCTTGGACTTCTCGATGGTGGACAGAAAGTGCACAATGCTCGCATCTGGCGGCGTTGACCATTTGACGCCGTTGTGTTGCTGCAACGGATGCGCCTCCTCGGCGGTCAGCGAGGGCAGCAGATTGGGCGTGCCGCAGGTTTTCTTCACCTGAAAGAGCAAGGGGGGAAAACATTTAGCTCTGTTGCATGCTGAGCTGCACTTCAATGGCTTCCAAAGCACTTCCGGTGCCCACGCTAAGCGCTTGCGCTCATGCCACGTGCGCTGCGCTTCTGCTGCGCTCGTGCCACGTCGCGTTGCATGTAAATGGCCGGCTTGCCACAGCAGCTGCATTAATGCAGCTAATTAAATATCTCTTTCTTTTGCTCTGCTTTTAAGTCCATTTCGGCATTCCAATTACCCAAGGGGACCCAGCAGAACGAGTCTAATTAAATCTGGCCACAATTTGCACCATAAGAAGCTAGGCGGCCAACGATCAAACTGGTTGCCACAGCTCAGAGCTCAGAGTCCAGCGCAGCCTCAAGGCTGTTCATAAAATTGCATTTAAAATGCTCATAAATTAAGCGGCAATTATAGCCTCAACGTCCTTGGCCAAGAGGAAATGCTCTACGCGATCCTTAGCTAACTGTATATATGGTGGAGTTGTGGTTTACTTTGAGGATCTATCTAAATCGGATAGTTTGTGGTGAGCGAATTGTCTGGTGAGTAGTTCGATTCTGCGAATTAATCGCTCATGAATAAATCGAAAAACAAAAGAGTAAGTACGAAACAGATCAAAGTGACGGAAGGCTACTTTCGGACCTATTCAACAGTAGAAAACCTTGTAGCCAATTGTCTGTTGCATATCTTCGCTGTTTCTCATTTGATCGTTATTAAATGCACAGCATTGATGGATAATACCATAAGCTACATTCTAGCCATATTAAAAGTTTTGTCGCTGTTTGACTTCAATAGCATAGTGAACTAGAATCGGAAGCTATAGCTGATTTCCACAAGCGACAGCACAAGACAATCATATCAATACCAATGGACTTTGGTATTTTTGTATTGGATGAACTGGTTTGTCATTTGAATGAAGGTATTTGGATGATAGATAAATGAACGATAAGCTTGTGCGATTATTCGATTTCTCCCAACTCCAGTATGAAGTAAATATTTACCTTCTTTTCCAGCTCCGGCCCATTCTCCATGGCACGCATGATGGCCTCGGAGAGCTTGGTGTCCAGTTGCTTGATGGTGCTCATGATGCCGCTGTCCGAGCGTATGTGCGTGGCCACCAGGTTGTCCAAAGCGTCCACCACGCTGGACCAGGGGCTGTCCAAGAGGCCAGAGTACTGAGCCGTGCAGCCGCTGTAAGAAGATGTCTATAAATAAAAGTGAATGGGAATGGGATTTCCTAGCTTCCTTACCGCATTACGTTCATGCAGTAGCCGTAGCAGACCTTGGGCCTGCTGTGCTCCGAGTGCCCGTTGCAGTTGGGGCAGTAGTGCATCTTCAACAGATGCAGCTTGCAGGTGTCCGTCAGCTGTTTGCTGTACAGACTGTCCGTTTCGCTGAGCACCTCGGCGCTCTGTATTAGAGCATTCATGAAGACATTGGACATGTGCACGCTCTGTAGCAGATTCGCTTGGATCTCCTTAGGTATCTGGCCGAAGGGCTGCAGATCGTCGTAGTTGTGCTTGAGGCAATTGATGTAGTCCTCATGAAGCTCCCCGTAGTTCTCCTTGGTCAGGTGCACCGCCTGATGATAGGCCACCGGAAACAGCTGCTCGAAGAACTTGTGCAGCGCATCCTCCAAACTGCTCTGGCTGTTCAGAATGCCATTGCCCAGGCCGTTGCTGTAGTTGGAGGTGTACTTCAGGTGGCTGGTGGGGAAAGAGCAGAGATATGCGGCATAAGTTTATGGCTTACTGTGTGGATTTTGTTTGCCCGCTTACTTGATGATTTCCGTGTAGAGCTGATGTATCAGCTTCCGGGACAGGGGAACCATGCGCCTGTACACCTTGGAGAACACGCTCAGCGTTTTGTTCTCCGACTGCTCCGCCAGCTCCAGCACGTGACCTGTGAATGAAGAGCGCAAACTTATTAGTATGTGTTTGCTCACAGTGCAATTTAATCACTCCAGAGATAGAGAGAGAGAAAGAGAGAGAATGGGGGAGAGAGGGGACATCTCTGTTTTGGCCAAAAAGTTTATCTTGGCGGAGCTGCTGGGAATTTGGCAGCAGCTAAACTCACGCTAAATGGCCAGACTGGGATTTGTTAGCAAGTTGCTTGTTTGGCAGTGCTTTTAGTTAATTAAATCAAGTTTATAGACAAATCAAAACTGACTTTTGGCTATGAAATAGAGCTACTTAAGTTCGAACACAACTGTACACGCTTATGAAAGTCGCAAGTTAATTTATAATTTATATTTTATAGCCTTTCAAAAAACTAAAAACCACACTTTAATAAATCTTCTAGCTCAATAAAACAATAATAATAAAAATAATTCACCAATTTTAATATGTTTCAAGTTGAACCAACCCAAATTAACTTTGATCACACTGCATTATATAAAATATCCAATTTAAGCTTGTTTTATTTTGTACAGTGTACTTGCTATTGCATTCAACTTGCCACATTTAATTTTTCAACGGTTTTTCAAAGGTTTTTCTTTTCATTTTGGGCCATCAATCCAGGCTTCCATCGGCTCGATGCTAATACCCAAATCAACCTGATGCTAATCACAGAGCCACACGAAATATCATCTGTCAATCTGTCAGTGAAATTTCAAATACTTGCAGATATATTGATGTGGCAGCGACATACAGACAAATATATACGTACATAGAGATACACTCGGAGAGACAAATAGCGAGACAGACAGAGGACAAACATTTGCAACAATCGCAATCACAACAAATCGCAGCTCAGAAAATTGTGCGCCGTCATTATATTGAGCTAATACTCCGATTACAAATGCCGCAGTCGATTGTCAATTTAGCAAATCTGCATGCACACACACAGCTACAAATATCTGTATATATATATGTATATATATATATAGACTTTGTCACTTTGGGCTCTGGCAAAGCGTGGCACAAATTCTAAATTGCAAACTGTTGTTTGCCTGAAGTTTTCGGCTTTC
This sequence comes from Hypselothyrea guttata, assembly GCA_035045125.1. Classification (NCBI taxonomy): domain Eukaryota; kingdom Metazoa; phylum Arthropoda; class Insecta; order Diptera; family Drosophilidae; genus Hypselothyrea; species Hypselothyrea guttata. The sequence goes on along the minus strand of JAWNNJ010001722.1, from coordinate 160,993 downwards.
AAGTGTCAATCTTTTTGTTAATTGGCAAAAGACAACAACAACTATGACTATAACAACAACAGCAACAACACACACACTTGAAATACCCTGTATTTTTTGCTGTGTTTTTTTTTTAACACTCATCGCTACACGCTAAGCTTGTTGTTGCTGCTTAAAGCATTTCCGTTCTCAGCCTTGAACACTTTTTTGGGCTTGGCATGTCGCTGTCTCAGCGTCTGCCTCCATCTCTCCTCTTCCCCTGTCTCTTCCCATCTTTCTCGCTGTCTCTTCCACTGCCTCTTTATCGGCTAATGGCCTTTGATGCGTCAGTCTTTAACCCTTTTTAATTAGCTTCCACGTCTCATAACTAAACTTGCTATTATTAGCAGCGATAGTTAATCAATTGCTTTATACTAATTACATTGTTATGCCGCAATTAATTATGTACAGTCGCTGCCACACATATGACAACACACTAAACAACGGAAGTATGCCTCCCCCCTTGCCCCTTGCCCCTCGCACTTCCTGTCAATGAGCTTCGCCTGCGATTGGCGGATGTATTAATAATTAACGTTACAGCTTGCAACGTGTTGATATTCGCACATCACGGTGATAATCAGCAGACTTATTGTCAGCACTGTAATTGTCATTGTGTTAGGGGGCAGATTGAGAGCGGGGGAGCGAAAAGAGAGAGGGGGAGAGAAAGAGAGAGTTGAGTGTTAACAAGCTGTCCTGCCATTAGCTCAAACATTGTCTATGGCCGAGTGTGAGAAACAGAAACAAAACCGCAAGAGCCTACGCTCAATTTAAGTTTCTCTATCTCTCTCTTTCTTTCTCTCTCTCTCTCTCTCTCTTTCTCTCTATATTCATCTCTCTCTCTCTCTCTGCTCTGCGATATGCAACCACAATATGTGTCTTAGGCTTGCCATTATTAAGTTTCTCTTAAGTTGGCCTGAGCTTGACTCAGTTTGCCAGTTTTACTTCAATTTGGCTTAACTCCATCGAGTTTGCATTAAGTTTAAATAAGTTTAACTGAAACTTAACTTAAGGCAACAACTTAAAGCATAATTTGTGGTTTAGTATGTAGTACTTTCTACTGCGGTTATTGATGTTTTCGCAGTTATCGATTACATGCTGTTTGAAAGCCTTTAATAGAATGAAAATATTATGAAAATATCTTTTAAACTGCATTGATATTTTATTTAAAATAATGAATATATCAATAAAATATCGATATTTGTTTTTGATATAATGAATATATTATTGAAATATCATCGATTAATATATCTACTAAGCAAACTATCGATAGTAGAAGCGACTGTACCGAGAATTGATATAGACTTTTTATAGTTATTTAAAGTTTATGATAATTAATTTAAAGTGTGTTTTTTATATTTATTTTCAATACTTCCTTCAAAGACTATACAACTACAACTATTGTATATTATACTCAAAGGCGTACCACGCAGCGTATGCTTAATGTTATTGCAGTTGCTGCTTTGTCGGCTTCATATAAGCAATTAAGTTGTGGTTTTCACACACAGGGCAACTACAGCAACAACAGCTAACCTCCGGCTATGTTTTTGCAATAGTTCTGGCTCTATATCAGCCACACACACACATAGAAATGTACTATATATGCGCATACAAATTTACATTTCACCTGGGGCCAGAGTCAAAACTAAGACTGGCAATAATGAGCAGCTGTGTGTGAGAGAGGGAGATTGTGAGTGTGTGTGTGTGAGTGTGTTGTGCACAACTAATTGCAATTTGTGTGTGAGAAACACATTCTCTAGTTTAAGCCCTCTTTCTACTCCACTTCTGCTACATCTCCACGTTGCAAGTGTAGAGTTGCTTAGGCACATATGTATGTACGTAGTATCTCTCGAAAAAAACATGAAAATTTCATTAGAGCAAAGGTTTTTGCAGTTTTCCATTTGCTGTCGTCACTCCGACTGTCAGTCTAATGGACAAACGTACTGTTAAATTGAATTAGACAAACGTTCTGGCCTCAGTGTGGTCCAAGCCCACGCAGCCCCAAACATTACAGAGCAAACAAAAAAAAACTAAAATAGTCAGAGCAGATCAGCAGGCGGAGGGTGGACGGACGGACTTAACGGACATTAGGATACCCTGTACTTTGTATTTTATTTATTACTGCATCACAAATCGGAAACCAAAATAAATTAAAGCAAATTGTCTGTTGCATATCTTCGCTGTTTCTTATCCGATCGAAAAACCCTTCACAGCATCGATAGCGAATGCTAAGAACTGCTATAATTCCAAATTACAAAAGTAAAGCTGTAAAATTGTGGCTGCTAGGTTTTTTGAAGCCGTTAGCAGAAGAAGAGGCATAAATATTATAATTCCAAAAGAACCTTGATCTTCTTACTGCATAGGAGAAGCGATGTGTAGACGGACAGACGTATATAGCTATATCGCTCCGCCTTCTTGAACCTGTTACTCATAGAACCCACTTGCACTAACCAAATAGACCCTTTTGCACTTTTTAAAAGTACAGGTTCTAAATAGAAATCCATTGAAAAGTTAAAAGTGCTCAACGCACAAATATCAACGCTGGGCTTCAGTGCTTTCATTGCTTCATTAGAAGGCGCAGGCTTAGGAGGGGCGTGGGGTAGGGGCTAGGGGCTAGGGGCTAGTGGATGGAACTAGCGACCGGTTCGCTGCCTCGGGCCCAGCCCCAAAATGGAGCAGGCACTTGGAACATTCGCTGGCAGATGCGACCGAGCGCGTTTTGCAGTTAGCGGCGTTTTGTTGTTGTTTCCCACGCCAGGGCAGATATGTATATACATATATTTATACATATATATGTATATATGGAGGAACAGCCCACAGGTTTAGTTTTATTTTCTTTAGCTTTTTTTTGCAGCATTCTTTTTAGCAGTCTTTTTTTTTGCGCTGTTGTTGTGGCCTGTGCGGATATTACAATTTTAGTATCTGCCGCTTTTTTATTTGCATTTTATATGCATGTATTTCTTGATTTGCCTAGCCCGGCTTCTTCTACCTCTACTTCTACTGTGGTGTTTTTTTTTTGCTTTTTGCTCAGCCTGCACACTGGGCTCAGGTGTCTGCGTAAGTGTCTCGCACTCATCTTTTTTTTGATTGAGCGAACTTCAGCTGAGGCTGGGCATAATTATAGCATGCCAGAGTTTACTATCTGCTCGCATGATAATTGCTGTTATCATCTGTTATCTGCCCCTCAGCCCACTGTGCAGCGGCGCTGTTTAAGTGCTTGTGTTGTAACTAGCTTTCTGGCTGTGTGGCAGGCAGGCGTGCCAACTCAGGCACGCCCCTCCAGATGTATGCGATGGCTTCAAGAGGGGCTCAAGAGCCTCGGATCCTTGTCTTTATTGTATACACTTTTTTTCTCTGCACAATGTCAAAGTAATTGGCTGACTTTAAGCTCCTCTTTCCTCCTCTGCTCTGCACTCTCCCACTCTCACTTCACTTTCATCCGATTGCAGTGCTTCAGACCATATGCTGCTGTTCTGGCCAGCTGTGGCAAGTGCTGCCAATTTGTTAGACTAAACCTTAACCCTATGCTATACCTATTTGTTAGCTTAACCCTAGACTGCAATCATTTGTTGCCAATTAAGAGCGCTCTTCATATTATATTCTATATTCTAATTTTTATATTCTAATTTAAAATTCCATATATTATATTCCACATTCTATCTACCATATTCATATTCTTTATCTTTTGTTTGTATGTTTAATATACTATATTCACCTTCACAGACAGACCGTCGCACGTACAGTGGGTTATTTAATGTTTTAGGCAGACAAAGTGACGCCGCTAATGAAACCTGTTGAGCGCTTGTTTTTTATGGCACTTTATTAATTTGTATGCTATTTAATATGCGTATTTATAAGCACACTAGACTACAAAATTCAACGTTTTGTAGATTTTATATTAAATATTTTCGAAGAGACAAAAACAAACGAAATATACACAAATGTATTTTTTTCTAAGCATTTTAATAAATAAATCTCACAAAATATTTCGCTTAATTTCCTTTGCCTTTTGGCTGTTAACTAGTGTTATTGGCTGGTTTTTACTGCAGCTAAACAATAAATTTTAAACTACACAAAAACAAAAAAAGTGCCATTCAGAAACTGTAGCTGCACTGCCAAGGTTATGCTTTGAATTTAAATTAAAATTCAAATTGAAATTTAAATTGAAATTAATAAAATCGAGCTATAATCAAAACGAGTTTTCAAACGGAATTGCGGGCTTCCAGCAAAGCCAACCAAAATATAAGTCATAAAATTTGTGCCACGGTAAACCCCCAGCTTTGCTGCACCAAACGAGCTGTAGTAAAATATAATGACAGCAACTAAAGTTAGTGCACAGCATCTGTAGTTGCCGCAGTTACTGGCCAACAGGCCACACTTTGCGACAAGCCAAACAAAAGCAGTTAACAAACGGTGACGGCCAGAAGGCACTTTAGGAGAAGGGAAGCAGAGAAAGGGAGAGGAGGAGATAGAGAGAGGAAGAGAGAAATTGGCAGACAAGTGGAAGTTGCGACTTATGAAAGTGCACGCACGTTGCATGTTGTTATTGTGGCAAGCTGTTGTGGCCATGTATTTGACAAAAATAAAATATATTTTTAGCACTTTTTTAGCAAGTTTTTTCTTGCATTTTTTTTAGGAATTTGGCTTGGTCAAAGGACGAAAAAGTTGTGCGCCAAACTGGCTGATCAGTAAGTCAGCATTTGGCTCGAAAGTTTTATGCAGACGCACGCCCAGTTAGTGAAGAGTTTTGAAGAGGGAAGGGGAAGAAGTGAGAGAGAGAGAGAGAGAGGAGAGAGAGAGAGATGAAGAGAGATGGAGAGAGAGGAATAAACAGGAACAAACGCAAGAGCTGAGTAAGCTGAGGTAAGGAGTTGACTTGTAGAAGTGTGACAGGAGAGATAGCACTCCAGAGAGCAAGAATCAGAGAAAAGAGAGATAGAGAGAGAGAGAAAGAGAGAGAGAGAGAGAAGAGGCAGCATGTAAGAGAGAGCGTCTGTGGAATATGGGAGCATAATTCGTAAGCTGCGAAACGTGTTTACACACGCAAATACTTGCTTAAAAATAATACGGGACATGCATACGAACAAAGCAGCAGAGCGAGCATGAACAACAACAACAACAACAACAACAACAGCAACAAACAATAATAAACATGCAACAACAACAACAACAACAATGAAAAGAACAAGAACCGGAGTCAGGAAACGGAAAGATGGCTGCAGGCGGAAGCGGGCGGAGGGGCAAAGGGCAAGCCAGGAAAGCTGCATATGCCGCAGCTCTCAATACAATTGCTGCTGTTGCTGCTGCTGCTGTTGCTGCCTCGGCTGCTGGGGCACTAAATAGAAATGTGCATTTATTTTTCATGCAATCATATTTTATGCGTAATGCCCGAAACAAGCGGAGCTCAGAGCGAGCCGAATATGTGTAAGTGCCGGCGAGCAGATGCATAAAATTTTATAGTTTGCGCATTTGGAGAAGAGATTTGAGCGGCATATTACGCATACGCACGGTTGTAACAACTGGCACGAGTTAAATCAATTTTTATGCGACGCGTGTGAAGACATAACCAAGCCAAAGCGAAAAAGGCAAAAAAAATAACAAAAACCCTTTAGAAAACCAAATCCAAACTGCACAGTTATAAAAGCTGCTCGCATTTGCTATGCAATTAAATAAACATACGCCATAAAAAATGTTTAAATACCTTTTAGAAAGAGTCACAAAATGGCATAAAATACAGCGAAAGAGATGCAGAGAGAGTGCAAAAGTTATTCATTCATAAACGCACGCGCTCAGTTTTTTATTTGTTTGCATACTTTGTTGTGCCATAAACAATAATAAATTGCCATTTTGCACAGATACAAACATGCATAAATATATATGTAGTTATATGGGTAGATATATATACGTAGGTAGATATATATGGCATATTTATTTATTGTATATTATTTCATTGCATCGGCTGTACAAATGTTAAGCTAAACGATTTCGCTGATGGCATATTAATTTTGCATTTAGTACTTTTTGATTTGTTGTGACATCATCAACAAAATGCCAACTGAATATTAATAGCAATGCTGCAACTGATGCTCAAATTGAAATGGACAAAACGCAATAAACAGAATAAAAACAATGCGCAAAATGGCTAAAAAATTACAAAGATTTAGCTGGATTTTAATGAGAGTTCAATTAATCGCAATTGGTGTTCGTTTTTTGAAAAGAAAAATTAATAAAAACAATTTATAATCTTCGCAAGCAAATTGAACAGATAAGCAAACTTTGATGTATCATAGCTCTCTTAATTATAAACCTACTTTTGCGTGCTAGATTTTCACAAAATTATTATCCCTCTTTTCACCCATTTTTCCCAAACAGGCAATAGTAAATAAATACCAATAAATAATTATTTACATTTAATTTCAATTGATATAAGAATAAATTTTTTAAAATATTTTTAAATTATGTAATTTACAAAAATTATTTTAGTTTAATTCATGTTTTATTTATTGTTTATTTTATATATTTCACAGCAAATACGCCATACGCTGCTTTATTTAAATTCGTAAATAATTTCGCTGCAATTTGCAGAGCTGTGCGAAGCTTCAGCCTCGGCTTCCCCTTACAAAATATTGAAATTTTAAATGCGGCGCCCAGTTCCAAGAACTGCAGCTGGCGGGAGAACAACAACAGCAACAACAGCAACAACAACAGCAACAGAACAACAAAGAATAACAATAATAATATTGAGAACAGCTCCCCAAGCTGAGCTGGGCACGCCTTAAAGCGAGATTTACAACGTGTACAACAGACAGACGGAGGGACAGAAGTGTGCACTGTAGTGGCAGAGGGGAAAGGGGAGAGCAGGGGTGGAGCAGCGAGTTTGCAGTTTTGCGCATTGAGAATATTTTGTGCTGTTGTCCTAAAACGTGACCCAAACAAACTTTTTGCAAAATTGTCTAAAAGGCGATGAGCAACAACAATAACAACTACAACAACAACAATAACAACAACAACAACAATAACTACAACAATGCAACAATATTTAATGTCTTTTTAATTAGATGCAGACACTTTGTTGCATTCTAAACAGCGCGCAACGGATATGGATTTGTATCTGTATCTGTAGCTGCTCCAGTATATGTATCTTTATGAATTTTCTGTAGCTGTTGCTGTTTTTATTAAATCAGCAATTGTATGTTTTTTTTTAATTAAACTATAACTCTATTGATTAAAATAAGTATCTATAGGAACCTTTATTTAAGTTGAGATAATTTAAGTATAAAGTTGTAGAAATGAAGCTTAACAAACTGTTCTGTTCGGTTCCATTTGTCTCAATTTGTGTAACTATTTTAACCTGTATCTCTAACTAATTTTTATGCTTTTTATGCTATAGCTTTATTTGTAGTTTTAGCTGATTTTGTGTCTTTTTCTGTATCTCCATCTGTGCCTCCATCTGTATGGCTGTCAAGCAGCCGCTTTGATCTGCATACAAATGCAAATTTACAAATCAATTTCGCGTTTCAAGTTTAATTTCGTTAAATTCACTTGGCAAGCTTTAAAGTTATCATCATAATTTTTAGCGGCCCACGCTTACATTTGCATATTATAAATAATTTATTGCCACGAAAATATGTTTTTGCTATCGCTGCGACAAAACATAAAAAAAAAAAATGAGATTTATTTTGGACTTTGCGACTCGCTGGCACTTTGTGTGTCGCTCTGACTAATCGACTGACGGGTTGACTTTCCAACTGATTTGCATAAAAGCATTTGCCATTTGCCATTTGCCCAGCATTCAACCGTTCGCCATTTGCAATTCGCCATTCCACCTTCTTCTGCTTCACTCTCATTTCAATTGCAGTTGTGATTTTCAACAAATTCTAGATTCATACTCACTCTGAAATTGGCTGGCTGTGGTTTCCAGGATGCCACGCAGGCTGCTGGTATGATGATGCAGCAGCTGTTCAAACTTTCCCGAAGCCTTCTGGCTCAGCTCCATTTCTGTGGCATTGTTGCAGCAGCTGCCACTGCAAATGGCGCCTGCAAATAGAAATTTAAGGCAAGAAAACTGATTAGTTTCATTCATTACCAATAGAGGTTAGCATTTAAAGGTCTGCAAACGCTAAAAAGTGCGACCAATGAGCATTTAAGTCATCGATATCGATAGTCATAAACTTATTGAATTCCCTTAAGAACAGAGTTGCCAGATACTTTAAATATAATTTATTAAAAAGAGGTTTACAATAAAGATGCTGTGTCGATATCGATGGTCATAAATTTATGAAATTCCCCGCTGGAACTAAGAACAATCATATCGTTATAGAAACTATGTAAACTCTGCATTCCTCAGCTCTAGTCTCAGAACTTCTTTTCAGAGCTCTAAAAATCTGTTCCGTCATGCTGAGCTTAAATCATCTTTAAATTAACGCAGCCCAACAATTTTTATTTGTTTTCTATGCGTGTGGGTGGGTCTTGTTTAATTGTTTATGGCTCCAATGTGGTTTGACGGCGCCACCCAGCGCGTCGCAATGCTGCGCGTGGGTTTTGCGGCTCATTTATATACGAAACATAAAATACTTAATTTTTTTTGTCTTTATGCAACAGCTGTGTATACATATATTTTGTGGTTTTATTCTGGTCGTTTTGCTCCAACTACTTGATTGTCTTTCAACTATTGCCGGTCGTGTTAATAACTTTTAAATTGCTTGTAATTGCAAATTTGTTGCTCGCTTTTCTTACAAATACTTTGGCTTCCGCCTCATGTTTTTAACTATAAAACAAATTGGCTATAAAATACCCAGCACGTTACAAATGGCTTATAATTTTCACTCTGATCGCACAGTTTTGATATGCGAGCGAGCTGGAGAGCGCGCATTTCATTCAGATCACAAAAATGGTTTAATATAGTTCCATTTTGGTTTAACAGCATTTTAATCCGCCTACAGCTGCACCCTAGAAAGCTTATTATTATTTATTTGTTGTCGCAGCCAAATTCGCTGGAAATAATTGTCAATTAAAAACACATTGTAATTTCGATCTTTTTTTTTTCAATTTCAATAAGAGACTTTACGGAGAAATTTGTTTAAAAAACGAGAGATAGAAATTCGACATTTGTTATAAAAACAAACAGAGATTTCATTAATTTATTTATTACAATGTTTGATTCTAATTAGAAATAAATCTTTTAACAATCTTTAGGGAAATAAAAATTTACTAAAATATTATAAATTTTATTCACTAAAAAATTAATTAAAAATTGTAATTTTTTACAAAATGGTTTCATAGATTTTGTTTAAGGAAATATTAATTATGGGTGACTATACAAAAGATCAAAATTCTGGTTGAAGTGTACAAATAGACCTACACACACAAATATTTATTTATTTTAATATTAATATATTTTATTACAATTTATATATACATATTTATATTTTTAATATTCATTGACATTTTTTTCTACACTACTCTTCTCCATCTTTTTCCCCTCTTATCCCGCTTTCCCTCTTCTCCGTTACTTTAACCAATTCTCCTGTTTGTAGTTGGATTACAGCAACAAAATCTGCTCACAGTTATGACAAGGGAGAGTGATGGAGAAGAGTAGAGCGATATAATTTTATGAGCTACAAATGTGTCTGTTAATAGTTGTTGCTGCCGCCATCTAGCGAGCAGATATGACAATTGATGGGAGACAGATAACTGCACAGTTGCAAGGGCTGGGGGTGGGATGGGGGGAGGAGGCGCAGTGGCTGCTGCTGGCGTGGGCGGCAGCTTATGACAAATGCAACAACAACAACAACAACGAAAATAACAACAACATCAATAGACTTATATGGCATGCAGATTGTTCGTCTTTCGTGTGTTTGTGTTTGTATTGGTGCATGCCTATTTCGTCTTTATAGTTTATAATTTAAATTAATTGCCTTTACATGACGTTTATGTCTGCGCGCTGCACCTACATACATACATATACATATACATATATATATTTATATCTGCGTGTGTTTATAGCCCCGATTAGCTGGCCATATGTTTGTAGCCATAAAATTAGCAAACGGAATGAGTTTGACAAAAGCGTAAACAGAGGCAACAACAAAATCAACATCAGCTGCTATTTTAAAGCTTCCAAAATAACATCAATAGTTTTTGTTTTTTTGGTTTTTTTTTTGTGGCAAAAGTCAATGCACAACAGCAACAATTGTCAAGTGGTTAAGGGGGGAGGGGGGGTTGAGTTTGGTGGCAATTGGAGAAAAGCAACCGATACTTGACGGCGCCGCTGCGCAGCCCTGACACATATTTTCCATGTCGGGCAATTTGCAAATACAACAAATGAAATGGAAAATTGAAAATTGCAACTGGCGTGACACACAAGTGCGCAAAAATGTAAAAACTCAACCAGCAAGGCCGAATTATTTAAGCAGAAATAACTAATGAAAAAACAGAGCGAAGCTAATCAATATATATATATTTTTTTAAGAATAAATAAATATTTAGATATTTAAACTTAAATTTAAAATTCATTAATATCAAATATTTTGATTTCTAAACTAAAATTTAAATTGTATACAATGCATATTTAGATATTTTAACCAAAATATTATAGTTTAAAATTTATTACAATTTTCTAAAAAAAATTTTGACATTGCAAATCACAAAACGCAGATAAAGCTAATAAATAATTGACGTGTGTTAATAATAATTCTATAAAAATACAATAAAATAAATAATTAATATTAAATAATGAATATTTTATAAATATAATATACTTATAATATATATCTTAAAATTTTAAAATTATGTCTAAAAATCTCTTGTAATTTGAGAATAATTTTTTGACAATTGCAATTGCTGTATTTATGCGCAATAAATCAGACAAAACGCTTTATAAATCATATAACAGTCGTATTGCTCGCCTTGCCAACCATTAGGAATGTTGCCAACCATTACGAATGTTGCCAACGGCTGTTGGCAGTTGGCCAGCTTGTTTTTGCTGTCAGTCGACGGCGTCTGAGAGTCTGGCCGGTGCGAGAAGTTTAAAGAAATGTGGCCACTTCCGGTTACCAGCTAAAAACTTTAAACCCACACTGGCAACGCTGCCGAACAAACAGTGGCAGCACTGTCACAACAACTAACAGTAGCTGCTGCTGCTGATGGGCAGCACTGTCACAACAGACACCGTAGCTGGGCAGCACTGGCAGCCTATGGCAAATGCATCTTAAGCAACTTTTTGTGCTACGGTTCATTGCTTTTGTGCAGCTGAAGAGCAGAAATTCAATTGAATTGCTGCAACGTGACACACACACACACCCCGACACACACACACATATACAGTAACTGCCGTGGCCCAGAAATGTATGCTATGGTTGAAGCATTTTGTGGCAGAAGCAAAAAATGTCTAGGCGAAACTGTGCTGGGCGTAAAAAATGCAAATCTCATGCATGGGCCAAAAACTGTGCCTGCCAAAAATACCAACGAGAGCCGAGTTAAACTGAGCTGAGCTGCTGCTGCTGCTGCTGTTGCTGTTGCTGCCTTAGCCTGGCCATGACCGCAAGGCAATTTGTGGGCGTGGCATGTGCCACATACGCCTACACACTCAGAAGGCTTTCATGCAGTGTAGTAGTTGTTGCTGCTGCTGCTGCTGCTACTGCAACTGCTGCTGTTGTCTATTTTCGTCTCTTGTTGTGCCGTCTGTCACCGCAACAGCAGCAACAGCAGCAACAGCAACAGCAGCAGCAGCAGCAACAGCAGCAGGCGACGTGTGCGAATTTGTTTACTGTAATTGTCTGCTGGCATGACAGCAGTCTTATGACATAGGGGGAGGCAGGAGAGAGCTAGAGACTGCCAGCAGTAGGCTCACAGTTGCCATTTGAAAATATAAAAAAATCCACACTTTAAAAATTTGTTTGTTTAATTTAAATAGTTCCAGAATGTTTCAAAATTTTCATGAAAATAATTTAAAATATTATTTTTATAACATAAATTAAATAAAGTTTCTAAAATGCAAATTTATTTGTATTGCAGTCAACTCAAAAGCATAAAAAAATTGACGTAACGTCAGTTGCTTTTTAAAAGTATTTAATTTATTTTATTTAACATGAAGATTGTAAACAAATAATTTAAAAAAATGTGTACAATATTTCTTTATTAAAAACAAAAAGATTTTTGTTAAATAAACACCAGTTTTAGCACAATTTAGCTCTCTCCGGCAACCCTGTTAGGCTGTTGACAACGCCAGGACATTCACACACACATCGACAACACATACACACACATAGACAGCATATGCACACACACACTGAAGCTGTAACGAAAACTCGCTGTCAACTTTGCCATTATCAGACTTGGCTCTGAGCCAAGCCAAGAGATTTGGCCCAACTGTAAACTGAATACTAAACTGTATACTATACTATACTGCATACCTTGACATAATTTTCGGGGCTTGTCCTTCACCTGCTAGGCATACATATGTGCCTATATGTATATGTGTCTATATGCGTTTTCAATTTTGCGTACATTTGCTGTAAATGTGCTGAAAAACATGAAAAATCTCTCTAGTTCTCTGTGTTGTCTCTGTGAAAATGCTGTTGAAAAACTTTCTACAGCTTCTAATTAGAGCAAAATGCTTGGCAAGTGCTAAAGTTTTGGCATCTAAAATCTACACATAAGTTGCAATTGCGATTGCAATTATGAGCATTACCACAGTCTCTCTTTACGCTCTAACTGCCATTTGATAGGTTTAACTGCCTCAACTGCAGACAAGAATCCAGAAATCCAACTGTAGCTTCACTGAGAAAAATAAACAATGATTCGTGTTGTAAAACAAAGTGCTTGAATCAATCTTGTTTGTGCTAGAATCTAAATTGTAATCAGAGTAAAAACAAAAACGAATTCAGATTTCAAAGACAAACAAATTTTTTCATTTGATTACAAAAAATATGAAAAAAAAACTTTAAATAAAAATAAATGCCAAATTAAAAAAAAATGTTTAAAATGACAAAAATTTAAATCAATATACAATTTTTCAAAAAGATTTATTTGTTTTCAAATAGATTTATGATAAGCATAAATATAATACTGACTCCCGCTTTTGACACCGAAAGCTCTTAATTCAAGTACGCAAACTCTTGATTTTTCTGTCAGTGTATGCACTACAAACAAGTGCTATATATCATAAATATTTCAAAAATAATAACAGAAATTTATGGCCTTGATTGAAAATCAATTTGTGTACAAACACACAACAGAGTTGAACTCAAAGAGCAGCTGACACTATCGTTAGACAAACAGGCCAGGCCAAGAAGTCAGCTATTGACTAGGGCCATAAATTAGTGCAGAGCGAGAGAGAGAGAGAGACAGAGAGAGAGAGAGAGAGAGAGGTAGCGATACTGACCGAGTAAGATAGAGCGGAAAATTTATACTCAAGTCGCACTACAAACGATAGTTCTTGCAGCAAACAAACAAACACATCCGCCTCAGTCCAGGGCATAGGTATCCCCTGGGACGCTTGCTACTCGTGTTCCCCCCACTTCCCCCTGCTTCACAGAGCTGCGTGTCAAGTCGCGTTTAATAATTGTTATCAAAAATCGTTGACTACTTGTCAAACAGCAACAATTTGTGCAGCGGCCACCGCGATAACAATTAAGTCAACAAAATGCGGCAAAAAAAGCAGAAAGAGAAAAAATACCAAGCATTACCAGAAGAAAGTGTAAGACAAGCAGTCTCTAGAGAGAGACGGCTGCAGATCGAGCGAGCGAGATAGCGCTAGTATATGGCAGCGATATGCTTGAACTGTTATACTTTTTATGGTTCGTTGATTTCTGTTATTATGACACGTTACAGCAGTTGTAGATCGTCATCAGTTGTGGCAGATCTTTCAACAAGTCTCAGTTCGTTGAACCGCCCGGTTCTACTCTATTTAAACGTAATAACTAAGTTAACAATTTAATAACACACACCATGCATAATATTTATAGACCATGCCACAATCTCTGGCCATGCCCCGTGCTTTTTATCGCAAACTTTGATCAGATAATGAAACCATTTTTGTCAACTCTTAATAGGTTTATACTATTTTTAGTGAAGTTTCCTTTCCAGCTTGATAACAATTTTGGGTAATTTATTTTTTAATTTGAGTGTAAAAAGTCAACGATGTACTTTAGTTAAAGCTGCTGCATTTGAGTTGAATATATGAATTAGTAAAATTAATTTAATTTTATATAACAAGAAATTATTAAATTATATATGCAAGAGACAATTGATATGATTAAAATGATATTGATTATTAATAGGTTATATAACTATCGGTTACGTCCAACTGTAGCCTTCCGCCTGACTGAACTAAACCATGCTAAATGGTTAATAATATTTTTATTATTTTAGTTTCGATTTAGTTTTTTATAATATTAGAAAACCGTTTTTTAAGTGGTTAGACTTTGAACCGGTTTACGGACCATATAATATGATATTTGCATTTTTATAGCACAATTTTTACATCAAACTTGGCCTCTAGGCTGCAGTTTCTGATTATACTAGCTTATTTTCGTAGCGCTATCAAAACTTTGCCCTGCAGGAAGTAAATGCACGTTGGCATTCACTGATTTACATATTTATTTATTGTGTTTTCAATTATTTGTTGTTTTGCATTCGCTGAATTTTATATTTGTTTATTTGTTGTCGTTGTTGCTGTTGCTGTTGCTGTTGGCGCAGCTTTTCAGCTGCCATCCGTGGAAAATGCCAACAATTCAGCTGATAAATTGTTAATGCGCGCATAAGTTTTCAATTTGTGTGGCAAATTCCGCGTGGCAAGCACACAGAGAGAGTGAGATATATACACATGCATATATATGTTTATTTGTGTGTCCGTTTGTTACAGTTTGCTGCTTGCAACACGCGACGATGCTGCTGCTGCTGCTGACATGGAAGCTGGCAGTTGTTGGCGCCACGTCTGGCGTTGCCACGCTGCAAATTTATTGCGGCGGCAATCGCCTTGCCATTTATTTGCATTTGCACATTTGAATATAAGTTGCCATATATGTTTTTTTTACTGTGCATCTGTGTGTGTGTGTGTGTTGCACGCATGCACTTTGTGCTAATTTTGCAATGAAAATGTCAACTGAGATTATGCGCGCAGACAGACGGTTAGACTAACGACAGACGACAAACTTGCCACAAGTTGCATGCACTTTTTTGGTCACTGCCAGCCTGGTTGCAATTGCGATTGCCGTTGCCACTTGCCACACTTTGCAGCTGATTGGCTTACATGGCGTCTAGGCGCCAGGCAGACGCCTCGCCAAAATAAAATAAAACCAACGAATCAAATGTTTTATGCTGCATATTAAAAATTTAATTGAAAAACCAGTCACCAAGCCCACAGTCGAGTGAACCAGCTGAAATAGATCTTATCTTTATTATATAAATAAAACTGGCAAAAAATCTCATAAATTTGACAATATACTACTATAGATCACTACGGATAAATTTTTTGATACCATAATTGTATTTATTTTTGTTAATTTAGTTTTTAGATTGTATTGAACAATTAAATAATAGTTTACAACAGTATAAGCCAGAGCAACAGAATTTTCAGGCAAATTATTATATAGGCTAACTTCTTATAGAGGCAACTATAGAACAACAGTTTTGTTTAACTTTGAATTGACATCATTTTGTCAAAGTTCAAGCGATTTTTAAGAGGTATAGTTAATTGTCATTAATTTGAAAGAGAATATAAATTTAAGCTATCAAAATCGGAAAATTTTTTTTCTCAATTCTGTAAATTACCAATTTTGTATAAATTATAAATTCTTCTGTTAAAATCTGTAATAAAATACAATGTTTAATTTTATAAAAGTTCTATTGTATTGCAAAACTATTTATAACATGATTTGTTCAATAGAATGAATTTTCTCTTCTTTTGTAAACATAAATCTTGATCTCAATAGTGAACAAGCAGTTCAATGCAGCAAGTTCCAGTTGAGGCAGATTCGCCTGAAACAGTTCTCGTTTACCTTTTAGCAGGCTTTTGTTTCTGCAGTTTGTTAACAGGCCGACAGTTTTGCCAGATTTGCTGGGCATTTGCTAATGAATTTTGCGAAAACTGACAGCACAAAATGCTGGCCAAGAGTGCGGAGAGAGGAGGTGGGAGGCGGAGGTTGGACTGTACAGCTGCCACATTGGCTGCTGGTTGAAGAAATTGTTCGATGCGCAGTTCATTGGCTGAGTTAGGGGCAGCGTGTGCCAAGTTGCAAGTTTTCACATGCATACATGCCGCAAGAATGCCAAACAGAATGAAATTACAAAGTCTATAAATAAAACAAGCAAAAGAAAACTGAACAACAGCAGCGAAGACACGCAGAGTTGAGAGAAGTCAAAGTGAATCGTGAATCATGCATACAGCTGATGATGTTGTCGATGTCGATGCTGTCGATGCTGTTGAAAACAAAGGCAGCTGCAATAAAATTAATAAACAACAACAACAATAGAGCCTAGATGGCTTACAAATAATGCAGAAGCAGAGCCGGAGCCAGGCAAATGTTAAACAAATGTTGTACAAATCAAAAACAAACAATATCCACAATGGCAAATCTCTGGCCTGCAATAACAAACAACATTGCCGCATATTGCTGACGATTGCAAAACAAAACAAAAAACAACAGCAAAAAAGCAGCAGCAATTTGATAATTAAAATCTGTAGCAGCAACAGCAGCAACAGCAGCAACTGTTGCACAGCAGCAGCCAACGTCATACATGCGGTAGCAACAACAGCAGCGATTGCAACTGTGGCAACTGGGCGCTCAGCAACAGTTGCCACTCGACAATTGTCCAGTTGTCCCGTTGCACAGTGGAACAGTAACAAAAAAACCGTATACGAAATTTAACAAAAAATAGTCCCCTATTGTTGCTATGGAAAATAATTGTTCGTTATTGTCAATTGTTTGTTTACATATTTAAAATATTATTTCTTAAATTTCTTTACGATATTTCCACTATAAATATTTTTGTCGCTTATTTGCATAGAAATGCAACCACTGTGCGCTGTCCCACTGTCCCTCTGTCTGTTGATCTCTCTGTCTCTCAGTCGCTGCAGATGTGCAAATGTTTCAGCAAAAACAACAAGCGAACGCAAACAAACGAGAGACAAACAAATAGCATACCAATAACGCTCGATGCATCTGGCCCTTGGCAGCCCCCTCCCGCCCCTTGCCACGCCCCGCTGACACTCGCAAAATAAATATGAGCAGACAGTGCAACAACAACAGCAACAGCAGCAACTATATTGCTATTTGGCATTGCAATTGCAACAAATTTCTGCTCTCCCAGTCGCCCAACGGGCTGGACCAGCTGTTGTTCCAGCAGCTGCAAAAGCAGACGCTTCCATTCCCCAGCTTTTCTCCCAGCTTTCCCCCTTAATTGCCGCTCCCCGCTCGCCCATCGACAGCTGTTGCTGTTGCCAATTGCTGCGGGTAATCATAGCGCATGTTGCAAATGTTGCAAATGCAAATTAACGCATCAACTGGCTGCAATTGCAACTGCAACGGCAACCCGCATAAATGCGTTGGGATAATGCTGTTAGTACAAAAAGCATGGCATAGAGGGCGCTTTATGCTGATTACCTTGCACATTTCAACCGCCACAAAGGAAATGAAAGCTGTTTAAAAAACACAGCTTATCGCCTGGCAGCAACTGTTGCTCTGGCGCATAAAATATGTCAGTTTATGACAAGTAAAATAATTACATGTTGTTTAATTAGGTTTAGGCTGATAAGCAAACCAGAAGCTCGCTGCAAATGGGCACAAGTCAAAGGGGTACACTGTGAGAAAAAGTCAAGCATTTGGTATTCTGAAAAACCTAATTTTCGTTTTTAAAATCCAAATTTTTCAACCAAATTTATTTATGTTTGGTTCTTATGCATTATTTTGCATTGCAAATCATTTAGGCCGCATTTGTCATTTTGGAATTGTTTTTAAAAATATTGTTCTCCAACTATTGCTGAGTTTTATCAAATGGCAAAACAAAACCTATTTCCATGCAATATGCAAACTTTGCATATAAATTTGAAACAATAAAATAAAACTATTTTAATTGTAGCAACAGCAAGAAGCTCAAAAGCAAACAAATTGGGTCACATTTTTGGACAATGAAAATGCGTTACGAGGCACTTGAAAAGTACTCGACGGCATAATTGCATTGCCAGACAGCGAGACGGACAGACATAGCGTCGTGTTACACTTATGGCAGCAGAAGACGCACAATGGAGGCCATAAAAATGGTGCCAGTTGAACGCGAGTCAGCATAAATAAAATGAGCATAAATGTTTAACAAAAATTGCCAGCGGTATTTGATTCTCGGTCTGCCAGGCATTAAATGTGAGCATATAAATATTTGGGATTTGGGTCAGCTCTGCCACGCCCACAACTGCCGGGAGGATGCCCAAAAGCCAAGTCGCAACACGAACAAGGCCTTGAAACCGTTTGTTTTTGCTTCTTTTATGTAACTACGAGATACTTTGCGTGTAATTTGTTGCATGTTAGTAGCTTTTAATTATATGCTGATTATGTTTTGGGCCACAATCAGACTAAACTAACAACAACAAGCCGCACCCATAGACACACAGCTATACACACATACATAGATATATACTATATAGTCTACACTCTGCCGTGTGACAAACCAAAAATTGTGGCACGTTCCATTGGCAGACAATGGCGAGGCGCTCTTCCTCTTCTCTGCTGTGCTGACTTGCAGAAAATGCCACAGAGAAAGAGAGCAGAAATTCAATTAGTTTTGTGTTTGCGCATTGCATGACAACACAATGACAATATCTATGCTGCCCCACAGCCCCACAGCCCCGCAGCCACAACCCCCCCTCCACTCAATATGCTAAAATTGGCTAGAAAATGTTTATTAAATAAAATCCAACAAAACAAACTGGAGCAGGGCAAAGAGGCCGCCAGCCTGAACAGAACTGACAATTAGTTGGCCAGCAGGCAAATATGTGTTTAGTCTAAGCATATACAAATTTAAAAGAGCGTTTCAGCAGCCGAGATTACAGGGTATTTTAAAGCTAGAACAAGCCAAACGTCTGCCTAGCAAATGCATAAAATAAAAGTAATAACTTTAAGCTAACTAACTAAAGATATTTGCTTTTTAAAATAAATGTCGCATCAAAGAAAATATTGGGAAAATAATTGAACCAAAACAAACCGCAAACAAAAATCCCAGAATATTTACAATTTGTTTACTGGACAATTTTATTATTTATTAATTTACAAAAAAAAATTATAGAAATTTCTAATACTGTCATGGCTTTAATATGATATTTTTTCATTATTATTAAATTTCATTTAGAATGCAAATGTCGGTTGTATATCTCGCTGTTTTTTATCCGATCTTAACGATCTAAAAATCACAATTTGGAGCTGCTGAAACATATATTTCTTAAATGAATTTATTTACTAAACCAAGTTCAAGACGGAATCTCGGATATCCGACAATAGTTGGGTTTGCAGCTCTGCTTTAAACTGAACCGTATCCAAATGAAAGATGCTTCAACAATTCTATAGTCTGCTCTGTCTACTTCAGCGCTTACAGATTTTAGTTGCTGACCAGAATCGTCGAAATCTCTCGACACGAAAATTTCAATCAATAAACTCAAACAAGCTCGATGCATGCAAATGAATTTGCCAATCTTTGAATGCAGGCGATAAGAGCAGAAAAAAAAGGGAAACTGCAAAATGGAAATTGTAAAATGGCAAATCGAAAACAGAAAACAGAAAATGGCAAATGGAAAATGGAAAATGTCAAGACTTGTTGAGAGGGTCGCCAAAGCTAAGAGTGGCAACAATGGCAGTTTGCATTTAAGCCAAATGCACGTGCCAGGAAATGTAAGTAGTTGAAGCCGGCTCAGCTTGGATTTTGAGTTTGGCTAAGAGTGAAGTGGAGTGGAGTGCAGTGTTAAGCAACAACATGTAATTAGAGTTTAGTTAAGCTTATAAAGCATTTGCAAACTATTATTATTATTTCAATTATTATTATTATCAGGCATGTTTGAGCAGTCGCAGAACGTGATAACAGGCGGAGTAACGCCCACAAAACAAACTGAGACTGCAATAAAAATGCAATTTGGCCAAAACGTGCTCAATATCCAAAACATTTGCCTAACACTCGCACAGACAAATACACAAATAAAGCCATTGATAGCGCCTAGAGTTACAATGCCCACAAGCCGACTTTTTCGACATTTTTATTGCCAACAGCGTAAACTGTGCACACAAACAAACAAACACCCCGCCCCGCCCTTTGCCCGCTATCAGCTAACTATCTATTATGCCCCGCGATGCCCGGCCCTTGGCTGCATTTGCAATGATTGCGCATACGCCACGTTGCCCGCTTGGCCGGTTGCCTGGCTGTCTGTAGGGCCTGTGGCTGACTGGGATTTATTTGAGTGGTGCTGCTGCCTTTGATTTGGCCACTAAATAGTTGGCTTACAAATTTGTTATGCGCCATTGTGTGGGTACGTTCAATGCTTTCAATTACGCCCACGAAAGCGTTTTACGCTCTACGCTCTGGCCATAAAATTCAGGCTTAATGCAAAAGGATGCACTCTGCGAAGTGCGCGGAGGCAGGCAGGAAGCAGCGTGGCAAATACAAAAGAATAAATATTGAGTGTTTACGCCAAAGCCGCAAAGCAAACAGAATGCCAAACAAAAGACGCCGACTGTAACTTTTCGCCGTGGAAAGCCGTGGAAAGCGCGAGCGATTGTAAAGTTTTTCCTTACAGTTTCGTTAGACCCTGTATTTTAAAGAAAGCACAAAAAGGTCTATCAAGTTTGTGCAAATGAAAAATGTGTGTAACAGACGGAATAAGGCGTGGTAGATCCTATAAAGTATATATATTGAGTTGAGTCATCTGTCCGTCCGTATAAACAACGGAATCTCCTTAACTGCTAGCAGCTGAAATTTGTTAAGATCGGATAAGAAACAGCAAAGATATGTGACCAACAATTGTGACATGCATGGGTCTACTAAAGTCGGGTACGTCTGTTATATTTTTTTTTGTTTTGCTTTTTATTTTTCACTTGCACTTGGCTATTGTGGCGCTTGTTGTCTTTTTACCTAGGCAGTTACTCACTCGCATGCACTCACATTCACTCACATTCACACTCATTCAGTTGCTCATTCATTCATTGAGCAACTCACACTTTTTGGCCTCCTCGGTCGCTGTGTTCTGCTTTTGTTCTTGGCCATGCGGCTCACGTAATTCGCTGTCGGGCGTAAGAATTTGCAGCGTTTTTCGTGATGATTTCACAATTTCCCATGCGTGCCCAGCTTCTCAATCTCCGTAGCCCCGGCATACCCGGAGGTGGTCTGCTCCCTCCTCTCTCCCTTCCCCCTCCGTCACCTACTCGTGTCTGGGTTATCTGTATCTGTTTTCTTTTTCCTTATTTTGTTATGGGATTTTTATTGTGATTTTATTTTATGCAGTTGATAATCTGTTCGCTCTCACAGCGTTTATCTAGTGTAGTATATGTTGTTCTTATTCTTTTGCAATTTATTCACATCAACGTTGTGAATATTCGAATGAATAATATTTTGCATCTCGCAGGCATTTTCTTATTGTATTTTTCATAATTTTATCTCGTCCGCTGTCGCCGTTTTTGTCTGCTGTTTTTGCTGTTTTCCCCGGAAGCAATTAGATACACATTTGTGCATGAAATACTTGAGTTTCTAAGCCATTAATTCGGTGGAATTAGCGCAGTGTCTGTGTCTAGCGGACTTCTTCTTAAAAATACCGCAAAGACACGCCAAGGAATTTCTCATTGTCTTAGTGCTAACGTATAAATTTAATTGAGCAAAATCTTTTACAAAATATGCCATAAAATCTGTTGACAAACCATTTGAATTTTGGCTGTTGATAAATAAACTTTTAATTATTCTTTAAAGTTTGGTTAAATCACATTTAAGCAGTAAATTATTAAATTTTATTTCCCAAATATGTTTGATGTTTTCACTTGAATCAATTTCATATTATTTTATACAGATAAAATAGATTCGATTGGATTGAAAAAATACTTAATAGTATGTTGTATATTTGGTGTCTACAAGATCTCTTTTAAGCGTCGCAAAAACTCTATGTAATTTGCTTAGAGACAAACTGCGAGCATAAAAATATTATTAACAAGCGTTAATTTCAATGGACCTGGTCAATTAACGAGCACAGCCATATAATTTCCAACTTAAATGGCTTCATCTGTCGTCGATCGAGGCGTCGATGCCAGGAGCGGGTTTGCAACGACCCACTCGCCCAGACGGCGGCATCGAGTCCCACCTCGAAATGTTGCAAGTGGCATGAAAACACAAAGAGGTAGCAGAGTGTGTGAGTGTGTGAGTGTGCGAGTGTGTGTATGTGTGCGTCTATGTGAGCCTCGTTGCATGTAAGTGCAAAATGTTGTAAGCAAATGCTGCTGACATTTTGGGCCGCCGCAAGGAGGCGGCTGTCACGCCTCTCTTTTTACGCCTCATTAGATACGAGTCAGTGGGATTTAAGGTGTTCGCATACCCTGTACGCATAAGTGAGTAAAACCAGGGTGTAATAATTTTGTGCAGATGTGTGACAGAGGCAGAAGAGGGCGTTGTAGGCACAAGCAAGTATAGAGAGTCTTGATCAGGATGATGATCATGCACTGTCTGTATAAACTTATGGATCTCAGCAACTATAAGTGCTAGAGCTATAAAATTCAGAATATAGATAGATTTATACCATAAGCAGATATGTTTAAATCAATAAAAATCCTATTACCTGTTGTTTTTTTTTAAGTAAAAGATTGTCATTCGGAATATATGTTATCTGTTATCATATTAATTTATTCTGCAAAGCGCATTGAAATCGGTTAACAAACACAAAAGATATTGAAGAAACAAAATGCTGAAATTGGTTTCTGGCAGTGAAACAATAAAAATGTTTATCAGACAGAATGGGAGAAAAAGTATTAAAAGCATTGCGCATCATTTCTTACAATGTTGAAAAGTGAAGTGCAGACTATTTAATTGTCGGTTGCATCCGACTGAAGTCTTTTCGAATTTTTTATATTACGTTGCATTGCGAAATCTAGCAAATCGCATGGCACAAATCTGCTTGCAGCATAGCGAAAAAAATGTGTAGCATGTGCGCGCTTATTGATTTCAAATGGAAGCCTGCCAGGCATTAGGCGTGGGGCATGGGGCATGCGGCATGCGGCATGGGGCATGTGGCATGAGGCATTTGCGTGTGGCACAGACGCCCTGGCTGAAAGGTAACGATGCGCAGGCGCAGCCGTCATTGAGGCTCCTGTGGCACGGCTGCATGTGGCACTGTGGCAATGTGGCAAGTGTCGCCAGAGGCTGCCCGCTGCATGCTGCATGCATTATGTATGCGCCGCAAGTTTGGTGAGTTTTGTGTGTTTTATTTGCGCCACTCTCATCTTTGCCTCGCTGCGTCGCTGCATCGCCCGCCAATCGAGTGACGTTCACATAAATTTGTAATTACGTATACGCTATGTAGGCCGACTTTTTGCTGCCACTGCAACTGCAACTGTAACTGTAACTGTATGTGCTGTTTTCAATTAAAGCATCGAAGCGAACGTGCCTCATGCACTGCACTTCCTTATACAGTTTGCTCTCTTGTCAGTCTCTTTGTATCTTTGTCTGTCTGTTTGTCTCTTGCTCGGTTTGTTTATGTTTTTGTTTTCGATTTTCGATTTTCGGGTTTTTCTTATTGTTTTGTCTCCGATTTTGGCCTGTAATTTATGCGTTTTTTATCGCTCGGCCTGTGGTAATTGCAACTGTGTATTCAGGCTGGCATTTGAGCACTCATGAGTGCGAGTATGTTGAGCATTGCGAGTAAATTCTCTTGGGACTGTTGGCTTTTTGGCATTCACAACGGGTGAAAGTTGCAATTTGGCTGCCTGTCTCTCTTTTCTCTCGCTCTTGGCTGCCTTTTTTTTAGCGGCTTGCAATTAAAAATGTATTAAACGCGGCGTGTTTCACCTGTGAAAGGGCTTCGGCTTTCCCACGCATCAGCGCAGGAAATGAGCAAACGACTTTAGTAGCTGCTGCTTTTTTCTACCTTCTGCCTCGGCAGATACTTCAATTGCACTAATGAGCCTGTAGCCAAAAGGCATTACCCACTAAGCGAGAGAGATGGAGAGATGGAGAGAGTGAGCAAGAGAGGCGGAGAGTTGGGCCTTCGTGACTCACACACAAATGAGCTGGCTAAGCACATGCATACAAATATTATAACCCCATAGGCCATCAATCAAAACAGCCTTGAACTGTCTGTGACAGGCAGGGAACATATGTGAGTGTGACTGTGACTGTGAGTGCGTGTGAATATGAGGTATGGGTACTCATGGGTACTCACTAGCAAAAACTATGTTGTAGTAGCCGCTGACATGTTAAATATAGAACACAAATACATGAAATATCTCTCCAAGAGCATTGACAAGCAGCAACAGCTACGATATGTTGAATCAACTGGGAGCATAGTTTATGGTTCTCATAGTTCTCATTGTTGTTGTCATAGTTGTTGCTATTGTTGTTGTTGTTGTTGTTGTTCTTGTTACTGTTGTGTGTGCGTGCATTGTTGTACGCTCATTTGAATGACAAGAATGTTGCTGCTCATAAAACGCAGCCACACTCAGAAAAATAAAGCGTAAATCGTTCTACAAAATAATGCTCTTTAATAAATCTGTGATGTGCTAGAATTTAATTAAGTTAATCAAGCAAAACTTTGATGCATCATAGCTCCTTTAATTATGCACCCATTTTGATGATTTGGTAGATATTTATGATCTGTATTTCAAGCTTAAAAGTGAAGAATTTTACTCTTGAATCAATAGTTTTTTGTATTATTGAACTTTTGATGTCATATATTCTTGATTCTTCTACGAAAACCCTTGATTTTTCTCTCAGTGCAGCGCTGAAACATGTAAAAACTCAATTTGTGTGCCAGCAGCAGCAGCATAGACAATGCCTGTCGTTTAACAAGCAAGCAACATTTAATAAACAAAACGACACAACAACAACATCTACAACACTCGCTCTGAATACTCGTGAGTCTGTGAATGAGTCTAGTTGGCACTCAATGAATGCATTTTAACGCTTGTTTTTCGGCGATTGCCTGCAGTTTGTTCAACTGACACATTGACTGATTGACCAATTGCCGCATTGAGACAGACAAATTAAAGGTTTCGGCCTATTGCAGCAGGCACATCAATAGCGTTTTTTAGTTAAAACTCTGACAACTGCGTATGAAGTGCAACTTTTGTAGTTTTTATTTCAACTATTTTTGCAATAAATTTTTTGTTTTTTCAACAGTGATATTTTGTGCTGATATATTGCTGCAAAGATTTGCAGTTAGCGGAGCAAACATTAATCAGGGAACTGTCACCTTAAGCAAAAAATTGATATTAACATGCAAGCGTCATATTCGCGTGAAATAAAACGTCTCTTAGAAAAGCGATAAGTCAGAAGTGAAGAAATATTTTTAAAAATTCTGTTTTTCTTAATGTCAAAACTACTGCTTAAATGTTATAAACCTTCACTTTATTTTCATTTAGCCATATAAAATTTAAAACAATAAAACAAAAAAAAAATAACTGTTTAAATTGCAATGCATATGTGAAAGATATTTAGTATTTAATAATTTCAAAATTGAAGTCTGAAATAAAAAGCAAAAAAATTAAAACATTCCATAAATTTAAAAAAAAAATCGCACTTAAAAAAAGCCACACAATATAGCTAAATTTATTATCCAGTTATATTAACAGAGCTATACGTTTTTAACATTGAACATTCTATATTCTATAGCTATAGTATATTATCTGTAGTTATAGCTTACACTGTAAAGAAAATATGCATAAAGTGCTCACATCTTAGAGAAGATACAAATCATACCAGCTCGCATCTATTAAATCTGAGATATAAACTTGAGATGCTCGCACTTGATCTTGACTTAATTCATGCTTTTCAAGCGATGCATCACAGAACTAATTTCATTTTTAAATTACTACTTTAACTATTCCAGCTCGAATTTCAGTTGCTTGCGCTGGTTTTGGCCTGAATTTCATATGAAACCATAGCTTTAGGCTAAATTGTGCTGTCTAGGCTCAAGGCGTGTGTTTGAGTTATGACTTGGAGGCAAAAGGCAAAAGAAGAGCAGTCGACAGCTGTCTACAGAGTCTCGGTCTGGAGTCGAGAGTCTATAGTCTAGAGTCTACAGTCTATGCTGTCAGTCTATGCACAGTCGATGCGATTTGCATGCCAAACTAATTGCAAGCTGCGTTTTATGCAAATCACTTGGCGGCAAAAAATAAAAAGCAGAAAAAACAACTGAAACCGAACGCCAATAAAGTTAACAACTTGTTTTCGGCATTATTTTGTGCAGCTGATTGAAATAAAGTTTTTTGTGCTAATTTTGTTGAAGGGGCATGGTACTTTGCAGTCTACATAAATTTCATATTTGACACTTTTCAGGCGGCGTCGACGCACAAAACTCAGCGAATGCCACATGCAGCAAGTTGTGGCAGGCAGCGGAGGGAGATAGGGGAAGGGGTAAGCTGCAACGCCTGGTGACATGCGTCGTTTGTTGTAAATTTATGCGCCAAGGTGTTGGCTGAGCTGCCTGGATAGAGCTGTGTGTGTGAGAGTGTGTGTGAGTGTGTGTGTGTGTGTATCTGTGTGTCATGTAATTAGTGCAATCTCAACACTACTGTTACAGTTTTTTATGCATTCTTTTTACGGAGCGAGCTTTTTATATGAATATGTTAAAATATTCAATTGTCACACTTCGTGAGCTGTCACTGAGCTCGCAGCTTTGTGGGTGGCTTAGCAAATGAATTGTGAATGCGATATGGAAACATGTATTTCCATAAATTACTGCATTAATTAAATAACATGAATAGTGTAGCAAAAACATCATCAATTCATGGCAAGCCATGCCAAATTCCTGGCGTTATTAACCGAAAGGAAAAGCATTTATTAAACTGCCAACTATGCACATTGGGCACATTAATCACGTCTCTCTCTCTCCTCTCTCTCTCTGGCTTAAATCTGCATCTGGCCAAGTCCAAGTCCAATGTGTGCTTAGATTTGGGGGCTAAACGAGTCATAGATATACGAGCTACCATTTTGTAGCTGTATCTGTATCTATAGTTTGCTTTGGCACAATTATGATATATGACGCTCTGGTCCCATTATGGAAAACATGTGAAAAACTGCACGCGATCATTAGACAAAGGCAATAACAACAAAGCCTTGCCATTGAAATTGCTCGCCTACAATTTTCTGAGATGGAGGTGGAGATGGAGAAAGAGAGACAGTGTACTATGGGAAAAATCTTCATTATATTGGCATTAATTCTAAAAATATAGCTATAGCTTATAGGGGGAAAAAATTCATTAAAATTTGGCTTACGTCTCCCTCCGCTCCAATACAAATAAATTAATTTATATATAAAACAGGCATTAGCTTTTAATTTATATACCATGGTCTACTCTTTTGCATAATTACATTTTCAGAAATTATTTGGAATCTAGTAAATATTAAAGATGCAAATTGTTCAATGTTTTCCAAGCTTTATAATACTTTTAAAAATCTATAATAATTTTTAATCTACCTCACCTTTATGAAATCAAAATATTATAATGTAATTTTTGCCAAAATTGCAGACTTTTTCCCATGGTGCAGTGGGAGAATTAGAGAGCTAGAGAAACAGTCAACGAGGCGTTGGAGCTGTCGAAAGATTAATGACAGCCGCACAAACATCAGGCAAACACATGGACATGGAGTCCACATGAGTGTGGACATGGATAGATACGAGTTCTCTCAGATACTCATAATAATCTGAGTCTACTCACAAATGCAGCCTTGGCTATGCCTCAATTTAATGATACTGTTGCATTTTAATTAAGCCAAAGTGAAAGAACACTGAGAAATGCCAGCAGATTCATCAGCAGCAACGGCAAATGCCATGAAAATCACTTTTCAAGATGAATTGCATTGCCAAACAAAGCGTGACGAAACGCCGATGCCCTTCGAACAACCAGATAAAGTTGAAAATTACGCAATAAATGTAGAGAAAAAAACTACATTTAAAAATGTGTCATAAATTAAAACAAAATAATTAAACAGATCACACGAGGCGATATATGAGCAGTATATGCGATGTTTCAGATCTTAAAACTATTTATAAGCATGAGTAAAGTTGAGGCTATTGGTTGGTTAAATAAATAAATCACCCAGGTCCAAGCAGAAATGCTCATAAGCTAATTTCGATTAAGAGCAAAAGTCGGGAAATTTCTAGAAATAAATGGTTCTGAAATAATGAGAAATGTTGTGAAATTTGTACCAATTTTAAAGAATAATTAAATAAATTAAACAAATAAATAATTGGTTTAATCAAATTGAAAGAAAAGAAACTTTTATAGTTGAGTTTAAGCAAAAAACTCTGGGAATTAATTTAAATAAATTTTTTAAATAATTTTTTTTTCAAGGTATGATAGTATTATAACTTTCTATGAACTCTTTAATAAACT
Source organism: Hypselothyrea guttata (assembly GCA_035045125.1). NCBI lineage: Eukaryota > Metazoa > Arthropoda > Insecta > Diptera > Drosophilidae > Hypselothyrea > Hypselothyrea guttata. The sequence goes on along the minus strand of JAWNNJ010001722.1, from coordinate 132,413 downwards.
CTTTAGCCCTTACTCTATTTAATATTTGCTCAAAGCAAGTGAATCAAGTACATTTCAGCACCTACTCATAATTTGAATAAGTTGCATATTCAGCAGCATTTTGTGACTGGCATCGAGGCTGCCACACTCGTCTCTATGAATCATACTTGCATGGCTTAGTTGAGCTTCCATACGCTTACGCTTGGCTGGCATTCATTCCAGCTATTCACATTTCAAATGAATAGCATTTGTATACACACCTGCAAAATAGAGAAAGAGAGAGAGCAAAATGAGATACAATAATAAAAATTAATAAGTTATGCGATAGCGCAAATTAAGATGAATGTCATAATTTTAATAAAAACGAAATCTATTTTCGAAATTGAAATCACCAAACAGAGACGACAGAAACAAATCGAAATACAAAAACAAACAAAATACAGACAATGAACTCGAATGAAACCCAACCTGTTCTCGCATCTCTCAGCCGCAGCTTCAGTTTTGGCCGTAACAAAAGCCCAGCTGAGAATCAGGTCTTGAGTCTTGGCAATGGCTTTAATGGCAACTCTCACACGCGCCCACACAAGGCTAAGATGGGCCAGTTGGGACAGTCCGGACAGTCCGGACATACGGACAGCCGGACAGACCATTTTCAGATGGCTTATCGCGCGAGTCTTGCATAAATTTTTTGACAATTTCTATTGTGTTTTTGTCTCGATTTTAATTTGTAGCCTCAGCTTGAGACTGTGCTCTGGTTTTTGGCATTCTGCTTTCTGCATTTCAAATTTGTTGTTTGCTTCTTGCACCCTGAAAACCAGAGCAGACCTTAAATAAATTGTAAGCCAGTAAGGACAGCGCAGATCAGTCCTCTAGACGGCTACAGTCGGACGTAATCGACAGTAACAGACTCGTTGCTTTGTGGTTTAATAATGCACATGCAGTCGAGCAAACTGTCTGTTGCATATCTTCGCTGTTTTTTTTTTCAGAACCTACTTATCAAAAATGGTATCTGTAGCTTTAATAGTTTGAAAGTTCTAAGTTTTCAGATGGACGGACAGACAAACTTGGCTATATTGACTCACACCCATTCTATATTTGCACCAACTTAATACACCATTTTCTCATTTTTTAGGTACAGTGTCTAAAAAAGATATATACATATATATACTATATAATAATGCTGGCAGAGGCCGAGCACAAAGTTTACGTTACGTACAACTTGAGTTTTGCCTCCGTTTTGTTTTGTTTTATATTTTGTTTTTGTAGTTGTTGTTGTTTTTTTGGTTGCTTGCCAAAATGCCAAAAACTAACAAAGTGGAAGACCGCGTAGGACGTGCAGCCGAGGGGGGCGTGGCTGTATCTGTATCTGTATCTATATAGCTATAGCTGTATCTGAATCTGTGTGTGTCTGTAGTATGTATCTTTTGTGCTGCTGTCGGCTTGCTTTGATATTAAATCGAGGCGAAAACAACAACAAACAAACTAAAAGTTACCCAAATTCTATGTAGCATGCAAGGAACGAATTCGCTTTTTACTTCGCTTATTTATATTATGATTTTTTATAAATCACATCAGCAGGAAGCAAAAACTGCGCAGTTAATGCATAGAATTTAGTTGCAGCAACTAAATATAGGCAGCTTTTTCATTAAAAGCATATAGCAAATATTAAAAAATATATTTATAAAATGAACTCAAGTACCAAGTTTAGAAATTAACCATAAAACTGCATTAAACAAACAGACAATTTAAATAGTTTCAACACGCTTTTTTATGATTTACGAGCTTCTGGCGTTTTATGGCATTTGTAAACCAAAAATATAAATTTATTGCATGCGTAACAAAATGCCGAATTCTTAGCTCGAAACAAGTTTGCTAAGTTTGCTGGCATAATTATCATTTGATAGTTTTTTTTTCTTATTTCTTATTTATTTAATTTACGACTGTTTTCAAAATTTGCTTCAATTTAATTTATTTTGCTCTTTAGGCTGCCAGATTTTGTGCTGTTTTTTTTTTGTGTGGATTTAGATTTGGCTAGCAAAATGAAATATAATAAATGTTGGCACACAATAAACATCAACGGAAGCAGTTAATTTCTTAATTATACATTTAATTTGCCATGCGAACGCGACTTTAATGACAATACGCATACACAGAAGTTGATATAGCTATGAGAAATATTTAAATATTTAATTCTAGGCCTATAAATAGTAGTATATGTGATTTAGCACGAAACTCTGCCATTTGAATATGCATGGAAAAAATCGTGCTAAAGTCGCTGAACCGGACCCTGACCCCGGCTTAAAGCCGTGTGCGTGTGCCTCATTTGCATTTAACAAGTGTTTACAATTATATCAGAGACATGCCCACTGTCAAAGCGTGCATACCACTGTCCAGCTGTCCAGTTGTCCAGTTGTCCAGCTGTCAATTGGGCATTGTGAAATGCCTGATTAATAAATACAAACTGTGAGATCTCTTGAACAATTAATGGCAATTATTTTATTATTGCCAACGAGTGTCAAAGATTTTGAAAACACTGAATTGTCATTTAGCCACAGACATGACACATGAAATTGTTGTCATTGCTAGGCCTCTAATGCAGTTGTATTGGTATTGGTATCTTGTCGCTTGTAGCTTGTATCTTGTATCTGTGAGCAAAACGCACACCTTTTGGCCCGGCTAATTTGTATTCATTAGCTGGCCTCGCTCTATAGTCTGTAATTTAAAATCGTTAAAAGTTTAATGAGGCGTTAATAATATGGTTTTGTTTTACTTTTCTCTCTCTCTCCCTCTCTCGTTCTTTCTCTCTTTTCCACTTCCCTGTCGCTGTTGCTCTTTAATTTTCTTGCAGTTGTCGCCAACGTTGTCGCTGTCGTTGTCGTTGTCATTGCTTTTTACTGCAAATAAGCGCCAGGCAACATTACAACAAGTCACAGCAGTGTCCGTCCGCTCAGACACATTCCCAGGTATCCCTATACCTATACCTATACCTATAGGTATACCTATGCCCCCACCCAAAGCGCCACCCATACGTGCCTGTCTGTGCAAGTGTACTGCCAGAGAGGGAGCAACAGATGGTGAGGTAGGGGCCCTCCGACCAGTGTTGCCAATATTTTTCGAGAAAAAAAGCAGTTTTGGATGGAAAACCCACTCAAATAGAGCTAACTTAGTTGGGTGAGAAATTACAGTCGGATCTAACCGGCAGTATTCGAATTAGCCATCGTCTAAAATATAGAACAAATTGTTTGTTAAATATCTTTGCTGTTTCTTGTTCGATCGCAGTGCAATTTACAGCATCGCTGAGGAATGGCATAGATTAAATATGGGCCAAATTACAAGTCCATAGCTTGAAAATGATGATTGCTGCGGTTTTTTGTGGTTCGCGGAAAAAGAGGAGGACGCATCAAAAACCTTAAACAAATATGATCTACGTTTTTCTAAGTAGAGCCTACATACCAAAAATGCTGTCTCTGGCATATTTTGTTATGAATTTCTAAATTGTAATAAAAAGCGGATAATAGCTAAATACACCCAGAATTCCCATTTTTCATAAACGGTCAATTTTGACGGGAAAAAAGCGGAGCTGACAGCACTGCCTGGGACTGCCAACTGGGAACTCGACTGGCGTCTGTTGTGGTTGTGGTGCTGGGAACTTAATTGACTTGCAAGTGACTAATTGTGCATGAGTTCGACACGGGCATGATAAAGCAGTAATAGCAGCAGGTGAGAGTGGGAAGAGTGGCAGAGTGGAGTGATGAGACAGTGAGCGAAGGGGGAGTGGCAGGGGCAGAAGGGGGGCTGAGACACACACGCAGTGCGTGTAATATGAGCTTTGCCAAAGTGCCAGCCAAATGAAGTTGTCGAGTCGCACTTGATTAGCTGTTGTCGTAGTTGTTGCCTCAGTTATTGTTATTGTTATGGTTAATGTTATTGTTATTTGTTTTGTTGCTGCTGTCATTGTCTCTTCGTCGTTTGCAGCTAGAAACGCAGCTGCAGCGGTGCAGAGAAAAGTGCAAATAATGAATAAGGAAGTTAGTTATAAATATCAACTTTACTCAAAATTCACAACCCAAAACAACAATGATAGAAATTGCCCCAAGCAATATTATAAACTTATATAAACGATTGTAGAAAAACAACCCGAAAGCTTGCCGGATTATAATATTGTAATCTAGCATTTTACTCTTTAATACAATGAACCAATAAATAAATAAATTTAAATTCTTTAAGCAAATATATTTTAAAATTTGAAGAGGCTTAACGAAAAAAACTTTTTTGTTAAACAAAAGCTCAAGCGATTTTCTGCAGATCTGTTTTTTATTTGTAAATCAGTAATGTGCTTAAAAAAATTTAAAAATGTATATTTATTTAAAAAGATGTTAAAAATTATTGAAATTATAATCCCTTCACCATTATCTCCAATGTATTTGGCGTTTTTTAAGTTAAAACGTAGCAAAATAACCATATTTTTCATCAACTTCTACTTAAAATAAAGTAATAAAATGTAGTAAAATAAACTTAATAGTCTTAATCTGAATTTTCATAATGCTCGCATCACTGCCGCCAAAGGCTTTGCCATAACAATTTATTAGCCAAGCGTCGGCATCTGACATTTAAGTCTGCTGACCATATTGGTCAGTTCACCGAAATAGTCAAATGTAATTTTCATAGTTGGACAATTTCAGAATTAGTCAGCAAAAGCAAACAAACTGACAGAAAAAACATTGGCACATGCTGTTTACGTTGGAGATTTCGGATTTGCAGTGATTGTTAAATGAAAAACAACAAACAAAAACAAAAACAAAAAAATAGATAAATTCTTGTTTTGAATTGAATGTGCGGCAATTGCAGTTTGCCTTTTTTGTCATGGATATGTTCAATAAATTGTCACGAAATTGTCAGCAAGAAATTCCCAAAACCATAACAACTACAAAAGGCAACAAGCATGTGTCCCAATCTCAAATTTCATGCATTATCTTTTGTTTTTTTTTTTTTTCACAGAATTCTACAAGATGTTCGCTCTCGCTAAAACGCTTGCGGTCAATGCGGCGTATGCGTAACGTGAGAGGGCAAAAGCCATTAAGTGAAATTAACTAAAATCCACTAATTGCCATTAATAAACTGCCCTTGGCCATGTTGAACTATAATTTGGCAAATTAAACTTAATTAAAATCGAAGAGAAATGTTGAACTAGGAAGCTCAAATTGTATAAATTATAAAATAATTTGTAGTAAAGTCTACAAATCGTGGCTTGAACTGAATCAAAGCATCAATTTGTGTGAACCTTTGAGCTGAACTCATTAGCTCGACGCTCTATGCGGAATGTATCTTTGTATCTTGTATCTTGTATCTTTGTGTCTGCTTGTTGCCTCTTCACTCAGCTCAAATGTACACAAAAAGTTGGCAATTTGTGTCCGCGGCTTAAAAGGCTTTTTCTCTTTTGCTTTTGCGTAATTAACTTAAAAGAACATTAACAATAAATTAGCAAATTTATGGCATTTCAGCAAATGTTGCTCAAGTAACAAAAAACAACAAAAAACGCAAAAAAAAAAAAAAAAAACAACAACCGCAAAGCCGCTGATAAGGCACAAAAAACCAAGAGCGGAAAAAAGCGAACAGACAACAAGCAACAAAAAATGCGCAGGAAAAACTCAATGTAAAGGCATAAAAATAATAAAAATAATTATAATTAAGTGATAATGGTATACATTTTACAACGTTTTGACTTAAATGCACAATGACGGCAGCAACAACAATGACAATCAAGTGTCAAAGGGGCCGCTTGCTCTGTCTCCCTTCTCTCTCTGCCACTCTTTCCCCTCTCTCCCTCCACTACCCTTGGCTGTTTGCCAGTTAGGCAAATGAGTTAACTTGGCTGCCGCATTAAGTTGATTTGAGCCGAGTTTGCGTGTTTGCTGCCGCTGCCATTTTTAAAGGCGTCGTTTATTTAAATTAAATTCTGAGCTGAAGTTCGAGCCTCCTTATGAATTTTTCCAATCGACGCCCTCGGCCAAATGGGCTTGTAATTAGCCGGTTTGTCTAGGCCCAGCGGCTAAATGGCCATTGATTAAGTGCTAAACGCATAGACATAAAATTTTCACAGCAAAGCGAAAGTTTAAAAGCTAATAATAAATGCATAAAACACAGAAACAGTTAAGGTTTAAGTCAACTTAAAACAAATATAAATATGTAAAAATATCCAGTACATTTTTCCAATTTATAAAACATTGTTTGATAATCTAATAGATAATATTATTCGTGGATTATTGTCAATTTAATTTAATATACATACACATAGTTTAAATAATTTTTGAATTGATTATTTAAAGACTATTTTTCAAATAAAACCAGAATGGGCGGAGCAGATCAGTCGGACGGGCCCGACTGTCTTATACCCTGTGCCCTATATTTTTTATAAAATTTTATAAAACTGTCTTACGCAGCGTAGCAGCAATGCTTTCTCTGCTACGTTTCCTATATGTGCCGCTTAATTGGCCGCGCTGCTAGTGAGCGAGCGTGCAACGCCTGCAATATTGTTTCGCCTATAACTCCTGTGTTTATTGATCGATTTTAATGCGCTTCTCAGGAAAGTTTAATATAATAGAAGAGAGTATATATACCGAATAACAACGTTCTACGTTCAATAATACGCTTGTTATTCAGTTTTTATGAATTAGGGCGTAAAAGGGGCGTGGCATCCAAAATTTGAAAAAAACCCTATCTGCGCCTAATATAGACCTACAAATAACTGAAAACAGAATTTATATAACTCGATCTGTGTCTCTTAAATTGGCGAATGAATTCTTTTTATGCTCGTTGTGGGCGGAAGGGGAGTGGCATCCAAGATTTGAAGTAAACTTGATCTGCGTATTGTAAACACCTTTTAGAAATGACCAAAACGGCTTTTCTAGCTATTATAGTTGCTGAGATCGACGCGTTCAAACAGACGGACAGACGCACAGACGGACAGACGGACAGACAGACGGACATGGCTATATCGACTCAGCTCGTCATCCTGATCAAGAATATATATACTCTGTGGGGTCTGCCACGCCTCCTTCTGGCTGTTACATACATTCGCACAAAGTTATTAACCCTGTTTTTCCCATTTTTCAAATGGGCACAGGGTATAAATATATATTTTGTTTTTAGTTTGTTCGAATTTATCTGCTATTCTGCTTTTGCTGTTAATCAGTCATGGCAATACGGTCACACTTAATCACATTGACATGCAGATCAGCTCTCTGTATGGTAGAGCTGTCATGTTTACAAGCTAAGCTGATTAAACGCGCGTGTTATTGGGATTAATTAGTCATAACAATACGGTCACACTGGCACCGCACTGGCCGTAATTGCCTGCAGTGGGCGGGCTATTTAAAAACAATTAGTACCGCATTAGATAAAACACCCACGCAGCTGTCATAAAAACGCAGCAAGCAAATCACAAATGACAACTGCAGCTGAACACTGAAAAATACTCGAACCATAAAAAAAAGCCAAAAACCAACAAGTTTTGAAGCGATTTTTGGGTCATTCGCCATGCTGCATGTTGTGGCAATGAGCTGGCAATATGTTTCTGCTTCTTTTTTCGGATTTTTCTGATTTTTTTTTGTGTGGAAAATGGCATCCAACAAATCTCGGCAAATACATTAGTTTTAATTGCTTGCTGCGGGATGATGTCACTGCAGCGAAAGTAGCAGAATGCAACCATGCCACAAGGGGCATGAGGGGGGCTTGGGAGCTGTGCACAGTTGTTTAGCCTTGTTGGCTGACACAATGGCAATAAACTGGCTTTTGGGCTGCATTGGCTGCCAATATTGCTGCTGACACAGTTGTTGCCACTGTCGACATGTTGTCTGCCAGCGCTCAATACTACAGTGAAGCCTCACTAAACAAAACCTTGCACTAGGTTTATCTTATCGAAGTGCCAAAACAAACAAAATTGGCATTGAACTTGTGTAAGCACGAGCTCTTATCACGCTTATCATTCCAAATTGCACCTCGAGTGTGAATTCTACTGAATATTTCGAGTGTCTAGTGGACAAATAAACTTGAAGCAAATTGTTTACATTTGCAACGGATGCAATTAATCTCAGTCGTACCTGCAAACTGTTTACGTCATATGGTTTCCACTTTTCCTGCTCAGCATTTGCTAATAAGCACTTTCCACCACACACTACAGATTTATTTGTTCAACTTTGGGCGTGTTTTGTTTAACAATTAGCGCTGTCAATTGTAGACAGTTTTGTATTATACAAAACCCGACAGGCACGTGCATGTCTGCTCTATGCCAAAAACAGGCAGCCAGGATGCAGCAGCTCAGTCGGACGTAACCGAAAGTAGAAAGCTCTGTGCTTTGTGTTTCTTTAATCACAGCAAATCTTCCTCTCAGACAGAAAAACCTCTTCTGCACATTACCAAATTGAGCAAAATTGTCTGCTGCATATCTTCGCTGTTTCTTATACAATTGTAATATAAGTTACATTATTGATAGAGAATGTCATAGGCTACGTACATATCAAATTACAAGTTAATAACTAAAAAATTGTGAATATTATGTATATTGGATGTTAGGGAAGGCGAAATTAAATTTTAGAGCAAACTTGCACTACTTACAACCTAGGAAAACCTGAATTCCAAAAATTCTTTCATCGGCCGTTCACACATTTCCCATTGACATTAACTTTATAAACCCTTTTAAATTACTTTCCCAGTACAGGGTCTAGAAACACTTGAAAGAGAAATACTAAAAGAAAAGCAACAAAAATTCATTCTGCGATTTTTTGTGTTGTATTCATTCAGAACTCGCAACATGAAAACCCAAAATAGTTTCAAGCATATCGTAAAATCATTTTATACTTGCCACATGCAACTGCATTGGTTAGACCAAGCAGAGACTGTAAAACTGACTCATCCACTTGGCAGCCGAGCAGAGCAAACTATACTATATACTATGTACTACAGTCTGCGCTAAAAGTCTGCGCCGGTCTGCTAATTTGGCAACTGAAGCTGCCTGTCGACTAGTCCCATTGTCTGTTCAACTTTGTTTTTTGTGTGGCATTTTCACGCTTTGGGTATTGCGGAGTGTTTTTAATTTTTTATTAAGTGCAACTCGCTTTTTATGCCCAGAGGCACGGCAATACCCTGTAGGGGCAGAGTGAGAGGGTAAGTAAAGCAAAGAGTAGAGTAGAAAAGCAGACAGATTTGAATTTGCTCAACGTATTATCTAGCAGTGATACCCTGTAAAGCAGCAGCAGAGTCTGACAGATTCTCATATTGTAGAATTTTCTCTCTCTTCGGCCAAAGTTTGCATCAAATGCTAACGGCAGTATCTTCCCAGTTTATAGGCCATATCGTAAAATGCCCGCTAGCCTTGAGTTGTTTATTGGCATTTCTGAGAACCTGATATACCCCAGCTGATATCTGCTGTTATTTAATACCCATTGACTCGCTCTGTTGAGAGCTCGACAATTTTTGCGAGCAGTTGCCAAGTTGACAGTTGCGCTTTTTATATGCGCACAGTGTCATGGGGGGTTTTGGGGTTTGGGGTTTGGCGATAGTTATTTTTATTTTTTTCTAGTTTCTGCTAGTTCTCTGCTGTCTTCTCGTCCCCTCTCTTCTCTTGGTAGTACACTCGGTCACGGGGTCTTTGACACTTTTCAGTTTTGTCTATACGCGCTGAAGGCAATTAAATTGCTTGGCCCAAAATATCATTTCCCCCGACTGCATTGCATAAGTTGGGGGAGGTAGGGCATCGAAGCGGTCGGCCAAAACATAAATACACACAAAAAAAAATCGCAAAAAATTGTCGTATTTGCTAGCTAAATTTAGCGACGCGTCAAAATACATAAAAAAGGCGGTACGGTCCATTTGAATACTTTTTGCTGCTAGTTCTCAAAGAGCTATCTCTCAATCTCTGCGCTTTTCGGTTTATTTATTTTCAGTTTATTTGGTTTATTTAGCTTTTTTTTTGCTGTAAAGTGTAGCTGCCAAAAATTCTGTAGACTCGCATAAATTAAGCATTTTAAATGATCTACGCGTGACTTGTTTTCCGCTGCTTGAAAGCATCAAAAATATGCATATAAAAAAGCTCCGAAATTATTTGGCTTTTTATCATATATATATTTTTAATTTTTTCATTTTTCATCAATTTTATTGGTCAAATATTTGCTTAATAAATCAGGTAGGCGACAAACCAAAGCCAAACCAAAAGAGCCAAAACACACAATAAATAACCAAATGCCCGACAAAAAATGAGAAATAACAAAATCGTAGCATTTGCTTGCACTCAGGTTGAAGATTTATGCATCCCTGGCATTGCGTGGCTTTCATAGCTTTAATTAATATTTATTTATAGTGGCAATATCTCTCCATGCTTCTGGCTGTCTCTCTGTCTGTCTGTCTGTCAGTTGTGGCCTCTGGCTGCTTTTATTGTGACACTTGTAATCGATATTTTATATGGCGATTATTTGTGCATTGCCCCAAAACATTTCTTGCAACACAGACGCACATAAGTTTTGCCACAGAATTTATTTGATGAACTGTTGAGTTGGGGTATTCCCCACGCTGGCTCCCTGGGGGGATTTATGTTACGCCGCCACTTGATGTATTTTATGTATTTTCGGTATTTTAGTATTTTATTGAGTGCGTGCTATCTTGCCACAAATTTATGCATTGTATTTAAATGTGTAGTTGCAATAGCAGAGCATGTTTTTATGGCTTGTAGGCATGCCCCAAATGTCGTTTCGACTTTAAAACAATTCAATGGAATCTGGCAGTAAATTGCGCTAGAAATACAGCCAAATTTAGCCATTAATTTGGCAACAATTTAGCTTGATTTGCTTGTAATATATCCGTGCGTGATTTCAGTCAGAAGAAGCTGCCCATAAAACTTAATTAATTAGTGTCAAAGGGCAGCCAACCCGTCATTCATCTGCCCCGCCCACTTCGCGGCGCCTGGTCACACTGTGCCTGTGGACTGGGCACTCTGCGTTTGGCTGTCATTTGGCAAATTAATGGAATCAGCGCTGCTATTAGCCAACTGCGGGCAGCTACAGCAAAAAGGGGAAGTGCAACTGATATTATCAGACAAAGACAGAGAGAGAGAGGGGGAGAGGGGCGTAGGTAAGCCCAACTGATAGAAAAAATGGCGCAAGTTGGCAGCGCCTTAGCAGGCATAACGGTAATTTATCTTTTAGCACGAATTATCGATCGATTTTGTGGCATTTCTCGCGTAGTTCGTGCCTTGGCCAAAAGAATTTAACTTTGCCTTTGCCATTTCAGTCTGTATGTTTATAGACATACTACATATTTATGTATGTATTCTGTTGCCTTATTTTTTTGGGCCAAAGTTAATGGTTTATCTGTGTATGTTTGCCATTAGGTAACTGTCAGTTCCGCAAACGACAGCAACAACAACTTTTCGGGGGGTTATTATGCGCGACTCAATAGACTGTTAACTTGGCTTATTGAGTTGTACGGCCTGCCCTGGCCATGTTGTTGCCGCTCTTGTTGTTGTTGTAATTTTACTGCCGACCTTTTTATCGCCTGCCAAGTATCTACAAAGTCGCCAAGGCAAAGTCGCTGTCGGCTCTAGTAATTTCGCTGTGGCAGCTTTTGCAACATGGCCCAAAGGGCGCGCCTGGCCTCAGCCAAAGACAACAACAACAACAGCAAATAAATTTTTGGCACGCGAAACTTACGCTTATTCAATTTTCAGCAACCGCCAACGCTGCCGCCGGCCAACATGGCGTATGAGCGCTTCCGCTTTGCTGCGCTTCCGCTGCGCCAGACTTGGCTTGGCTTTGGCACGTCTGGCAACGCCCGCCCCGCCCCGCTTCCGTCTAACTCCCAGCCAAATTTGATATGTACATGAACAAAGCGCAACGCGGCAATCATTCATACTGGCGTCGTCATTGTTGTGTGACCTGCGAACCCTTCCCCAGCTGAAGCTACGACTGCTGATAGTGTTGGGAGAATATCCTTGCAACAGCGATATTATCGATAAGCAGATGATATTCAAAAACATCGATAGGATCATTAAGCTTATCGTTGGGGATAGCATCGATAATATAACTTTGATTTTTTTAAACAAAAAATTAAAATTATAATAGTATTTAAATCAGTTGTGTTCATAGATATTAAAGAAATTTTAATTTTTATCTGTTGTATTTTAAAATATTACTCTGTTTTTATTTCAAAATTGAAATAGTTAAGAATTAATATAGTCTATTAAGTTTTAAATAAAACTGTTTAGTTTTGAAAAATTAAATAGTTGAAGAGCTTCAAAAATATCTTTGAAAATAATGTGTATATAATATTAGTTTTATTAAGAAATAAATTAGTTTGTTAATTATTTAAATTATTTAAATTAAAATTTCTAAATGTCTAAGAAAAACATATGAGAAATTTAGAGCATAAGCTGCTGCAATATCGATATTATCGATATTCAAGCTTAAAATATGGGACATATCGATATAATCCCAACACTAGCTGCGGATTCAGTTGCTGTTTCTATTCCTGCTTCTGTGCCTGCTTCTAACCTGATTTCACGCAGCCTTTTTGCATGCGGCGCCAACGGGCAACGGCAAATGGCAAACTTTTTGGCTGCCAGAGGCTGAGGGAAAGGTATAGAGAGAGGGGGAGCAGGACAGACCGGGAGACGACGGGATTTTGGGGTACGCACAGACTCTACCTGGCCATTTTGCTAATTAAGATGAATGCGTCGGGCGTTTAGCAGCTTAAATGGCACGGAAGTTTAGCTGATGAGCCGGTTTAATTGAGCATATGAAACTTGCATGAAGTTGCTAGTTTTTGCGCCCAGTGTACGCCAGAATATGGTTGACTTTTGCATGTAAACAATATGGCTGTATAGACAACTTGGCTGACAATTTCCAGCAGGGGGCCAACTCCATTACAGTTTCCCCCATATATATGCAGATATATAATCTTTAATATTCAAATAAGCCAAAAATGCGAAATGTGCCCAGTGGCAACTAAAGGGGTGGAAAAGCGAAAATGCAAATCGACATTGTTGGCCATTTTATAAGCAACAAAAAAAAGCAAAAATATATTCAGCGGGGGAGACAGCCAAAAGAGAAAGCGATAACTCTATGTGAGGCGCACGCTTTTTAACAGTTTGCCATAAAAAGCAATTTGCAAAATAAATTGCAGCAAATATATCAAGCAAAAAGTTATTATCAAAGGGGGGCAAAACAATATTTTAATTGTGGCAACAATTTCCGTGGTATTTGGAGGATATTAGAAAAATTAAAGCACAATTTAGATGAAGATTAAAGTTTCAAGAAGTAACACAATTTTCTCGTTAAAAATTAGATTAATTATGGCTATATTTAGAAAAAAATGATGCTTAAAAGGCTAAAGAATTTATTTTTTAAATATATATTTCCCGTTTGCTGTTAATTGCAATATTATTTCAGCTTAATTATTTCTGTTCTATCTACTATTTAAAGTCAATGGGATTTCTGTTAATTAAATATGTTAATTAGGCTGTTCGTAATTGAAAATCGTGAGATTTTATAGCTAAGCTCATAAAAATTAAATTGCAGCTAAATTCAATTGGCTTTTAATGGCTGAAACAAAGATGAATTTAAAAAGCAATTAGATTTTGAACCGTTTCAATATATTATTGATATACTAGAGTTTAGCATATGGCAGTTTAATATGCATCTAGATAGTATTTGATAAAACTGTTGGCACAATCGCAACATCCCCGCTGTGCGTGTCAAGTACAGGGTGTTTTTGGCATGTGGAAAGGGGAAAACTTGAGCAAAACGCACCCTAGGAAATGCCAATGATACTTGTGTTTAATCATAGTTGTGCACTGAGAGAAAAATCATGAGTTTACGTACTTGAATCGAGAATTTGCGGTGACAAACAGGGAACACTTGATTCAAGAATTAAATTCTTCATTTAAGCGAGCTCTATAAAATCTTTTTCTATTTTGACACTCTTAAGATTAAAATAATATTATTCACGCTTTATTTTTCTGAGTGTTGTTGGTGTTTGCTTTTTTTTCTTGCCAGATTTATGCGGCACGCAACAAAAGTGACTTTGTCATGTTGCGTGTTGCGCAGTTAATGCGACTATAATTTAATATTTTTGCCGCTGCTGTGAACTGTTACAATTGCTGGCGCAACCCTGGCAGAACCCAGGGCAGGCAGGGCAACCATTTGTGTATATTGCAGAGGGCGAGGGTTGACTGAGGGTTTAGCTTGTGGCCGCAAACTGAAATTGTGTTGCAATTGTCTTGTTTTCGTTTTCGTTCTCGTTTTCCGTTTCCTTGTTGCGACTCTGGCAACTGTGGCAACTGTGGCAACTCTGGCGCTCCGTCTGTTTGACTGATGAGCTTCAGCACCGCACCACACGCTGGCAGCAATCAGCAACCCTCTTCAAAAATTAAGTCGTGTCGAAATCGATGCCAGTTGTGGGAGGCAGCAGCCAACCGCATGTCAATCATAATTAAAACTTTCAGCAGCTAAAGGGATGGGATTCCGGCTGCTTTTTTTCCCCTCTGTTTCGGAGGGGGAGGGGGAGGTGGAGGGGGGTTTCACTTATCTTATCGTTCGCTTGATTGGTTTTCAAACTCACACAAACAAACAGCAGGCAGTCAGCTGCTGCTCATTTCCGACATTCATTCATTCATTTGCCCATTCGCTCATTCGCCCATTCGCCCATTCGTTCATTCGTCGCTCATTCGCCGGCTCATCCATTCATTGATATTGCCTTTTATCAAACATCGCTGCCAAATAAGGCCATTGTGTCGCTGCCTTGGGCTAGAGCCACAACTGCAACTGCAACTGCAACTGCAACTACAACTGCTTTGCCTCATTATCAATTTCCAATGTTGCACAGCGCCAAGTCTGAATGTGCGTGCCGTCGTGCAACAGCATCTACCAGCTACACTCAAAGAAAAATCGCTAGATTTTGTATTTTACTTAAGAGTCAAAGGAGTTGAAAGAAAATGGGTCAGAAAATTCTAAAATCAAGCACGCAAATTTAAATTAAATAGCGCTCTTCAAAATTCTTATTAATCAAAATATTTTGCATTTAATAAGCATATTTTAGATTGTTATTATTACTTAAGATTACTATTTTTTAGATTATTTCGAACTGCATTTTTTTGCCTTTGACCAACTCAGATTTTGGGCTTAATTAATTAAATTCATTCATTACGCCTTTAAAAAAATATTAATCAGATAATCTTAAATTTATTGTGCGTATTTTAGTATTGTTTTGATGAGCTTTGAAATTGTTCTTAAAACGATTTAATTAGCTTACATTTGAGCTTTTATTTACTATGAATAGTTCATGAATTACTATAATAGATAATAATTAATTTTTTTATTGAATAAAAAAAAACATTTATTTTAAAACAAAACAAGATTCATTATAGAGCTTTACTATGTAGAACAAAATGTTCTTTATTATGTACGATTCAAACTTTTTTACTGTTCAGCTTTTTGCCAGAATTATTTTAGATTAATTTCTCAACTGCAATATAGAATATTTAAAGAAAGTCTTTATTTTGCAGAGCGACTGTTTTTAATTTTTCCAAGTGTAGGCACTGTGCCACAAGCCCTGCCTCACCCCCAACTACTGTTGCTGCTACTGTTGGTGCTGCTGTTGCTGCAGTTGCTGCTGCTGCTGTTGTCGCTGTCGTCGTCAATGTGTCTGCAACAATTGTTGCTCTCCATTTGCTGTCAGCAGCTTGTGTCTTCTGCTGCCTCGCTGTCTATCTATTGTCTGTCTGGCTTTTCGCTTGAAAATTGCTGTGATTCTGGTTTTGGCTTGTGTCGTCGTTGTTGCTGCTGCTGTTGCTGCTGCTGCTGCTGCTGCTGCTGCTGCTGTAGTTGGGGCATTGGGGCACCGACATTCACATCTACATTCGCATTCACATTCACATCTACATTCACATTCGCATTCACATTCCCCATCCATATGCAATGTACTTGCACTTATTTGCCGCGTGCTTGGCAAACCAACGAGGCCTCAAGCCCCCCTTAGCCCTCCTCAGTTGCTGCTCCGTTGCCAGTGCGTGTCAAACTGTAAACTCACCTGCAATCAAACAGAAAAGAGAGAAGAGTATTAGTAATTTCATCTATAATTGATATTTATTGCATAGATTTATAATGCCTTATTAATTAATAACACTTCAGCTGCAGCTGTTGATGCAAATTGCACAATTACTGCACTTGAAGTTTATAAACTAATCATTTGGCTGTCATGTTAATGTTAAATTACAGCATGTAATTAACATGGCAATCAAAGCGCTAATCACGGTAGTCAATTGGCAATAAAAAAAGGGGAATTAAATCTATAAAAAACGAATTTCATTGGAATAATTGATTCTGTAAATATTTGATGATTTTCTGAATTTGTTTAGGCATTATATTGTGATTAATTTGCGATTTATTATTAATTGAATTTAATAGTTCCGTTTAGTAAACAAATAATCTGCATTTTACAGTCGTTGGGGAAGCACGGAAAATTGTAAATTAATTTTAAAGAATTTAAAAATAGTTCTACAATCAAATACTTCTATTATTAATTAATCATAAACCAAACCCATTATATTAACAGCGATAGAGTACAGTACATAAACGCTTAACATAACACTAACATTTGCCTTGATCTGCCCCTCTCTAAATCATTTACCGATACATAAATATCGACGCTGCACACACATGCAATATTTCAATCAAATTAATACAAACACACACGAAATCTGTTGACTAGTCTATATACAGCAGACAGCCATAAAATAGTTTGAAATGTTTAGCATTTTGTTTGAATTGAGATTTAATTATGTGGCAAGCGAGAAAGGGGAAAAATTTCACAGGAAAAAGGGGCAAACACACAATTGTAGCAGGCGGCTGGTTTTTTTAGAAAAGTTTTCACAGGTTTTTCCAATTTTTCCTTTTGCTTCGGGGTCTCACACAGACCTTTTGATGGCTTGACTGACATGAGTTTTAAATGGATTTGTTTATAGTAAAAGTTGTGCGTCGCTCGCTCTGTGTTTTTATAACATTGTAGAAAAGATTTCAAAGTGCAGCGGGTGCAGTTAATTTGTTTGTTTGGTTTGCGTGTCAAAGTTCAACATGCCGGCGTCTATTTTGAGAAAGTTTATGCACTGACTTCACTCAATGTTGAATGTTGAATGTTGAATGTTGAATGTTGAATGTTGTCTGGGCAATTACCGAACAAAATGCAGCATAGAATGGCTATGAACTCTACCTAGGCGATAAGCGCAGAGCAAACGTTTGACAAATTCACAATTTGCAGCATTGAGAATCAGTTGCAAGCAGAGAAAGGGACAGACAGATTGGGAGAGGGAGTCAAGTCAAGAGTTCAAACTGCTGCCTGGCCCTGGCCAAGAAGTGGGGCTGCTGCCTGCCACAGAGGGAAGGGGCACAGATGGCACTTGCCTTGCATAAAATATGGCGATGCCCCCTCGTGTGGCATGATGCTGATGTTGATGCTGATGATGATGCACCGTGTTGAAAGACAAATAACGCGTCGGCTGCGGCAAGTGGTTGCTGCGTTACGCTTACATCTGAGGCGACATCGACACGCATCGCATTTTGTCAGAGAGACGAAACCCCCCTACCCCTTCCCCCTTCCCCACCCCTGCCCTTGTTGCACGCTGACACAATTCATGTGGCAGCTGCATGAAAAAAACGCCTCAACAAATATGCACATATATAAATTTCACTCGTTCTCATATGCGTAATAAATGCCTGTATGTGGCATGGGGCATGCAGCCTGCGGCATGCGGCTCATGGCCACTTATAAATGCCCTGCCACGCCTGCCGATAGACATTAATGGCAGCTCCTGCTAATTGACATGTATCTCATCCATCATTATCAGCCGGAATTAGTCTTTAAAATAAAGATATGCTGGGAAGTCTGAGCTTAACTTAACTGCAAAAACTGCGGAGTTTTTGCTTTGAGGAACTATAAGTTTGAATGGAATTTTACATTTTAAAAAGCATTAAAAAATAAACAAGAATAATAATAAAAATTAACAAAAAAAAAAAAGATAAATATAAAACTAAAATAGCAAAGTTCTCAATATAATTATTATCAATTAATTTAATTTAAATATAATGATTAAATATATTTAAAATAAATAGAAAATACCTTCAACTTCAACTACTTTAAACGTAGTCAATTCACCTAACAAGTTGGAAAATTTCCAAATTAAACATGCAAAATATTTAAGCATAATATTTTGCTAACCGTATTTTCTCTCAGTGCAGACTGGCAGCGCATCATCTGGCTTTAATGCACCCTTAAGATTTATAATATATGCATGCAGTCTGTGCATAAGCATATTGAGTAGCGGCACTTTAGTCGCATTATATGATGTTATATGCAGCCTTACTAACTTGTCCGCTGTCTGCTGTCTGCTTAATCTGCCCAATGCCTTGGCAAATTTGCTCAACATTTTCTGCCTTCAGTATTCTGTTTTATTTCATGTGTTTTTTGCGCTTAAATCAGACCAATTTGTATGCATTAAATGCAGAAAGCGAGAGACATTTCAACTGCGTCAAGATTTACGTAATGCCAACCCACCCACTGGCAGTCTCTCCTCTCCCCCTACCCGCCTCTGTTCAACCACCCACACACAGATATACCACTCAGTAATAATAATGCACAGGCCCAGGCAGTCAGAGATTCACCCTTGGGCCGACTTGTCGAGGTCGTTCTGTGTTTCCAGGGCCCTCTGACTGTACAGTTGACGCATTTTACTTGACATTTGTCAAGCGCTTTCGGGCCCCCACAGCGCGCCCACAGACTGTCACAGCGCCATCTACAGTCCGGAACGTGCACTGCGAGCGGATGCGCCAATCGACGAACAGACCCAACCCTAGCCCCAACCCCTCACCCACACATCCACAAAGGTCAAAGTCAGGCATAGACTGTGCAGTTTTCGACAATTATTAATCAGCCCCAATAGAAATAGAACCAGTAAAAACGGAGCTGATCAGTCGTACGCATCCGACTCTAAAATATACGAATAGTAGCAGTAATAGATCTTGTTACTTTTATGTTAGCTTTATGCTTTAAATCAATTGCTAAATCAGCAATGTTGCTTCTTTAATAACTTTTGTGTTTATTAACCGATTTCATTGCGGTTTTCAGGTTAGATGAATATAATGCTAGAAAGTATATAACCCAGTTCATGGCTACAGGGTATATATATATTTAGAGAAAATCTAAAAGAATTTTCCCATCTCTTGAGACTGTCCAAAAGAAACTTATTTGGAATTGAAACTGAAACATAAACAAAACAAATCGACATCGTAAGTGTTGAGGTCAAACAACTAGCAAGCGGCAGAAAGCAAAACATTGTTAAATTTTTATTTTATTACAAACATTCAACGCCATTTGCGTTTTGGCCATATAAATGTCGCCCATGTTGTTTTTGCTTTGTTGTTTGTTTATTGTTGTTTTTGGAAGGGCGATAAAAGTCAGCAAAAAAAACGGCAAAACATTTGAAGAGCTAAAACGAATATTGTGTACGCTGCTTGGGTAAAAAAACTATTTAAATTTTAATGCCAATAGTTGAAAACTTTATCGAGCATAAACTCAAAAAATACAATAGATTAACTATAATAAAAATATTCCGAAAAGCTATTTAATATTTTAATATAAAATTAATTAAAATGCATCAATAAAATTTAAAATTTGAAAATGAAAATAAGTTTTAAATTGGTTATTGTTTTCACTTGAATTTTTTTATGGTAATTAATAATGATTTATGTTTTATTCGAAAAACAAAAAACGAAATATTGGAAAAACTATGAGAATGCTACTATATGATAGTTTTGACTTTCCCTAGCTCTACTTCGCTTCAACTACAACTTTAAGCCAAAAACTGCGGTAGCCTCAGTGTAATAGATTAAATCAGAGCGTAGAAGGAGGGGGGGCTATTGCTATCGTAGGGAGGGAGGGATACGCAGTTGGCAGTACAAGCTGAAAGTCAACAAGCCAGAGAGAAAGAGGGAGAGGGAGAACCATTTTGGGACATCCAGTACAAACGACCCCAATGGTCTCGTTTACAAATTAAGCACTTCCAAATGGGCAGCAAATTAATTTTTATTGCTTTCCGAGTTATGTAAAATATGTACGGCAATACAGTTGGGCCCAGGGGAGAATTGTGCGAGAGTTTTTGGTTTTTGCTTACAGTTACGATTGTGATAGGTTTTTGTTTGTTGCAGAGAGAGGCAGGGGCAGGGGCAGAGGCAGAGGCAGAAATTGTCAGCTGGCGAAATGCAAAAACTTTGTGGCAAGTCGACAGACTTGCCTAATAAGCGACGCAAGCCCAGACAAAATTGTCAAAGTTTTTGCCAGCTTTTTTTTGTACTTTTTGCACTGGCAATTGGTCTGGCAGACAGACGATAATCGTAGGGGGAAGTCTGACATAGGGGGAGTGTTGTGAGGGGGCGGTGGGAGTGGCAGTGGCACACAGTGGCTGCCTCCCTGACAGTTATTTAGTGTAGGGATTTAGCAGATAGGCAAAAGGAAACGGAAGCGACCAGCACTTGTCGACAACGCTGTGCGTTGCGTGAGAGAGAGGGTCTCAATTCTCTCACTCTCTTTCTCTCTCTGTATCTCTATCTCTCTCTCTAGCTAAACTATATTATGTGGGCAGCTTAGCCTGCGCCAGAGATAAGCGCGCTGCTCTGCATTTGGTTTTGGGCCTCGACGCAGATTTAATTGAGCTGCAGATTTACGCTGAAAAAAAATCAAACTTAGGTCGCATTTACACGCTTAAGTTAGTTCATGAAGTATGTTTTTCATTTAGCAATAAATTTTGTGGTTTGCGAAAACAGTTTACAGAAGTTTAAAGTTCATAAAATAGCTGCAACGTGTGAGTGTGACCTAATCAAACTTAGGTCGGATTTACACTAGTTTTGTGTTTCATTTATTGTTGATTCATGTTGTAATTCGACGTTTTTGAACACAAGCTACATAAAAACCTCATGAAATAAGTACAACGTGTAAGTGCGAGCCAAGTCTTATGCTAACTCAAAGCAGTTTTAGCATATCGGCAGACTTGTTTGCTCTGTGTATAGAGTGTGTGGCCAATCTATAGCCAATGCCTCAGGTACACAAACATTTGCTATGAGCTTTCAGATATGTCAAAGCCATCACAATAATAATAATAATAATAATAATAATGCTAATGACGATGATGATGATGCCAATGAGCATTGAGAGCATGTTAATAATGCGGCTGCTGATGACGTTGACTGTTTGGTCGATTGCATTTCAGATTGAGTTTGCCGAGTGGACTGCTTGACAATTTCATTAGAGGACACAGTACACGGGACACGGGACAGACACTCAGCCTCTTCCTGTCTCCCACTGTCCCACTCTCTCTCTTTCTCTCTGAGATTCCTCTCTCGCCTGCTTTTTGTTGGCTTGTCATTGTGCATGTGCGAGGCTTATCATTTATTTATATGCTTTATTATTGTTGTTTTTTCGAAGCGTAACAATGCGAGCTGCGGATGTCTGGTGCAGAGTGAAGTGTGCCCTGAAGTTGGCTAAGAGACAGAGAGAGAGAGAGAGAGAGAGAGAGGAGGGGGATTGGGAGAGGGGAGGCTGGCTGCTGCTTAAAGTGTCATTGTTGCCATTGAGCATGCTCTTTGTTTAATAAATTATTTATCGAGCAGCAGAGACAGCAGACGGGAGGCAGGAGACAAGAGTCGTGTGTGCCTGACACAAATGCCAGCACGTGGCATTGGCCTCTGATGGCCCAAATGGGGCAGGGGCATGGCCATAAATACACGCACAGCAAGTGCCAGCCTGGGCTTATTGACAGCCCCGTAATCTACAAAGTAATGACTGAGAATATATATGTATATAGTATATGCCGTCGAATCTCTACAGAATTGTGCAAGAAATTGGCTTTGGTATTAAATAGCCATTTAAAGCAATTCAGGCCGACTTTATGAGCTCAATGCATGTTTCAATTTGTGCGCCCAGCTTTTGTCTATTGCCCCTAGCACTTATGTTTGCTCTGCTCCCTCTTCCACTCCCTCTCCCCTCACTTCGGTTGCTTCACCTGCCCAATTGTGCAGCAAACACAGAAAAAAAATTGATTGCATTTCACACGGCTGCAACTGGATCAGAGCAGGGCCCAGAGTCAACCTGCCTCGACCCAGTTAAGTAGTTCGCACTCAAGTGCCTGCATATGCAGTATATATGCAGTGTATATAGCCGCATATACTCGTCCCCCTGCCTGCACATAGGGTATAAAAAAAGGTAATGGCTGAACTTTTGCATAATGCGCCGAGTTCAGGGAGAAACCTGCCTGACTGTCAGCCCCGGCCTGCCTCCATGCATAATAGATTTCAATGTGCTCAGAGAAAAAGAGAGAAATGGAAAGAGAGAGAGAGAGAGAGAGAAAAAAAGAGAGAGAGTGAGAGAGAGAGAGCGCGTGTGTGTAGCAAGTGTTGACCTTAGCCATACAATGCCTAGCCAAATGCAAAGGGCATTGCCAGCCCTGGCTTTGGCCATTGTTGGGCCTCAACTCCATTTGCCGCTGGACTATGAAATTTGTATGCTGTTTATTAATTTGGAGCGGAGCCCAAAGCAATTGTGTTTGCTTTTGTTTCAGCTCATTTCAAATTTAACAGTTTTAATTGAAAAGCAAAGCACAGCAAAAAGATATGCCAAATAGCAAATGCAAAATGGCAAATAGCAATTGGTAAATGGTAAATGCTATTTGCAAACTGATTTATGACTGCGGCAGCTTTTAACTAGTACACTCAGAGAAAAATCAACAAAATATTCTTACTTATTGTGTTGCACGGCATTTAATTGAAGCAATTCAAGCAATATAGTATTAAATTTAGATATATTTAAGATAATTAAAACAATTATATTTGGACTAAATTATATAGACATTTGTTTTAAAATTCTTCGCTGACCACAAAAATCCACAGCAACCCCTTTTTATCCTTGCTGCGAAATGCATTAAAATCAAATAAAAAACAGCGTAGATATGCAGAAGACAATTTTATTAACTTTGAAGTACGTAGTTCCATCCTCACTGGTTTGCTTTGATTAAATCTTGTACATTAAATGGAGTTTCTGGTCGATTTTCTCCGAGTGTATGCATATACCACATACCCTGGAAATAAAGTCAACAAGTGACTGCAGTTGCGTGCAGCTGACCTCAGACTCGACCCCCAAAAAGTGCAGGCACAAGCTCTTGCCTCGTGTCACGTAGAGCACGGACCTTGCTGCTGCTGCTCTTAATTACCGGAAGTTGCTGCCAGCCGCAGCAGGTTTGCCCAGGTAACAAGCTTCAATTAGTGTCTGGAACACGCCCACAACAACTGCAACAACTGCAACAAAAAACAGTAAAAACAACAACAGAGCCAAGGCAAGTTACTTACTTAGTTATTGTGTACTTCAAAGTGGCTTACAAGTTTCTTAGCCCAATTGCTGCCCCCTAGTTGTTGCACGTTGAAAGTATTCTGTTTTCTTGGATGGCTTAGCAGGCTTTGAAAATCCACATTTTTAGCTGCTTTTGCATAATAAATAAATAATTAAATAAAAAAAAAGCTCATTTCTCATTCCAATTTCACACACGAACAAGTAACACTACAAATATTCTGATTTTTTTTTTAAGTTTTTTATAATTTTACGAAAAATATATACTGTCCAAAATTTTCATTTTTTTTATAAAAAATTGTTAACAAGTATGTTGCTCAGTTGAGCTCCCAACCCAGACTAACTTTTATTGTGTTATACAATTGGGGAATGACAGGAATAGCATTGATATCTCATTCCCACACTAATAATGGCCACGAACACCGTTGACTTTTAAATCCCAATCAAACACATAAGCAACCTTAGATTTAACAGTATCTTTAGCTCTGCAGGATTTCTCGGACTTTAATTTCGCAAAAATAAAAAAATTAAAAGCTCGAAAAAAAATGGAAAAATGTCAAAATTTTGCAAAACAAATTTAACTTTCCATTTTATAAATTTTTTACATATCAAAAAAGAAAATTGATTTCCAAATTGCATGAATTAGTTTTTAGAATTAATCGGCAGGCAGCTGATTCATCTAAATTATTGCTTAAATAATTTTCTGAGTGTAGATAATTTTTAGAGCCTTTACTTTAAAAAAAGTAAAAAGGGTCTATTAGTTTAGTGCAAAGAGGAAATGTGTGTAACACCCAGAAGGAGGCGTGGCAGACCCCACAAAGTATATATATTCTTGATCAGGATGACAAGTCGAGTCGATATAGCCATGTCCGTCTGTCCGTCCGTCCGTCTGTCTGTCCGTCTGTCCGTCTGTCCGTCTGTCCGTCTGTATGAACACCTAGATCTCAGCAACTATAAGAGCTAGAGACACCATATTCGGGATTCAGGTTCCCCTATTCAGTAAGCAGCACGAGTTTGTTTTAGATTTTGGATACCTCCCCCCCTTCCCCCGCAAACCACAAAAAGCTGCTGTAGCCGCAGTTTTAAAGCTATTGATTTCTAATTTGGTATTTAACTAGTTTATGACATTATCTATCGACGCTGTGAATTTTGTTTCGATCGGATAAGAAACAGCGAACATATGCCACAGACAATTTGCAGCACTAGGCAGAGGGGGGGTGGTGTGCCTTGCATACGCGGGTAGCTTAGTGTGTGTGCGTCTAATTGTGTTTGTATGTACATATACTCAAAGTAAAGGGTCTCCTACGGTCGGTTACGTCCGACTGTAGCCTCCGTCCCACTGATCTTTTGTTATTAAATTGAAGTTTATAGCTTGAGTTCTGTTGCCTTTAATTAGAGCAGAGCTCATTATTACTATGTGAATTTACGATACTGAAAGTGAATTCTTAAAGCTTATCGATAACAGTGTGGTGGGTAGAGAGGAGCCAAGTGGGGGAAGAAGCCATGCTGGGGGTTCAACAGTTTGTTGCACATGTGTCGCATTATTTTTATGGGCAATTTCAATTATCTTCGCATGCCGTTTAATTGCATTAATTAAACCAACACGAGATGCTTAACATTCATTACGTATTGGCTGCCTTTGTGTGTGTGTGTGTGTGTGTGTGTGTGTGTGTGTGAGGGAGTGTGTGTGTTTTTTATGTCATTTACACGTTACTGCAACAGCAAAAGCAGCAAGCGGCAGCAGCATCTGCTCCTGCATCCTTATCAGTAACTCTTCCTTTTTACTTCTGCCGCATTTCCGGCGTTAATTGAATGCAGTGAGGTCCACGTATGAGGGAGACAGATGCCGCCCACTCTGCCCCTCCCCTTCTGTGTCTGTCCCTTGCCAATTAGCAGTGGCAACCACTCCATTTGCCGCTCTGCCCCCAGCACTTTGCCAATTACTTTTCTATATATATTTTTTATTAATTGATGGTTTCAATTCCATTTCTTTCGGGCTTGATGTATCAATTTGTTAGCTGAAATTTTGTGTAGCTTTAAATATTTAAATCATTTTCACTGATTGCAGCCACAATTTGGGCAGAATTGGATGTCAAATGAGTCTCAACCCGAGCAGACGCTGCATATTACGCATACGTCAAGTTGTGCGCGAGTTAAGCGCCAGCAGAGCATGGCTGGAATCAAAGCGCAAAAATAAACAATAATAAAATACTTAGAGCAAAAAACCAAAAGCATTATGGATACAATAAACAATTGATGGCATTTTACTTACGCCAGCAATAACAACAACAACAGGAACAACAACAGCAAACAAACCAAAACAAGCCGCAAGCACAAGAAATCAATAAAAAAACAAAAAAAAACCCAACGAGGCAGAGAATCACAAGAAGTAGACAAAAGCAAAGCCCAAACGTAGAAACAAAACGCTGTAAATAAATAAAAATTGCTTTATTTATTAAGCATTAAACAATAAATGGGATTATTTTTTTTATCAACAGAGACTTTGGTTGTCAAAGAGAGAGAGAAAAAAACACAAACAAAAGGAAGCGATGTGGAGAGAGAGAGGGAGAAAGAAGGACTAAACTAGAGAAGTTCTCAAGCTACGGTGTGACAATAACAATTGCAAACAGGGCAGCTACTTAGGCAAGCAAGAAATGAAGAGAAAACCAGCAAGAACGCAGCAGATCAGTCGAGCGAAGGGCTGCAGTCGGACGTAACCGACAACGGGAGACTCCCTACTTTGTGAATATACAATTCTATACATATACATATCTATAGAAACAAAGCTATGCGCGTATGCAAACGACTTAGCCCTACTTTTCTAAATCAAGCAAATTGTCTGTTGCATATCTTTGCAGTTTCGTAATACAATTTACAGCAACGTATATGCCAAATTTCAAGTCTGCAGCTTTAAAATTGTGTCTGTGAAGTCGTTAAATCTTTTTTTTTTTGGGTGCTACACAAATTTCCCATTTTCACTAATTTAATAGACCCTTTTGCGCTTATTCAAAGTGCAGGGTCCAAAAAACCAATAGAGTGCTGGAAGGAGAAGCAGTAGGAGAGAAGAGAGAGACGGGCAAAGCGAAATAAATAAATAAATGCAAATCATTTTCCATTTGGCTGCAGAGTGTTGAGCTACAATGATGGCAAGGAATTATGTCAATGGCAATGGCAATGGCAATTGTGATTGTTATATTGTAATGGCAATAGAAGCAAGAGTCTTCAATGCGAATACGAATACAATGCGAATAGAAATACGAATAGCAATACGAATACGAGTGCGTGTTTGAATACCCGTCAGCGCTTGTTTGAAACAACAAGCGAGTATTAGGCAGTTGACACGGGCTCCTGGACAGGCCTAATAAGTAGCCGACATGGACACACTGAGTGGCAGGACACGATCCACTTGCCACATCCCACTTGCCCCTCTTGCTGCCCTATTCCCTGCTCCTTCCCAATTCCCTTTCCCACCACACCACTTAGCTTATTTGAATGTAGCTGTTGTTGTTTGTTTGTCGCTTTTTTGTTTGGTCTGCCATTTTATTTCAGCAAATTTGTAACTGTCACTTGGCTCAAGTTCTGTTTTTTTATTTTTTTGTCGGGTTTTTTATTAGGCATAGAAATCTGTATGTTCCGGCTACGGCTTTGTGGGTCCGGCTCGGCTTACGGGCCAACTTTATGCGTGCCCGGCGTGTTGTGATTGTGAAAAAGTTCGCTCGGCAAAGGTAGCACAAGTTTCTGCAAAGTGACAAATAGATTTAAATTCGAAAATGCTTTTTGTCTGCGGCAGAGTTCAATGGGGTGGCTGAAGTGCATGGTGTGGAGAGGGGGGCGAGTGAAAGGGGCAGTTGCAAAGCTGTGATGTGTGGGGAGTATGGAGAGTGTGGGGAGTATGTGAAGTAGGGGGTTTGCGGGAAGCTTGTCATGCAAAGCACTATTGACAGCGGTCGTAAATCTTTGTAAAAGTGCTTGTAACCCTTGTCAAGGCAAGGCAGCGGAGCGGGGTAAGAGATAAACAGAGAGAGAGAGCGAGAGATGGGAAGCGAAAGATTGAGAGAGATAGCGAGTTTAAAAACATCGCGACTATGGAGTCCAAGGCAAAAGGGTCAGACCCTCAATGAGGCGGGCGTGAAAATGTGTGTGCGAATTGGCAGCCAGCAAAAAATCAGTTAAAAGCGATTTAAAGGCTTGTCGGGTACTTGTAAAGAGGGAGGGATGGATGGAGGGAGAGAGGGAGGGGAGGGAGAGACAGGTGGAGCAGCTGAAGGGCTTTGAAATACGTGTAGCTAATTTGTAATGCTTTTGTATGCGAGAATTTAGAGTGCACTCTGCTTAATTAACAATTCCCTTTTGACTGTACTACAACGTGAGTATTTGCACATGAAAAACTTTAATTTCATATTAAATATGACCTAACACCCTATGACCAAACGCAGATAACTTACAAATTTCCAGTAACTTTAGAATTTTACAGAATTCTTTGTTATATTTAGAACATCAATGGGGTTTGAATGAAAACTTAAGTTTTATCTAAAAATGACCTAACGCGTTGCAGAATTTTCCAGAATTATTTGTTATAATTAGCACGTCTTTAAAATTTGGATGAAAACTTAAATATTGTTTCTAAATGACCTAACAATGTGTATATGACCTAACGCAGATAATTTTAAATTTTGCAGATATTTTTAGAGCTTTCCAGAATTATTTGTTATAATTAGTACACCATTAGCATTTGAATGAAAACGTGTATATGACCTAACAGATAATTTTATATTTTGCAGTAATTTCTCATTTTTTTTAGAATTTTGCAGAGCTATTTGTCATGACTATGCGATCATCTCGCACTTCCAAGTAAGCCCAACAGGTGTATGAATATTATGCAAATTTCGCCGCAAATGCCGCAGCGTTAATAGCCCTTGTTAGTTGTTTTTGTTGTTGTGTTTTTTTCTAGCTGACGAGCTTTTCCAAATTTCCGCAGAACTCGGAAAAAATTTACGTTGAAACAATTAAATGAGGCACAAAATGTTCACAGCTTACGGAACGTCATTATCATCATTGTGTTTTTGAATTGGAATTGGAATTGGAATTGCATACAGAAATTAGCATTCTAATGAGCTGGCTGTGGCATAACAATTATGGCGCCATCTAGCCTGTCTAGCGTGCATGTCAGCTTGCCCCATGCCACATGCAACACGCCGCAACAACAGCTGAACTGAGCTGAAGTCAGCTCTCTTTTGCGTGTTGGCCAATTGAAATGAGACTCATTTTGTTGAGGGCTGCAATTGCAATTGCCGCTGATGTCTTGTATTTTATGAATGAAAACAGCAGCGACAACTAGGCCGCTGTTGCAAGTACCTAGCGTGCCCCAAACCCTGCCTCAGCCAGCTCTGGTGTCATGAAAGCTGTTAGAGCCCAGCACAAGGAGGCTGCAACGCAACCAGAAACCGGTTCAACAACGCCTCGCGGGCACTACAAAAAAGGGCATAACAAAACTAAAAAAAAACTACAACAAAAAATACTACAAAATAAAAGAACGAAAAACGAAAAATTCTTGACTTTTGTTTCACATACACAAAACGAAGTTTATCTTTTGGCTCTCTGGAGCTGCGGCTCATACTCGTTCTGCTGCTTTTCTTGTTGTTGTTTATAAGAATTCTTTGAAATGCACACACTAACTACACTCGGAGCGATCCAAGTAAAATCTGTTGAAACCCCAAATGAATTGGGGGTTCCTGAACTGGAGAAAAAAGCCTGTTGACATAAGTGCTTTCTTATATAAACCCAGCATACTTAAATTTACTATAATTTAATTTCAGATAAGGAATTAAATAAGTAAAATTTGGACTAAAATTTGAACTTAAAAAGGCAATGTAATATTCTTGTATGAAGTTCGAAATATTCATTATAAAACCCAGAAATATTCAAGACACATCCATTTTCTGAGTTTGGCTTAAACTTATCATAAATCTATTATATTTAAAAATTTATATATTTATTTTTAATTTTCTATATTGATTGTACTTTTATTATTAATTTGTTTTCATACCTATAGTTTATTCCATTCCATTAAATGAATTTATTATCTGTTTTAATGACCACTTTTAATATAAAATTTGATATTTAATTGATTACCATTTCAAAAACAAAATGCTTGAATTTCTATTATATTTTTCCGAGTGTACGCACACACACGCATGCACATACGCTTGCTTACACACAAAATTAAATTTTTTCTCTCTGGTTTTCTTATTTTGTATTTTTATTTTTTTTAATTTTTTGTATGGCTCTTTT
The DNA here is from genome assembly GCA_035045125.1 of Hypselothyrea guttata. Lineage (NCBI taxonomy): Eukaryota > Metazoa > Arthropoda > Insecta > Diptera > Drosophilidae > Hypselothyrea > Hypselothyrea guttata. The sequence continues at coordinate 102,713 of JAWNNJ010001722.1, read as the reverse complement.
GCTTGGGTTCTGTGGCATTTTCTTCCTGCTCATTCCTACTGCACGCTTCGCTGAACCCAAGTTGCCTCAACACCTGCGCCCCTGCGTCCCCTGCCTGACCCTGGCTGTTGGCTGTTGGCTAGTTGTTGGGTTTGTTTAGAGTTTTTGGTCGGTGCTTTTAAACGCAGCTCACACAGAGCGTCGCCGAGTTGCAAGTTTCAAGTGGCAGTTGCTACAAACATGCATGTAAAAATGCAACGTAAGTTGCCCCCTAGAATCAAGCGACAGAGAGAGGAAGAGAAGAGAGAGGGAGAGAGAGAGAGAGAGAGAGACCCACTGCGGTTGATGACTTGCATTTGGCTCTCGCTTTCGTGCCCGCAGAGACTGCCTGACTCTGACTCTGACTCTGTTTCTGGCTCTGACTCTGAGTCGGAGTCGGAGTCTGTGCCTGACTTTGACTTTGGCACTGGTTAGACTGGCTGACTGCATGCCTGAAAGAGTGAACTGGGCCTGGATTAGGCTGCCCACTCCAGCTGCTGCTCTCTGTTTGACTTTTAACTGAATTGTCGGTGGATTCTCTGTGATGTGGCAGACTCGTTTTGCGGCCTGCATAATACATTTGCAGCTTGGCTTAAATAAGTTAAAACCCAGCGATTCAAACCGGAACCGAAACCCAAAATAAACCTATTGAAATGAAGAACCGCAAGCGAAATCATAGCTTCGGTTCAGTTCCGGTGTTCAGAGTCTTTATACTCGGAACTGAAAAACTGTAGGTTAGTTTAGGTTACTAAGGTAGAGAGGGCTTATCTGGAAGATTGGAAATCTAAATTATTCAGCTAAATAATGAAATATTACGTACCCAATAACGGAATAGCTGAAAATCTAAATGGAGCGTTTTACCGCAAATTACGTTTCTCAATCAAAACACAACTCGGTTTGTATTCCAGATTAAATAACCTTATCCCCACTGCCATTAATTATTAATAAATGTTAAATTCAATAGATTTTTTTAATTTTCAAATAATTTGCACATACAATTTTCCATCTACACCCTCAAATCTGTTCATTTCAAGTTCTTAATCAGCGCTTGCGTGTACTCGGAGCACTTGGCCTTGCCGCCCAGATCTTTGGTGCGTATGTTATCATGTTTGATGGTCTTTACCACGGCCTTTTCTATTTGATCCGCATAGCTGCCCAAGTTAATATAACGCAGCATCATGGCCGAGGAGAGCAGCAGAGCCGTAGGGTTGGCCAGATCCTTGCCAGCGATATCCGGAGCTGTGCCATGAACCGCCTCAAAGATGGCGCCATCGGTGCCGATGTTGCCAGAGGGCGTGAGTCCCAAGCCACCGATAAGACCTGCGCAGGTATCGGACATGATATCCCCATAGAGATTGGGCATGACGAGCACGTCGTATTGCGTGGGATCCTGCACAATATTCAGGCAGACTTTGCTGATGGCATGCTCCTCGTAGACCATGCCGGCGTTACGCATCTGGTGCTCATACTTCTCGATCACCGCTCGCACGCAGTTGATGAAGAGACCGTCGGACATGCGCATGCTGGACCTTTTGTGTACCGCCGTAATCTTCTTCCGCTTCATGGCGAGTGCGTATTGGATACAGTACTCGGCGACCCTTGTTGAGGCGCTGCGAGTGATCAGCTTTATGCTCTGCACCACGCCATTCACCAGCTGATGCTCAATGCCGGAGTATTCGCCCTCAGTGTTCTCCCGTATGGTCACCACATCCACCGGACCGTAGACAGTCTCCACGCCGGCCAGCGAACGGCAAGGTCTGACATTGGCATAGAGATTGAAGAGCACACGAAGTATGAGGTTCAGCGAACGGAAACCCTTGCCCACGGGCGTCATCAGCGGACCCTTGAGACCCAACTTGGTGCGTTGCATGCTATCCACGACCGCTTGGGGTATGGTCTGAAAACCTTCCTCGTTTATCACAGGGGTGACATCCACGGGCTCGAAGACGACGGGCACATTTAAAGCTTTCAGCACCTCCAGCACCGCCATCGAGATCTCCGGTCCAATGCCATCGCCAGGCATAAGTGTCACCGGAATCATATTCACCTTTTCCGTTTCCGTACCCCTACCCATGCCACCGCTTATATATCTGCGACTGCCAGTCTCATTTCCACCTTTAGTTATGTCTGTTCCAAATTGAAAACCTTTGATGTCCGTCGCACCGAGCAGACTCTGTCGAACGGGCGTTATAGGACGGGGTTCGAGCACCTCTATAATCTGCAGCTTCCGCTTTGGATGCGCCTCCTTCTCGATTCTCGGCAGCGACTGCGGACATTGCTGTTTACGAGCAGGAATTTGTCTCTCATCTGGTGGACGTCTGCGTTGATGACTCTCTGTGTTCTCATTTGGAATTGGATCTTCTAATGCTGGGGTTAGGAGGTGCGCCCTACTCTCTACCGCAAAAGAGCGAACCAGCTGAAGATTGGACAGCGTTAATTGTTTGTGAACTGATTTTGTATAGCGAGGCGCCATGATTTTGACAGTAATAAATGGCCGAAAAGCTCAAAATGCGACCGAAATATGTTTAACGAAAGTATAGGAAAGAGTTTACTTTATTCTAAATGAATTATAATTAATTCTGATTAAGTTAATGTGGCTTGTGTTGATTGTTGGAAACTAAAGTATTCTATAAACTTGTCATGATTGTAACTAGATTTTTTGGGTTTCTAATTCAGTTCATAGTCTGTTTATAAGTACATGTCCTTTTATTTGAAAGATCGCAAGTAATTTTATTTCAGAATTCAGAAGTTCACGTTATCTTCGAATGTCAAACATAATTCTTGAATGAGAATTGTTTGCTTAGCGCCTGAAGGAATCGGATAAGCCTGATTCTTAAGCAAAGCAAGAGTTGGATCTTTGCGCAAAGAATAATGCTCTTTAAACACACTTTTAATATGCGCAAAAATGTCTGCTGTTGTTTGCCAACTGCTGAAATATGAATTGTGTCGCAGCGAAACTGGAAAGCTGGAAATCAGCGCTTGGTCAAGGTCCGCTTGTAACGGCAATTTGCATAGCTTTTAGCCAACAGCGTCTTTTGCATTTGCAGGATACAATCTTTTTTATGGCTAGTTTCGCTTTTTGTTGCCGCCTCAAAGTTTGGCGACTGGCACCATTCGGAAAAACTTTCACAAAAGCCAACACGCGATAGGGGGGGAGACACAAAAAACCAGGACGTTGATGATGACGCCTTGTAACCCTTTCGGTCTGTCGCGGAAATTATTTTGCATTTTAGTGAACATTTTTGTTAGCATGAGGATGAGGCTGTGGTAGCTCTGGCAGCGCTGCTGTGATTCGCTCTTGGCTTACGAATCAGCCTAATTAAATTACTTTTTTACTTGGAGTGCAATTCCATTTGGCATACGGAGGACAGAAATGGAATTACTGTTGGCATTGCTTTGAAGGTCGCTTATTTGCTTTAGCCTTTGCCATCGCCCTGACGCCTTAATTGAAAAAGTTACGCGACGCAAGGCGACGCTAAGAAAATTCTCTTGAATATGGTTAGAATATTTCGTGTATTTAATTATATGAAAGTCGCGGCGAAATTAGCTGCGAAAGGTAATCAAATTATACCAAGTTCCCGAGGCACACCTGCAGGCTAGCCACGCCCCCTGCAGCCCCCGCAGCACAGCCCCGCAGAGTGCCGAAAGTTTTCATTTTTCAAGCTGTTGTCATTTGGCATAATCATATTTCAACGGATTAGCATAATTTAAACACACAAAATATTAATAATGAAAAGTGAATGGCTGTTGCGAGTCGTGTTTCACACGAAGGCAACGAGACGTAGGGAGGGACGGAGGCAGACACAGTCTGCTGCCACGCCCTCTTCCCCCCTACAAACAGAAAACAGAAAAAACCAGTAAGGACGGAGCTACAGTCGGACGCAACCGACTGTAGGAGACCCTGTACTTTGTGTTTTCTTCGCTGTTTCTTATCCGATCGTGACGTAATTTACAGTATCGGTGGAAATTGTCATATACTACGTACATACCAAATCCTAAGTCATTAGCTGTTAAACTGTAGATTTAAAAAACTGAAAACTGTTGCTAATTTGGTTTTTCGGTTAGCGAATGAATGGAAGGAGTTATCAAAAAACCCAAACTATCTTGATCTGATGGCTGCATAGGAAAACATAAATACCAAAAAATTGTATTTATAGCTCCTATAGTCTGCAAGATATAGGTGGCTTCTCTGTCTGCGCTATCTTCGCTGTTTCTTTTCCGTTGGAAATGTAATTCACAGCATTGATGGATAATACCATAGGCTGGGTACATGCCAAATCCCAAGTCTTTAGCTTTTAAACTGTGGCTGTTGTGGGATTTACATACATTTACAAAATAATGGTTTGTTACATAACTTAGCTGTTTCTTGTCCGATTGTAATGTAATTCACAACATCGACGGATAATTCTGTAGGCTACATATATGCCAAATTGCAAGTTTGTAGCTTTATTATTGTGGCTGCAGTGGCACATATACGTATTTTGAAATAGATTGTCTCTTGCATATCTTCGCCAATTCAAATTCAAATCATAAATAAATTAATAGCATCGGTGGAGAATACCTTAGGCTACGTACATGCCAAATTACAAGTTTGTAGCGCTATTATTGTGGCTGCTGTGGCGTTTATAGTTTTAGAGATTTTTGAGGTAGGTGTAGATTTTTGATAATTCGCGGATGAAGGAGGCGAGATATCCAAAGTTTGAAACAAACTTGATCTGCTTGCATTAGCTGACCACCTAAATCCGGAAAGGTGGTGTCTTTATCTCTTATAGTTGCTGAGATCTAGGTGTTCATACGGACAGACACACAGACGGACAGACGGACAGACGGACAGACGGACAGACGGACAGACGGACAGACGGACGGACGGACAGACGGACATGGCTATATCAACTCAGCTCGTCGTCCTGAGTCAGAATATATATACTTTGTGGGGTCTACCACGCTTCCTTCTGCCTGTTACATACATCTGTCAGTTGCACTAAATTAATAGACCCTTTTACTTTTTTAAAGTACAGGGTCTAAAAACATCGTTGACAAAAATATTAAAATTTTCCTACTGTTCTACGTATCGTTGCAGGGCAAGAGTCGAGTGCCTCTGTGCTTATAAATTCATTTTATTACACCCGTTGCCACACAAACATACCAGAGATACACTTTCCGGAGGGTGCTATTAAATTGGCATAGGGTTTAGACCGGAAATAATAAGCTTAATGAGTGCAGGGAATATAAAATGGGCATAACATACATTTTTTGATACATATTATGCAGAATAATTTTTCTTTTAAAAACTTTACACATCTTAAAGAAGTTGAAAAAAAACGTAAACATACATTTTAAAGCTTAAAATCAGCTTGGATCTGATTAGAAACTGTTGAATAACACCAAATATAAGAGATAATAGAATCTAAATGTTTAAAATAAAATTGAATAAAAAATAAACTAAACCTAAATTTAAATTTTTAATAAAAATAAAACAAAAAGGAAAAAAATGTCCCATATATATATCGTCTTAAATTATGCTTTCAACTGATTACTTCATTTCCTTACGACAAATTTCTTTAGATTAAGATAAAGCCCAAAGCAATTTGAGCAGTGTATGAGCCAAGTTAATGAAACTGCACTAGGGTATTCAATCTTCATTCAGCTGTTGGCCTGATAAGATCTATTCATTCTGGTTACACTCTAACATACTTTTATATTCATATTTGGTAATATATCTACTTCTTCCGCGCCTTTTTATGCAGCATAATATTTTTTTTTTCACTCCATTCTGTATAAGTAGTATTTGGCGTGGGGTAGGTTTTTGTTTTATTGGACTTTTTTTTGTGTTTTTTTTTTTGTTTGTAGGTTGTGTTTTAGTTGGTGTTGGCGTTGAGCGCCTCACAATTGTTGTTAAATGATTGATGGTCTTTCGGAAAGGTCGCTCCCACACAAATACGCACATCTATAATATATAGTTGATATATGGACAAAGTAAGGGAGCCAACACTGCCATTATTTACACATTATATTATGCGATATTATAATTTGAGCTGAGGCCAGGCTGTCTGGGCAGGGCGTTAGCTCCACACGGAGCGGGCACTAGATAGTGAGATAATTATAATACCCACTATAGCTATAGTTATAGTTATTTGTTCAGGCGATAAGGCGGTTGATAATGCTCACCTGCAACGACAGAAAACACAAAGTAAACCATTAGGCATAAACAAATTAAATTACAAGCAGCGGAAATTAAAGTAAACTCGGGGGAAATATTTATGATTAGACTTAAATTATAGCAAATATGTATAAAGAACATATATAATCAAGTCGTTGAACTTGTTAACCAGTGTAAATTTACAACACTCCATAAAGTGTAAATGTTGTATTTTACTTTGTGATTTTTGCCAGCACATGAGTAGATTTTTGCTATTGTTTTTTTTTTTGGTTTTGTGTTTTTTTATTGTTTGCGTTTACTTCATTTGGTGTTTGGATTTGCGCTTAGTGTGCGAAAAAGAAACCAAAGTCAATAAACCGTATAAATGTACAACAACAACGACAACAACAACAATTGAAGTTGTGGTTTTAGTCAAACAAATAACAAAAAAAAAACAGTAGTGACGCAGCTAATCAGTCGGACGCGTCCTACTGCAGAATACCCTGCATCCTGCAATATTGTTTCCTTAATAACTTTTGTGTTTATTAACCGATTTGGATGGCCTTTTTAGAATAGTGAAATATTATAATAGAGAGTATATATTCTGAAGAACAACATTCGATGATCAATATTACGTTTTTTATTCGGTTTTTATCGATAGGAAATTTTAAGGGACGTGGCATCCAATATTTAAAACCAAATAGTTATTCGTATGCCATACATCTATCTACATGCTAAAAATGGCTGCTGTAGCTTTTATGGTTTCTGAGATCTACACGTTTATACAGAAGGACAGACGTTCCGATGGAGCTAAATCGGCTCAGCTGGTTATACTGATCAAGAATCTATATACTTTTGGCATTCCCTTATGCCTGTACAATTTAAATTTGTACAAGGTTAAGCTTTTTTCGTCTATTCATGGTTACAGGGTATAAAAAACTCTGTTCGCTCAGGGAGAATCTGCAGCATTTGTTGTACTTTGAGGTTGGGGCTGTGGGTGTAGGGCAGTGTCTAGGGTGCGGCAGCTGGACGCAATGTGAAGGAGCATATATATATTTATATATACAAATATATAGAAAAGCATATATATATATACAAACACATGGTCTGCTCCTCTTACCGCATATTTCTCCCTTGCGTTGAAATTGAAATCCGTTTGAGCTGTTTGCCGCTTGTTTCTGTTAGCAGCGCTTAAAAAAGAAATCATTCAAATATTTGTTATTGTTTGTTGTTGTTGTTGTTGTTATTGTTGCAGTTGTTGGTGGTTTTTTGTGGTAACAAGACGCCGCCAACGCCATATTAGCCCTGGCTTTGCAGGCCATTTATAAAGCAATACACAATTTGCTCGCCTTTTGCCGAGTGCTTTTCATGCTCTGTTTTGATGTGTATTTTTTATGTTTTTTATACATTCTGTTGTTGTTGTTGTTGTTGTTCTTTGTGCTGACCAATTGAATGTTTGCCTTTTAGCTGTTGTTGTTGTGGTTGTTGTTCTTGTATCTCGTCATAAAGTGATTTATGAGCCTTAGGTGCAAATAATTGATTTATGCGGCGCGGGCGGGGGAATTGCGCCAGAGCCAGAGGAGCCACCACAAACGCCTTCCACTGTCTCCGATAAGAATGTTATAAATAGTAGGCAAAAGCACACTTAACTGTGCAAAGCACTTCAGCCACAGCCAGCTCGTAATTAGATAAAAACAGAACTGATAAGCACCAGGCCAGATACATTTTGTATGCGTTATTTGTAAGGGTTTCTTGCGGCTGTTTAGCATGCTGGATGAGTTGGGCTGAAAGGTAGCTAATAGCTGTGATCCATTTGTGAATGGTGAATGTGAATGTGCATGTGAATGGTAATGCGGCCTGTAATCTGCTTTGGGCCATAACTAACACCAGTTAGAGCGGAAATGCCAACAATGTGTGTAGTTATGTGTCGGCTGATATGCTCGATGCTGTGCACACTTCAGTAGGCATTAACCTTTTCCCAGTTTGTGTGTTTGTTTCCCGTGAACATCGAGTATATTTCATGGCATCCATGAATCAAAAATACACACAAACACACACTTACTTAAGCTACCCAAACTGAAGAACCATAGAGAGAAGAAAGCAAGAATCCGACGACGACGCGACGTTTTGTATCTCATGCCCTCTCATACCTGGGTTCATTGGAAAACGACGATTACGCGGCACAAAAGGCATGAACAAACAATGAACCAGTCAGTCAGAAGGTAACACTCATACACACTCAAACACACTCACTCACACGCACAACATGCTGCTGCATCATCGTAATGAGAGGAGCAGACGAGGCGAGTGGCGTTACATAAGCCCCGAGACATTGACCAAAGCGAATCGGCTAAAATGAGTGGAAAATTGTATCACACACAAGACACAAAAAGTCAAACTCCGACTCAGATGAGCGCGAGCAAACTGCAGCAGATACCAAAGCAGATACAATGGCGTAGCTACACTCGTAAAAAACAAATCAGATTACGAACAAAATAAATAAATCAAATTTCTAATAGGTAAAGACTCTCTGAAATAAAACTACAGAGTTTATATTATAAATGTAACCTAAAATAGAAAAATAGACCAAAATTTAAGCTAGTTGAAGAAGAAATAGATTTTAAACTCGGAGTTAGAATTATGCAGATGGATTTGTTGATGTACACATTTAATGGACAGGCGGCTTTAGACAGGACTTCAATGCTGATTTAAGGCATTTGCCTCTTAACCAAATAATCTACAATTTTCTTATTCTTAAAATGATTTAGCTTAAAGCAGAATTACGCTAATTTTGTAAAAAAAAAAACGAAATTTTAATTTAATTTTTCACAGTGCATAAGGCAGAAGCGCAGCTCAGGCAACTCAATTGCTGTCTGCAAGTTCTCGCTTTTGTTTGTTTGATAAATTTACTTGTAAAATGTTTAAAAATAGCCACACACATATGCACTCTCACACACACATACACACACACACACAGACACGCACCTGCAGTTGCTGCCAGCGTGAGATACAAATGTATCTTTTACCTGCGCTGCGCATTTCACACGTTTTATGTGTCTGCGTAACTCTAGCTACAAGTACTAAATATTTAATTGCTTCATCTGGGCAAAGACAAGGGCAAAGAGAGCAGAATTAAGAGAGAGAAGGGAGAAAGGGAGAACTCTGCCATGCACTGATTAGAGCTCTGTCTTGGGCATGGCAAGCTGTGTGGCCTTATCAATGCAGCAAAGCACCGTCAATGTCAGGCGGAAGCCACAACAAGTTAACAACTTCCTTTGGACACACTTCAAGTTTTTAATTGCTCTAGCTTTACTAATAAGAGCAGAGCAAAACAGGTTCAGTTATAACCTTGTCACGTCGAGACATGAATGAAAATGTATATAATATCTGACCGAAATAAATGTACCAACAGCCAGGCGACATCATAAAATTGTCGGTGAGAAATTCTAAGAAAGGTTCCATGCTTGAGTTAAATGTCTAAATGAGCGCTGGAAATAAATGAATGAACTTCGGACGCTCTGGTCAGTTACGTGAATGAATTTGAATATGTTATGCTTTGTTTATGCAGCAGCTGCGAATGCCCCCCAATACCGTATCCCCCGCACCACAAATGCCAATCTCCGAGCGCCAAACGCCGATCGCCAATCACTTCAATGACATCATCTGAAACGACTCGCAACATAAAAAAAAAGATCATAAAAAACGCACAGCAACTGAAACTAAGCAGAACCCAACAGTTCCAACTCAAATTGCCTTTGTATTGAGGTCAAAAGTGTAAAAAAAAAAAACAAAAAACGAGCCAACAACTCACACAAAATTAAAGCAAACATTAAGAAAGTGCCAGGGTATCTACAAAGTTAAGATTTCCTCATGCCCATGCCTTTGCCTTACTTTACTTTAGTCTGTCTGGGCATTTTTTAAGTGCGTGTGAAATCGATGGGCGAACGCACAGGCGTCGTTAATTTTAATTGAAACTAATTAGCGCAAATATAAAAAATAAAATAAAATAGACAAAGCGAACCAGTATGGACGGAGCAGATTAGTCAGACGGAAGGCTACAGTCGAACGTCAGCGACAGTAGAAGACCCTGTAAGTTTTGTTTTGAATAATACACACGTAATCTAGCAAATTGTCTATTGCATATCTTCGCTGTTTCTTATTCGATCGCAGTGTCGTAATAGGAGAACCTACATACCGAAAATGGCGTCTTTAGCTATAATAGTTTGTGAGATCACATTTCATTTCCCATTTACACTAACTAAACAGACCCTATTCTGCTTTTTTTAAATACAGGGTATATACAAAATAAAACTAAAATGGAAAATAGCCGCAGCGAACGCAGTGAATTCAATACGAGCGTGAGAGATACACAAACTATATAATTCACACTGAGAATATTGTAAAACCGGGCAGAGCATTTCAAATAAATCCTTGACTTTTTGCTTTAATCAATCAAGCCGACACTTGTGCATAAATTAAGCATGTATAACTAATTTTTAATGCTTTTCTTTATTTTTCATTTGGTTTTTGGTTTTGTAAACTAATTGCCATGCGTGGCCACATTGAGCTCATTCCAATCGATGAATTCTTGCAATTAGTTTGCAATCGTTTCAAAAACTTTTGCCTCTTGACTTTAATGGATAAACAAAAGTTGGTATTTGAAAACTATTATATGATTTTGTAGTAAAACTGCATCAAGTTCAAGTGCTTGATTAATGACCTAAGCTCACATCCAACTTACTCTCTTGGCAATGAAAAAGGCGTTAATGGTGTATAGATTTTTAATGGCGATTTTTATAGCTTGCCCTGTCCGTAGAAAAACTATTAAAACATTTGACATCATGCCCCACAAAATATATATTTTTACTGTATATATAACAACATTTTGATGTTTGTTTTGCAAGCTAGTTCATTGTCAAATAAAAACAAAAGACATAAACAATTTCAGCTCAACTTAACACAGGCAAATTAATTTTTATTTATTTTTTTTTTATTTTTTTGCACTCGTATATCAACAATTTTGCAAAATTCTATTTTGTTTTTTGCGGATTTCTTGATGGATTCGACTTGCGGATTAATGCAGTCGTTAAAGCCTTAATTAGTTGCCTAATTGTATAAGCGTTCAGTTTTAGATATATATATCTTTATATATAGTATAATCATGCATAATAAATTAAGCTAACTAACCGGATATCTGGGGAACGAAATTGAAAATAAGCATTAGCAAATAATGAAGAATTACTGCGTTTATACGATGATCAGTTCCATGCAAACTGTTCATGAAATGCGACCTTCTTTTATTAAAAACCCAGAAATCTGGAATACGAAATTGAAAGTAAGCATTGCCAAATACTTAAGAATTACTGCGTTTATACGACGATCAAATAATAAAGAATAATTGCGTTTATACGACGATCAAACCACGAAAGCTTTTCATGAAATGCGACCCTCTCTTATTGTGTACTATGTGCCTTGTGCTTCAATTTGGAGCTGGTATTTAGTTGGCTTTAGCAGCATTTGCAGTTATTTAATTAGTTTTTGTTTAGAGTTCTCATTTGATGCGGGCCCAGTTTTGTTTATCTCGGTGCAGACAAACATCCTCCATGCGCCATGCCCCGTGCCCCGTGCCCCATGCCACATGCTCCTCCTCAACCCATTGCATAGTTTATGAAACTGTTGAAAAGTTGAAAAGTTGCCCGGCAAGTAAGTAGAGCGAGCAAGTTGAACGGCTCACGTTTTGGCTGCTATTTGCACTTTTCTTCTCTTATCTGCGCACACACAGATACACAGACACACACACAGATACACAACAACCGTATACACTCTCATATGCAAGGTGTATCTCATAGTTTGCTCTAATTTGTGCTGCCTGCGAGTTGCTTAAATATTTAGTAACATGCTCGTCGCTTTACAACTTACAGATACACCACCCGAGATACAGATACAGATACAGATATAGCCACAGCTAGAGCTACAACTACAGATATGATTAGATACGACTTCCTGTTTGTTTTCTAAGCATTGTTATGAGCATATACAGAATATATATATTCCAAGTACCAACTCGTGCTCGTGTGTAACGTGTTATTGTTAATGGGCCGTGTTTACGATTGGGTCAAAAAGCTCAAGTTATTTGTATCTACAGTCTGAGTATCTTCTGTTTGCACTCTTTGTATTTTGTCAGTGTTCAGTGTTTATGCTGTGGCTCTACAGCTCAATTAGTAGTCGCATAGGGCACGCAATTAAAATGAAATTGAATTTGATGTGTTGCGCCCAAGTGCGTGGCAGGGTTTACATACCAAATACCAGATACAAAATACCGAATACAACTAAAAGATACAACTCGTACTCGCACTCGCACTCGTAAATACCTGAAAAACATTTATCGTATGCATGACACAGACATCAGATTAGCATCACAAACAGTACATAATCGTAAAAGTAACACACACAAAACACTAGCTGAAGAGGGGCATAAATAAAACGCAAGCGGAGCTGAAGTTGGAACTATGTAAACAGTAAATAAAGAGAGAGGCAGAAAGGGAGCAAAGGAGAAGACACGGCGTACAACGAGAGGAAAATGAAGTTTGGCATACACTTAAGCAGGTCTTTAGCGGCAACATGCACAGCTACAGATACATCGATACACTGCAACAAATACGGCAAGTTTACATATCAAAAACATATTTAAATAGTTGCTATTAAATTCAACTAGAATCAGATTAAAATTACAAAAAAGTTAATAAATATTGTAAGTAAATTTTGAAGTTTGTTTTTAGCTCAAAGGTTTTCAAACTTTATAGCCTATTTTTAGGAGCTCAAATGTGTTCAATCATTTAAATGACGAACCAGTTTATCCAAATAATGCACCAGCTTATCCAAATGTCGAATCACTTCATTCGAATGACGAACAAATTCAAGCAATACAAAACTAACGTCATTTGGATTACACGAGCGCTGATTGATGTTGTTCTAGAAAAACCCAAATGAACGTCATCCAAAATGACGCAGAATGAGCTCACATTTTGCGCTATTGGAAGTCGGCTATTACACAACAATAACCAAAGCCGGATAGGCAAATCTTGTAGAATATTTAAACAGAAAGACAAAGTTACGGGCGGAAAAAGAGTTAAGAACTATTATCTTTAAAGCATTTCAAATAGTAGTTTTATGGAGTAAGAAGTTTCAAGTTCGCCATCGAACAAATTGATTTGTGTAACAAAAGTCCAAGTGCTCACCTTGAAGTTGTTTTTATCAGTGTACATGCAGAGCAACAATGATATATGGAGCAGATAGATACATGCCAAAGCGCATCTACTTAGACGTACGTAGTTCTGGCCGTGCCAGAGGTGCTGCGAGAGTCAAATTAAGATTCCGGCAAAGCCAAACGCTAATAACAACTGGGAAAGTCAAACTCTGTGAAGTCAGCTCCATTGAGTAAGCGCTCAAGTGGATAAATCTTTGGGAAAAGTCAGTCGACGGTGGCTGCGATGCGATGCGATGCGATGCGATGCGATGCGGGCGTTGCCATGTGTATCTTGTATCTTGCAGATACTTTTTACTTTGCTTCACTTGTGTCCTATTTGTTAACTACCTGCGTGTGTGAGAAAAACTGTTGCAGGTAAGCAGGCACAACTGCAAACTTGCAACATCATGCCACACAGACAACAAGACAACAAAGAGCCACAGCCAGCGGGCAGCAGGCAGCAGGCAGCGTTAGATAGATGAGCATACAAATAACTGAGCATGTAAGTATCTCAGAGTCTTAAAACTTCGAGTCTCTCAGTATCTCAGTATCTCAGTATCTGAGTATCTGGTGTAGTTATGGAGCTGCCCTGTAATTGTGCGTAAACGTGTAAATACCAAGTCAAGGTCGGTTAATCAATAATAATTATTTTTCACTCAATTACGCGCTGCTGTCTGGCATTCTCAAGACCCCATGTATAGATATAGATACAAACGCAAAAGATACATGGCTACAAACACAAGATACTTATTGTATCTATGTTCGATTCTTTTTTGGCCGTTTGTTTTTTCTTTTGTCTGGCCATTTCGCTGCGCCCTCGATCTTATCTCCCGCACATATATTCATGTGTGAAATATGCATAAACAAAACTATGCCAGGCGATTTCGAGTATCTTTCAGATGTAAATAAACGCAAACGCAAACGCAAACTATCTGCATGTACATATTCATATTTTTATTGTATTTTGGGGTATTTCGCCCATAGCCTTCACACAGTTAGATGCGTGCCACTTGATACGATATGCCCGAAACCAGAATAATAAATGCTCAGATACAGAAACAGAAACAGATACAAGATACAGCTACAGATAGCAGCAAGCATAATAATAATCACAATAATGAACGTAGCGCGTGGGTCGCCTGGGAAAACCTTTGCGGGCCTTCCCCCGAAAAACAACTTTTCCTCTTGGCATTGCTCAATATGCTTCTAATTGTGAGCGCTCATAGTTTGGCAAATGACAGACAGGCAGCCACCACGCCCACCTGCGCCCACTTCAGCCCCAAAGTCAGCGCAATGAATTTGCATATAGTAACATCTGCCTGGGGGCCAAGAGTAAACCTCTGCTCAGAGTGGAGCCAAGAAATAAACGTTAAGCCATACTCAGGTGATAAAGTTTAGCTGCCTGTGATTTACGCGATTTCAGCTACTACAGGGTATCTTTTTCAGCTAGGGTATATGCGTTTGCATTGCGGATGAAAATTGTGGCTAATCTGATCTCTTTGATCTTCTCACTTGTCTTATTTATGAAGTTGAACTATATTTAATTTTAAGAATTAACCAACAATTTTTAAATAAAAATTGTTTAAAAAAAATAGCAACTAAATAGAAAATTTTAAACTGAATCAAAAAAAATATCGGGTTTTCAACCAATAAAAATTGTAGCACCGAAATTGGTGGCATAAAGATTTAAAATATTATCATAAAATTTATTTTTAAACGATTTGAATCACAAAAAAATATGAAAACTAAATATGTCTGTAAAATTTGTTTAAAAATTATATTTTAAGAGGAAATAA
Organism: Hypselothyrea guttata; assembly: GCA_035045125.1. Classification (NCBI taxonomy): domain Eukaryota; kingdom Metazoa; phylum Arthropoda; class Insecta; order Diptera; family Drosophilidae; genus Hypselothyrea; species Hypselothyrea guttata. Next base: position 87,514 of record JAWNNJ010001722.1, on the reverse strand, counting down.
TAATTTAATTGATAGGGTTTTTAATTCCTAATCGTAAAAAAGTCATATTGTTAACTATAATTTTATAATTTTAATAATATTTATAGATTTTTTGGGGTTTTATTTCGGTTTCCACAAAATTCCCAGACTCAAAATTTGTTAAAATTATTTAAATATATTTTTTATATATTTTAAAAATAGAAAAAAAGATTTAATGACAAATAACAAAAACGGAAAAAAATCCCTTATTATTTTTGCAAAAAATCGGAAATCCCAATTGCAAATGCTCTTAAAAATGAAATAGATTTGCCGGGTAAAACCGGATTTGGTGGTTGCAACAATTGTTACGTACCTTTATCGTTGTAAACGCCGCTGGATCTGATGTCGATGGATTCGAAGTAACCCTTGACCCCCTCGCACTGCTGCTGCTGCGCCGTATCCTTGGCGCGTGAGTCGCGTTGCAGGCGTCGCCGATGATGCGTCACGGCGCTGTGTTGATGCTGACGTAGATGTTGGTGTTGGTGTTGATGTTGCAGATGCTGCTGATGTTGCTGATGTTGTTGCTGGTGGTGCAGATTGTTGTCGCTGGCAATTTGCGCCTGCCCCTCGCCCAAATGCTTGGCGGCTGTTAGGCCAAGGCTACAGAGCAGCGCAACCAGCAGCAGCTTGATAAGTGGCTGCCCCATGTGGCAACTGCCGGCCATAATGTGCGAAATTCTGGCTTGATTTGAAGAAACTGCCAAAGCTTTGGCTGCTGTGCAAGCGTGTGTTTTTTGTTGTTGTTGCGGCGATTTTTTTATGATGTGTGGCAGCCTTGCTGCATGTTGCAACACACAGCTGTTCGAGCCAATACACGCACACTCACACACACACACACGCGAAGTTCAAAGAGAGAGATGACAGAGAGAGCGAGAGCGCAATTTGGCAGCGTTGCCAATTTAGCGGTTTTCAGAAATCTATTTGAAAATTTTAAATTTTTTTAATATTGTTTATAGACTAATTTTTTAAAATTTTTATTTAATTTGTGTTTATTTTGAGATATTTTTTGTGTATTTTATATTTGTGGCAACACTGCAGACTTGCCGGTTGGTCAAAACACACACACACACGCACACACACACAGAGAAAGCTTCTGCCGTTGTTGTTGTTTGATTGTTGTTGATATTTGGACCTTGTTGAAAACTTGCGTATTTTTAAAAAACTTGCAAATTGCGGCATGAACTCTTTATGACATAATCGCTAGACATCTGTTTTGCTATATGCTATATGCTATATGCCATAGGCTTATCTGCGTTATCGCCCAACAACAGTTTAAAGTTAACCGATAATGGCAGTAAGTACTACATGAATACAAAATGCTCGCATGCGATTTCTCAACTTCAATTGAACTCTTTTGGCATTTGCATGCGATTATTATTGATACGCAACGGTTTTGAATTCAATTAATTTGCGTTTGCTTTTAGCAATTCAATTCTGCCTCGTAATTTACCAATTCAATTGCACGCGCGCTGGCTGTGGGCCAAGTAGAATTTTCTATTTGTATTTTGTATCTTTTTTTATTTGGTATTTTGTATTTCATAAACACGTCGAGACGAGATTTCGTTTTCATTCACAGAACACTGTTCGCACGCTGCACACGACACGTCCGCACACGCCAACGATTCGTTCACAACTAACTGTAACTTCCAACAGAACTCACGTGCGCTCGCTCGCTCGCTCGCTCGCTCTCTACGGCGCTGCTGCTCTGCCGCGCTCATTGCTCTCGCGCTGCTAAAATGCCAAGCGAACAACAGACGGAGAGAGCGAGCGAGAGAGATGGTTAACATAGCCAGACAGACACTTGCCGAGATCAGATGGCCAATACGAATTATTTGCTTAATTAACTACTAATCAACAACTGCTAATATACAAAACAGTTATTAAATTAACAAACATTTAATTATTTCGTTTTATTTAGTTATTTCATAAGTAACAGCAGCGCAAAGTTCTTATTGCCTTTGCCGCTCTCTGGCTAAAGTTTTGAGGCCGTTTGAATGCGGCAAGTTGCCGCTGTTAAAAAGCTGTTGTTGCGCTCACAATGGCGCTGTTAACTTAACATGTCGAACTTGCATGCTGAGCAAACGCTTCGAACTTGGTTGCGTTGCGACCGGCGGACAAGCATGGTTGCCACACTTGTTGGGTTGGCACCAAAACCGGTGTTTTAGAAAAGAATTATCACTAATTATAATTTTATCGATCAAAAATATATTGAAATAATTAAGGAAATTAATTATGTATCTATTATATTTTATATATATTATATTAGCTCTACCACAAAAGCCCCAACTAACCGTGGAAAGAGCATAGAAAATATCAAAATTATTAAAATATTAAATAAATAAATAATAAAAATAAAAACAAAATGACATAATAAATAAATAAATATAATAAAATATATAAAAAGCAATATCAAATCAAAAAACAACCATATAAATCCATTATCCAAAATTTAGGAGCAATTTTTATGGCTTTGAGACTAGTTTAAACTAATATAAAGCAGCCCATAACAAATAAAATTTAGACTAAAAGAGTCGACTTCCTTTCAGTTTTCTACATGGTATAGACATTTTATGCGCCTGATTTGCATACGAATAAAGAACGTAAGTTGTGATCTATGTTTTGCTACCAGACAAGTTAATAAAGATTAAAGAATTCAATGCTCAGCGTTTCATCGGAGCCGCACTTAAAGAATTTGCATGCACTTAAAGCGAAGAGCCTCTTAATTGACAGCTGATTGAATTCTAATTTAGCTATTTATAGACTTAACGATCGGCCTCTAACTGATTTCAAACAGTTCTTATCTGCTATTCGGAGATTTGCTATACACATTTCACACAATTCGCAAACAGATTGATGATTAGATTGCCCAGGGATTATCCGATCGACAGGGAATTTCTATTGAATGAGACTTGGGACGCACACAGCATGTAAGGTTTCTTCTTTCTATACCCTGTACTTTAAAAACGAACAAAAGGGTGTATGAAGTCAGTGCAAATGGGAAATGTTTGCAATAGGCAGCAGATACAGGGTATATATAAAGTATTCGCCCTTAAATCTACATTTTTCGATCAAATTCTGTCATGTTTGGTTTTTTCTCCATTATTTTGCATTACAATTCATTTACGAATCAATTCTTACAACTTAAAAAAAAACATTTTTTTCCGAAAATTTGATTTTTTTAAGGAACTTCATTTTTTACAAACTTAAAATTTTTGAAAAAATTTCAATTTTTTTCGTTTTGACTTATTACTCCAATTTTACTTTAGCACTCAAATGATTGAAAATAAACCATACTGCTTGAAAATCGGTTGAGTTTTGGCAAAGCTATGCGCATTCAAAGTTAAACAAAAATTGTTTTCCTCGTATTATTGAAGTAAAAGGTCTGTTATGTCCGACTGTGGCCTTTCGTCCGACTGATCTGCTCCGTTCTTACCGGTTTTTATTGTTATTGTTAACATTTAAAGCAAACAATGCCAGAGTTTTTGGCAAGACTTTCACTCAACACCGCAGGCGTTGGCCAATTCTGAGGCAGAGGCCGAGAGTCTCCGTCTGAGCCTCAATTCCAAATATTGTCTATGGAGTGTCTTGGGCAGTTAGTCAGCACTTTGGGCTCTCCGTCGTGTCGGGTGTATCTATTTCTTCATTAACAAGAAAACCGACAAACAGAAAAACTTCACGGTGGTCAGCTATGGACATCCAGCTGAGCCGCAAAACTCGTAACGCCCTCATTGGCCTTGTTACCCAGGCCAGGCCAGGCCAGGCCAGGGCAGGCAGACCCATAGATCTCCAATGATGATATGTTCATCTGGTATGCTGAAACTTGCACGATTTCCGACTCCCACTCCGATTCGGACTCCGACCGAAACGGAGACTCGTAGTGCTCGCTATTCAAATTAGTGTGCGATAAACAACATTCCAATATTATTATTTTGGTTGAGCAGCAGGAACATAGCCGTATTCCTCCATGAGTCATGGCCAAGCGGAAACAGCAACAGCAACAGAAATCAAACCCAAAAACCGAGAGGTTGATGAGCACAACAAAGAAATAAACACAGAAAAAACAAGATTGAAAAGGTGAAGTCGAAAATTAAACACCACCACATCGTTTAGATAAAGTTATAAATTATAATGTACGCAGCGATCAAGCGCAGCACAACAATTTCAGCCTGAGAGAGAGCCGCAGATGAAACCCTTTTGGGCACAGCCAAAGAGAGAGACAGAGACTGAGAAAGAGAGAGAGAGAGAGTAGTGCCGGTTGCGGGCTATCCAACAGTGTTGCCAACTTGGCTTTTTTCTGACAGATCTGTACAGTTTTTAACAGCTTCTACCAAAATAATTTAATGCATTTTACAAAATCAACTTCTTAATTGAATATTGGCTTGTTCTGGAATTTAAGTACAAATCGAAATAGAATCGTAACAAAATTAAAATATATTTGATTTAAAATTAAGTGAGAATCATGACTAATTTAATTAGAAATTGAATTGATTTTAAGCTTAAAGAATTTTGTTCTTGGATCAGGAGTTTTCTGACTCTTTAAACTTTGGCACCGTAAATTCTTGATTCAAACACGATAATGATAAATACCGAATAACAATCGTATAATTTAAGGTAGAAAATTGTTATTTAGAATACATATTCTATAATATTATATTTCTCTATACTAAAAAGGGCAATGAAATCGGTTAAGAGACACAAAAGTTATTGAAGAAACAATATTCCAGTATTTACCCTGATAGCACTCTGGTACATACAGAAAAGTAAGAAGAAGCTTTGCTGCTGCGCTATGCAGGAAATTTTATAAATATTTTTAAAAACTTATTTTTCAAAAAATTTAATTGCTGTTTCTAACCATGTTTTCGTCCTGATCTAGCGTTTTTTTTTTGTGGCTAGCAGCTGTCAACATTGCTACCCACACAAAAGCAAGCAGGCCCAACAGGTAAAACTCTTAAAACTCTAGTATATGCCAGCCCTTTCCGTTTCTCTGTGTGTATGCTGTTTGTGTGTGTGTGTGTGTGTGTGTGTGTGTGTGTTGTGTGAAGAGCTGAAATTAAACGAATTTAGGCAAACGGCATCTATAAATTATGTTGTGCCTGGCGAAAAGTTTTTGATCTCTCTCGGCCATGTGAGAGCCAGAGGCAAAGTTAGCTCCTTCCACAATTTGTGCAGGCTCCCCGCCACTCCCTTCCGTTCTTCCCTACTACTACAACTTGTTCTTATTGTTTGTTGTTGTTTATTTCTACATGGGTTTTGTATTTTTTGTTTTTGGGGGCAACTCAAATTTCGTTTAAACGCTTGATTTAGTGCAGCAAATATGGCCAATGTTGGGCGCATTCCACAAGCGACAGCGTTTTACACTTGAAATCAAGAGAGAGAGAGATGGAGAGAGGGAGAGAGAGAGAGAGGGAGAGAGGCAGCAATTGAGAGCGGAACCGACAGACTCTTTTATCCTGAGCCTGAGACCGTGAGCCTGCAACCGAAACACACAGGGAAGGGAAAAAAAAGAAACACGTTGGTGGCATTCTGCCTCTGTGTGTGTCGGATGGTCGACTGGTCCAACAGGTTCCAGGTTCCAGGTTCCTACTGGAGAGGAGATGCTGCCCCTGGCTTGACTTTGGCCATAGCTCAGCCTCAGTGAGTGGCATGCAGCAATTCTCGTTTCTCGATGCTCGATTCTCGCTCTCTCGTTTTGCACATTTTTGAATTTTATTTTAATTTCTTTTTATTATAAGTATTTTAGCCCTCCCTAACGCCTGCTCCCGCTCGCTCTCCCTCTCTCTCCCTCTCTCTCTCTCTCTCTCTCTCTCTCTCTCTCTCTCTCTCTCTCTTGCTCACTCTTTCGGCTGCTCTAGCTTTGCTGCAACTTTTTGGTTTTGTTGATTTTTCATTCACCAAAAACTGGTTCGCCGCTTGAGTTCTTGGGGCTGCGTTGGCTGAAGACATTGTTTGGTCTCAAGGAAGTTCTTGTTTGCCCGGTGTGTGCCCAGGAATGTGTGAAGTCATCGGGTAACACACACACACACACACACACACACACACACACATACACACACAGCTTGCATTTGAATGCCAGCTCTTACATTTTTAAAGACCTGGGCGGCACTTGCAGTTGACTCCGACTGTGGCTGGGGTTAGGGCTGGGGTTGGGGCCCACCAGCCCTAGGTACTTTGCCTTGAATTCTTTTGCTCTCATGTCTAATAGAAAGGCAGCCAAAGAGAGAGAAAGAGAGAGAGCGAGAAACAGAGAGAGGGAGAGGCAGAGAGACTGTGCTGCATGCCGCACTTTGAGGGCGTCTCGTTTTTCCAGCGAAACTGAAAATCAGTCAAACGCAACAGACATCGATAGCACTTCATCATTGTAACAATCAATGTTAGCCTGACTTGCCTGCACTGAGAGAAATCTATGTTGAAGCATTTTTGTAATGGCGAACGCGACATTTCATTCGCAGGTGTTTTTAGAAATGTCAAGCTTAGCTAAAGTTTATATTTTTCTCTTAAATCGGAACTGCATATCAAAATATCAAGCAAAGATGGAGTCGATCAGTCGGATGTGCCCGACAGTAGAATAACCTCCCCTTTTAATTTAAAAATATTTTATAGTTGTTTCTATAATAGCTGCTGTCTTTTTTTACGGGATTCAATGTGTTTTTTAGGAGCGATAAATACAATGTACTACAAAGTATATATTCTGATTAACATCCTTTTATATTTAATATAATGTTTGTTATGCGGTTCTAGTCGATTAGAGCGTAAACGGGGAGACATTTGAACATTAAACATAAAACATTTTAAATAAACTTTATCTGTATATGATATAAACCTATTCACTTCCCGAAAATAATGCTATAGTTCTGATTGTTCCGATATCTATGAGTTAATTTAGACGGATAAACAGAAATACGGTCAGAGGGGTATGTCCCGCCTCACTCTTCCTTTGTGTCTAAAATCAGCTGAAGATATAATTGGTCGAAATTCGGATTCCGAAACGGTTCGGCTTAAAATCGATTTACAAATATACACTACAAATTATGCCCCATTTTCGCACAGTGTAATTGTAATGCTATTTCAGTGCAGGATATTGGATCTTTGCGCTTGATTTGGCACATTGTGCCAGGCCAGGCCGTGCTAGGCTATCTTGTCCACCCGCTCACCCGTTCCCTGTGCCCCTCTCCCCTCTACCCATGCCCCTTCCCCCTTTCCCCTTGCCACTTGCCGCATGGCCAAGGGCATATCAAAAGTGGTCCATCGTCTGGCTGATGTCGTTGGGCTTCTTCTGCCGCTGCTTTTTTGTCTGACAGCTACTTGTCAATGGCCCTGATAAGTGTGCGCCCCCCGACCTGCCCCGCCTACCCCGCCTGCACCGCCTAGACATAGGCAGTCGACTGCCTGCCTTTGCACTCATCCGCCGGCAGGTGTCGCTTTTGTTTGGCCTCTGTCTCTGTTTGCCAAAGGGGGGTTTCGGCTTTGAACATGACAACGTGTCATTGACAGATTTCAGATTTCAACAAAAATTGCGTATGAATTGAATTGATTTTGTGCCAAACTAGATAGCGCTAGGACAGTTAAAACAGACTCGGCCTGAAATGTGCTTTATTAAATGTATATATAGAGGTTTATATATAGAGGTTTATATGCTGGCTTAAAAGCCAAGTTCCAGATAAGTTTTTTGTTCTTTATGTTCCAGTTCTGATTGCTGCCAGATTGCAGCACAATGACTAAGCAGGAATTTTGGTTTTTCTCAGGGCACTTGGCAACAACTTGAGAGACGTAACTGAGAATCATATGAAATATGCCACAGCCGTCGCCTTGCCCCCCTTTGACACCCCAGCCCCATGCCAGATTGCAATGCTGCGCCTGGGCCAAGGTAGAAATTAAGCGTCCAACCGCGAGTTTACACATCATCATCATTATTGTTGCCGTTGTCGTGCTGCACATCCTGCAGCTTGAGGTCCGAGTCGACTCCAGTCGACTCCAGTCGAGTCTCGCAGTTGCAACGTGTGCGAATGTGTTGCACAATAAATAAAAATATTTATACATGAAACCCTAAATAAAGCATGAGCGACAAAGCTGCGAAGCAACTCCAGTTGCCAGTTCCAAGTTGCAAGTTGCCAGTTGCCAGTTGCTGGTTGCTGGTTGCAAGTTGCCGTCGTGGCCGCTGGCCTCTGTCTCCGGCTATGGCTCCCAGGCCAAGTGGCAAAAATAATGTCGTGGCATCTGCATCTGTGCATTCAGCAGCCTTTTGCCTACACGAAATGCTTCAAATTGTCATAGGCGCACCGCATTTATGGTCTGTTTAAATGCCCTTATGCACCAAAATGGAGTGGCGGGAATTCTTGGCAAAATTATTTAAATTCTAAGTTTAAAAATAAATTATGTACAAAACTCAATGTAAATTAGTTTTAGCCACAAATAAACTGCATTTCTAAAATACATAAGTTAACTATTTATAACTAATTATATATTTTGGCTAATAACGACTTAGAAAGAATAAATGGTAGGATTTAATGTCAAATAATCATTTCATTTTTTTAATCTTAACAAAGCGAAAATAAATATAAATTTTGGATCTAATAATTAATAATATTTTTCTTTTCAGATTCTGTCTTTATAATGCAGTAATTGCAGATAACAGAAAAGTAGGAAAAAAGTTAAAATTTTCATTATATATACATTTTTTATTTTTTATATTAGACATAATTAATTTATTTATTTTATTTAACTTCCTTATTTATTAATCTTACTGATCATATAAATTTTATTTGTTAGTATATTTTTTCAATGTATGAGTTTATTTATTTTATATTTATTTTATTAATTTATTTGTGATATTTGTTTTTATATTTATTATCTTGCATTTTTTAATTTTTCTAGATATGTCGTAATTCATTTAATTTTTATTCAATTATCATCTCCACACCAAGATTAATTTACTCAGATTGTGATACAATTTTACTATTCAATCGACATAAATATATAAAATTGAATAATTATTAATTGCCATTTATAGTGCATGCCAGCTTCGGTTTATCCGAGCTGGCTTTCAATTTCTGTTGTTTTTGTTTGGTTTTATTTTTTGTGATTTTTTTAATTTTTGCTTTTTTTGACATACCTTTTTGTATCTGCGCTGTGTGCCTCGTCATCATTGTCAGGCGTCGCAGCGCAGCATTAAGAATCAAGATCAAAGCAAAGCCCACTAACTACATCAGCCCAAAAGGAGAAGCAGCTCAGGCTGTGGCTAAGACCGAGGCTAAGACTGAATGGGGCAGGGGCAGGGGCAGAGGATGAGACTCAGGAGCTGGCTATGCCGTGACTGCCTCTGTTGTGGTTTCTGCTGCGCCTGCTTGTTGCATAGTCAAAGTAAAATAAGAAATAAATCAGTAAATTGGATTGCTTTTTGTTGGCTCGGCTCGTTCAGCAATGGCAATGGCAACTGCGACTCCGACTCCAACTCCGACTCCGACTGCAGTTGCAGTTGCAGTTAAAGCTAAAGTTGGAAAGTTGCAAAGTTGCATATGCAGTTCGCTGGCTGGGAGTTTGGCTTTTGTGGCTGTGGCATCCGCAGCCTGTTGCATGCTGGAATTTCTATGCTTATCATATTCTCGATCTCACCTGTTCAATTCATTATTTTCTATAAATAAACGGACAGGCGGCAGCAGCAAACTTGACTCTGCGGCAATTTACATGGACCTTTTCAGACTTTTTTATTATTTTCCTTTTTATTCGTATTTATTTGTTGCTTTTTTATGGCAGTTGCCTCGCCTGTAATTAAGTCAGTCGCATAACTGCAGCGAGCTGCGCTTTGAATTCGCATTCATTTTAATAACTAAACTCGCACATTGTTGCCCCACCACCCCGCCCCTCTTGCTGCCTGCCACAAGGGCCACAAAAGGTCAGAACTGAAATTCAATATGTGTCCTTTGATTTGGCTCAAGTCTTTTGGCTTCTGCTGCTGCTGCTGCTGCTGCTGCGGTGGCCAATTTCGCGAATTCGTGCAACGCTTAGTTATGCCAAGAGAGGGGACAACTTCCCCCCTCTCTCTCTGCCCCGTCTCTCCCTGCCTTACGCTGTGTATCTGTATCTGTATCTCAGCGGCGGCTTCTTTTGCCACGGCATGGAATTTGGTACACAGCGTTTCGATTTTGCGTTCTCTGCTTTTATTTCAGCACATTGGGGTACCTAAATTTCTGCGACTTGGCGGCATCTTGTAGTCTGTTTGTTTGCTCGCTTGTTTATTTGTTGCTCTTGTTGTTAGACCCTGTACTTTAAAAACGATTTAGGGTTTATTAAGTTGGTGCAAATGAGAAATTTGTGTTACTCAAAAGAAGGCAAGGAAGACCACACAAAGTAAATATATTCTATACAAAAAAAAGCATTCGCTTTTTAATCAGAAGTTCATGAATTTGAACCTCACTGAGATCTACTCTCTTATACAAATAGTTAGAGAATGTTTGGTAATATTCAAAATAGTACTATCTAACTAGCCCAATTTTTCCATTAGTATTTCCCTAAGCTAACACAGATACAGCATTTTAGTTATTCTTGATTAGGATGATTGATATATATTGTAATTTGACATGAAGATAGCTTATTACATTCTCCATCTATGCTGTAAATTGCATTACGATCGCATAAGAAACAGCAAAGATATGCAACGGACAATATGCTCACAAAAAACATTGTATTCAACGGTCGGTTGCGTCTTACTGTAGCTTTCCGTTCCTGGTTTTTGTTGCATTTGTAGCCTGCTGACATGCCAGAGCCACACAAATGTAGGCCTATGATAACATTGTCTTACGCTGCGCGTGAAAGTTGTCGTGCCAAAGGCCCCTGTTCAGGTAGGACCACAAGCTGGAGTACATTACTTTAATGCACTTCACTTCTCAGTTTGTATATATCCACACATACATAACATATAAATATGTTTATACATTTGTGTGGCTTTAGGTAGCGCTCTCTCTGCAACCTTTTAACATTTGTGATCCATTGTTTTATTTATGTCGAAAATTCTTATCGCAACGTTGCCATCTCTCAAGCCTTTTCCTTGGCACATATTTACATATTTTTATTAAATTTAAAATACTTCGGAGACCCATACAAAAGTGTGCCAAAGTGCGTTTTGGAATAGAGCATTTGCTGTACTTGAATTTTATGTCATATTTGAGCAGCAAATTTTATTAAATAAATATTAAAGTAACATAAATTGAAGTCCATTTTTATTTTATGTCATATTTGAGCAGCATTTTATATTAAGTAAATATTAAAGTAACATAAATTAAAGTCGATTTTTATTTTATGTGTTATTTGAGCAGAAAATTCTATTAAATATATATTAAAGTAACATTAATTAAAGTTGATTTTTATTGGAATAAATACCAATATGAGAATAATGTTTTACAATCTCAATCAATAAATAATTAATTTTTAAATTCCTGTTGGCTTTCATAATAACTTATTCTTAGAACTTCTTTCTATTTCATTATTGCTTTAACTTTAGCTTTTGATTGAGCTCCTTTTAATTTATTATTAATTTCCTTTACCCCCAATTGCAATTTTTTAACTGCAGTCAGGCTGCAAATGTCTTATATAATAAGCGCATAAAAAACGAAAACGAAAACAAAACAAAACAAACAAAAAAAACACGCCAAGAAAAGCGAATTTTGAACGTTTCCGTCTGTCGAAGCTGTCAAAAGTCGCCATAAACTTGCAACTAGAAGTTTTGCAGCAAAAACTTTTTTGTGATCCCCTACGAAAGAGACGGTCATAAATTCTATGAAATTACACCGAAAAAAAGGGTGTATATAGTATATGTATAGTATATAGTATAGAAGTACAACGGAAACAAGTTTAATAGTTGCCACAGGGAGGAACTTCGCACTGAGGTAGCAGCAGCAGCAGCTGAGGCAACTAAGCAGCTGTAGCAAAGGAAACTGTAGATATGCCAAATTCGCTTTGTTTCCCGTCAAATCTGGCTGTTTTTGATAAGCCAAAATTATAGGTGTGCTGTTCTAATTTCAATCAATATTTAAAACTTTAATTAATACACAATTTGGTAAACACAATTATGTTTTCAACTTAAAAATAACATCTGTTTTTTACTCTTTTGCTTTGCAAATTTTACCAGATATATTTTTATGTGATTCCCACCAAAACAGCTTTTTTTCTCAATAGAAAATAAACAACACTGGCTATGAGCTATGAGCTTAAACTACATTTTCTACTGAGCTGGGAGCCAAGTTCAGCTGAGCTGAGCTGAGTGCTTGGATGAAGCAGCATAGAGCGTAGACTGCAGTCGAGTCAGCTGGCGAGAGACCAACAAAAGCCACAAGAAAACTGACTTGAGTTTGGTTTAGTTTGTGAAAACTTTTAAGCTTGTCATAAAATTGGCAAGTGTGTGAGAATGTTAGAGTGCGAGAGTGTGTGTGCGTATGTGTGAGTGTGTGTGTGTGTGTGAGTGTGTGTGCGGATGTGCGTGCAAACTTGTTAGGCCAACTGACTGATGAGTGTAGTCAACTGATTACGCATACGCCGTGTGGCACACGAGTGCAGAGTCAAGGAATGTGCATAAAATCAAAGCTGTTGGAGCGAAAGAGTGCAACAGAACGAGAGATAGATATGCAGAGAGAGAGAGGGAGAAAGAGAGAGAGAGAGAGAGAGAGAGAGAGAGAGAGAGAGAGAGAGAGAGAGAGAGGGAGCGACAGCCTGCATATGCTAAAGAGCCAGCTTCGCTTGGCAAATGCACATTCACGGCGTGGGAAACAACAGAAAAAAATGTATAAAAAAAAATGCTGAATGAAAGAAGCAGAAATTAAAGCAAAATCGAAAACGTCCTAACATAAAAATGGAATCGAAATACATGCAGAAAAGAAGCAGCAGGCAAAAGAGCACGCAACAATGGACGCTGCTCAGTCTGGAGTTGAAGCTGAGCCTCAGTTTAAAACTCTGCATGAATCATCGCGCCTGCATTTGCTGTGCGCTTTGGATTCGCTTCTTTTTTTTTGCATTATTTAACCCTGTACTCATGACATGGGTAAAAAGAGGGTTACTAACTTTGTGTTAGATATATTATATATATATACTTCATCAGGGCGACGAGCTGAATCGTTCTAGTCGTATTCGTCTGTTTTTTCAGGCAAGCGCGCTGCGCGAGCTGTGGGTACACGGTATATATATGTCAAATTAGCGCAGTCTTTCTATCCGTCCGGATGATCGCTGATATTTCGGTTATTATTCAGAATAAATACGGTGCACCATTAACTAAAGATCGGTTCTGTCGGTTGATAAATCGGTGTAGAAACACAAAAGATATTAGAGAGAACATAATAAACATAGAACGTTTCGTATGATATTATTCAAAAGTGTGTTCTGAATATGGAGCACAGAGCATTCTACCGTCGAGCGCGTCTGACTAATCTACTACGCCCATTCTTCTTTCTTTTTTTTTTACGTATTTGCAGATGCTGCGAGGTACTTGGCAGGCATGCAGGCTGGCAAAGGTTTTTGGGAGCTGGGGCTGGCAAACTGGTTATGGCGCAGGAATGCAGATAAGTTCTGGCTGTTTTTGGGCTCTGTCGATAGAGCTTCAAGTGCGCTGTGCATATTTAATGTTGCACACGCGGAGAGCAATTGGCATAATCCTCCATTGGTCTTTACTAATTTAGTGCAAACCCTTGATGGGATGGGAGAGAGCGAACCTTGCAGGACCACAAATTTTAATTAACCGAAACAATGGCGGCATGTTTACATCAAAGGCGCACACAGCACATAATCATCATGCCCATTGGCTGCCCCCATCAGACAATAAACCACATTTCGCATTTCGCAAGCCCAGCTAAATGACCACGAAATTACCAAAGCCCACGGCAACCGAGAGGCCAGGGGCCAGGGGCCAAGGGCCAGAGTACACACAAAGTGCACTGTGGCTTCCATGCCATGCGATTTTGTGTGCGAATTATGCTGCATATTTGATTGTGGCATTGATTAAATCGTAATATCATCATTTATTACAATCCCAGCAAATCAAACGTGGCCAAAAGAAAGTGCACGATTTTTTACACAGATTGCGCATACGCCCCGCCAATCGTCAATCGATACTTGGCACAGTCCCTGCAGTTGGCTGTAGAAACTACCATGTCAAGGCCGTGCAAGTGCAGACAATTGGTCACCAAAATTGGCAGACAACAAACCTTGGCTGTGGCCGCGGCTGCAGCTGCCACAGGCGCCAGTTGCAAGTGCGTCATGCCGCCGCTGCACAAAGAAATCCCACAGCTCAGATAAACCACTTTAAGGTGATAAATGATTGAGTCACAAGCTTTGAGATGCAGCTTGTTAAAATTGTAATTTAATTGCGTCACGTTATGCAAAAAATAATTTAATAAACAAACTGACAACAAACGTGAATTGAGCAGCTTGAGATACAGATACGTGAGCTAGCTCAGCGGCGGCTTAGCTTAATACACTGCTCAAAATTATGCAAGTAATAGTGCCAGAAATTTATAGTTTAAATTTTATTTTTTTGGTAAAGAAATGCCCAATTTTGTTGAATTTAAACCAAGTTACTTTAAGGCTTTAATTTGCTAAAAGCCAATCGATTTTTAAGCCATGTTGATGAATATTAAATTACAATAATCCTAAATATTATATAATTTGCACTTACAATATAAATTACAATGGAAAAAAATCGAATATAATTTTGTAAAATTTGATTGTGCAATGAAATTTTCAAAATTTTGTATCAAATATTTGAGTACAAATGTAAATTGAAAAAAAAAAAACAAATTCATGATACATTTTTTTTTAAATTTAGCTGTCTTTCCTTACCAAATTTTAATATTAGAAAAATATTTTTTGTTTGTGATTATACTTTAATGGGGATTTTTTAAAACCATTTTCCGGTTCGAAACGGCTCCAAAAAAAATATATATTTCTATATTTAATGTCAATTGAATGGGTTAAAAATATGTAACATTAAAATTCAATTCAAAAGTAAAAATGCAATTAATGTTAAAAAATTATATATTTGGAGATAAAATTAAAAGAAAATAAAATGAAATATAATCGGCCCATTTAGGGAAATGTTGTGCCATCTTCGGGCCCTTGCACATCTCTACTCTATACCCTATACTTTGTATATTGTTTATTAAACGTGGCGCCAGCGACAATTGGCGTCGCACAGTCGTTAAATGATTTGCGATTGAAAGTGAACTCGTGTATATATAGACAAATATATATATTTGATTAAATGCTTATACAATAAAGCTGAGGTGTTTGCCTGTTGCCGAGCTGAGGGCAGGGCAAACTATTGCAAGTGAATTCTGTGTTTGTTTATAACATTATTAAAATGTTGTTGCTGCTGTTTAAATGCAATTTGCAGCGCGAATTGCAATTAGCGGCAATTTAAGCGCATTTGCATTGTAGAACTCGGTGGAAATGAATTGGACAACGCATCTATGCCTCAATGGCTGGGCCGACGAGGTGACTATGAATGTGACTATGAATGTGACTGTGACTGGCCGAGTGGTTGAGTGGCTGAGTGGTTGAGTGGTTGAGTGGCTGAGTGCTTGAATGCTTGCCTAGTTGACTGTTTGACTGAGTGACCCACTGGGCAAACAGAGTTGCATGGTCGGAGAGCGCTGCTTATTGCAGTTTTAATACCCTGTAAACGGGTATAATAACTTTGTGTAGAATGAGGCGTGGTCTATAAAACATATTTACATATATTCTTGATTCGACTGCGAAGTCAATCTAAGCCTGTCATATTGTCTGTAGCAACGCAGAGATCTCAGAAAGTATAAGATCTAGATCATCTAAATCGGAATGTAGAATAGATAGGATGCCACGCCCACTTTGCACATAAATCGTTAAATACCTTAAAAGTTTTACCTTTTGAGCGTAAAAGCCTGTCATTTACAATATATGGCCTCTGTCATTATATCCATATATCCAATTAACATTCGGTTAATAGAACGATATCTAAAAAAAAACCAGTCCAACCAATTGTCTGTTGCATATCTTCGGTGTAATTCACATCTCAAGAGAATGCTCTGTAGCCTTAAAATTTCACGTCTTTGCTAAACGGAAAAAGAGAAGGGTATCAAAGATCTTAAATAACAGTGATATGCTGCTGCTCTTTAAATAACAGGGTATGAAAATTTAATATTATTGAAATCTAAACTGCAGGGTATTCTTCAGTCCGACAGAAACCTTTCTGAATTTTCGTTTTTTTCTATGGTTTTTTCTATTTTTTGCAGTTGTGTGCTTAATGAAAGTAAGTACACACTGGCCAGTGGCCACATGCCACATGCCGCATGCCACATGGGCCTGTGAGCAGCGAAAGTAGCTCACTCTCACAGCGCTCGCAATGACTTAATGGCTTTATTTGCCCAGACTCTGGAGAGCCAGCGACTGGACAGTTTGCTAGCCTCTAAGCCGCTGTGACAGTTGTGCAATAAAATTGCGAAAAATTATTGCGTCGACTGCCCACATACTGCTAGCCTCTGGTCTATTGGTCTATGGCTCGTATTGCCACATGATTTATCAACCGAAACTCACACGCTAATAGAATTTATATATGGCACTGCAGGATCAGCCCACTCGCAGACTTGCCGTTTTTGCCACAACCCAATTGATAAGCGAAGTCCGATAAGCGGCTGTCAAAATGTTTTGCCTTACAATTTGCACATGTCAATCAATAATAATAATTTGCGGCTCGTGCGACAACTGCAACTTGCAACGATCGCAAGCATCATCAGCTGCTAAATTGCAACAGCTCAGCTCTTTGTTGTCGATGCATTCACAGCTGATACTCAGAGCAATGAGCGATACATTGTATCATACAATAGTTCTAATGTTCCGCATTCCTTAAGCGCATTGCTTATTGAGCTTTGACTTTGACAAATTGTAAGCAATTGCAGTGTTGCAGATACCTTCCAGTGTGGCAGATCGATCAGATCCAAGATATAGCAAATGATACAGCCATGATTCAAATAAAAAGATAGCTGCAAAGGTTGCATAAAGTTCTGATCATCTCATCTGCTTACGATTATATTAATTTGTTTGTACCCTGCACTAGAGCTGCACAACTTTCGATTGCAAATTGAATAATATCGATGTTTACAGAACTGTCTGATTTATCAATTAGTAGCCCGCGGGAGATTTTTTTTGTTTAAAAAGTGATAAAACTAAACACTAATCTTGGTCTGATTGGGTTTTTCTGGGTTTTCCCCATATCCTTGCAGCGAATGCTGGACCTATATATTCTTTTTTTCTTTAATTTGAATTCATATTTTAATCTTATTTTTCCCCAGATTTTCATTTTCTTTTTCTTTTCTTATCTTATATTTTTAAATTAAATTTTAATTTTAATTTTATTATTTTTAATTTTAATTTGTAATTTAATTTCTTTGAGTCGACTGGTCTTAGTCGACTTTAAATAAATAAATAAATAAATAACTAAATAAAATCTCCCCATAATATCAATATGGGCCCTAAAATCCACATTTTTCGGCCAAATGCTGTCAGGTTTGGTTTTTTCTGCCTTATTTTCCCATACAAATTGATTATGCATCAATTCTTACAATTGTAAAATTTTTTTTTTTTTTTTTTAAATTGAATTTTTTTAAAAAACGAAAAATTTTTCAAAAAATTTTAAATTTTTCTTCTTTGATTTTATAATTAAATTTTACTTTCGCACTAAAATGATTAAGAAAAAATCACACTGCTTGAAAATCGGTTGAGTTTTAATAAAGTTATGCGCATTCAAAGTTTAAAAAAATGGCTGTTTTGTTAAAGAAGTGATAATTCCCCATGAAATCTAAGTACATTCCATTCTACATATTAAAATCATTTAATTAAAATTGCATTTTCAACTCATTATTGATCAATATATTTTACTTTACATCGTCAACAGCTCAACTTAACTTATTTTAATAAAAAATTCCACATCAAATGGAGGCTTCTTTTAACTGCCATATAAATTGCAGCTCAAGTGCACTTGGCATTATTTGCTCTGTATGTAAAGTTGAATGGTTTAAATTTAAATATTTGTAATGCTGCACTAATTGAATTTATTGCGGCTTAACGAGACGACTCTTTAACCATCATTGTGTGCAATTAAACGGACATTGCAACGCCTTAATGGGCGAATGGGAAAATCGATTAAAAGTTATTTGTTTAACGTCAAATTGTGCATATGACGCACAATTAACAGACATTTCGCATGCAAACATTGCTTTATTTATTGTATTTCATTTGATTGCAATTTATTAATAATTATTCACGCCTCAGATGGACAGCTCTAGTGCAGCCTGTGGCAAGTTGAATATGCAACAAAAATGTTTTTATTTCCATTTTTATTTTGATTTTTTTTTTGAACAAAAGCCACAATCATTAGAGCTGTGACAGGTTTGCCGCAGTATTGACGTGGCCTTAACGGTTTGTCAGTTTGTCAGTTTATGCGTTTATCGGTTTATCAGTTCAACAGTTTCGTCTGCTCTGTGTGCCTTGCTGACAGCTCCTCTGGCTGCCACAGCGTTGCATGTGCCGCATATTCCACAGCGCTTCATTATGCGCATATCCTGCCAACTTCCTCTGCCTCTCGCTCTATTCTCACGCTCTCTATCTCTTTCTGTTTCTCTTTCTCAGTGCTCTCCTCTCTCCCTCTATGCTTGCTTCCTTCCTGCCTTCCGCCTGCCGCAAGCTCAACATGACAACACATGCCTCGCATTCTGCTGCTGTTGCATTCTTGTGGGCGTTGGCCTAGGCGTCGACGTGCTTGTGGGTGCGCCTGCCACAACAATGCCGCACCATCGCATAATAATAGTTTATGTGTGCAGCCTGTGTGTGTGTGTGTGTGTTGGTGTTTTTGTTGTGCGGCAACGTTGACCTCTTCATGTGGCCATGTCAAAACCTTTTTGACACGCTGCACGTATGTACTTGACCCGAGCTCTGGCTCTGGGTCTGAGGCAGAGCCTAGTCTCTGTCCAACCGTAACAAATCAGAATTATAACCAAACTATAAACTCACATTAGAGATGCTAATGTTTATAAAAATATCGCTTAAATGCCAACACTGAGCTGCACGGTTGAGTATCCTACATTATAAGCAACATTTTATAATTAATTTTAGATACAATTCTAGAGAAATGCATTTTTCAGTACGTTAGAGTCATATCCCAAAATAAGCTAGATTTTGTGCAAACATTTTTGAAACTAGTTTTAGAATTTTTGTAAAATGGGTTCGTTGATGATTGAAGTTAGTTGACAGGCAGCAAATAATATATTTAATAAAAATAAAATTAAGAAAATGTTTATGTCAAATAATAAACAAGATTATATCATAAAATTTTTCTATAATAAAAAAATAAAACTTAAAGAATGTTTATTAAAAATGCTATGAATAATGTTATAAAAATATTTGTATTGACACAATTATTATATTATTATATTGCTTATGTAAAATTGTAGAAAAAATGATATTATATAATTTTCTGTATTGGAAAAAGTATATTAAAAGAATATTTATTTAAAATACTATGCAAAATGATATAAAAAATATCTGTATTAAAAAAATTATATAAGGAAACGTTTTATTTAAAATACCATGCAAAATGATCTAAAAAATATTTGTTCTCAATAACTATTTGAATTGAAAAAATAATATTAAGCAAATGTTTATGTGAAATACCACTCGAAGCGGTCGAATGAAATGCTAAGAAAAATATTCAAACTCGTAAATTAACATATCGATCGGGCAATTGTAATAAGGCCTAAGTAAACAGAAGCTATCGCCAGCCCGCTGCTGAGATGTGATTAACCCAATTGATGCATAAACAAGAGCCACAAAATATGGCAGAGCCGGGGCGATTGTTTATAGAGTTGCCCCATTGAGTAGAGCGAAAGCGAAGTAAATTAATTGCAGCCGCCAGCGACAGTTGCAGAGCCGCACGGCAGGTGGTCAGTGTGAGTGGGTGGTTGGGTGGTTCTGGTGGTTTGGGTGGTTTGGATAGGAGAAAAGGGAGGGGCAGCTGCCGCCCAGGCAGGCGCCATGCTTCGATGCGTTGTTTTTTTCGCTTCGCCCTGAGCCAAAATACCAAATGAAAATAGAACTTTAATTAAACGCAGGCAGGTGAAATAAAATAAGCCGCACGGTAGCCAGCGCGCCACATAAAGGGGGGCCGAGGGAGCTGCAAAGGCAGTTGCATGCCACAAATTCTCATATGCCGAGCAGCGGGTTGTCTGCTATTTAAAGACACTATGCAAGTTGCCCCCATTCCGGCAGATACATGCATAGTTGATGATGGCAGGATGGCAGAGGAGGCTGCTTTAAGCCAGGTTCCGCATGCCATGACAGTTCAAAGGTTGCTGCGACCTCGTTGCCTGCATTTAATAGCCTTAAAGTGTGCCTTCATACAGCATATAAAGTGCCATGCTCTACACTAATGATAGCAGCACACAAATAATAATAATAAACATCAAAACTTTATGCCATTGCGCCAAAAACAAAGCAAGTGCAGTTTGCGCTCTTCCAGGGATTTTGTGGGGCAACTACTTGAAAAACTCCTCCGCAGCTTATGCACGTTAACTTCCAGGTTTTTATCGGCAAATACAACAACTCACTGCATACGAGTGTAATTTAATTAGACAGACTTCCATATCACTCTTCCTTCTCTGGGGTTTTTAGACCCTGTACTTTTAAAAGTACAAAATGTTCAGTTAAGTTGCTGCAAGTGAGAAATGCGTATAACATTCAGAAGGAGGCGTGGCAAACTCCACGAAGTATAAATATTCTTCATCAATACAACGAGATGATTATTGTCAGTAAATCACGAAAACTAAATAAGTTAAGTTATAAGATGATCAAGTTTGGTTTGAAACTTTAATACCTCTACAATTTTCCCGCTTATCCCAAAAAAAAAATACAGTGGCCATAATATTGAAGTTTACATTTTGTAAATAGGAACATTCGTAGCTTATCGCATGCTCCATTGATGCTGTGAATGGCATTTCGATCGAATGAGACACACCGAAGATATGCAACAGGCAATTTGCTCAATGAAAAGTACAGTATCTTCTACTGTCGGTTACGTCCGACTATAGCCAGCCGTCTGTCTGATCTGCCTCGTCCTTACTAGCTGTCCTTTGCCAGCAATGGCAGATTCTATTATAAAAAATAATTAATGAATTCATCAGCGTTGAGTGCAGTCATTACACTTGATGCCAACGAGGTCGCTGACGTTGAGAGCTGGCATCACAGCAAATACTAAGCAGTTTCAGAGTAAAGGCCTAGATATAATGCACAGTGGGCTCCAATAGCGTACACCCCAATAACTAAAAAAAAAGCAGAACTTTTTATGTCGTTTAATGTATTTGAAAATATTTTTTTTTTTTTTCATAGAAATACTTTCTATTATAGATTTTAAATGCCAACCGATCTCTAAACTATTTTCTTTAATTTTAATTACTAATTTCTTCTTCATACTTCTAGCTCACGAAACTGTATTTAGATTTACGATTTCTGGAGATAAGCTGCTTGTTTTATTTCGGATTTTGTATTAAGCAAATAATATTATATTTATAACTCTGTAGTTTAGCAAAAATAAGTAGCCTCAGCATATTGTGGTTGGTAAGATAAGCAAGCAAATTTCGTGGCTCATAAAGATAACTTGAGTTGATAGCAGACATCATTTAAAAGGCATTAGCCAAGATTCAAACGCTTCATTTAACAAACCAAAATGAGCAAGTTGAAATACCTACTCCTAACTCTTCTCCTGGCTCTTCTATCTCCAGTGATTGATGCCAACTGCAATGAGTGCTATCGAACTCATGCCTGCATCAATGAGACTTCATTTAAGATATGCATTAAAGGTAAGATTGCAAATTGATAATTAAAAAATTTAATTCAAAACTCAATATTTTCTGTTAGTATAGACGTAGCGCAAGAGTCTATGACCATGTCATGTCCATCGGAGAAACCTATCTGCACAGCTTACGGCGATATTTGCTTTTCCAGAGAGATGGGATTATTTGCTGCCTGTGGCGATACTTCTAATTGTGATGGCTGCGATGGAGGTCAATTATTTGCCTGCACCTCGCGTAAAACATTTGGCTTCTGTTCGAATGGAAATCTCTCGAGTTCCGATAGCATTCCGTGTCCTGATAAGGAAACTTGCTCTATTAGTGGTGCTGCTGCTGGATTCCCTTGTCAAATTGATCCGCCAGATTCAGATGTATGTCACAGAAAGGATAACAATGCAGATCCAAGTGCCACAGAAGCGCCCGTCACAGAGCCCAACCCAACCACGCCCTCCTCACCCAACGGCTTCTGTACCACAACCATTACAACCACCACAAGCAGTGCAACCATTGCAACCACCATAACCACCAACGACCCCAGCTGCCACACCAATATCCATTGATAGCTTACCCTTCTGAGAGCAGATAGATCTATATATAATATTCTAATAATCGAACAGCTAATCGATTAAATGCCAACATAATCGAAAGAAAGCCGTGATGATATATTTATCGAGCAGTTAAAAATAATAAAAATAATATTAATAAAATGAAATAAAATTTATATTCTTTCATTCAAATGGTTAAACAAAGTTTGTTCTTAATTATACAAAAACTACAGTTTTTTTTTTTCAAAAATTCTACCTTTTAATATATAATTTTTTTTTACAAATTCTGTTTGAAAACGTCAAAACCTTTTATTCAGATCTATAAAATTTTAATTCTGGAATTTTTTTTATCATTAAATCATTAATAGGTCAAGTCTCTGGCATTTTGTCAACTTTAAATTCAACTTCATGCAATTTTCACAGCATTTTCATTTGCCTTTTGCTCAAATTATTCATTTTGTTTTCGTTTTTGTTGTTTTACTTGTTTTTCGTCTTCGATCACAGCAGGTCCTCGTCCATGCGCGTCACCAGCGCCATGATATCGCACAGGTGCTGCAGAATTCTCAGCCTCATCAGTGGCAGCTATGAGCGTTGGCAACACGCTCAGCTTTGCCTTCAGCTCCAGCACCTTCGCCCGCATCATCGACTCGGCTATGTGCAGCTCCTGTTGCAGCCGTCGATTCTCCCTATAGTTTCTGGCATTATCCTCCCTTAGTTGGCGCAGCTGCTCGCTCAATCCCTGCTCCAAGTCCAACAGCTGCTGCTGTTGCTGCCCGTCGCCCGCAGCAGCGTTGCAGATGCCTTGGATGTTGCTGCCGCTGGCGCAAGACTTCATCTCAGCGCTCAGCTTCTGAATCATCTCCTTGAGCTTCATCATCCCTCAGCCAAATCCGGATCCGCCGTATCCAATGGGAATTAACTGATTTAACAGCACAAGCGAGCAGTTTAAATTACAATACAATAATGAACATGAAAAGCAGAGAGAAAATGAAAACTTATACAGAATACAGTCTACTATATTGTTGCGTACAAAACATGTTCCCCTGGGGTATGCAACAGATATTAATACATCTGCGTTTTTGCACTAGCCTTCCCTATGTCTGAAATCTATCTGAAATCAGATCGGAAACGGTTACGTCCGACTATAGCCAGCCGTCCGTCTGATCTGCTTCGTCCTTACTAGCTGTCCTTTGCCGGCAATGGCAAATTCTATAAGAAAAAATAATTAATGAATTCTGTTAAATATATTTGATACATTTTTGTTATTAATATAAATACTTTTAATTATAAATTTTAAATGCCAACCGATCCAAACTATTTTCTTTAATTTTAATTACTGATTTTATGCTTCTTCCAGCTCGCGAAGCTGTATTTAGATTTACGATTTCTGGAGATAAGCTGTTTGTTTTATTTCGGGATTTGTATTAAGCAAATAATGTAATATTTATAACGCTGTAGCTTAGCGAAAAAAAGTATTCTCAGCATATTGTGGTTTGTAAGATAAGCAAGCAAATTTCCTGGCTCATAAAGATAACTTGAGTTGATAGCAGACACCATTTAAAAGGCATTGGCCAAGATTCAGGCGCTTCATTTACAAAACAGTAATGAACAAGTTACTATACCTATTCCTAACTCTTCTCCTGGCTCTTTTATCTCCAGTGATTGACGCCAACTGCAATGAGTGCCATGGCACTCATGCCTGTATCAATGAGACTTCATTTCAGATATGCATTAAAGGTAAGATTGCAAATTTATTATTACGTAATTTAATTTTAAACTTAATATTTTCTGTTAGTATAGACGTAGCCCAGGAGTCAATGACCATGTCATGTCCATCGGAGAAACCTGTCTGCACATCTTACGGCGATATTTGCTTTGCCAGAGAGATGGGATTATCTGCTGCCTGTTATACTTCTAATTGTGATCGCTGCGATGAAAATCCAATATTTGCCTGCACCTCGCGTAACTCATTTGGCTTCTGTTCGAATGGAGCGCTCTCAAGTTCCGACAGAATCACCTGTCCTGCTAATGAAACTTGCTCTATTAGAGATGCTGCTAATGGAATCCCTTGTCAAATTGATCCGCCAGATTCAGATGTATGTCACAGAGAGGATAACAATGCAGATCCAAGTGCCACAGAAGCGCCCGTCACAGAGCCAAGCCCAACCACGCCCACCACACCCAACGGCATCTGTACCACAACCATTACAATCACCATAACCACCAACGACCCCAGCTGCCACACCAATATCCACTGATGAGTTGGCCTTTTGAGAGCAGATATATATAATATTCTAATAATCAAACAGCTAATCGATTAAATGCTAACATAATCGAAGGGAAATCATGGTGAAAAATAATCTCAATAAAATGGAGAATTTTATTATAAATTCAAAATTGTTTTTTTTTTTATTTTGTTTTACATATTCAGTTTGAAAGTGTCAAAGATCTATAAAATTTTAATTCTGGTATTTTTTTATCTTAAAACACATTATATTAAATAAAAAAAAATTAATACATTTATTACTCAATATTTATTTAAACTTTATATATTGCTTTAATTAATAGGTCAACTCTCTGACATTTTTTCAACTTTAAATTCAACTTCATGGAGTTTTCACAGCATTTTCATTTGCCTTTTGCCACTGACAATTCCCATGTGCATGAAATGTGCGCAAATTATTCATTTTGTTTTCGTTTTTGTTGTTTTTTTTTTTTTGTTTTTTGGAGCGACGGCGTCTGCTTGTTATGGCATTTATGACGCATACGCCGCGTTGGCCCGGCCACCTTGAAAACTTTTGCCGGAACTTTTGGTCCTGCGCTCGCGTACAATTATAAAATGTGCTCTCGGTTTTTTAAGCGTTTTTTGCTTTTGTTTATTTTTGTTTTGTAGTATTTCTGCCACATGCCAAAAAAATCGAGTGCAGGCGACGTCTTTTTTCGATTTGGGCGCTGCCTGTGAGCCCAATTTAGCCCTTCGCCCTCCCATACCCATACTCCCATAGTCTGGGCAGCTTGCACTCTCGGCTGTTTGGCTTTGATGTGGGTCAGTTACGTGGCCACATGGGCCACGAAAAACTTTTGCCTGCCAGCTCCGCTCAGGTCAGGCCATTGCAATTCGATTCAAGGCTGTGTATGGGCACACAAAACTTTTCATTGAGTGTTTTCAATTTCAATGATTTCGATTTCGCACGCTCCGAACGCAAAAACCCAAAGCAAACCGGTAAGAATGGGGCTGAACAGTCGGGCAATAGGACGTAATCGACTATAGTGAGTATTTTAAAATAATACAAATAATTGTCTGTTGAATATCTTCGCTGTTTCTTATCCGATTGTAAAGCAATTCACAGCGTCTATGGATAATACTATAAGCTATAAATACGCCAAACTTTAAAACTGTAGCTTTTTTGTGTTGTGATTTTTTGTGGTTAGTGATGGGAAAACAAGAACATTATCTTTAGCTTAACGTCCCGATAAAGATTATATATACTTTGTGGGATTTTTCTACCTAATACACACATTTCCCATGTGCACTAACTTAATACACCCTTTTGTACTTTTTTAAAGGTACCGGCTCTAAAAAACCCCAATGCAATTCAACTGATTGGGGGCAATGTTGCATGGATTTTGTGGTCTGCACGAATCCACAGAGAAACAAAAACCGCACGGAAAAAAATATTAAAGGCGCAAATATTTAATTTTAGCCATATTTTGCTTGTTGACAAGGCGGCCTAATACCCAATTTTATTTTATTTATAGCCAGTGCGACATATAAATATACTTGACAATGTGTTAATCCGGCTGTAGGCGAGACGACTAAATTTTCGTTTCTTAAATGCTTAGCCTGCAAGAGCAGATATTTTAGAAATTATGGAAACACTTAGGCCAAGGCAACATTATGAATAAATGCCTATTAATAAATGCGTGGAATTTTAAGCATATAGTATTAGAATTAGCAAATGTTTATGACGGAAATTTCATTAATTGCCTCTCAGTAAAGTCGCAGATTGAACAATTGCAGATTGCTGACTTTTGTTGTGCAATAAGATGGCATGGTCGTACCGCAGAGTCCAGTTGAGGAATCAAAGTAGGTGCTGCCGGGGCAATGGTAGAACGCACCAAGCCATTCGGTATTGTTTTTAAAGCAAGATACGTATCTGTAATGAAAAGAGAATTATTTAAAATAATTATAATTTATTAAGTTTTTTTTATTAGTAATTAAATAATACAACTTACTGTCTGCAGGTGGTGCTTAAATTTCTGCCAACCGGAAAACGTCCGGCTTTCTGTAAGGTTTTGCAATAGGCAATGGGATCTGTAACTGGATCAGGCCAAGGTGTGGTATTAAACTCATCGTCCTCCAGCGGACAAGTGGCCTGAAAGCCTTGCGAGGCGGTGCCACACATCTGGGGATTATCCTTGTTGCAGACATAATTGGGACCACAGCTTCCAGTGATATTCGAAGGAATTTCCGTTCCCAAACACAGCGCAAAAGTTCGAACTCCGATGCAGGCGAATGCCAAGGTATCGTCACACTTCGAACAGCCAACACAAGCCATCAAGCCAGGGTCAGCCTGGCAGATGGTGGCATCTCCTGTGCAGTACAATCCACTAGGACAATTGTTGAGAGGCGGAATCGGAATATTTCCCTCACAGAATCTGAACTGCGTGGCCGACACGCAGGCGGCATTCGAAGCAACGGCACAGACATTGCAATCCGCCTGGCAGCCCAGAACTCCTAATGCCAATAATATAGACAATTGACGCCACATCTTCAGGCACAACTGCAGTATGCAATGCGTTGCACTCGTGTCTGCAGCTGCTATTTAAGATGCCATCTAATCTTATCGTTAACAATCACATAATAAAAAGATTTAACAAATCTGCAAGTTACCTTGTTTATTGCACAGTGTAATAAGTTTTGCACTGCGCTTCTTTCTATTACAGATAAATAAATAGATTAAAAAAATAAAAGAATGATTAGCATGTGTTTAACCGCCTAGTTACCAATAAACAGCAACAGCCCACAAGTAGGCAATGAAATTTGTTCATCATTATCTATTTATTAATAACAAATTTGTGGCTACCACATAGAATAAAGAAGTACAATTTTTATTCGACATAAAATATTACTACAAAATAAAATCTTTATTTATTATTTACCCAAGCTAATCGTTTAAGGGAAATTTGTCAGCGATCTCCTTTTTTGAACAGATAAATATTGTATGGTGTTACGTGTGCGACGCAACCTATTCGAACATGTATGATATGGCATTAATCTCATGTCTCGTTGCATACTCTTAGGATGAACTGAAAAATATTGCATGGCGTTGCGTGTTCGACGCAACCTAACGAACATGTATTAATGAGCATGTTGGCATGTTGCCAACTCAAACTTGTTGGTTAATACAAGTTGATAAGAGCTTTAATGAAGGGAAATTTTGATAACTTAGCTAGGAGCCCTCTGATGCTTGATTATTAAATGATTTAATTAAGCAAACAACATAGTAAATAATAGAAAATGCTAATAAAATGTGTAAATACCGTGCTGAATTTTATTGTGTGCTAACAATTTCCCAAGAATTGCAAATGTTCCTGCATAATTTTACAACTTTCTTGATTGCGTAGTTAAATGCCATAATTGGCTGTTATCTAAAATTAAGCGATAACAAGTGGCTGCGCAAGCATTACGATATTGGCATTATAAAGAAACAAAGCATGTGGACATGACTTTTCATTTTATTTCATATCATAAAAGTGCTTTTTTGTGGCATAACTAATTTGCTCTTTAGAAGAGGATATACTACATACAACCTGGCAGATTTGGCCTATTTTGCCCCTTTAGAAGAGGCTGTAGTTACAACCTGGCCGATTTGGCTTAACTTTGCCGCAGCTCAAGAGGCCGGCATTGAAATACGGCTTGGATTTCGGGCACTCCTGAATGCGACCCGACCATTTGAACAGGAAGTAGCAATGAATGTAGCTGGAATAGAAGGGAAATTAGGCAAAATATGGAGATATTTATTGGGTAGTAGGTTTACCTTGTGCATTCGTTGTCATTGGGTATTGCGTGGTAGCCAACGAGACCCTGATTCTGGACTTCCCGGCAGAACGTGTTTACAGATACGGGGGTGGGTTCCGGTGATGTTGGTTCGGTTGGCAGTGGTGTTGTTGTACACAAAGATTCCGTTGTTGATTCCGTTGTAGATTCTGTTGTTGATTCCGTTGTAGAGTCTGTGGTAGATTCGGTTGTAGACTCTGTTGTTGAATCCGTTGTTGATTCTGTTGTAGACTCCGTTGTTGATTGCGTTGTAGAGTCTGTTGTAGATTCCGTTGTAGATTCCGTTGTAGATTCTGTTGTAGATTCTGTGGTAGATTCTGTTGTAGATTCGGTTGTTGATTCTGTTGTAGATTCCGTTGTTGTGGAAGATTCGGTTGTGGGCGGCGCTTCGGTTGTCTTCTCCCATGGGCAAGTGGGCGTTGTGATGGTGGCATTGCCACAGATCTGTGGCAGATCCTTGTTGCAGACATTGTGCCCCACGCAAGTGCCGACTACGTTGCTGAGCGAGTTGCCCTGGCACAGAGCGAAGCTGCGTTCACCTGTGCAGGTGAAGGTGCGTTGATCGCTGCACCTGTCGCAATCTCCGCAGGCTTTGAGCGTTGCACTTTGCTGGCAAATGTTGAGCTCATTGGTGCAGTAGTAGCCGCTGGGACAAGTGTTGACAGGACCAAAAGGACCCTCAGCAGAGCAAAACTGAAACTCTGTATCCGAAATACAGGCTGTGTTGGTAGTCGGAGTGCAGACATTGCACTGCGCCTGGCAGCCAATTACGGCAAGGCCCAGAAAGACGAAGAAAACTCGTTGCATCTCGAAGTGCAAGTGCATGGAATAGTTGCAATGTAGAGGCATTTAAGTAGGGGCTAATCAGACTGCAGGTAGATCAAGAGATAGTTAGTTAGAGAGTTGAGTAAACAGAGGGCAGAGACCTAGACAAGGTTGGGTAGGAAGGTTATATAGATAAGGCTACGGCTTAACAGCTGCTGCTGCCTTAAAGTACACACAGAAAAAATATAATATTTATTTTTTATGTGTAGAAATATTCTAAATAAATTTGAAAATTAAACATTATTTTGTATTGAAAACCAATTTGGAAACTAACTCACTTTTATATATATAATATTTTATCTAATTCCCTTTTACTTTTAATTTTATCTCATAGTAAAATTCAATTATTTTACATATTCTATATTAATTTTCTCAATGGACCTGCCTTTATTGACGTAAATAAACTGAATAAAATAATATAAACTGATTTCATTGCATTTAAAAATTTAATCGATTAGGTTAGTAGATAGATAATTAATGCATCTAAAGGTGTTTCTAACAAAAGGCTTTCCTGGGACCAATAAATAGACCTATAGAGCTTCATTTTTGAGATAGATGTTTTTCCTCCAAAGTTTTATCAAATTATACAATTATATTTTGCCGCTAGTTATTATTTTTACTATGTTTTTTCTGTCTCTCAACAAGGTCTAGCGGCTTTATCTATATTTTGGGTTAGACCTCCAAAAAAAAAAAACAGTTTTAATCCGCAGATTGTGGCCAAAAAAGAGCTATTTAAGCCGACAGCTAGGCGGCAGGCAGCATAGTCTAAATTCCGTAGCTCACAGCGAAAAATGGCAAAAACCCAGCATAATTTACTCATCCAGCTGCTGCTGCTGGCTGCGTTTGTGGCATGCAGCTATGCCACCTGCAACGTGTGCAACAGCGTCAACAAGCTGGCCTGCTACTCCCAGACACAGACGCAGGCCTGTGATGCCAACAATCTGCCCACCGGCTCCCCCTTCAGCTGCCCCACCGACTACGTATGCGTGAGCGGCACCGCCGGAGTGCTCTGCGAGCCAAAGGCAACGGCAGCTGCCACTGCGGCATGCCAGGATTGCAACAAGTGTGATGCAACTAAAACTTTTGCCTGCACGGGCACGAGCAGCTTTGCGCTCTGCCAGGGCAGCGAGACGCCCCAAGCATCGGCAGCCGGCAGCTGTGCCCCTGGTTATGTGTGCAACATGCAGCTGGCGCAGATCTGTGGCGCCTCCACAAGCGTGAGACCTACGTGCTCATATGCTGATGATTCGACAACCACAACCACCACAACCTCCACCTCTACTACAACCACAGCCACCACTCCATCAACGCCATCCACGGCAGATGCCACAAGTTACTGCAACACGGTGCAAGCTGTAGGAAAATTCGCTGTCGGAGATTATGCCCAAACCACGTGCCGTCAGTATATCGAATGCGCCCGGTTGAATGGCAATTGGATCGGTCACAAGTACACCTGCCCCGCCAGCACCTACTTCAGTGGCAGCTCCGGCCTGTGTGTCACCACCATGCCCGCCAACTGCTATACACCCGTCAGCACCACCACCACCACCACCGCAGCCCCAACCACCAGCAACCCCAGCGCCTACTGCGCCAAACAGCAGGTTGAGGACGAGTTTCCTGTGACTGCCAACTGCCGGCAGTACGTCAGCTGCTTCCCTCTGAATGGCAGCTGGAGGGGACGCCTCTACACCTGTCCGGGAAGTCTCTTTTACAACAGCTCCAGCAAAACCTGTGTGGCCACGAGACCTGCCAATTGCTGAGCTGCAATTACCCGGCATTGCCCGGGCTTACAACTATTTTAGTTTGCGTAGACTTTCTCGAGTTGCGGCTAGTTTGTAATCCTATTTGTAGGTATTGTTTCAATTGTGGAATTTATATGGAGTAAAAAACTGTAGAGCTTTCAATGTAGAATGCATATTTGTTGTTCATCATTTTGTTAAAATTCTTCTATTTTACTATGCATAAATAAAATTTAAGCTCCATTTATAGAGTAAAACTGAACATTTCTCTCATATGAAACTTTGCCGAAGTTTCAATTGCTGCAATTTTATAAACTAGAAAATTGCACAGCTTTCAATATTGAGCTTACAAAATGATTCTTTGTTGTTAAGAACTTTGTTTAAATTTAATTTAAGTTCTTTAAATTCTTTTAAGCTATGAATACCATGCATAAATAAATTCAAGCTCCGTTTCTAGAGAAAAAAAACAATAATTTCTCAGCAATAAAACTTAAACAAAGTTTTAATTGTTGAAATTATATGCGCTTTTAATATTGAGCTTTTTGTTCAAAATTTATCAATAAGGAAACTTTGCCGAACTTGGAAATTTAAGCTTAACAACTGATTCAAATAACTTATAATTTAGCTTGAATTAACTCCAGACAACTAATAACTATATTTTAGCCAAATACATTACACACAAACACTGGGCTTCTGGTAAGTGCAGCGCTGAGTATCCGCCTCGAAATATGTCATTCCCGTGCAGCTGTATTCCTCGGCTATAATGTAGGTGCTGTTCTTGTAGTAGCAGTCGACGTAACTGTAAAATAGAGTAGAAATTTTAGTGGAAAATATTGCATAAATATTACTAGAATTTAATACTCACCGCTTGCAGCTTGTATCTCTGGGTGAGGTTTCATAGAGACCCGACTTGGCCTTCGTGCGGCAGACTTCCACTGCGGGGGTAGAGGGCGAAACAGTGGTCGTGGTTACAGTGGGCGTGGCTGTGGTGGTGGCCACCAGATCGTCGTGAATGTCGCAGGTCACAGTGGTGGCGTCTGCTACACAAATCGTATCGGTGTTGGCATCGCACACGTAGCCCGTGGGGCATTTGCCCAGGGTTCCCGAGGGCTGAGCCGCACCGTAGCACATCTGAAAGTAACTCCGGCTGAGGCAGGCGAACTTGTAGTTGCGATGCGCACTGCAGAGTCCGCATTTGCTGGTATCTCCACAGCTGGGCGCGCGC
The DNA here is from genome assembly GCA_035045125.1 of Hypselothyrea guttata. Classification (NCBI taxonomy): domain Eukaryota; kingdom Metazoa; phylum Arthropoda; class Insecta; order Diptera; family Drosophilidae; genus Hypselothyrea; species Hypselothyrea guttata. The sequence continues at coordinate 55,250 of JAWNNJ010001722.1, read as the reverse complement.
TGAGCGTTTTTCTGCAAGCAAATGGCAGTCGCGTCGGTGCACTGAAAGCCGGCCAGGCAGCTGTAGACGTTATCCGTATTCGGTGTATCCTCTAAAAAATAGACAAATAATTAAAGCAGCCAGAACGGGGCAGATCAGTCGGACGGAAGGCTACAGTCGGACATAGTAGACAGTAGTAGACCCTGTACTTTGTATATAAATATTACGCATATAGGAGCAATTTGTCTGTTGCATATCTTCGTTGTTTCTCAACCGATCGGAATACAATTTACAGCACCGCTGGAGAAAGCCATAAGCTACATATATATATAATATATCTTACAGGTCTGTAACTTTAAAGTTGTTGCTGCTGCGGTTAGCGTAAGAAGGGATGAAGGTATCCAAAATCAGCAAAGGAAAACCTACTAAAAATCTATATGTCATGGTTAGTAATGGCTATATCGACTCAACCCGTCGTCCTGATGACCTTGTGATATCTACCACGCCTCCTTCCGCCTGCTACACACACATCCTATTAACACTTACTTAAAATACCCATTTGAAATCCTTTAAAGTATTGGGTCTAAAAAAATACAGGGTATAATAAAATACTTGCAACTACATACGTCCAAAGCACAAATAGTAGGATGTGGAGTTGATGCAGGCCACCTGATTGGATTCCTGACAGACATTGCAGGCCGCGTAGATTTGGGCCAAGAGACAGCTCAGCGCCAGCTGAATAGAGTTAAGATTTTTTTTAGCAATTTCTGAAATCATTTCGAAACTTTAAAGTCTGCTTACCAGCGAGAGCGCTTTCACTAGATTCTCGCGATTCGAGTTCATGTTTTTATCCTTGCTTTCCCTCTCGGCAATGACAACTGTTCACTGTCAAGGTTCCGGGTGTACTAAAGCAGCTTAATCTGCTGCCTCTGGCATTATAAACTGTGTTCTTAACTAGTGAAATTTTCATGGTTTATCTGCTGTTCATAAATGCCGGGCATGCTAATTGTTTTATTTACATTGGCTTTTCACTTGATTGCCCAGTGCTGTTTTATGATCTCAACATAAAAGAGATGCACAAAAACAACTGCCAGCCGAAAATAGAACTTGACACTCCGTTAATGAGCAGAATGTTATACTCTCTCTCTAGTATAGCTAAATATCTATAGTATATATCTATCTGTCATAATTGTACTTACACTTACAAAGCTTCAGGGCATTGACCAAAGTCGAATCGCACTCTCAGCTCAACTAAGTTTTCTAATTTATATCGAAATAATTTAAAACAAATTATAAAAATTCAAAAATTGAATGTACATGAATGAGCAAGTTTTTTCTTAATATTAAATGCTTTTATTACTTATTAATATATTAGTTTATATAAGTTAAGAGCGCAATTAAAATATGGCTTTTCTTAAAGGGCATATACCAAGAATAACTAAATCATATTATCACTTCTTGTGGCTGTTTGTGATTGAAACCAACTTCTTGTAGCAATCAAGACTATTAAAACAGTCTAGTCTATTAAAATGTCTATTAGTCTAGACATATTTTAAATAAATCTTAAATAACAGAACATTCTTATTTCATAATCCTTTTATGAACGCTGTGTTGTTTGTACTTTTTATTCAGCTTTCGGGAATTTTATCTATTAGCCACGTCATCGTTGTGGCAGACTCTCCTTAAGGCAAGCTCGTGAGTAGGTCTCATTATTTATATTTCTCAATTAGTGATACAATTTTAACTATATAAAATAAAACCAGAATGGGTGGATTCGCTTAGTAGGAGGAGTCTAACTGTATAGCTAAAAAAAAAACAATTATTACATAAATATAAAATATAAAGAAAATAAGAAAATATTACATAAGATTTGAAGATACCTTTGGAGTATATAAATTTTTATTATACAAAAATAGGGCAATTTATTTGTTAAGCTTATAAATCATAATTAATACAATTTAAACACAGCCTGCGCCTGAGGGTCGCGCAGTGCCACAAACGGATCCGGCTTTGAAATACGGCTTAGCTGCTGAACAATTGGTGATGCTGCCCTGCCAGCCGCTGGCTTTGAAGCTGCAGGTGATGAAGCTACAAAAAATAATACAAATAAAATATTAGAAATATTGAAATATTAATATTAATATTAAAATTAAATTAGAGCCGCAGCTGCTCACCTGGTGCAAACAGTGTCTTCTGGAATGGCAAAGCGACCCACCAGCTGGCTCTGCTGACAGAATGCTGTGGCATCAGTGGGCGTGGGATCAATGGGCGTGGCAGCTGTGGTTGTAGTGGATGTTGTGGTTTCGGTGCTGTTTGAGGGATCGACGTTTGGATCTGTGACTGGATCTGTGACTGGATCTGTAACTGGATCTGTGACTGGCGGTGCCTCGGTGGTCGCCGGATCTGTGTTGCCATCCACTCGGTCGCATATATCCGAGTCTGGAGGTTTACAGACCAATTGACATGGAGTTCCTGCGCCTGCGCCAGCCAAGGAGCAAGTTTCCTTGTCAGGACACGGAATGCTGTCGGAACTTGAGAGCGCTCCATTTGAACAGAAGCCAAACGAGGTGCGCGAGGTGCATGCAAAAATTTGATTTCCATCGCAAAGATCGCAATTGGAGGTGTCGCCACAGGCTGGAGGTCGGTTCATCGATGTGGCAAAGCAAATATCGCCGTACTGTGTGCAGACGGGCTTCTCCGCCGGACAGGACAAGGTCATTGACGCCTGCGCCACGCCTACAACAAGAGATAATTTTCAATAAAATTAAATTAACAGCAACTTGCAAAACTTACCATTAATGCAGACCTGAAATGCAGTCTCATTGATGCAGGCGTGTGATTGATAGCATAGATTGCAGGTGGCATCAATCACAGCCGGCAGCAGAGCCAGCAGCAAAAGGTATTTCAACTTGCTCATTGCTGTTTGGTAAATGAAGCGTTTGAATCTTGGCTAATGCCTTTTAAATGCTGTCTGCTCCCAATTAAACGTATCTTTATAAGCCCGATAATTCGCGGGCTTATCTCTCAATGCTTCTGCAATCATAAATATGCTGAGGCTACTGTGTTCACAAAGCTGCAGCATTCTAAATATTATATAAACAGCAATATTTGCGCACCACAAAGCCCGGCATAAAACAAGTAGTTTATCTACAGCAATCGTAAATCCAGACACAGCTCCTCGAGCTAAGCGGTATAAAAGTGGTATAAAAGTGGCACATATGCTGAAACATGCGATTAGTCTGACTTCCCAAGTTCCCAAAGGCATAACAATATCACAGAAAATGCAGCACAGAAATCTGGTAGGCCACAGCTTAAACTTTAGTAGAAAAAACTTTTAAAATAATTGCAAATTTATCTCAGCTTCTAGTCGTTGCCTGCAGCGCCGCGCTCTTGGCATTTGCCTCAGCCCAAATCTGCAATCGCTGCATGGACAACAACATCGCCTGCGTGAATCAAACCCATTTCAAATACTGCGTGAACAATGCGCCCATCAGTGATCAGGTGCTCTACTGTGGCGATAACAAGGTCTGCACAGATCTGGGCATACTCTGTGCCAAGGAGGGAGATGTTGATCCAGTTTGCGATGACAGTGACATCGACTGCAGAACCTGCGATGGCAATGTCCTCTTTGTCTGCACCAGTCGCAACACCTTCCGCATGTGCAGTGGCACCGACATGACCGGGGAGACCATGACTTGCCCCCAGGACTACGCCTGTTCCATCAACTCCGGCGACTTCTGTGTGGAGGAGTGCGGTTTAGCAAACGGAAAGTACGAGTGCGACAGGATTGCACCTTAGAATTACACAATTTATTTCGCTTCAGTATATATTGAAATTGTATTAAAACATATTTGAAATTAAATGATGTAAATATATTACTTACAATTTTACATTAATACATTATTTTCGCAATAAAAATGAAGAAAACAAAAGGGATCTTTAACCTTATAAATTAGCTGATTTTGTTTAAAGTCAAATTGATAAAAAAACAAATATAAATACAAACTTTTTAATTGTAATTAAATTATAAAAAACTTTATAGATGTTTTTTTGAATTTTGTTAAACTATTTTTTGAAAATGAAATGGAAATGTATTTTAAGTTCACTAATTTATAAAAAAATTGTAAACCCTGTAACATTAAAAGGCTTAAAAGGGTCCATTGAGTTAGTGCAAGTGTAAAATACGTATAACACCCTAAAAATAGGCGTGGCAGACCGATCAAATTTTAAGTATATATACTTCATCAGGATGACGATCAAGTCTGACGTCTGTCTTTCTTAGATCTCGCAAACTATAAGATCTAAAGACACAATTTTCGGTATATAGGCTTTCCTATTTTGTACGTTAATAAATTTTGTTTTAGAATATTGGAAACTTTCCTGCTTACCGCAAAAAATTCAACAGCAGCTAAGATTTTAAAGCCACTGAATTTTAATTGAACATAAACTATGTTTCTATATATTTATGTTAGTATACTTCTCAATACGATTGGATAAAAAAAGCAGAGATATGTAACGGACCATTTGTTCGATTAAAAATTAATTCGATTAAAAATAAAAATATAAATATATCTAAGGTCTGTTTTAAGAGCAATGTTTCTAAAAAACTATTCAACTTGGCTAAAAAAAATTAAAAAATTAAAAAAATGTCTAAGATTATTTGAAGCTAGTGCCTAATATTTTTTTTTTTTAATTTTTCGTCTGTCAGAAGCTCTCTTTTTCCTAATACCCAAAGAAGTCCTTCAACATGTTTTCTGCTTTATTAAAGACAAATACTTGCAAAAACACATTTAATCTCTGTAGTATTTGTACTACACAAAGTTAATTTCTCCATTCAAAAACAATTCCAGTGAAAAATAGTTAAGGCGACCCTGAAAGCGTGAGCTCTCTAAATGGCATTAATAAAAGCGTTATAAATAAAACTCTTATCTCGGCCTGTCACTGAATTTCGGCTGAATTTCCCCACAATACAGAATGAAATATACAAAAGAGAAAAAAAAGAAGCAAAACCCGTGGCTAAACGGTTAATAAACTCCAACAGAATTAAAGCTTACAACATGAAATTGCACGAGTTTGAAAATGAATAATGAAATTAGCTAACATTGACCCAATTCCCGCTGGTTAAGTTTAATCAAATTAAGAGTATAATGTAATGTGCACAATACGTAATACAGGTAGTGTTTTATGCGCACAATGGGCATGTTATTATTATTATTCTATTAACGCTTATTATTATATGCATAATTCTGTTATGCCGCAACAGATTTGCTTTTCACGCTCGAATTTCTGCCAGGCCTTGCCCAACATTTTGATGGGCTCGAGTGTGAGCTTTGTGGCAGGTGTGGAAAATGAATTTGCAACAGGAAACAAAACGTGAAAAGTACGTAATAAATTCCGTATACTCCCTGCTCTCGCTGCTTCCCGGTTTTTCCGCTTCTCCCTTCCCTAGATCACTCTCTTATGCTGCATTGGGAGCTACCTTTGATGGTGATGGTGGCGCATCTAATTGTTGTCTCTGTGTTTTTGTTATTGCAATTAATATTTTTCAGCCAAATTCACAGTTTTTTTCCAAACTAAAAAGCGCAAAGCGTCAACAAATTGCGGTCATTAAACCTATTTCCACGCCAGACCACAATAAATTGTCGCCTCCGTTGCGGCTGCGTGCCATAACAGCGCCAAAGCGCAACGTTTGCGCATCTTCAGCTCCAGTTCCGCGTAAAAGTGTTTATAAAAATATAGAAAAATATCAAAATATATAATGGGTATTTCCCTGGTGTTAAGTGAGCTCACAATCTGCGCTCTGCTTGTCCTGGCCGTGGGCAAAGTGCCAACAAAACCTTACACAAACAGTTGGCGCGATCTTATCTTTGGCAACAAGTGGCTAGCGCCGACAACAACGCGTCTGCGTGAATCCAAGTGTGGGTGCATTAATAAATTAATTTATTCATAGTCATAAACAAATAAAACTCTTCGCAGTTCTGCCCATATTTGCGCTGGTGCCCATTGGACCCAGCAGCTGTTCGGCTCCTTCCGGAGAGCAGGGCAACTGCATACCCAGCAAGGACTGCCTGCTCCGCAATGGCATTCCGGCGGGTCCCTGTGGAGGGGGCTACGGTGTTTGTTGCGTGTGTAAGTTGAGCAGCAGTTTAGCAGTCAAAAAACAGCTAAAAACTATCACCAGTTTAGTGAAACTTCAGCGGCGAAAGATGGCAAATTTTAACAACATTTTAGAGCCTTAAAAAAGTACCAAAGGGTCTATTGAATTTATAGCAAACTATTGGCAATTATTCTGCACATTTTTAAAAAGTTAACTAACTAAAAATCAGGCATTTAATTTTTATGATTTGATTTGATCTATAAAAAGTTTTTTTTATAAAGTTTTTTTTGCAACATAAAACCACAGGGTCATCTGCTATCAGTTGCGTTCTACTGTAACATTACTGACTTCTCAAAACAACATTTTTAGAACAAAAAACCTAATTTCAAATTTAAGTTTAAGCAATTGACGTTATGATTTTGTTATTCCTGCAGTTCTGCAGACCTGCGGCGGCATCATACGTGAAAACTCCACTTACTTTGTGAACCCCAACCATCCGGATGTCTACGATGGCACAGGCAGCTGCCAGGTGACGGTGCAGAAGTTGCATCCAGATATTTGTCAGTTGCGTTTGGACCTGGACATGTTCTCGATAGCACCGCCCGAGGCGGCCAATCATCTGTGTAATCAGGATCAACTGCTCATATCCGGCGGAAGTCCCACGCCCACCATTTGCGGCAGCTCCACAGGAGATCACAGTAAGCACATTAAGAGCTAACACCGAATCGCAGCTCTAAAATTGCCATCATGCAGTGTACATTGATGCGGGCCTGGGACAGAGCAATCCGATTGTCCTCTCCGTCATAACCAGCGGCAGCTTTCCGCGCCTCTGGCGCATACGCGTCACCCAAATCCATTGTGGCAGCATAAGTCGGGCGGATCAGGGCTGCCTGCAGTACCATACCACAATTAGTGGGCGTGTTCGCAGCTTTAACTACAACACGGTGGGTGGCAGGCAGCTCTCGAATCAGGACTACAGCATCTGCATACGCAACGAACGCAATTTCTGTGGCATTCAGTACAATGCCTGCCCGGATTTGGAGAACAATCGCTCGCGAGCTTTTACTATTTCAGGTGGGTATCTTGATAGTAAATTAAATTTATCTATCAATTAGCAACGATAACATTTTGTGGCAAGTTAGTATTTTTCTGCATCATTGACAATAGTTTTAGAAATTTTGGCTTCAAAGCGTAACAATCCATTTGAAAAATTTGCAATGGAAGGAAGGAATTTATAAAATACGTGGGTTTATTTTTTTGAAATTTTTAGATGTTTTACCTCTTATAATTTTCACGTTTTTTCGAAAATTGCTTATTAAATTTTCAGAAACTATTATCATATATTGGGAATCGTCTCCATATCTTGTTTTAAATTAAAACCCCAATATCAATAGGCCAACCACACGTATGAGCAATGCTGATGCTTATTTGTGACGGTACGGAAGGCATGGTCCGATCGGGCAGGCTTGGCATATCCAGTACCTATTTAGTGAACTAAGTTTTAGGTCTACATCTTCATTTTAAATTTGAAATATATAGTTAAAATATTTAATTGAAAGATCGATATTTAGTATTAATATTATTATAAATTTCTTTCATTAATCATCTTTATTTATTTTGATGTTTCCAATAAAATGTCCGACATCAACCGACATTTTGATAAATAACAGGCAACTCGAACAATCCGGTGCCCACCATGGTGGGTGGTGGTGGCGGGGGCGGGGCTGCCCCGCTGCCCGTTGGAGCGGGATGCATCAGTGATTGGCTGCTGATAGGCTGCATACGTTCTGCGGATCGCATTCCCCCGCTGCCCGGATGCGAGGATCGTGTCTGTGGTGGCACCTTCAGTGCGGAGGCGGGCATGTTGGCCAAAACGGTGCAGTGTAAGTAGAACTTGGAAGAATTAACGGAGCTCTATAAACTCTATATACCCTTGCAGCCAGTGTAAGGCCGTTTAGGCTGAACTTTCACACAGATGGCGTGGAGGCGCCGAATGACATTGATAATAGGGGTTTTTGCTTGGACTATGTGCAGCAGCCGTGTACAAATGGATTTTGAGTGTTTTGATTTAATAAATATGTACTTTATTTAATTTATTTTCGTAAGGCTAAGTTACAATTAAGTTAATGTAGAAAGCACAAATAAAAACGTTGTGTGGGAGATAAAATTTTGACTTGCGTTTGATATATAAATTCATTTGGGGCTAATAATACAGTTGATGTTTAAGTATTACGTTTAAAATTCACGAATTTGTTTTAATACTTAGGTCAATAGGTGCGTAAAAATTAAACAAAAATCGAAAAAGCGTATAACAGAAGGATAATATCAAGGGACTTTTTCGTTGTCGTGTGGCGGCCAAAGAAAACAATCTCTGCGCACTTCTTCGTAACAGTTTAGAGTTTTTTGTTTGTTTTTGTTTTTGGGAGAGTATTCAGGTTTCAGCAACTGTTGCAGTACCAGTTCCGGTTCCGGTTGCAGTTCCGGTTCGAGTTCCAGTTCCAGTTCCTGCTGCACGTGAGATCGCCAATTTCAGTCTGTGCGCGCTGTTGCCCGACTTGTGACGTCACTGGGGATTATGAGATGGGCGGATGTTTCCTAGTTTCAGGCTGGGATTGGGATTTCCTTAGCTCTAGTAGGTTTGAATTAGGGCAGCCACATGCTGTTTCTCCTCATCGGTAAGACCGTTCTTCAGCGTGCGACGCACTGCAAAGACAACAGGGATTTTAGTTTTGAAAAAATACCATTCAAAAATATTTCGAAAACATATTTTCAGCAGAATTTGTAGGCAGTTTCATCAGATGTATAACATGCATGTTAGTAGCTGTTTTCAAGATTTTCAAAACTAGGTTAAACTCATGCTATATAGGATTGCAGAACTTTCGAGATACATTTGCAGGCTTCAGTAATTTTGTAAAATTCGCCAACCGATTCAAGTTCCAAGCAAATGAATCTCTCACAAAAAACTCAACAAACAGAACGTAAACAAAAGCTTTCAAAAACGTAAAGGTTTTAAAAACTGTATTATTTAAATACAGTTTTCAACACTAACCAAAAAAGTGAGAACCTAAGGTTAACGGTAACGGTTATGGGTAAACGGTTACGTAACGGTTACGCCCGCTATGGCGATGCTGTTCTTTCAACTGTGAATCCCTCACGCGTACGGCTGCGTTTCACTTCAGTAATTTGATTGATTCATTGATTGATTGGTTGATTGGTTGGTTGAGATTGTTGGGTGCGTTAATATAAAAAGTAAAACGTAAACAAAATTAAAACCCAATAAATTTAACCGATTCGTAAGCAGAACTTAAAAAGTGCCAAAGCTTTTTCATTTTGGTAAATGGGATAAAAACAAAAATCAATTACGGGAATTGTTTTAAGCAGCGCTTAGTGTAATAAATTTGTAAGAATTTGTAAAAATTTGGAATTTGTTGAATTGTAACTCTATGATTCAGCCTCGAATTACGCAAGTGTGTGTTTGGCTAAACATAGCGCGCTGTGTGTGTTCCAAAAGAGAAACCATTTAGAGTGAGAGCAAATTGGACATCCAAATGGACTTGACCCCGACTTACAGGATTTGCGATCCGCATGACGCGTGCGTTTGCGCTCCCGAGGCGTGGTGCGTGTGCCAGACGCCTTGGTGGCGGTCTTCACAAGAGATTCCAGTATTTCGTCATCGCCATCCGTGAACTGTTCCTCGCTCTGCCGGGCAATGGGCGAACGCAGCTGCTCGGCGCGTCGACGTCGCCAGGTGAGCGTGCCATCCGCCTGATCGGCGCTAGGTGTGCCCAGAAGTTGCCTAAGAAACATTTGAAACGGTTAATAATAGCCTCAAGTAAACTTCAAGTGGTCTGCATACTTGAGTTCCGCATCGGCCACATCCTCTTTGGTCTTGAACTTGGCCATGTCTATGATCAGCTTGCCGCGCGTCTTGTTGCGCTCCCGATGATTGGCCTTCTTCTCCAGCAGCTGCTGCACTCGCTCCCTAGTCGTGCGATACTCCAGCGCAAACTCGGAGAGCGTGCGGCAGAACTCATTGGGCCTTGACTCTGCCACGCTGTGCTGCGGCATGCCCAGCCAGAGCAGGAACTTGCGATATCGATTCATCACCCGACGATGCACAATCTGCAGTATGATAATGCGCTCGGCACAATCGGCCAGAAAGTCCACCAGCTTCTGTTTTAGCGGAGGCGCACAGTCGTGTTTGGCAATTAGCTTGAGGCGATCCCAGGAGGCTTTGCATTCCGACTCCAGTTGGGTGAGATTGTGTGCCAAGTCCGTAAAGTCCGCCTTAGAGGCGCGTGTTATGGGTCCAATTTCCGAGTACAGATCAGTCGTATCGCTGCACGTCTCCATCACCATATGGCAGAGATGATGCAGTAGTGAGTGCTTGTGCACAGTGTCCTTAACTTCCGGCACCTTGGCCAGATACTCGATCTGAAAGCCCTTGACGGGGGCGCCATTCAGAAAGATGCCCACGGACAGCAGCGTGGAGAGTATGCAGCGAAAGGTGTGATTCTGACGCAGTATCTCAATGCCTTGCTTGAGATCCATCAGCGGTTCGGCAATCTCTTTCTGCAAGTGTAGAGATAATGAAAATTATTCATCGAGTTTGATCACGACGATAAGTAGAGTCGATTAGCTTCCTTCCCAAACCATAAGAGCTAGAGACACCATTTTGGATACGTAGGTTTTCCTGTGGTACCTCCAACCCTTCCTCTACTATAATCAAAACCCCCAGAAATCACAATTAAATACCTACAGATATTCAGCATGTGCTTAGCCTATAGGTTTTTCTATCGATGCTGTAAATTACATTACAATCGGATAAGAAACAGCGAAGATATGCAACAAACAGAAAGGGTGAAGTAGCTTTATCTGCTCTGTGCTAACTGGTTTGAATTGCTCTAATTTTCAAAATTCAAGAAAGCTTCTTTCTGATTTTCTCTGAGTGTATACATACCTCGGAATTATCAAAGTCCAAGCGGAAGGCCCAGAGCTTCAGACGCGCATCCAGCTCGGATATGGAGGCCAGTGTAAGGAGAAACTGCTCAGCGCTGCCCAGGGGCAGCTCCGGATTGGACATTTGGGCCTCCTGTATCTTGCCACGCTCCTCGTCCGAGGGCAGCATATTCAGCAGCTTGTCAATGCCCTCCCGGGTCACCACGGTGGCATCCATCTTCAAAATGGCCGCCTTGATGGCACGCGGAGGCGGCAGCTTGGTGATTGCTATGTTAATGGCATTGGAGCGTTTGTGGTCCAGCACGATGATCTCTTTGCTCTTGTTCAACTCTTGTTGTTTCTGCGAAGGAGTGAGAATTAGAGAGAGGGCCGAAAGAGTCGCAAGAGAGAGAGCACAATAAACAATGAGGGGTAGGGGGTAGAGTGGAGACAATCAACTACGCGCTTAACAACAAAAATTACACTACGCAACAAATCTAGATTTTTTTTGCCATAATTAATAAGATCCTTTTTTTTATATAAATAAATATATTTTTAAAGAACGGACAAAAGATCAAATTAACTAGAAATCTTTGAATAAAAGCGAATTTTTTTAATTTCTCAAATTTGGTGGTGCTTTATAATTTTGAAGATTTTTTCAAATATTTCTCACAGAAATATACTTCTTCTAAAAAAAATCGATCTTATTAATTATACCAACTAGCTGTTACATAGTGTTATTAAACAAAACAAAGTGAACATTACATAAAAATTAAATATTGTTGTGTGTGTTTGTGAGAGAGAGACAACGAGCGTGTGTGAGTAAGAAAACCGACACCAAAACAAGAAAACAAACAGAGAGTGAGAGAAACAAACAGAGAGAGAGAGAGACAGAGAGAGTGAGAGTGAGAGAGAGAAAGAGTGTACAATATACGAAATAATATATGATTATTGCACTCACCTCCTATAGAGAACATTTGGAAAACATATTGTATTATATTTTGAGAATTGTATATATATAGTATTTGTTTGGGTTTAGCACAACATTTATCCGCAAAATAGAAGACCGTTGACATATATCGAAAATAATTATACATAGAGAGTAAAAAAAAATGGGAAGAGAATATAGAACAAATATCATTCGCAAGTTGAACATTTAGAATAAAATCTAGCTTAAGCTATAATGTATTATTGACAAATTTTCTTCAAAAAAATCTGAAATTTAGAGCATATATTATAGAATATGATATACACACCTTGGTCATCAAGTCCTTGGCACGCGACTCAAAAAGATGCTCCAGCTTCTGTGTGTCCACATTGGAATTCGGAAGCTCATCCCAAATGGTCTTACCCACCACCTGGGGTATCATGTCCTCACGCACTTCCTTCCAGAAGAGCTTGACCTAAAAACGATAAATAATTATATAAAATGGATTGTAATTATAGTTAAATTGATTTTGTTTCTCACCGTCTTCTTGTTCTTTTTGATGGTATTATTGCCATTGGCCAAATCTCCATTCACAGAGCCGTTAAGGGATCCATTCATGCTGTTGGTCAGACTGCCAGCTCCATAAGCTGCGTAGCTGAACATGGGCGGGGGCAACAGGCTGGGCGGCATCATGGGCGGTGGCAAAACCATGCCTCCGGCTAGGGGCGGCGGTGGTGGTGGTATGCCGGCGCCTAGACCACGTGGTGCCAGCACATCCTTCTCATCATCCGAATGCAGATCGGTAAAGTCCAGATCGCAAAGATTGAGGGGGCGCGTCATGTTGCGCACCAGCTCCTCCCAGTGCAATTCGTTCTCCGATTTCTTGGGTTCAGCCTTTTTGAGTTCCTGATCGACGCTCGATGAGCTATCGATAGACAAGGGCAATTAACAGATATGACTAGAAATACATATACACTTCAAAGTGCACACACAAAGTAACATTATCTTTGACCAGAGTCGTTCAAACTATATCTAAACGAACTTTACGATTCGATTGTTCGATTGCACCCCTCTCACTGTCATAAAAGCAGCATAAGGCAAGCTTATCGCCATTTCGCCAAGTAGCAAGATAATCAATCAGCCAGGGCATTAGAAACAAAAAAAAGAACACGCGACTCATAAAAGGCTTTCTAGACAAAAGACGAGCCCTTGAAAAAGCATAGACTAAGGTTATATTATATTTAAATGTAAGTTCTATCAAAAAACGAAGTTGATCTTTCGCACAACTCATAAATCTGTCCCATGTCGACTCTACTATCTGAAGTTTTACGAGTGCGCTGTAGAAAAGTGATAAGATTTAGTTATATTGCTCGCACTGGGCGCTATAAAAGGCGCGATTGGAGCGCTACAAATCATAGTCTTTCTCTATAACCCGGGCATAATGGATGTAAGTTCGAGTGATCATCGTAAAGCTCTTTAAAATATATTAATTTCATTATTTATTGTTCCGCAGTTCGAGTCGATTGTTGAAAAGTCCAAGGCCTTCAGCCACAAGCCCCCACCAGAGGTCTATCTGGAGTTCTACGGGCTCTACAAGCAGTCCATGGTTGGCGACATCGATATCGAGAAACCCGCCGATGCCGAGGGAGCTGCCAAATACGCAGCCTGGCTGAGCCGCAAGGGCATGTCCGTGGATGCCGCCAAGACCGCCTATGTTGCTCTCTATGAGAAGTACGCTCCTATCTACACTTAGGCCTGAAGAACAAGTCATAAAACACTGTTGGTGTTACTGTTACTGTTACTGTTATTGTTACCGTTACTGTTACTGTTAATTCCGGTGCTAATAAAACTAATGAGTCGTATTAGCGACCCCCTGATAAACTAAATGGAAACCTTTGATACCTTCTTTCGCTAAATTATATTACGAGCAGAAGCAATTAAACTTTTCGTTTATATTGCCGCCCACCGATCCGGACCGTATCGATATCTAACGTTGCAGGTCATAAATCGCTATCAGCTCACCAAGTACGGTATATAAAGGCTAACTCTAACCCCCAAACAGCACTCAGAGTTAACTGAAACAACTGCAGCTATAGACATGGATGTAAGTACTGCGACATTTACAAATTCCCCAGGAATATAGCTGATATCGTCTGGATTTTCTGGATTTTCACAGTTCGCCACTGCCGCCGAGAAAGCCAAGACCTTCACCAAGACTCCCACCAACGATGAATTCTTGGAGTTCTACGGTCTCTACAAACAGGCCACAGTCGGTGACAACAACACCGCTGAGCCCGGCACCCTCGACCTGAAGGGCAAGGCCAAGTGGAGCGCATGGAGCAAGCACAAGGGCATGTCCCAGGACGCCGCCAAGGCTGCCTACATTGCCACCTATGAGAAGTACGCGCCCAAATACGCTTAGATCTCCTGACAGTTGAGGCTGTATTGAAATGACTAACAAATAAATGAACAAATTAACAGAACGAAAAAAAAATTTTGTGTAATTTTGGATACGAGAAAGGAGTTTTGGAAAATAATTTAAAAGAAAACTGTGGATCATTTCATATCGTTTTAAAACACAAATACATTATCTGCAATTACTTTTTCAGAAAAATGAATTAACCAAAAATATTATTCATGTTGAAAACAAATTTGAACATGATAAAGAAGTTAATAGTAATCATTAAAAAATATTTAGCAAACTTCATATAAATTTTCTGTAATTCCAAATTTATGAAAAAAGGAGTCCAAAAGAGTTAAGTTTAAAAATTATATAATTTTTTTAAAACAAATTTTTAGCTAATTATTAAGCATTTAAAGAACAATACTGGCGAAGTATTAAAAACTCATATTAAAATTTCAATAAACTGAAAAAAATGCAAAAATAGTACTCCGATGTCTAGTCTATAGTCTAGTCCATATAACAAATGCTAAAAAGATAGATAGTCTATCAGTTTGAGCCATAATCGATTGCTTCCTCAACGAACTAATCATATTCAGCTAACCATAATCTCTTGATAAACAAAGTATTATACTAATGCCCATAATCACTCCCTCGAAAGATTAACTTATTGCAATAAAAAGAGTTGCTGATAAATATGTGTATAGTACATTCGCTTACCGTGATATTTCACCTTTGCTCTTGCTCTTGGCAAGACCTTCTTTGGCTTTCGATATCAGGCCAGACATATCACCCACAATGCCACGATGGCCACCGATTGACTCCTGTGTGGGACTGCTGGGCAGATTGCTGAGTTTCTGTGTGAGATCCTTAACTGTGTGATCCCGCTTCAGTTGCATAAGCATTTCCTTATCCTCCAGATCTATAGAAAATTAAAAAAATTAAAATTAAATTAAATAAAATTATAACTGAAAAGGCGCACAAATGTATGCAACAGCAGCAAGATGAATTGTTTTATGCAGCACATATAAGTATGCAACGTTTATTGGCATTTAGTCAGCAACATCACCTACCTGTCGTATCCAATGGTTGTTGTATTGGCTGTGGTTGTGGTGCTGGGTTAGTACTGGTTAGGGCTGGGGGAAAATGCCACCAGCCGGGTGGTGGCGGTGGCGGCGGTGGTGGTGGCGGTGGTGCACCAGCTGCTGGCTTATGTATAGGGCTAAGGGGTGCAGGTTCTGGTAGCGCATCCAATTTCAAAGGCGTCGAACTATCCGGCGTAAAATCAAAGCCGCCATTCAGCGGCTTCTTGGGACTGAGCACATCCGGTGCACATGCAGGACTCGACTGATGTTTGGGCGATTGATTCAGCTGCGTGTAGTAGTTGTTGAGGCGATTGGCATCGTTCTCATACTTCTTGTACCCACTGTCCGTCTGCTGTATGTTCTTCATGATGCCATTGATCACAGTCGCGTTGCGTTCCCGGAACAGATTCTTTTTGGTCAGGAACTCGTTCTGATTGTTGGTATTATTGTTGGCCTTGTCGAAGCTGTTGTTGATGATGGAAATGCTGTGGCTGCCACACAGCAGCGGCTGCTTCGTCGGACTCAGCAGCAAACTATTGTTGGGCGTTTCAATGTGATTGTTATGGATCTGATTGTTGCTGACGCTGATGTTGTTGCAAATGGGCTCAATGGGCAGCGATGGCGGCGGACTGTCGCCGCTTTGTATGGTCGCAGGAATGGCGGTTACAATTTGGCCTTTGGTTTTTGTGTTTTGTGGTTTTGGCATTTGACAAATGGGTTAGCGGGTGACAATGGGCGGTACATGGACAGACACAGCGATTAGCATATGAGAGAGAGAAGTCCTTAGTTAGTTTCGGTTTGTCAAAGCAGCGCCTGCGGCAAGCAGCAAGCAGCAAACAGCGAACAGCGGAAATGGACGCCATCACTTACCGTAAGCCTCGCGCATGGCAAAGACGCCATTGGCCGCCGCCTCCTCCTGCTCCTTCAGGAAACTCTTATGCCGCTCCGCGCGCTCCCGTCGACGTCGCAGTCCTGGCGTAACGCCAGCAACATCACGTGCTGCAATTAATTATAGAAATATCAACAATTTTCAGTGGTTATTTATGTATACATATTTTTCACTTCCCAAACTTTGAAAGCGCATAACTTTGCCAAAACTCAAGTGATTGTTGAGTGGCATGTTTTTTTCTCAATCTTTTCAGCGCGAAAAGCAAATACAATCAACAAATCAAATGAAAATAAAGTAAAAATTGTTTCATATTTTTGCGAAAATTTTAACCCTTACAGAATTTTCAATTTTTAGATAAACAGTTTTTTTTTTTTTAATCATAGGAATTAGTTTTAAAATGATTTTTTGAAAATATGCATAAAAATCCAAACATGGCTATATTTAACCAAAGTATTAAAATTTTAGATGCCAAAGGGTGATATATGGGGAATTTTTTACTGCCTAAACGTCATTAGGGTTTATACTCACGTTTCTTCTCCTGAAACAGTCCGTTGCTGAACTCTGTGGAATTCGTAGAGCCAGAGCTGTCGTCCTCATCCAGCGTGGCCTGTGTGGGCGTCATGCGCAGCACTGTGGTCGGTAGCACCTTGGTCAGTGGCACTGGACTGGTGTCCGTGCTGTGGCGACGGGATTTCCTCCGTTCTGTGTTGTTGGCGCCGGGTCGATGACGCTGCGTCTTGCGCAGGGAGTTCTGGGGCAAGCGCTGGCCATCCGACTCGCCATCCTCAAATCTGTCAAGCAAAGGTAAGTGTATTAGTATAAGTATATTAGTATATTAGTAAGTACATTAGATTTAAATAGGTAAACTCACTTTAGCACTGCCTCGTAGAGTTGCAGCTGATCGAGCAGATCCAGATCGGTGCCTGGCTTGGACATATAGCGTTGTATGACCGACTCCATGCCTTGCTGCTCCAGCAGATCGCTTTCGTCATAGAAGCTATCTTGATCCGTCAGTCCAGCCAGGGTTTTGTTAATTAACGACGCGGCATAGATGACCAGCTCGGCATCCGCATTATCATAGTCCTTAAGCAGTCTAAAAGAAAAGAGATAAGTTAAGTATTCCAGCCTCAAGTCAAAATTCTTAAAAGAATTTTGAATGCCCCCGAAAAGTATTTCAAGATCAAGCTGACAAAAACCGCAGTAGGAAACTGGCTTAAAATTAATTGAACTAATATAAATAAAACTTTAATAAAATAAACTGCAGCCCAAAAGCAGGCTACAATATTTTGCAACTCACCTCATAATGTTCGCCCATGGCGCCGTGCCCTGCGCTGTGTCCACCGCATGAATGGCGCCGACAAGCACATAACAATTGGACTCTGCGTACTCCACGAACACGAGCAGCAGCTTGAGCGCCGTCTTAACCACCGAACGGTAATTGGAGGCGATCAATGAGTAAAGCCACTCCATGGTGGGCTGATGCTTCATAACGCCATTCATGCCATCCACATACAGCATGACCTGCAGGCGGAGAGACGCACAGTGATATAATTAGCTTTGACTCGTGCTCAGTGAGCAAGTCGGTGCATGCAATCAACTCTTACCTGTCCCAGGGCACGCAGTATATAGTTCTGATAGTTCTGGTCGGCGCAGTTGCCCACGGTCACGAGGCAATTGAGACCGCCCAGTGCCACAAAGGCGTGCACCAGATCCTTGTCCTCCTGGAACACCTGCTTGAGTGAGAACAAAGCACGTCGCAGATCGCTGCCCTCCGAGGAAAGTAGTTTCTCTGTAGGCAGAGAGAGAGAGAGAGAGAGTGTGTGTGCAATGTGGCGTATGCGCGATGATAATCGAAGTATATTGAGCTTACCTATAATGGCATTAACGCGCACGCTCAGCTGTGTGCGTATCACCAGAGAGTTTTTGCGACTAAAAGAGAAAGATAAAAGAGAGAAAATAAGTTAATTAATTTAATTCAAATAATTTTTTTATAAAATAAATTTATTTTAAATACAAAGTAGAATAAATCCAGTTGACCTATTTTATTTCAAAATGATATATAATTTCTTTTTCTTTATTTATTTCAAGCTCATTTAAATTAATTAATGAAATTTTAATTAATTGTTTACATTCGCAATTCAATTTAATTCATTTGTTTGTATTCGTAATTTAGTTAAATTTAATTATCAGTCTTTTAAATAATGAATATTAAATTTAAATAAATTTTGTAAGCACTTTTATCAGCAATGGCAATGGCAATGGCGTAGAACAAAACTAAGAGTTAAATAAGAATATATATAAAGCACAATAGGGGGCATGGCAGTTGGTTCATTGACCAGTTAAGAACATTGATTACCCGCTGCTAGCCAACTGCTGACTGCCGACTGCTGCCCAGTTGTTGGCCATAATAATAAAAGTAATAACAAACGACGCAGATAATTGAAAATGGACTATGAAGCATCAGAGCCAACGTAGCCGCCAATAAGCCGAGGCAAGAATTCATAATGAAAAGAGGCACACCTGCGTGTGTGTGTGTGTGTGTGTGAGAGTGTGTATATTTGTAACTCTGACTGAGTTGCAGATTGACAAGCCAACAACAAGCCATTCAGGCATTCAGCCATCAAGCCATCGACCCATGCCAGTCCAAGTCCAAGCCTGCTGTGGAATTTTGATGCGAACTGAAGCGAATGATTTGCATGCGAGCTCGCTGCCATGACTAATACGATAAGCATGATTAGTGAGCCAGCCAGCACAACTCCAACTCCAAGAACTCCTAGAGCTCCAAGATCTCAAAGAACTCAGAGAACTCCTTTAGCCTAGCCTAAACACAAACACACACTCATTGGCGCCAGTAACTGGAGTAACTTGGCGTAACTTGGGCTAACTGCCAGCAATTTGCACAGCCGTGGCGACATTAACATTATCATTTTTATAGTACACTCGGAAAAATCAAGCATCATTCAATCTACAAAATAAAGTTCTGAAATGCAGCTCGTTTTGTGCTCAAATTCAAATACAAATCGGAATTAAATATAAAATGAATTCGGTTTAATTAAGGCAAAGTATTTAAGATGAATTTATTTATATTTTATAAGATATTGTTTCTTTAATAACTTTTGCGTTTATTACCCTATTTTAATAAGCTTTTCAGGATTGATTACTATACGGGAAGAGAGTATATATTCTGAATAACTATTAATTCTGTTCAATATTCTGAATATAGCTGCTTAATAACTTACTTTAATCTATAAATTTCATAAAAGTAAAAATAATAAGATTCCACATAAAGCATTTCATTCTTAGATCAAAAGTTGTCTGGCTAATTAAACTTTTGACCATGAAAATTGGTAATTCAATTACGCCAACTCTTGATTTTTCTCTCAGTGCAGAACCAACGCAGACCGCAGACCGACGCTTCATAAATGCATGGCAGCTAGTGAAAGTACAGAGAGTCGGTGGAAGCAGAAATAGAATAAGCAGAAGAAGCAGTAGTCGAAGTAATAGTCGAAGTATCTACCTGTCCTCTGACAAGTTCTTTGTACACTCTTCAGCTAAAATGTAATCCCATTATTTGGACTAGACTTGGCCCATGGTCTGACGCGTACCGTCAGCTGCCACAAGTTGCGCCCTTAAGCCTGACATCACGTGCTTGAACGGTAAAACTAGAACTGCAGAAGCTAAAGAAACTATAAAAGATACAGCTGAAGAGTTGCAGTTTGCAGTCGCAGCACAGTGGAAAAAAGACAAATAAGTACGGGCAGAGTTGCCAGCTTAATTGCAGTTTCCTCTGTTTAGCTTTGGCTTTGTGTGTTCTATCTAATTGCTTCCTCCTCAGCCGCTTGGCCACTTGGCTTAAGAGATTTCATTTGCTCAAACAGCGCTTTGGCTATATTAGTTTTGTTTTATTTTTATAGCAAAGCAATTAACTGGCTCTCAAGCTGTTGAATGAACTGTTACAATTCATACCGCATTTACGCGTATTTAGCAGCATTTGCTGCAGACATTTAATATCTTTTCATCCGTTTATCGGGTTCAGCTTCCGCTGCACTCAAGAGCAGAAATTGTGGGAAAGTAAACAAACTAAGTTTAGATTTACAAGTTACAGTAAAGTTTTTTCTCATATTAAAACCTAATTAAAATGCAAATGTTTCTTAAAATTTGTTTAGAAAAATAAATTAAATATATACCTAAATTAAAATAAAATATTAAACAAAATCTATTTAATTTGTTGAAGTTTTTTATAGAATATTTTAAAGCCAAGTTTAAATTGAGGCATTTTTCTCTTGCCAAGATTGTTTAAGTTTAAGTTGCCTACAACTTTTTCGACCTCAAGTTCATTCTTTTCCAGGCAGCTCTGACTTATGAAGCGTACAATATAAAATATAACGACGCCAAAATGCCTTTGCCCACGTTGGCAAATATATATTTAATGTTTTTTGTGCTGCGGATTAAATGCAAATTAACTGCAAGTTGCAGCCAAAAAATCGCAACAAGTTGCACGTACGAAACTGAGACGAGGACGAGGACGAGGAAGACGCCGATGCGGAGGCATGCAAAATGCAAATGCACAAAAGTCTGTCTGTCTGTCCGTCTATCCGTCTGTCTCTCTGTTGATAGTTGCAACTGGCAGGCAGTTAGCCAGGTAGTCAGCGGCAGTTTCCTGTGCCACAGATAGCGACATTTTTTATGGCCAGCGCCTGACAGCCAGCTTGGCAATATCTTTATTAGCC
Organism: Hypselothyrea guttata; assembly: GCA_035045125.1. Taxonomy (NCBI): domain Eukaryota; kingdom Metazoa; phylum Arthropoda; class Insecta; order Diptera; family Drosophilidae; genus Hypselothyrea; species Hypselothyrea guttata. Next base: position 34,203 of record JAWNNJ010001722.1, on the reverse strand, counting down.
AAGTGGGAAAAGGCGGCCGACACAGCCTGTGGGTGTATGTGTGTGTGTGTGTGTGTGTGTATCTGTGTGTGTTGTGTGTGTGAATAGTTGACGTGTCTTATGGTGAAAGGCTAGCTGCCACCCACGAGCAGCTGCCCCAGAAACCCAAAGCAGCCGCCGCATATCCCATTTCCTGCTGCGTCCACGTTGCAAAATGAGTTCAAGGTAAAAACGCGCAGGCTAAAAGTGAAATTCGCTGACGACTTCATAAATCACATTTTACATTTTTCTACATTTTTCGCAATTTTTGTAAATTTTCTTTTGTTGTGTAGGAGTCTCAGGTAGCAGCTGCAATCATTAAATCAAACGGCAACTCACCTGGCCTGTAGGCCCTCAATTTCCTCACTCTGCTCGGCCAGCGACGACTCCAGATCCAAATAGGCGCCAAAGTCGCCATCCTTATACACCTGAATAGCTGCATCATCGATCTGTAAAAGACAGCGAAGAAGAGAGAGAAAGAGTTAAGAGGTGAGAGACAAAGTTCAGCAAATTGCGTCTGCAATTATAATTAAAGTCAAAAGTGAAGCTTGCGGCCCAGACGCCACTACCGCACTACGCACAGTAAAAGTTGTTTATGGCCAGCTCGAAAGAGAAAGAGAAAGATGCCGATGCCAATGCCAACGACCATAGAACATTTTGTGGCATGGAAAGTCCAACTGCAAGTCCAAGTCCAAGTGCAAGCCAAGATGCCACAGACGATCACAGACGATTTCGTTTAGGCGTCTTCAACGAGGACGCCAGACGAGCTGCACAGTTGATTGCCAGCCAACACTGATGAAGATGACGATGATGATCATGTTGATGATGATGATCAAGTTGAGACTGAGACTGAAACTGTGCGCCTGCATTTGGTTTTCAAGTGAACATCAGCTTCTGCTGGTCACCTACTTTTCTTTGTCGTGATGCTTTCAGTTTTCAAGCCGTTGATTGCCATGTGCGAGCTGCAAGAGCCAATGCTTGATTGATCAAAACTCAAACTCAACCTCAGCTTTCAGCTTCAGCTTCAGCTACAGTTGCAACTTCAGCTCCTGCTGCGTGCACCAATGCGCTGATTGACGCAGCCAAAGCCGCTGCTCTGCCTCTTCAGCTGTCTGCGTTTGCGTCTGCGTTTTTATTGGCGCATTGAAAGTAATTATTTGTGCATTTACAGAACAATTACCGGACAACATGAAATTATGTGTGTCGACGCTTGCTTAATGTGTGAAAAAAAACATACAGCCAACAGCCAACAGCCTAGAGCCAAAGTAATCTCGCTGCAATCTCATCCGGGTAAAGATTACACATACGCCTATTTGCTTTTACGTTTACGCCCAGCCAAAATGCGTATTAGCTGCATAGTTTTTTCAGCTCTTAGCGCTCACTCCCAGCCATCTAGCCACCTAGCCACAATTTTTGGCCACACCCCCCAAACACGAATAGCCAGAACTATAACTATAGAAATACAAAAAATAAAAGAACTTCAACAAAGAAGAACAAAAGCTGCATCGCGTGCCCCAAGCTGCTGTCTGTCTCTCATAACATTTGACGCTGCACCCAAAGGCCATTTGGAAAATTAAAAGCCAGCGAAATGGCCAATGACTTTGTTTAAGGTGAGTCCCAGCAGAACTGTGCAATACACTCGTGAGTGTATTCATATGTTTGGCAAGTCAAAAATGGTATATTTTATATATTCTGCATAGCAGAGTTGTATCTTTCAGTTTAGTTTTAGTTTGATTGAAATGCGCAGCAAATTAGAACAACGAAATTTGATTTCTGATACTAGGTTGTTCGATTAGATCATACGATTAGGTCGCTTCTTTAGTTTATTTGAAAGAATTGTATGACTTAACTATTGATCTAAATGACTGATCAGAATCTGAACTTAAAACTAATATTTAAGTACGTTAAATAACTTTAATAAACTGAGCAACAGTTTGTTTGCTTTTCCTTGTATTAACTAAAATTATTTCCCACCTCATGACGAATAATCTAAACTCATTTTCAAGTATTTTCTGCTTAATTTAGTCACACTCTTATTTCAGCTGACTTGCTCAACTGCAGTCGGAACTGATCGACCATAAACTGGGGCCAAGCAGTCTAGAGCACAAGTCAGCGCTGCTTATCAATGGAAACATATCAGTCATACTTGAAAAAATATATGCACAATTTCTTCTTATAAAGCATGACGATAGTTGGACTGAAATTTCCTTCCTGGCTGAATCAGTGGCAAGTGTTGAGTCTGTATGTTTGTGCTAGATAACTTTCTAGAGCATTTGGCCGATATTTACAGTGGGCATGATTATATCATTTACCAATTTCAGTTGCTTACGATGTGTCAAATGAGTGCGTTATATGGTATATTTATGCATATCATTTTTATATAAGTTCGAAGCGGCAATTAAAAGCACAGCAAGTGTTTGCATACAAAAGAAATCGTAAATAACCTCAGGTATCGCCGCAGTCTTTTTTTGGTCTATAAAAATTAGGTTTTGGCCAAAAAACTATATCGACTTGGCTTTGTAGTTATTTATTTGTTTAACGTTTATTTACATAGATACGAGTATATGTTTACATTCAGACGCATATTCATTCACAGCGCTATGCAAATTTTTATGATTTTTTATAGAGGCGGCTACGTTTTTTCTTGTTTCTTGTTTGCCTTTTCGTTTGATTTTTGACTGAAGCATGACAAGATTTTTAATCAATATGAAATTCGCATATGCTTTTTTTCCCCTTTTTTTTGAAACATACGAGCGAGTGCCAAAAGTCATAAATGCGGCTATTGACATAGTTAAGGCAGCAGGCATAACAATTTGTTTGGGCCAGGAGAAAATCGAGAAGAAAATATATAAAAAATATTATTGATTGTGCATAAAATGTGTCAAAATCTTGCAAATAAATAATAAATTTAGGCTCGCAAGCAAATTATTAATTGGCCAAACTAAAAAGAGCTTCATTAGTTATAAAGTCAATTTGTTGAAAATTTATTAAAAATTTAATAAATAGTTTCTTAAGCCCTGATTTTTTTCAGAGAAATTTGTGCAAGTCTTTCTATTGTTATTGTTAATTAATTAACCATACTAAATAGCAGTTTATTAGATATAAAACCAATTTGTTAAATATTAATTAATAATTTCTATAAACAAGCCCTGATTTTTTAAAAAGAAATTTATACGTTTTTCGTTGAGTTAACTGTTTCAAGCATTGTTTAAACTCAAAGTCAGCATTCGTAAATTTTATGGCAAATTTATTGCAGGCAGTTAAATGTGCTGTGCAGCAGCCGCAACAGATTCTTCAAGCCGCACTGGGACGTGATGTTGATGAATGGCTCACACTTTTGCTTTCCAATCAATGCCGGGTTAATTGACCTCAGGGCCTGACCGCAAAATAAGGCAATGCTAATTGAAATGGAAACCTTCTGCCTGCAAAGTTTCGCCTGACTCAACCGAACTATGCAAATTGCTTGTGCAAACTCGATGCGAGGTGCGTAAGCCGTGGCGTATACTTGATGTACGCTGTAAAGTTTGTACAATTTCACAATTAGCGGTAATGCTCAGACAAAGTGCGAACTTTAAGCTTATAAAATTAATGGAACTTTGGGCTAATAATATTAATGGAAATCGTTGTAAGTGATATGACATCATGTGCTTGATTTCATTGTGTTTGCTAATCAATACGATCATTTGTCTCTATGCCAATTTTAATTTTATTTCTGCCTTTTTCAGGTCTACATGTGATTGGGGCAGGCATACTATATATGCTTATCTAGACAACGAGTTTATTTTGCTATTGTGAGCTGCAAAAAAAAAACAGAAACAATTGGCAAAAACCATAATATATAAAAACGTAATCAAAATAAACAAATTATAAATAAAAGAAAACGAAAAAAATAACATTTATTTATAGCTGAATTTGTTGTTTAGAGTATGGAGCGCCGTTCATGACATCAGCGTAGATTAGAGCCGATCATGAGTTAGAGGCGAAAATTTATGAATCGATTGTAATGCGCTAAATTTAACAACTTGCAAATGCTTCTATCTCTCTTTTAGAGCTGGCTATCCTTGTCCATAATGGGCTACATACTCCCTGGGCTGACTAATTGGACAAATGGCATTCACAGCTGCCGCGCCTGCCACATAAATCTGCCTACGACAACATCCTGAGCCACAAGACAGCCAACAGCAACAGCAGAGAGTGTAATACATATGTAAGCAAGCCCGACTGTAGGTATACCCTGTAGCTCTACATTCCTCTATGTATAAAATATTCACAGCTCGCGCTACGCGCGCAATTATTTCGCAAACGTTCGAACGCTACGTGAAAAGCAGTGCAACAATCTGAAAACGACAATCGAAAATAAAACATATCTCTCATAATTTTTAACCGATTTAGATGAAATTTACAAAATATATATTCATGATCTCTATCTAAAGAATTTATGAAGACAGCTTTGTATCTCTTATACGGTTTACATACATACGTTTTCACAAAGTTATCAACCTTGTTTTTTCCCATTTTGAATGGTTACAGGGTATACAAAACATATAGAAAGAAAAAACTCATGAGAGAGAGAAACGAGAACGTTGCATTTCCTTTTGCGATTTGCTCATTAGAATTTATTGCTGCCGCTTGTCAAGATTTACGTATCCTTGCCACAGCTTCGACTGCAGCTCCAGATGACAGATGACAGGCAATGGGGGCCTCGCTTGCCACGGTTGCATGTTGCATGTGCCTCACGATCTGCTATAGTTGTTGCCGTTGCCGTTGCCGTTGCCGTTGCAGTTGCATTTGTTGCTCTTTTGCAAATTAGTCAAAGTCAAGAGATCGGCGGTACGAACAATGGCAAGACTTAGATAATTGCTGACCAAGCAAGGCTTTCACAATGCCAATGAAAAGTGCTCTGAGTTGTGGCTTCTTTCCTTGGCCAACTTCCTATTAGCCGCAACAGATTGTGCGATAGCAATAAGTTAGCCTAAGGCCAACAGTTCAGAGCTCCACTCTGCACATTGAAGCATCATCTGCTCCACAGCCTCCATTGTCTTGATCTTGAGTCCAGGCTCTCAGCTGCCAGTTGCAATGGATCAATCGTTGGGGGCAACTAAACAATAATAAAATGCCAGTACTTTTATTATGACCACAGTTCTTCCTTGAGTTTATTTTCTTTACAATTTCCTATTATTTGCAATGCAAATTATTTTATTGACTCGTTCGCAGTTTTGTTTGCTTTTTGGCTCGAGTTTTCTGCTATTTGCCAATTACTGTTTTGTAATTGCCTCGGCTGTGCTCTAACGAACTCATTGTGGATTCTACTCTACAGTGACCGACAAAATTCCACGACCTTCAAATATATACGTATATATCTTTGGCGTTGTTCTGACTTTTGTTCGTGTTATTTTTAACTCAAATTAGTTAATGTTCTGCAGCGTTTTTGATCATGTTCTGCATATGCTTTAATTGTTTTTGATCTTTGCGTTTTTCCACCGCCAATTTATGACTTTGAACTTGTTCCTTATGCTAAAATTATATATACATGTCCATATGTCTATATAACCCAGCTGTATGCCAACTACTATATGCTCTAATGTCGAATATAATCAATAAATGTATCTGTCTCAAACAAGCTATGCAAATTGCGTAAAAAACTTGGTCGAGCCACAATATAAATTTTGTTTTGGACAAATAATTTTTGGGCACAGTGAGTATGGGAAGTATGTAAACATCTTACGCCATATTAATTATTTTTTAGCCTTGACAATTAGTTTTAATTAAGCAAAATATTGTAGTTTATTTATAAGTTATTTGTTACACATATTAACATAATTTTCATAATTTTATTAGAGCGTAATCTTTGATATAATATTTATATTTTAATTATATTCGAATCGCAGTTCGTAAAATACCTATGCTAATTTATGAGATTTTTCGTGGACTTCTAGCATATTAATAATAAAATTCATAAAGATGAGCTAACTTTTAGAAGCAACTGTTTGTGGTTCAATAAACAATATGGGAACAGTAGTCATATTAAAAAACTGTTTCAACAAAACGCTAATCAAGATCTGGGCATAAATATAAATAAATTTAACCTTCGCAAAAAACTATGCAAAAAACTAAAATCTTGATAAACTTTGAGAGATAACTCTAGTATTTGTATTAGTATGTATGTATATAGTATCTGATAAGCCCAAAACGAAAGAAAACTGAAGGTAAAAAACAAGAGTCAAATACCATTTAAGCTAAGCCACAAACAACGCAGCGAAACGTCGCAGATTCAGCGATGATAAGAAGCCAGAGATAAGCTTAGCCAAAGTACTTGAATTTTGTTTTAAGAGTTTCGCATATTGTTTATGGGTTTTTTCTTGAAACTTCATTGTTTGCAGCTTAGGTATTTTTTTTAAATCATTTTTAAACAAAAGAGTTGCTTACGCTCTGCGGTGCATTGAGCAGCCTGAGGATGGTGCCCAACTGATTGGCCAGGGGCATGGTGGTGGTGAAGGCGTAGCTGGGGGCACGCATCGGTATCGGGAAGGCTGTGGCTGCCGATAGGGGATCGTTGTCCAGAAGATACTGCACACGAAATGTGATTAGCTCGTCCGGTTCCATTTTCACAATCATTTTGCACTGTTTGTATTGCGCTTGATTCGAATTTTTGTTTGATTATTTGATTTGTATTCAATTTGCTTGCAATTAAAAAACGTTTTCATTTTATGCACATTTTCACTGGATTTTGTTTATTTTTGCTGTGGGATGTATTTATGATAATTTGTTGAATTTTTGTTTGCTTTTTGCACCAACCAATCCCCAAAAATATATGCCATAACTCAAGTGTCTCTTGTGCGCCTTGCATTTACGCAATTTTATGCTAAACATGACCAATTGCCTCCCGCTGCTCCCGCCCATATAACATACATACATATAGCATGCCCCCAGATATAATTGCTATGCGAACCGGATCGCTCTGTAAATATTTGCCTTGATTTCTGGTTCACTTGCTGCCAGCCAGCTAACTGTGTTGTGTAACTTTCAATTCAATGTCAGTTATATGGTCAAAACGTCCTCTCTTCAGACTCTTCGGACTCTTCGCTCTCATCAGCATGCGTCACAGCGCCTCAAATCAAAATCAAAAACAAATCAAGACCCTAAATATTTGAAAAATAAAAAAGCCACACAAAAAACGAAAAAGAAGTTCAACTCGTACTCTCTCAGTCTTTCTACATTTTACCGCTAAATGGCTCACGGAATGTGCGTAAGTTGTTTATGCAAATGTTTTAGCTGTTGGATTTTTGTTGTTTGTTGGTTTGTGGTGTTGTTTTTGTTGTCTGTTGTCTGTTGGTTTGTTGGCCCGTTGTCTTGTGTGGCTTATGGCCGAGTTCTGTTTGTCTGCTTATAACTTGGCTTTAATGAGGCTCTACTGTTTGCCTCAGCTACCCTACGTAGTCGGCAGTCTAGAGCACTTGTCTAACTGACATTGAACTCATCATTGTTGGGAAATGTTGTACAACAAGTTGGGTAATGCTTCAACAACAATTCAACACAAATAAAGCTCAACAAAGAACTCTTTGGCTGGCTGAAAAAAATCAAGCAAATCGAGTATTGAACTCTGTGGATAAGCACAAAATAATGAAGAAAATTCGTAATCTCAAATGTTTTTGGACTAATCTATATTTTACATATTTATAACAGATAATTCTGACTGGTAAATTGACCATAAAATAAAAATTTAACAAAATAAATGATTCTATTACAAAAATTCTTAATTTTCCCCTCAATAAAACTCGACAATAATGTGCAATTTAAGTACTATTTTTAGTGCTTTAAGTAGCTAAAGCAAGACACACATTTCATACGGTTCTCGAGCATAAATCTTATTCTAAACTGTCATATTTGAAGCATATGACTCACAGTGTTATACAAAGTTTTGTGTACCGTTTCGTATGGCAATTTTAATTGCCGCTTTCGGCACAACAAAACTGCAAACACTTAGTAATTTTGGAGAAACACACGCACTCGAACAACATGTAATTATTAAATATTTGCTACTAACTCGCCACTTTGAAACTAAACGCAGCTGCCAATTTGTACAGACAAAAAGCCAAAACTGAAATAAGAGGCGGCTTTTAAAAAGCCACAAAAAACTGCGCTTAATTGCAATAATTCATTGCGAAGCGTAGCGAATGGCAGAGAATACAAAATAAAATTAAAACGAAAGCCATAAAAAAGCTAATAAACTGCAAAACAACAAATAAACTAAATGAAAAGCAATAAAACAAAAAACGAAAATTAAAATAAATACGAAGTTGTGTAAACGTAAACAGCTGTTAAACCGTTGAGCCAGCTTCTCAAGAAATGCGAATAAAACAAAAAAGCAAGAGGTGTCATTAAGAACCAAGGGTCTTCAAAAGGCGGAAAGCAAAAAGAAAAGGGAAGTTCACACAAAGCCCCAACAAAAGCCAAGTTTTTGTGCAGGAAGCGAGCTTCAACCGACGAAGAAAGATAGCGGCAATATTAAGCTGTGCTGATACCCTATAAAAAAAAGTGTCAAAGATTGTGATAGAAGCGGAAGCTGTAAATTAATCTTTGTTAGACTTCAAATAAATGTCAAGTTCTTAAGACTTTATTCTAGTATTCACTGGGAAACTAGAAGATCATAGCCTAAGAAAATTAAATTAACATTAAGAAGATCTCATTTGAGATCTTGATTCTTGCTATAAGTAATTTTTAGATTAATTCAAAGTCCACCAAAAACTTTAAACTGTATATTTGCCATTAAGCGGTTTTCTTGAATGCAGCTCTGCTGTCTCAGCACTCTCGACTGCAGTTTGCTTTCAACGCAACTTCTTTCTTTTTATTTTAATTTTTTGCAGCATTTCTGTCAGGCTTCTTTCTGAGGGCAGGTGCAGCAAAAGTGGTTTGCAGGAAAGCAGCAACAACACCGGCCACAACACCAAGAAGCACAACTTGTTCTGAAGGCAGCTCGAAGCTGAGCGTTGGCTGTTTTTTAGCGCTCTTTTGCCTGCTCATTCGGCTGCGTCTTGGCCAAATGAAATTGAAAATATACTTGGAATTTTTCTGCTGGATTTTACTTTCACGCACATACAGAAACCGAGCTGGGGAGAGGCGGAAACATTGACTTTTTTTGTTGGCCAATTGCAAAAGGGTTTGATCGGCCAGAAAGTTAAGTGGTAAACGTTTTCGTTTTCTTACGTTTTTGGCTATGGCTTCCTTATGGTCGACGTGCAGAAATTTAATGAAATTTAATGAAATTAAATAAATATTATAGTAAAATGTTAAAAAAAAAGTCAGCTAAGTGGCTGTAAGCAAAAATAAAACGTCAATTGCTGCTGTGCTTAGAGTTGTTGTTGGAGTTGTTGGTGTGGTTGTTGGTGTGGTGTTGTTGGTGTTGTTGTTAAGTCAACTCGGCCAACACCGAATGTTGCATATTTAGTTACAAATTACGACAATTGCGCCGACGACGATGACGCCAACAATGTTGGCCATATTAAATGGTAAATGGTAAATAATTTATGCAAATGCTGCCGATGCTGCCGCTGCTGCCGCTGCTGCTGTTGCTGCTGTTGTTGTTGCAGCCACACAATTTGGCAGCGGCACCCACAACAACAACTACAGCAATTGTCAGGTAATGAAACCCGCCCGCTGGCTCAAGGAAACTTTGCTCTCGTCGCCTCTTTTCTGCTGCTTTTTTTGTTGGATTTTATTCGCCTTGACTTGCCAAATGAACTTTCACTTTTACTGTCTGTCTGTCTGTCTGTCTTTCGGTCTGTCTTTCGGTCTGTCCGCCTGCTGCTCTGTGCTGTGTTCCGTACTGTGAGTCTTGTTCCCGTTGCATGTTGCAACATATCAACTTCCCCCTGAAAACCTCCTCTGCCTTTGACTGATTTTTGGCAGCAATTATGTAAATTTTGGTTCGTGCTAATAACTTGGCAATTTACAAGCCAGCTAATTGACAGCTACCGAATGGAATTAGACAATGAAACGATGACAAGATAATCGTAAATACGCATTATAAAGGTATTTACGTGTTGATTGAGACAAAATGTAAACAGGAAGTAAAATTCCCAAAAAAAGAGACACAAAATTGAAATCAAAATTCCATTCACACATAAAAAATATGGGCTACACTGTGGAAACAAAATAAACCAAATCATAGTTAGATTAAGATTGAAATATTATTGATTGAAATTTAATAATTTTTAATATAGTTTCATTTCTATTTATTTAGCTTTTAATTTTAATTTAATTTTAAATTTTCTTTATTAATTTTTTAGTTATCAGTGTATCAAATTGTGGCAAATATTGAGCACTAACACGTGTTGCTTTCAAGTTCAACCAATCAGTTTTCATTAAAAGCGACATGTAAAGGCAGAGCTTGTCTTATCAGACTATCAGTCTCCTCAATTCTACTGACTGCCAACAGTCGGCTCGATTGTTTGGAGCTGTACGAAAACGTTAAATTTTAATGTTCGATATTTATCAATTGCTAATAAAGACATAAAACCGCTAAATGGGCTCAGCGAATTCGCAGAATGCGCAGCAAAAAAATAAACCCCATTTGGTATGGTTTGTAGTCTGGTTGCGCTTCAACACACAGCAAATATTTGGCCATATGCAGAGAGCAAACTGGCAACCAAAGGAAGGGGCAGAGTGAGGGGGGAACTGAAACAGAACAAAAGGCAACGCAACACTGACAGTTAGAGGCGCATTCCAAGACAATTTGTCACGCTTTGGGGCCAGGGCCAGGGGCGCTGGGAGAAAATAGAACAGAAAACACAAATAAGCATATGTACAAAATGAAACCATATGCATTACTTGGGGTTTTTCTTTTTTGGTTTGTTAACAAAATGCAAACAGAAAAGGTACGAGAGAGAAAAAACCAACAAATGACCAAATAATTAGTAGACAGAGAGGCCAGAACGGACAAAAAAGTTGCTTGACCTCTTGACTGAGTGACGGACGCAATGACTGAATGCAACATATAAAATTGTTAAGCGACTGCATTTAAAAATAATTTCAGCTGCCAATAAAACCGATGCTCCGTGCTCTCTAATAGGGCTCCAAACGAGTTTGTGCCGCACGCGGAGCCACAGAAAAAATTGTGTCACGTTTGCGACCAGGCTAAGAGCGAAACGGTTAAACGCTGCACTGTGGGGTGAAATACTAATATTTTGACATCGATTTTTTGTGTTAATAATAAGCAAGAATGAAAATAATTTTATAGCATTTTTTCGGATTTTGTAATACTTTCAAAGTCTACTAATTCTCTTTAATACATTCTAAATTCTTAAACTTGCGTGTTCAATATTAATTCGATTCCAAATATTTTGCTAAAATATAAATATGGAAAAGCAGATCATGGTATGTAAATAAACATTTTTAATATGCATAGAATTAAAAGAAAAATCTGCTCACGCAAAATAGTTTATTTAATAACTTTTATGTTTATTTACAGATTTGGTTAAATAAACACAAAATATATTGGGTTTTTTTTATTGGTTTGAGGAAGGCGTGGTTCAATCTCACACATATTTTTTTTAAATTTTATTTTAGTCTAAAAAACATTCATTCAAATTTAAAGAGCTCTAGCTATATTATTTTCAAAATTAATGCCAAAATATTATACTTTTGCTCCATAGTGCGCTGTCCAAAGACAAGAGCCGAGAATTCCGTATGGAGTACCAATAGATAGATGCCCCCTCAGCTGGTTGCATACCAAGGCATAATGTGCGTGTGCCTGGCCTGAACATTTGATTTATTGAATTCTCAACCGAAGCCGGCAAACTGATTTTGTATGCGACGAATGCGTCCAACAAGAATGCCAACTCATTATGAAGACGAGCAGTTGGAGCTGGAGCTGGAGTTGGAGTTGAAGTTCGAGTTGTAGCTTCACAGTTAATTATAACAATAACAACAATTATATATACATATATACTATATATATATATCGCAAGTATAACGGTAGCCAGAGAGCGGAAATGAACTGCGACGTGCTCGGTTGTCACTTCCCTCGGCTTAGCCAAATGTAAGTGTCAAAAATGTTAATTGCAATGGCTTCTTTCACATGAACACTTTGTGTGGGAAGCACACGAATTGGGGTCAACTGCCAAACTACTTGACTTCATATACATATACTTATGCTAATGCAGATGCAGATGCTGATGCTGATGGAGGGGGGAAAGAGGTGCAGAGTTGCAGCCTCAAGACTGCAATGAAGCAGAAGAGCAACAGTAGCACTTAAGCCACACTTAATGCCTACAAAGGAAATGGGAAATGGGAAATGGGCAGCGAGAGCTTGTGCACCTTTGAAATTGAATAATTTATGCATTTCATAAAGCTTAGATTTTGTTTGTAGAACCAGAAGATGAAAGTGTCAGCCAGCAGCCTTGGAAATTGGGTTAAACTACAATAAATGGCTCTCAAAGATCTCAGATAAGTTACTAAGAATAAACATACACTCAGAAAACAGCTTAACCTGAAATTAAATAAAATGAGCTTACATTTAGAAAATTGCTTTTAAAACAACTTAGCCTAGAATTAACTAAAATGAGCTTACATCTGGAAAAATGCTTTTGATATTCTATTGTTGAGGAATGAGCTTCATCAAGATTCATTTGGCTATTTTATTTTATTGAAAAAAAGGGAAAATATTTGTCTGAATAAATGTATCTATAACAAAAACAATTTTTAAAGTAAGAACAAATTATTCATATTTTTTTTAATATTTTCAATATCTCTAAAACTCAGCATAGCTTATTTTCCAAGTGTAGTAAAAAGATAGATATGCAAGTATTTTATTTTTAATTAGTTAAGCTTAAATAACTTTGATTAACGAGCATTGATAACAGAATACAGCGTGCTCATTGAATAAGCCAGAGAAAAACCCAAGCAATACCAAAAAATTATCTTCCAAAAGTATCTTATAGCGCTAGAAATTCCTGCCATAAGAGCAGCATATGTTAACTCATATGCTGACCAACAAAAAAAAATCTAATAAAATTCGGTCTTTCACACGACATATTATTTAGTCATTTTGATAGATCGTGCTATGTTCCCAAAGCTTTTCGACATTTGTAAAAATGATTTCAGCTCGTTACGCTCTCGCAGAGATCTCTGCTATCTTTCCCGCTATTCAACTCATCTCATCTCATTTCAACTCAACTTATCTCATCTGCTTGTGGTTATTTTTAATGCAGTTGACATGAATTCTTACAAAATATCAACGGGCACACACACAGCCAGAGTGAAATAGTATATATACCTATATATATGTATATGCTTATTCAATTTTATATGTAAATATTCATTTGCTCTACTAATCTGTGTGTGTGCGTGACTAATATTTTGATTGCAACGCGCCAAAAAACTTGGCCACGATTTGCCGCTTATGCAATGCAAGCGACAACAAAACCAAGTCAAAATAATCAACGTAATAATAAAGGCAGAAACCTTTTTGGCAATTGCAGCAAATAGTTGCAAATTACCGGGTAAATGACCCATATTTTATTGAAGCCCTCCTCCCACTTCCCTAGCTGCTCTTACCAAATATTCTCTCAGTGTATTTTCGTGTGACATTTCATGCTCATTTTGTGTATTGAGAACTTGTTGTATTTCTTGTTATTTTTAGAGATTATTGGACGCTGACGAAACGAAGCGCGCGTTAATCATACGCAGCGTTGTCTGTAGTCTGTTTGCACAAATGTTCTAAATGCTGGCGAAAGGTTTGCTTAAGCCAATCAAATATTTAGCTATGGATGCTTAAGCAGACGCAGACTAACAGCAGGCATAAAAGTAAGACAATTTGTAACCAAATAAAAGCCAAATTTTCATTTTAATGCGAGGGGCTAATGAGGGAAGATCGACGTAGACCAGCATGAGTTTATGGTTATAGTCTAATAAACAAAGGCCTTTTAGCTGCTTGAAGCGTGTTTTCACTTTAACCAAGATAAATTGCACATGTTGGTTGGTCTTTCCATCTCTCGATTGCATCTGCTGCAACAATCAAAAGCCAAACAGCAGCAGCCAATGCATTTTCCAAACATAAATCAAGCCAAGCGACTCATAATGCATACAACACGCGCATTATTTATTGAATTTTATTAAAAATCAAGAAAAAGAAGAAAAACGAAATACTTGTATTTGAAGACAGTCCGCAGATACAGAGTTTAGATGGATGGTCAATGGCCAATGGTCAATGGTCAGGCGCCTAATGCGACGCCTTGTCGCTGGCTTGTGTTAATATTATGCAGATTTCATGCAACCGCTTAAATGTTGCAAAGTATTTTGATAAATCGCCGACACTTCTCCGCTTTTTATTACCCTGTATGCATGAATTGGGTAAAAACAGGGTTGATAACTGTGTGCAAATGTAAGTAAAAGCCAAAAGGAGTCTTTGTCCGTCAGTTCGTCAGTCAAATCGATTAAAAAGCGCAATATCGAACCTAGAAGGCAGTTATTCAGACTATCTATTATCTACTATTATCTTTAGGTATACTGAAAAGCGCAATAAATTCGGGCAGCATACACGAAAGTTATTCAGGTAACAATATTGCATGATTTGCCTCGCTTCGCCTCTGGCAGCGCTTAATACAGACAAAAATGTATGAAAAAGCATTTTTAAAATATATTCAAAATATAGGGTATTCTACAATCGTACCCATCCGACAGATCGGACTCATCCTTACTGGTTTTTATTTTTTTGGGGTATTTCTTTTGGAGTTGGAGGAGTTGCCGCGTGTCTAGTGGCAACTGCAAAATGTGTTGCAATAACACAAAAACAAAAAAGATACAAATTTCAAATGCGCTTGACAGCTGACTCTTGATTATGGAGCTTAAATTATGGCTTGGCAACACGTTGGCAGGGTCAAGTTGAGGTTGATTGATTTGAAATGCAATTTTATCGCTGGCTGTTTAAAATAGTTTACAACTAACTAGAGAGCTAAAGGTCAAGCTAAGTTATGGCACAGATCTTGACTTATATATGGATATAGCTGGTATTGTCTTTAACCCATATTTTGTTCACTCTTTCAAGGTTGCCAGACTTGCGTAAAAAGCCAGCTCAATTAACTCTCTGTCATAATACTCAATATTCAATATGCTCATTGTAAGCGCTAATAATTTTTATTGTGCATAAAACCGCAAATCGTTTTGAATTGCATACAAAAGTGATTTCATCTGCTTCTTGCCTCCACCTTTTATATCTCTTTAGGGTTCCCTAATAACGTTGACTTACAAATCTTGAATCTGTACTCAGTATCGAATGATCATGCTCATCAGCCAAGCAAGTTTTTCTTATGGACTTCGTTTCACTTAATTGTTTTTATGTTCAATTTTTCCTTTATTTCGTTTTGGCCATAAAAAGTTTTTATGGGCGCACAATCAAACTGCTTTGCATTTTATAGACCCTTCGGCCAGAGCGTATCTGCAATCAAGCCGTAACCACAATTACAACTATACAAAATCATTGATGTTGCATTTTAACTAGCGATTAAAATCACAGGAAAAATTTGTAACTTGTCGTACTGATAAGCTGCAAGCGGCAGAATGTCAAGTTATCACTTCATTAAGGAGCTGAAAAAAGGCATAAAAAGAAGAGCTGGGGGAGGGATGAAACTTAATACAGCAGTGAGGAAAATCAAGAGGAATATTCCTCTATAAAACATTTGCCACATTTCAGGCTATTCTCAATATTTCAACCAAATATTACATAGCTTTCTGAAATGAGTCTATTCACCATTCACCCTTAACAATTGCCACATTCGACGCCATTTTCTACATCTTGACTGAATGTTACATTCTTTCACATTCTTTGCTTAAATGCAAATGTGTAGAATATTATTTATCGCTCGTGGAAAGAAGATCTAAGCCAACATATCATGACGAGAAAGAAATGTAACATGTCTTTCAGCTAACGATCAATATTATCTATAATAGGTAGTTCCCCCGCCTACCTGCCTAGGGGGGTACTTGACCCATATTTAGCAAATTGTGCAAATGAGCCAAAGGCAGAATATGTATAAATATTTTCACACTTTGTGCAATATTTCAATGTTAGCAAAGAAAATTGCGATCTATGCCAAAACGAAAGTAAAGCAAAGACGTGGAAGAAAGAAAATTCTCGTTTAGCTGCGGAAAAATCAATAAACTCATGTTGTTTTTCTTGCATTATTTTCTTACGTACAGCAACCTTCGTGCTAATAGGTTATTTATTTTTTCAGACAGAGCTGCAGCCAGCTACAGAGTATGGCGTGCACCAAGCAACTGACCCCAATACCATTTAGCAGGGTGTACACGGAAAGGCAACACTGAGAGTCGCGATTGTTGTTATTTTGGGGCGTGTTGGCAACTCTAACACTTTCATTGTTAAGTTGTGGCTGTCGCTGTTTAATCTCTTAGATAGCTACGAGTATATGAACATACATCATATACATAATACCGAAAAAATAACAACAACAAAATGCAAAAAGGAAATTACTCACTAATGCGCTTTGTTAGCTAATGAGCCAAAAAAAAATGCGACGCTTGTAGTTTCGCATAGATTAGCTTGGCTTGTGGGGAGTTGGTAGTTGAGTTGAGGCTTATATAAGCTGCCAAGATTTCCCACGCAATTGAGCCGAGCAGAGATAAAGAAATTTAACACAAATTCCAAAGTTCCATAGTTCCTCAAACAACTTAATTTGTCAATTTCATATGCGAATTCATAATTAACGATCTGTCGGAGTTAGACAGACATGCTGCAAACTAAATCAACTCACCTTGACTTTGCTCATAAACTTGGCAACAACTTCAACTACAACAACAACAACTCTAACAACTAGAAGTAAGGTAGAAAAATGCTAAAAGTCAGTAGCTCGATAAGCAGCTAGAGATAAGCGCAAAAGTGTGTAGCATACCCGCTACACAGATAAGACTTTCAAGGGGTAACTGCAGTTTGCATACATTATCTAGACTAGAAGTTAGCTTTGAAACTTTTTTATTCTCATTAGACCTGCCTGACTGATCTTCTCCTTCCTTGCTGGCTAATATGTAAAATTCATACTTTTTAACTCCAATAGTGTTTTGTGTTTCCAGTCACGCACTCCCCACTGCAGCATTTGGCTTTAGGTTTTAACTTCTTCAGCTCAAACTAAGCCAAGTGCCCTGTGTTGTTCTTAGCCTGGTCTGTTGGCCCGTCGTCTGCCTGTTTCCGCTCGCACAATTAAAAAATGGATTAGCAGAAGCTCGCTACAAAGCAAACCGAGAAAGAAAAGCAACTAAAGAGTTGAAAAGTTTGCGAATGCCGCTGGCTGAAGTGTCTCACTGCGGGCATTTACTGCTGGCACTCACTGTGCCCAGTGTCTGGCCAAAGATTACGCCTGACAGATAATTAAAATTGTAACTACGTCTAAAGTGCAGTCGCTGTGTTATGTACTTGTGCTCGACGAGTTTGTGGCAAATAAAATAAATGAATATAATAAGTATTCTACTTCTATTTCTACTCAAAACTTTCGTACTGTTACCTAGATCTTGGAAATTATATAAGCTAGCGACATCATATTTGGTTTTTGGGTTCTTTTGGCATGTACGCAGTTTAAGTTATTTTTTTATTTTTTTGTAGCTCCCCAACTTTTTTGGCAAATTACGAATAACCATAACTTTCACAAATTTAAAGCTATAGACTTGTAATTGCGCATGTAGATAAAATTTTGCATACTTTTTCGATCTTGTGAATTTCAAAACAATTGTTTAACAAACAAAGTTATTTAACATTCTAGCAAAGCACATGGTCTTTTACTGTCAGTTGCGTTCGACTGTATGCTTATTTTGCTTGGTTTTAGTTGATTGTATTTACATTTAAGCACAAATTTTAAACTAAACTAGAAATAAATAAAACTCAACACTAAGACTTTTTATTTCATCCTCATTTGTTTCGCATTTCATGCTCAATTCTTAGCCCTTCCTTCCCATTTCTCTACCTTTATGTACGAATACCGTTCTCATCGACTGTAATTCTCTGTTTTGCTCGCTTTCTCGCTCAGTCTGCATTTGTTTCAGTTCAAATAGAAGCGTTCTTTAGTGGCAGGTACTACGTACTTAGCGCGTTAACCGCGTTGAAATGGGGTTTATACACTCTTACATTCCCTGCTCTCATTACCCTGGCCCTCTCGCTGTTTTTTGCTTGTGGGGTTTTCTGTATTTATTTGTTGTTTTGTTTTCGCCATAATAAATTCCTCGGCGTTATTTGCATAAGTTAAGTAAGTAAATGCTGGAGAATCGTGTGCAGCTGCTCTGGATTAGTGCGAGAGAGTTGGTTGAAGATTTGGGTTCATTTTAGCGAGAATGGAATTAAAGTTCAGCTCGGTTCGTCTGTGATTTATAATGCAATTATGCCTAATTGAAAGTAGCTGGAATTTGGAGCAGTGCTGGGTATTATAATGTGATTTTGTAGGTTACCAGGCGTCACAGTTGCATTAAGCAGGGAGGGTATTCCCCTAGGCAGGTGGTAATTTCGTTAATGGTTGCAAATGAATAATAATATTTCTCAAATCAACGCAATATTTGCTTCCTTGTTTAACTTTTGTAACTCTTGAGGTAATGATGGCGTTGGTTTTAGTTCTAGCTCTAGCTATAGCTTTAGCTATTCGAGCTCTTCCTCTTCTAGCCCATGTTCTAGCTTTAGCTCTAGTTTAAGATCTTCTTCTAGGTTTTTTCTCTAGCTCTAGCTTTAGCTCTAGTTTAAGCTCTTTCTCTAGCCCTAGCTCTAGCTGTAGCTCTAGCTATTTCTCTAGCTCTAGCTCTTCCTCTTTCTCTAGCTGCCTCTGCTTCTTCCTTAGTTAGTCACAACACGCGAAAAGTGGGAAACGAAACACGAAGGCCCAAGTCCATACGGCTTTGATATCGAGATTTATTTGCACAATTCCGGTTTTAGGATTTTCGTTTTGGTTTTTTATTTCAATTTTTATTGTCACTATTTGCCAGCATTACGCTTCTTCTGCTGTTTCCTTTGGGCCTGCCATCAACAGATCGACAGCGGCAGAGAAGAATTAAAGACAGAGAGAGAGATACAGAGAGAAAGAGAACGAGAGGCAAGGATTGGAGTTGTATGATAACAAGGCGAAGCAAAGCACAAAGAGGAAAAGCCAAACTGACGACAGCTGTTTGATATGTTTTATTATTATCTTTCTGCTCGATATTCGCTTTTGCTGCAGAACTTTTGACACTGAGCTTGGCTTGATATGGTTGGGGAAGGTGCAGCGGGGGTCTTCAAGTGCCCAGCGCCCACATGGAGACCCACAATTGAGCTGTATAAAGACTTTTAAATTAATAATCTTCAATAGCAACAAATAATTATAATTATTCGTTTGTTTTGCGTCTCTATTGACACTGACACAGTGACACGCAAAAAATCAATATTTAAACCGAATTGCAATTTAACTGTTTTTTTTATGTTTTTCTTTCTTTTATTATTTTATTGGCCATATCGTTAGCGCCAGTTTAGCAAATTATGGCCATTTTTTGCACACAAAATAGTTAATTATTACGCTTGAATTTTGCACAATTTTCACAGCTGTAATTACCAATATTCGTAGCAGTTAAGACATATTAATGCATGTTGCCAACGGTAACAACAACAAAACACCACGAAATTGTTAAGAAGAGAGCGCGACGCGCGCAGCTGAGCGGCAGCTTACGTTACGTTATGACGTATCAGCGACAAACTCGCGAAAGACGCACGTCTAAACTTGAGCGCGTCCAGCCAACAACTGAAAGCCACGAAATTTGTCGTGCGGCTCACAAGACAAAGCAGCAGAAGCAAACGGCGTCGGCAGCAGCGAGCGAGCGCAGCAGAGAGCGTGACGGAGAGAGAGCGCGTAAGGTGGGTAGGCAAAGGTAAATGACGACGACGCCGACGCCGACGCTCACGTCACGTAAGAGCACTTGAGGCAGGTTAGCGCTGGCTCTCTGAGCGCCCGCCTGACTCTCGGCCAGCGTCTGTGTGCGTCTGTGTGCATGTGTGTGCGTGAGAGCGTGCGTTAGTCAGGTGAGCGTGCGTTCGCTGCGCCTTTAGCAACATGTTGTTGCTGCTGCTGCGCGCGCTCTGCAGTGTTGCCAGAAATAGCTAAAATATCAGTAAAATATTTTATTTAATTACAGTAGAATCCGGTTATAGCGACATTCAAGGGACCGACGATTTTACGTCGTTATATCCGGCAGACGCACTATCCGAAAGGAGCAAAAAAAAATTTTTGTTTTATATTATGGATGCCATGTTCGTAATAGGTTTTAAAATAAAACAAATTAATTTTTTAATCAAAACAAAAAATTTAATACAGTAGAATTCGGTTATAGCGACTTTCAAGGGACCGACGTCGTTATATCCGGAAGACAAAATCCATGATTTTGTTTCTTTTTCGTATTGAAAAAACACAAAATCCATGATTTTGT
The DNA here is from genome assembly GCA_035045125.1 of Hypselothyrea guttata. Classification (NCBI taxonomy): domain Eukaryota; kingdom Metazoa; phylum Arthropoda; class Insecta; order Diptera; family Drosophilidae; genus Hypselothyrea; species Hypselothyrea guttata. Next base: position 13,749 of record JAWNNJ010001722.1, on the reverse strand, counting down.
TTGCTTCTTTTAGCATTGTTAAAGAAATCAAATTTTCCTCTTTAAAATTTTTTTTTTGTTCGGCACGTCGCAATATCCGGTTGAATTGAAATGAAAAATTGAATTGAAATTGAAAAATCTCGTCGTTATAAGCGGTTTGTCGCTAAAAGCGGAGTCGTTATAAGCGGAGGCCGTTTCATATAAGTTTGTATGGGGACCAACCAAACCATCGAGTTTTCGTCGCAATAACCGGTCGGACGCTATAAGCGGCGTCGTTATAACCGGATTCTACTGTATTTATATTTATTGTTAGTTGTTTATTTAAAACAAAACAAAAATGAAAATTGCTATATAGCATTTTATTTATTTTTAAGCTTGTTTATTTATTGGTATAATGGGGGGATTATCACTCATTAAACAAAAAAAACCTTTATTTTTAACTTTGAATGCGCATAACTTTACCGAAACTCAACAGATTTTCAAGCAGTGTGGTTTTTTCTTAATCATTTAAGTTCGAAATTAAAATTTGAGTTATTAATTAGAGAAAGAGAAAATTGAAAATTTCGTAAAAATTTAAAGCTCTCCCACTCTAAAAAAAAAAATGCAATTTTGGAAAAAAAAATGTTTTTTTAATCATAAAAATTTATATGTAAACGAATTGTATTTCAAAATTATACACAAAAAACCAAACAAGTTAGCATTTGGTCCGAAAATGTAGATTTTAGGGCCAATATTGGTAATAGGCGTAAATATAACTCTGAAATCCGCCAGATTGGCAACACTGTTGACTTTTAATTGAACGTGCACTGCGACTGCAACTGATAGGAGTACCCGTACCTATAAATAGCCTCAGCCCCAGCCTCAGTCGCCTCAAGAGGCGCGTGTGCCACAATTTAGTTTTATCGTTGATTGAGCGTTAGCCTATCATTAGCTGGACATTTGAGTGTGTGTGTGTGTGTGTGCGTGTGTGTGTGTGAGCCAATTGGGTGTACATTACATTGTGGGTGTGCATGCTTATGACTTTGATTATGTGTTGCGATTCAGCAGCGGGGCGTGCGAGCTGAGTTAGTGCAACAGGTGGGGGGTGGGCAGAGATGCACTCGATAGGCACTCGATAGGCACTCGATAGGCACTCGAAACGTTAGCCAGTGCTGCCAGTTTGGCTTAGTTAATGCCAGTTCCAGCTTATTGAAATAGCGCGTAACGCGAGCTGTACAGTTGTAATTTTTACCATAACATAAGGTGCGAATATCCGAATATTTTTATTTGACAAATTTTTGTGTGAAACAATTAGTACAACAAATATATAGTATTTAGTTAAAAAATGTGAATGTAAGGCCCAAAAACCCTGTTTTTTAGATATTTTTTGACAAGCCTAGAATATTTCAAACTACAATCGATGATTCCTCAACCATAGTTATACATTTTGCAAATTTGAAGATGGAGCAATCTTGTAAAATTTTTACTTATTTTATTTTTGCTCTTTTTATTCAAAAGTTCAAAAGCTGATAACGACTAAACGGCACCTTCATGAAACATGCATCATTTATGAAGGGAGCTATGTCAATTAAAACAAAATTTTTGGGTTTTTTCATGACTGATAATAGTCGCAAGTGTTGCTTTATAGTATATACTATGTACTTCAACTGCCTTGAGTGTGAGCATCCAAAGAAGTTCAGACAGAATGGCCCATTTTAGTGAGTCATCCGAGATTCAAAGCGACAACTTTTGTGTCTGTTGATGTCATTTAAGAGACAATTGCGTATTTACACACGTTTTTTTTATTTCTCTCTTTTCTTTTCTGTCTTTTTTTTGCAACTAACAGCTGTGCGTCAAATAAAACAAAATGTGTTTCATTTAAATGTAATACAGTAATTTTTGGGTTTTTGTTTCCACGCATCAATGCCACTAGCTATTTGAGGGCGTACACTGAGAGAAAAATCAATGAAATCATTTTCTGTATTTGAACTCAATTTTTTGGTCTATTAGTTAAGTTACGAAACTAAAACTAATTTTAAACTCTAAACAATCTTGATATTTTCCACGCCTGCAGCTGGTAATAAAAGGCTTAAAATCAAAATTAAGGCAATTAATATACAGTTAGTTATACTTTAAAATATATTAGGTTTTTATGGCAAATAAAAAAAATCTTTAACGCTTTAATTTCTCTGCAGCTTCCGCAATAAAGTTGATCACCCTATCTAATCATATTTATACGCATTTTAATGGACTTTAGAATATGTATAAAAGGCAAAATCAGAAGTATGTTCGAAAAATGAACTTCGCTTTATCAATTGGAATAGTTCTCTTAGCTTTGCTTGGCACGGCAGTCTATGGAAATATGGTATATTTGACATTTTCGCCCCATATGCGAACGATTATCCCGACATATCCGCCCAATCTGCGACCAATTCATCGGGATCCACCTATCTAGCAGCTTTATAAAAAGCAATTACATACATGTGTAAAATAAAATAAATCAACATCATATATTAGTAGTTTGATATTTGATAGATGTTCAAGCGTTTGATGCAATTTTCACTCTTTTTATTAGACCCTGTACTTTAAAAAAGTACAAATGAGTCGATTAAGTTAACGCAAATGAAAAACAAAATATATCAGAATAGGATTTGGTTAGCTTTTGAAAGGGACTCTGACGGCTAGAGCAAAAGCGAATATCAATAATTTACAATATTAAAACCAGTCAGGACGAAGGCGTTAAAAAAACAATCACAAAACATCAAATAAAGCGCAGAAGCAATGATCATTCTTACTATTTATAAACTTACTATATAAATCTACTTTATGGGTTTTGCCACGCCTCTTGCTGCATGTTAAATACATTTGCACAACGTTATTAAGTTTTAATGGGTGCAGGGTATAAAATACGAACTAGATTAATATGGAGTTTAATTTTTGGTAAGGAGACGAGCATTATACATAATATTTTTTTTTTAACGAAACTAAAACTTATTTTAAACTCTGAACTATCTGAATATTTTCTACGCCTGCAGCTGCTACTTCAATGTTAAAATTAAAATTAAGGCAATTTATTTACGGTTAGTTGTACCTTAAAATAGATTACATTATTATGGCAAATAAATAAATCTTTAACGCTTTAATTTTGCTGCAGCTTCAGCAATAAAGTTAATCTCTCTATCTAATTATATTTTCACGCATTTGAATAGACCTTAGAATATGTATAAAAGTCCCCTTGGGCTATAATTTGCATCAGCAGTATCTTGGTAAAATGAAGTTTGCTTTACCACTTGGAATTGGACTTGTTTTCTTAGTTTCGCTGAGCACGGCAATAGATCCGACAACATGGAAAACTCCAAAATGGTGGAGCACCCCACGCGGATAAGCCTGGCAGAATGAGACCTATCTTCAGAAGAAGCAATTACATGTCATTTGTAAAATAAAATAGGTCAACTGTTTTCATCAACTAGACGATACGTTTTTATTTGAATCATTTATTGCGCTTAATTTGAATCTGAATTTATTCACGATTCATGTCGAGTTTTATTTAAGCTCAAGAACAAAATAAGATTGCCAAGTTTTGTATTGTGCTTTATTTCGCTGAGTGTATGATTCAGCAGAGCCGCATTGTATCGCATTCGGGTTCAGAGTTCAACTCGTAAAGTTCTGATTTGTTGAGAGTTGAATGCACTTTCAATTTTCTTTTAATGTGCAGCGAGTGTTTTTTGAGTCAACAATTGCACAAGAAGGTAAACAAAATAAAATTGTACAAACATAAAAAATTATTCGCAATCGTTTCAAGTGCCGAGGCGCTAACCTTTTGTCGGCTTTACAGTTAAAGCCCAGCTCTTGGCTCACTGGATTTAGCCATGTTAATTGCTTTATGACCTGTATATTTGAACAGAACTGCCAAACTGGAGCGACAGAGAATGCCAAAGTGGAGCGAGGCTTGTCTTTATGTAATTAAGATAATAATTTCAAGTCTTCCGCATTTGCCTGCACTTTTGTGAGTCACAGGGCCACACTTGAGAGCTGTCATTCAAGCTGGAATCTTGCATCTCAGGCGAGATGCCGTGGCTCCGATAAAGCCCCGAAAGTGGGTGTGTGGTGTTTGTATCTGGTTGTTGTTCCTTCACGTGACGTGACGCGCCTTGCCCTCTGGCAGTATCGCAAATATCTCGAATATCGTTAAGGCTGCAAACCGCAGCTGCATGTAAGCGATATACCCGGATCTAAAGAACTTGCCCCATTAAACAGCAACTGGTACACGCTGCTTGGTATATCGGATATGATAAATGATGAATAAATATCAGAACATTTAGCAGTCACTGTAATACAATTATGCTTGATTGCAGTTTATAGGCACAAAGTGCTTTCATTTCAACTTCACCTCATTAACAGCACACCTCTTAAATTTCTTTTGAAATCGCTTTATTATTCAGAAATGTTTATATATTTAATAAGATTTTCCGATATTTGGGTAAATTATTCAGCAATTTAGAAAATCCCTCATTTTATAAAAACAATTCCTTATATATTAAAGAAAATTCCCATCTAACAAACTGTTCGGCATTTTAGAAACATTTTAGAAACTCGCATTAAAATTTATAGACAATCCTTATCTATTCTAGCAAAATTGTTTTATTAAAATTTATATACTCTATACCTTATAGCGATAACAATTTTTTTGTTTTAAAGAATAGATTTTATAATATTTATTTTTATATAATTTCGTGTTATCTGGAATACATTTTTTAGTATTTTAACAATCACTTTATATTCTTAAAAAAAAATATGTGATTCATACTAAACAAATTTTCTTTAATCATCTTTTAAAGGTTTTTTTTAGTATTTCTCAAAAAATACTTTTAAATCTTAAGGAAATTTGTTCCCTATTGGACAATTAAATTTTAATATTGTTAAGAAGCCCAAGTTGAATACAGATTGCATATACCCGGTTTGAGTTAGGGCATACGCGGAATGGTAAATAAACACAAGCGTGGGCGGCTTTGGCGACGATCAGTCGATAACGTAACAAGCCGGGCAGGTTGCCAAAAATCTGTTGCTGCAGTATGCAGAGGGTGTGCAAGGGAGCCAACAACAGACAGAGATAGAGAAAGAGTGGGAGAGATGATGCGGAAGAGTCAAGTGGGAGAGGGGAGAGTGCACTTACCCTGCGCTGTTGCGGCTGCTGCTGCTGCTGCTCATAAAAGTTGCTGCTGCTGCCGTTCTCTAGCCATTCCACATCGCTGCAATAATCGAACGAGAAAAGAGAGAGAAGAGAAAAAGAGAGAGAGAGAGAGAGAGTGAGTATTAGTACGAGAGTGCTAGACAACCACATGTTGCGCGCAGTGTTGCCAGATGTAGCGATATTTTTAAATATAATATGTTAAAATATATATATATTTATATTAATATAAAATAAATTCTAAAATAACTTAAATAAAATAATTGACAATATTATAATTTGTTTCATATTTATACCCTGTATCCATTGAAAAATGGGAAATGCAGGGTTATTAACTTTTTTAAATAGAATTGCAAGAAATAACTGGATTTCAATTTGCTGTTTCTTATCCGATCGTAATCAATTCAAAGCATCGATGATAGACTACGTATGTATATTAGTATGTACATGTCAAATTGTTAATCCGTAGCTTTCAAATTGAAGTTTAACGCTACAATTTGGATGCAGTTTCCGCAATACAGGCAAAGGCCTCATTAAGTAATATTTTCACGCTTTGTTTAGAATATATATTAAAGGCAGCTTGGGCTACAATTATTATCAGAAGTATCTTGGAAAAATGAAGTTTGCGTTATCAATTAGAATAGTTCTCTTAGCTTTGCTATCCATGGCATTCAAAGACTACAAACTGCTGCTCAGAGATGAAAAGCCAATTCCTATCTAACATGAACAGAAAAAACAATTACATGTCATTTCTAAAATAAATTGGGTCAACTGCATTTATTCGTAGTTTTATTTTTAATGAAAAGACGAGCGTTTTACGTCATTTTCTATGTCTATATCTTCTATATCTACCCCTGTCTAAACTACAAAAATTGTGTCTCTAACTCGTATAGCTTCCGAGATCTCACGCTTCATCCAAATACTAGATTAACAGCTGGGTAGACAAATGGGCATGGCAATTTAAACAAATTTTATGTTTTGAAGTAGATGATAGCCGTAAATGCAATTCTAAACAGAAATATCAATAATTTCAATGAGAAATATCTAATAAAATATCACTTTCGAAAAAAAAAAAAAAAAACAATGGTTAAAAATTAATAACACAAATTTAATTTATATACCATAATCAAACTAAATGGATCTGTCTATCTATCTAAATAATGTTGCCGGAAATAGCCAGGTTTACTGAATATTTTAAAAAATTCAGAATATTAAAAATTAAAAATTATATTAAAATTTATTTACTGAAAACCCGCCAAATTGGCAACGCTGGCTGTGTGCGCTCAATGAGCTTTTGAAGAGCTTGCGCTGTTAAGAGAAAGCTCTCTCCGTGTACTCACCGCTGCATGCGCTGGATGACCGGCAGCTGAGCGGTGCTGTCATGTATGCGCACCTGATCCGGCGTGATCTCTTCGAGCAGAAACATATTCTTGCTCGATGGCGGCTCGCTCTCAGCCGCACCGCTGAAGAAGAGCGGCGAGAGCGGGCGGCATGCGCCACCCAAAAGCTCATCGATGTTCTGATGACGCGAAATGAAAAGCTTTTCGCCCACTCGCTGCGTTTGCGGCGTGTAGGAGGAGGAGCGAGGCGGCGGCATTGGCTGCGACGCCAACTGCGACTGCGACTGCGGCGTTGGCATTTGAACTTTTGACATTGGAATGTTGTCGTAGGGCGATGCGCAGAGCTTTCGTTGCGCCCCCTGCTCCGGTGGCACGGGAGAGGCGCATTGGCCGAGGGGCGGCGGTCGCACGGAGTAGGCAAAGTTGAAGGAGCTGCTCAGCTCGCTGGCATCGGGAGGGGCGCGCAGATCCACCTCGTCCCGACCTGGCGCCGGCAGCGAAACCGTCACCATCGGCTCCTCCGCAGGTTCGTCGTTCTGCAGCCACCAGGCGCGCTCCCCCGACTCCCAGTGCTTGATGATGCGCGGCGGCGGTGTCGGAGGCTTGACCGGAGGCGGTTCCTGCTCCTGCTCCTGCCACCAGGCGCGCTCGCCGCTCTCCACGCGCTGCACGTTGAAGAGCTGCTTGGAGGGTCCGGAGCACCACCAATGCTTGGAGCTCCCTTCGGATTTGTCGCTGCTGGGCAGCTTGAGGGTGACCTCCACGTGCGTCTCCCCATTAGGTTGGTTATTCGATTTGGAATTGGATTGGGATTTGGATTTGGAAGGTTGCTGTTGTTGCTCATCCTCCTCCAGCCACCAGGCATCGTGCTCCGGTGAGATGCGACTGCGTGGCATCAACCTGACGCTCTCGCTGCACTCCGGCTCCTCCTGCTGCTGCCCCTCATCATAGGCATAGCCATTGCCATTTCGTTGCTCGTTGGGTATTTCGTTTTCCTTGTCATTTTGCAGCTCATCCTTGCTGCTGCTCCACCAGACCCCCGACTTCTCCTCCGGCTCGTCATCGAGCGTGCCATTCAGCGTCTCCTCCGCCAGCGTATCATCCTCATGCTCCGGCGTCTGTTGCTGCCTCAGCCACCAGGCCTGCTCATCACCGGAATCGATGTGTCTTAGTCGGTAGGGCATCTCGCGATTGTTGTAGTCGAGTGCGGAGGCGGTGTTGATCTGCAGACTGGTGTCCTGCCACCAGCTGGGCTCCTCTTCCTCAGGTTGCTGCTCCGGCGGCAGCGCTTCACTCGTCAGACTCTCCGTATGGGGCAGCAGTTCCCGTGTGCTGCTCTCCCTGGGACAGTGCGTGGTCAAGGAACTAGGCGTGGTCAGTGAGGCAGGTGGTTGCGTCGTATTTGTTGTCGTTGTCGTGATTGTCGTTGTCGTTGGTTCGTTCGTTCGCGTGTCTAGCGTTAGACTGATCAACGAGACGCTCGTCGTTGCGGCATCTGCCTCTCCGGCGCTCTCGGAGCTTTCGAGAAAGATGGGCTCACTATTTGCGTCTTGCTGACGAGTGGCGAAAAAATTCGACACGGCCGAGAGCTTCTGCAGCGAGCGAGAGCGGGAGCGGTCGCATGCGTCAGGGGCGCACTTTTGGCTATTTTCGTTTGGCAACAATTCTATTGATTGGCCCTCACCTGTCGCAATCTTCGCTGCGGATTTACCGATGCTGCTATTACTTGTTGATGACTTTTTCTTGCTCGGCTTTTTGGCAGCCTTGCCACGCTGCTCGCTGTCCGAGGAGGAAGCGTTGGCAGCGTTGCCATTGCAGTTGGAGGCGCTGCTGCTTTCCGTGCAGGATTTGTGTGCCTTTGGCTTGGGTTTGCCGTTGCTCAGCTTGCTGCTCTTGCCTCTGGCGGAGCTCTGACTGCACTCGGAGCCTGCGCTATTAGAGCGTTCCAGCTGCCCAGCCGTGGGCTCCTCGGACTCGCCACCGCTGCTGGGCGTGCGGGATTTGCGGGGACGATCTGTGGGTCCCACATTCAGCGAGCTCTTGCGGAAATCCTTGTTGGGCCAGGGCCATTTGGCCAGGGAGCTACTCGAGTTGCTGCTGCCACACTGCTTGGTGGGAGACTCCGATTTGCTAGGAGGCGCGGGTGGTTTGTTCACCAGATTTTCCACCAAGGACTGGCGGGAGTTCAAACGCACAGCCTTAGGAGGCGACAGCTTGGATTTGCTGGACTTGGATGAACTGCTCTTGGCACTTAACGCCTCTTGTGGCGGATTGGGACTGCAGGATTTGGCTAAACTGCTCTTGGTACTTGACGCATCCTGTGGCGGGTTGGGACTGCAGGATTTGGCTGAATTGCTGGCGGGACTGGCGCTATAACGCAGACTGCTGATGCGATCCCGATGCGGACTGTAGTTGGAGCTGAGGCTGCTGCTGCCGGCGCTGTAGCGCAGATAGCGCGTGGAGTCGTCCAGCCGATCCGATTGTATCTCCTGCTCCTGGGTCTGGCGGGGCAGCGTGGAACGCTGTATGGTCTTCTCGATGGTCTTGGCGATGTCTATGCGACGCGTACGCTGCACGGTGGTGCTGCCTGGTGGGGTGGGTGAGGTGGCTCTGCTGACCACGCAGACGTTTATAAATGTTTCCTCAGTTGGAGATTGCTTTGGCAATTCCTTGACAGGTTCTGCTGTCTCCTCAGCCGTTTCCTCCGGCTGCTCCAGCTCCTTCTCTCTGCTGGCCTTGGCCCGACTGGCGGTGCGTGCATGGAAGTCGCTTGTGGTCAGATAGGAGATGGACTTGTCCAACGTGGAGGCGCCGTTCAATCGACCTCCATAGCGATTGCCATATGCATTTCTGGCAGCGCCGCTGCTGCGATAAGCAGTTGCTCCCAATTTGCTTCGGCTGCTGTCCAACACTGGACTGGGATCCCGCGACTTGGACTTGCCACGATTTGTATGCTCCAGCGCCACGGGACTGGGATCCCTAGAGCGTCCATATTTGCCCAATTTGCTGCTGTTATTGGTGCTAGCCGCTCCTGTATAGCGTTTGATCGGACTGCTCCTATCACTGGGTGGCGGCTCCTTCGCCTCTGTCTTGGCATAGCGACTCACATAGCTGCTCACGGGCGTGGCAGCTGGCGGCTCACGCTTGATTCTGTAGGTGCCGCCGGAGAACGAGGGTCTGTAGGCGCTGGGCGTGGCCAGCGAAGAGTAACGTGAGGTGGAAGCGGCGCCTAGATCGGTTCCAAGTGCATACTGTTGGTGGTAAAAGAAAAAATTAGCTAAGAATGATACGAGTAAGAATTGGGGCACTTACAGAAGAGCCGCTGGACTTGTAGGAGCTGCCCAAATTGGATTTCCAGGGTGTCTGTAAGAGAAACAAAAGTTGAGTAGGGTTCTCCATAATCAAAAGAGAAATACATATGTATATCTAATCTAGTTATTTAATATTTTTGAAATATTGGGAATTATATAAACTTCATAGTTTCTCTTCTATAAATATACAGACTTAATCAAAGTCTTGTTTTCTTCTGACAAATAATACATTTAATATAGTATAATAAATTCCAAATGCATAATAAATTAAAAACCGATACTGCATATAAATTGCTTACACCTTGTTCTATGTGAAATGTCAGGGTATGCACTTGCGTTTTGCTGTTTTGTGAGTCACTTAAAAATTAAGTTTTTGCTCCAATTGAGTTCAGCGACAGGGAAATCGATCAACAGCTGTTACTCTATATGATTGATTGGCGCACTTAGACTTTCATGTGCCCACGACTGTGCCACGCCCACTCGCCGGCGGGAATTGGGTTAAGAAGAGCGAATCTCTCTCTCGAAATACATTATTGGCACGCACTTTGTGCGAGACCAAACAACGAGAAGAGAATGAAGAATGAGGTAAGAAGAGGGACAAAGCAGCCCCCTCTACAAAGCTCCCCACATAGACCCTAATATCTACACCTCATCAACACCCACGCCCACCCTTTAGAACGACAAGACCCCCTACTAGCTTGGACCGCTTTGAACTCGCCTCTGGCCCCAGCATTTCTGTAGTTTTTCCACTGATTTTCCTTTGGCTTTTCATTTGGTTTTCCCTCTGCTTTGCTGTATTTTGTATTTTGATTTCAATTTCAATTAAATGGCGCTGCAGACACGCATTTTTCAATTAATTTGGACGTGTAAACAGATTCATTTCGATTATTTCAACATCTGCCTTCTAATCTTCGAGCGCATGGTGCATTAGAAAAAGCCCCGAACTCCCCTGGCACTACATATTAGACATATGCGGCCCTGCCAGACTTTTTTGATCACATTTCATTCAAAGGGACAGATGGGCTATTGCGAAAACTGCACTTTTGCTAGGTTTTTGGCAAGCGTGAAATGTGCTGAAATAAATAAAAATGTGTGCATATTTCACTTAAATTTGATGTGGATAAGTAAAATATAATTTAATACGAAATCATATTTGTGCATTATTTATAAAAAATGGAGTAGTTTGAAATCATTGTTTTTTGGCATAGACTAGTATTTATTAATTAATAACAATCAGCAAATCTATTATCATCATCGTCTCGCGGGGCCCTCGCTGTGGTTCGGTTCTCTGGTGGACGATAGTGCATGTTGCATTGCAAATATTCCTTAACATAATCGTCATCGACATCTCCCAAAGAGTCGTCAACGGCGCGCGAATATTCATCAATTTCTTCATCCAGCAAATCGGCCTTACCGTTGGCAAACGAGGCAAAGCGAAGGGGGTTCCGAAGTGCGGTTATGAGGCTCCATTGGTTCCCCTGCGGACTGTTCACAAACTCCCTCAGCTCGGCCAGGGAACGGGCAGTTTCATGGATTGCCTGCTGGTAGTATTCCTCCTGTGTGAGCAGACGACGCTGTCGTGGATAGCGACGTGTATAAACGGTGCGCACATAGGTCCACAGGAAGACCGGACAGTACAGATAAGCTGCGATGAGGTCCAGAATGATGGCGGATACGTTGGAATGCCAGGTGCTCAGATAAACGATAACAGCGCCAACTGCCTGCAGCACCCACTTGATGATGTTCTGGGAACGGGGATGCGTCTGTATGCCAAAGCGATAGCAGCATAGACAGGATACTAGTGCGGTTATCCCGAAGTAACCGAGCACGTACTTCCGATAGGCCAACAGTAAAATCTGCAAGTTGTCCAGAAGTTTCTTCAAGACAAACAGTCCTACGGTCCAGCTGCCGACCAGTGCGCCATACATCACTGGACTTCCTGGAAATAGCTTGTGTACAATCCGTTTGGCCAGATGGCGTTGCGTACGTATTGCTATGCTGGTAAATCGGCATCGCTGTGGAATATCTTTGAGACGGTGGAGTTTATGATGTCGATAACCAACGAGGTTAACGAGGTAAACTCCACCGTCTCGAAGGTATTACACAGCGATGCCGATTTACCAGCATAGCAGTACGTACGAAACGCCTTCTGGCCAAACGGATTGTACACAAAACTTGCGGAGTGACAAAAAATTCAATGGCAGAAGTGCAAAATCGCCTGCTTTTTGAGTAACGAGTATCGAGTAGAGTAACGAGTAACGAGTAACTAGTAGAGTTGTATCGTTCAGTTCAGACACAGTTCAATTGAACGGTTCCTCAAACTGAACTAAAGAACTGTGTGCCCAATTTCAGTTCAGTGAACGGTTCAGCGGGACACAGTTCACAGAGAACACAGTTCCGAGAACCAGCTCACTGAGACACAGTTCACTGAGTAGTTCCGACACAAGGCGCTAGAGTGCGCTGTAGTTTACTGGCGCTATCTGTGGATTCGATTGCATTTGCATTACATATATTATGTTTATTGTTTTCAAATTTTCGGCAGATAAACTTTATGCCTGTGATTAAAAATTAAATACATAAATCCAATGTGTTTAGAACTGCTTTTATATTAGTTTGGAAGTTTAAAGTAAGTTATTACCGCTTATAAAAATGAAGTTTTTGGTAAGCTTTACAAAAACAGCAAATAGTAAATATTAATTTTTAACATATATATTATTTGACCATAATGTTTATTGAATTAAATTATATTGAACTGTAATATTATTGCGCAATACAAACGCAACGCAAATAAAAAAAAATAACAGATTGGTGTGGGAACTACGCATGTGAACTGTGTCCCACGTTCACCAAAAATTGAACTAAAGAACTAAATCCCTAAATTGAACTAGGATGAACAACTCTCGTTACTAACGAGTAAAAATGGCATAAGAGACGACGAATAACAAAGAGACACAACGACGAGTGAGAAAGCAGCAAGACAATGAGAACAAGACGACAAATCAACAATGAGACGAATCGACGAGCAGCGATACGCCGAGTAATATTCATTAAAAACCGCACATTAATAAAAAAAATTTATATTATTTATATGCAATTTTTTTAGGACTCGTCAAATGCAATCGAAAATATAAATCAATGAAAATGAATTCCCATTCGAAATCGTAACCCCAAAAATATATATTTAATTTTAGTTCAAACTATGCAAATTGATCATAAAACATCCAATAAAAACTGCGCACAAATTATAGAATTCCCCAATGAGATTCGAGCATGAAATTCCATGAACTCTTGTCCCAAGTGGAGCTCAACGCAGGCGCCACACAGCCCACAATCCACAACCCACAGCCCACACTCTGCACGCTCTTCAGCATTTGACATGTGCCATAAAAAATGCATATAGACCTCAGCTAAGTATCGGCCGCCCAGTGTGCGTGGTAGGGGTTAAAAGGGGGAGCCTGGAGGGCGGAAGTAGGGAGGATCTCAGTTAATTGTTTTGGCTGAGAGTGGGGATATGGAATGCAAAACACAAATAGCATCAACAATGTGCAAAACAAGCAAATCCCCAAGACAGCTAAGAAAAGCGAGAGTGCACAGAGAGAAAACTGACGTTCGAAAATGACAATAGAATGAACTGAACAATTTAAATAAAAAACTTATAAAATAAGTAAGTTTACATCAACACAAGCATTAAATATATATAAAAAATTTTTAGGTTTATAATAAAAATGGTAATAATAGCTATGCCAGTAAGTCTATACTACTGTCCATCCGTTTGGATTAATACTGAGATCTCGAAAACCATATGAGCTAAAAACACCATGTTTGAAATGTAAATAGGTAGGCTAACATACAAACCTATTCCAATTGCTAAAGAAAACTTCATTTTCCCAAGATACTTCTGATAATTATTGTAGCATTAGCTGCATTTTATAAAAGGCAGACCTTTTATACA